>CM077673.1:56456740-57056740 GCA_039707655.1 Elymus sibiricus
CATTCATTCTCCTTCGGTGCAAGAAGATCCTTTCACTGAAGAGCCCCCGCAAGCAAAGAGTGCTTCTGATCCGACTGAAGTTGATGTCCCAGCTGTCATTGATCTGGTCATGGAGATTTTGGTAATCACGCCCGACTGGACTGTACCATATATTGCGTACATTCTCAGAAGAGAACTCCCAGTTGATGAAGATGAGGCTCGGCAGATAGTCCGCAGGTCCAAGGCTTTCACTGTGATCAATGAACAACTCTACAGAGAAAGTGTGACTGGCGTAGCTCAGCGGTGCATTTCTCCTGAAGAAGGTCGACTGATTCTGGAGGAGATTCACTCGGGAACTTGTGGCCATCATGCGTCCTCTAGGACGATTGTTGCCAAAGCTTATCGAGCTGGTTTCTTCTGGCCACGCGCCAATGAGATGGCTAAAGATATTGTCGATCACTGCGAAGGATGTCAGTTTTACTCGAATCTGTCACACAAACCTGCGTCTGCCTTGAAGACCATTCCACTCGTCTGGCCGTTTGCTGTGTGGGGCTTGGATATGGTTGGACCCCTTAGAACAGGTCAGAGTGGGTTTACTCATTTACTGGTTGCAGTCGACAAGTTCACTAAGTGGATCGAAGCTAAACCCATCAGGAAGCTGAACGCCCGCACTGCTATCAAATTCATAAAAGAGATAACGTTCCGGTATGGGGTCCCTCACAATATCATTACAGACAATGGTTCTAACTTTGACTCGGAAGAGTTCAGGTACTATTGCTCTTCTCAAGGCACTCGGGTGGATTACGCATCTGTTGCGCACCCCCAGTCAAACGGTCAAGCTGAGCGAGCGAATGGCCTTATCCTCCAAGGATTGAAGCCTCGGCTCATGCGAGATCTTGATCATGCTGCCGGAGCTTGGGTCACTGAGTTACCGTCTGTTCTGTGGGGCTTGAGGACAACTCCCAACCGGTCGACTGGACGAACTCCTTTCTTCCTTGTATATGGAGCCGAAGCCGTATTGCCAAGTGACATCCTTCACAATTCTCCTCGAGTGGATCTTTACTCTGAAGACGAGGCTGAACAAGCAAGACAGGACGGAGTGGATCTCCTGGAGGAGGAGCGTGAGATGGCCCTGATCCGATCAACTGCATATCAACAAGACCTTCGCCGCTTCCATGCAAGACATGTCAAGAGCCGTTCATTCCACGAAGGGGATTTGGTGCTCCGAGTGGATCAGCAGCGACCTCATAAATTGGCCCCAGCCTGGGAAGGCCCATTCGTCATTACCAAGGTGCTTAACAACGGGGCGTACCATCTTTTCAACTTGAAGAAGAATATTGACGAGCCACGCGCCTGGAATGCGGACCTACTTCGACGTTTTTATTCTTGATAACAGAGTTGTTTTGATGTAATAAGAGTATCCCAGACGATGTTATGGATTGAATGAAGACTCCCGCAGTCTATTGTCGATTCCGATCGCACAGATTTACATTCAAAATTATTCCGAATGAAGAGCAATCCTCTCTCTCGGGGGCTTAGCTGCGGATCCGTTTCGCCTAAGTTCAAAACTTTTCCGAGTGTATTACATTCAATACACTCGGAGACTTAGCTGCGAGCCAGTCTCGTCTAAGTTCAAAAATTACTCCGAGTGAAGAGCAATCCTCTCTCTCGGGGGCTTAGCTGCGAATCCGTTTCGCCTAAGTTCAAAACTTTTCCGAGTGTATTACATTCAATACACTCGGAGACTTAGCTGCGAGCCAGTCTCGTCTAAGTTCAAAAATTACTCCGAGTGAAGAGCAATCCTCTCTCTCTGGGGCTTAGCTGCGAATCCGTTTCGCCTAAGTTCAAAACTTTTCCGAGTGTATTACATTCAATACACTCGGAGACTTAGCTGCGAGCCAGTCCTCGTCTAAGTTCAAAAATTACTCCGAGTGAAGAGCAGTCCTCTCTCTCGGGGGCTTAGCTGCGAATCCGTTTCGCCTAAGTTCAAAACTTTTCCGAGTGTATTACATTCAATACACTCGGAGACTTAGCTGCGAGCCAGTCTCGTCTAAGTTCAAAAATTACTCCGAGTGAAGAGCAATCCTCTCTCTCGGGGGCTTAGCTGCGAATCCGTTTCGCCTAAGTTCAAAACTTTTCCGAGTGTATTACATTCAATACACTCGGAGACTTAGCTGCGAGCCAGTCTCGTCTAAGTTCAAAAATTACTCCGAGTGAAGAGCAGTCCTCTCTCTCGGGGGCTTAGCTGCGAATCCGTTTCGCCTAAGTTCAAAACTTTTCCGAGTGTATTACATTCAATACACTCGGAGACTTAGCTGCGAGCCAGTCTCGTCTAAGTTCAAAAATTACTCCGAGTGAAGAGCAATCCTCTCTCTCTGGGGCTTAGCTGCGAATCCGTTTCGCCTAAGTTCAAAACTTTTCCGAGTGTATTACATTCAATACACTCGGAGACTTAGCTGCGAGCCAGTCCTCGTCTAAGTTCAAAAATTACTCCGAGTGAAGAGCAGTCCTCTCTCTCGGGGGCTTAGCTGCGAATCCGTTTCGCCTAAGTTCAAAACTTTTCCGAGTGTATTACATTCAATACACTCGGAGACTTAGCTGCGAGCCAGTCTCGTCTAAGTTCAAAAATTACTCCGAGTGAAGAGCAATCCTCTCTCTCGGGGGCTTAGCTGCGAATCCGTTTCGCCTAAGTTCAAAACTTTTCCGAGTGTATTACATTCAATACACTCGGAGACTTAGCTGCGAGCCAGTCCTCGTCTAAGTTCAAAAATTACTCCGAGTGAAGAGCAGTCCTCTCTCTCGGGGGCTTAGCTGCGAATCCGTTTCGACTAAGTTTAAAACTTCTCCGAGTGTTTTACATTCAATACACTCGGAGACTTAGCTGCGAGCCAGACCTCGTCTAAGTTCAAAAATTACTCCGAGTGAAGAGCAGTCCTCTCTCTCGGGGGCTTAGCTGCGAATCCGTTTCGCCTAAGTTTAAAACCTTTCCGAGTGTATTACATACAATACACTCGGAAGCTTAGCTGCGAGCCAGTCCTCGTCTAAGTCCCAAATTCTTTCGAGTGCAGAACACCCGTTTCACTCGAGAATCAAATAAATTCGGCCAAGCTAAATGTCAGAAAGCGAAATGCGAGTAAGACTAAAATCTCCGGCGCAGCAGAAACTTGTTCGCGCAAAAGGGAAGTTCTCAGGCTTAAAGCCTGAACGAAGTTTACTCGGTTACACCAACACTCGGCATACCGAGGCAAATAAAGTTTTTACCATAAGCAAAATACCAATTTAAGCTCCAGCAGGACTTGAAGGCTCAACAAAGGTATCCAGGTCGATTCCGTCGGCGATCCGAGTGGCAGCATCGATGAAAGTCTCCATGAAATCTTCAAATTTGAGTTTCTTCGTGTTGGTCACTCGGAGATCCTTCAGTTTGTCCTCTCTAGCTTCCTTGCAATGAACCCTGACGAGTGAAAGTGCCACGTCAGCTCCACAGCGGGCAGCAGATTTCTTCCACGATTGCACTCGATTGGGAATCTCATTGAGCCGAGTCATCATTGACTCGAGGTCAGTCTGGAGAGGATCTTCAGGCCACAGTTCCTTGTCGACCTTCTCAAATGCAGCTTTCAGCCGAGTGATGAATCCTTGGACGCTCTTAAGACGAGCTTCGAGACGAAACATATCCATGGCCACGGCGTCTCCGACGAGAGACTTTGTGGGGTCCAGATTGGGTTCAATTTCTTCAGTTTCTTTTTCGAAGTCTCGACAGAATTCTACATGAAGAGAAAGTGAAAGGGTGATCATAATACCATTCTGGAAAAACCGGAGAAATTCATTCGACAAATGAGGGTTACCTTCGAGCATGCTGAACATTTTCTTCGCAAAGTCGCCCAAGTGTTTCTCCAGAGCGGTCCTACTCTTGGTCTGCTCTTCGAGTTTTTTGATCCACTCGGATCGTTCCTGCTTGAGCTTGGCGTTCTCCTCTTCCAGTTTACTGGCTGCTGCAAGTTTCTTCTCAGCAGCTGCAGTCTTCTCCTTCGCTTCCTTCTGAGCATCAGCAAGTGATTTGTCCTTGTCCTCGAGCGCTTTCTTCATGGTATCTAAAGAAATAGCATTGTTGAGGCGCACTCGGAGACGACGGTTTTCATCACGTACGTCTGTTCGAGTGGATTCACTCGGTTCAAAAGATGGAAATTGAAAGTGATAATACAATTGATCAACAAAGATTACCTCCCAAAGTCTTCAGTTCGGTCTGTGCACGGTCCAGGTTGTTGTTCGTCAGTTCCAGATCCAGCAGAAGTCGGTTCTTTTCCTTCTCCAGCTCGACGTACTTGGTCCCGAGCCCACAGGCTTTCTGAAATCAGCAGAAATAGGGGTTCAGTCGACATAACCATTTCTCTACTCCCGAGTGGAAAAGGTCAATTGCACTCGACTGAAAGACGGCCCGCCACCCCACCCCACAACCCTATACAAGCATCATACCATGGTTGATGGAAATGATGTCCATGAAACCTGCAGAATGGTTCTAAAGACTACTGCCCATCGTCAACGATCGACAGTAGTCTCGGGGACTACACCCAGTGGGTGCACTCAGCGTGCCCCCACTGGAAACGAAAATACTCGACCAGGTCTGGCATGTCCGAGTATAAAAGAAAGAAGCAAGCAACCGAACATCGTCTCTATCAGACCACCGCCGAAGCAAGCACTCGACGGCGGCCTCGGGGACTACACCCAGTGGGTGCACTCAGCGTGCCCCCACTGCCCTGTCGAATGGAAACAATATTAAGACCCCCGCCGAAGCCTTCGTCATTCGACAGCGGTCTCGGGGACTACACCCAGTGGGTGCACTCAGCGTGCCCCCACTGGACCAGAAACTATTTGGTCTACTGGCGAAGAAAAACACCCCAGTGGGTGTAAAATCAAGACGGACAGGAATTCAATCGGAAATGAACTTACAATACCACTTACTTGGACGTTGGCCTGAAGCGCTGAGCTGGCATCATAGGCTAACTTGCTGGCTTCATACGCCTCCTTTGTTCGTAGCATCATCTGCCCAGCCTGGATCATGGCTTCCTTGGCAGCTCCGGTTTGGTCCTCCGGGACGTGGTACAAAGGGTATGCAGGCGTCGAGTGAATTGGTGTAGTCAATGGAGCAGCTGGAGGTGCTTGGGATTGTCCGATCTGCGTCGAAGCCACCAGAGTAGAAGTGGCCGGCGGAGCACTCGACAGCGGAGTTACAAGGCTTGGAGGCGTCGCAGCACTCGTCCCACGGGGCGTCTGGGCAGACGGTGGTCCCCGAGTGTCCACGCGTGGAGCCTCCGGAAGCACAGCTTCATCCTCCGCTCCCCGCCGCGGCTCCTCATCATCTTCCAGTTCGATGACTTCGTCAGCTGCATTCGACACTCGACAATTATTCTTCAGCAAGCAGAGTAAAGTGTGGGATTGTCATACCTCGTAGGGAGGTGGCCGCATCAGGAGTGTCTACTTCCATATGGTCTCCATCATCCCGATGGGGCGACGTTACGGAGGTAGCGGCTCTGGCAAATATATTTCACTCGGTCAACGTCAACATAAAGTTCTTCAACAGCAGAATAAGGAAAACGAACACTCACGTGGAGGCAACAGGCACGGCTATCTTGATTCGAGGCAGGGCCTTCCGAGGCTTTGGCACGTCTGGCTTGAGCTGTTTTGCAGCCTTTTCAGTCGACCCCGATGCCGCGACACGGTCACGTTTCGGGTTCCTTGTGCTCGACGCCACTGTTTTGCTCGGGGTGACTTCCGGGTCGTTCTGCTGCCTGGCTCGACGCTCGGTGCGCGAAGGGACAGGGGCCTCCACCTCATCCTCATCCAGGTCGTCATCACTGCTCTCGGTGTCGTCAGCATAGTCACCGTCTGCGCTGCCGTCGACGCTTCCTTCCTCTTCATCAGGATGTTCTCCATTGGGTATGGGCGAGTACATGTTCGTAAATTCCTGCGAGGTTCAAGCTTCAAATTCAGTCGACTGAAGATTCAGTTACTCGGCAAAGTATTAAAACAATCGACAAATATATGACTCACCAAGTTCTTTGGCGGGTTCAAAGCGGAGAAAGGCGGAATTCGTTTGGATCCTTCCGGGTTATCACAGGCTCCAGTGATGCTCCTGAGCCACTGAGAAACAGTCTGATCGGAAACTTCCTCAGGATGAGTCCGAGTGGTATCCTCAGGGCCCGAATAATGCCACATGGTGTGATCCCGAGCTTGGAGAGGCTGAATTCGCCGACTCAGAAACGTTTCAAGGAGGTCCAGACCAGTCACTCCACCGCGGATCAGTTCGGATATGGCGTTCACTAAGATCCCTACCTGGATTTTCTCTACCTTTGTCACGTACAGCGGTTTGGGAGTAACAGGTCGATCCAAGGTGAAGGGAGGAAGCCCAGTCGACATATTTGGCGATGCGGCATCTTTGCAGTAAAACCAGGTCGACTGCCATCCCCGAACAGAATCGGGAAAGGTCATAGAGGGGAACCCACTCCTACCTCTCTTCTGAATCCCTAAGCCACCACACAGTTGGATCACATTGGTTTTGCTATCTTTGGGATTGGCTTTCTTGACAGCTTGGGATCGGACAGAGAATATGTGCTTGAACAAACCCCAATGTGGGGGACAGCCCAGGAAACATTCGCACAAAGTTACGAAGCAGGAAAGATATGCAATCGCATTCGGAGGAAGGTGGTGGAGTTGCGCTCCAAAATAGTTCAAGAAAGCGCGGATGAACGGATGGGGAGGCATGGAGAAACCTCGCTCGATGTGGGTGAGAAGCAGAACTCGCTCGCCGTCGCGTGGATCCGGCTCGATCTCCCCCTTCGGCAACCGCCAGGAATCGGCAGCTATCAACCTGTCGACGACGAGTTTGTCCACATCTTCCGCAGTGACCGTCGATTGGAGAAAATCCCCCTGGATCCACCCCGGCGGCACCGTCGACCGGGCTCCCGACGGCTTCTTCGCCTTGGCGCCTCCCCTCTGGGCGCGCTCGAGCTTCTCCGTCTTGCCCTTCGTCATGGCGGCGGCGGTCAACGAAGCAGAGCAGGGCGGAGGAAGAAGAGGAGAGGAGTGGATTTGGGAGAAAAATACTGTGCCAGCACCGGCGTCGTCGCCTCTTATATGCACTCAAGTGAGCCACTGACCTGCGGGCCCGCCGGATCTCTGAATATCCCGAAATCAGAGGAGGAGCGGTACGTGGCGATTTGGGCGGCGCGATAATCGAGGCGTCGTTCCCGCACTTGCCTTAGCAGTTACGCCATCTCCGCTGCGCGCGCGCGCGCTCTTATCCAAATTTCGAAGCCCGCGAGGCTCGGACCCGGTGGAGCAAACTATTTCGTCAGAAGGTTTTCCAGATCACTCGGACCTGTTTTCAAGTTCAGTTTTACTCGGACTCTCGAACCAGTTTTACTCGGACCGGTTTTCAAGCTCAGTTTTACTCGGATAACTTCAAGACGGAATTGATCAGGGCAAACGGTTAAGGTTTCAATCGACGCAGATTTCGAGGAAGCCTCAAAATACACTCGGAGTTTTGGTGTCTCGTTTGAACCTGCATTGACACCTTTTACCCTCGAACCCCTATCCATTCGGGGGCTAATGATGGGGATACGTACCTAGGGTAGGGTTATAGGCCTGACCTACATATCCTACCTAAGGACACTGCCCCAGAAAGCTTAAGGGCCACAAGGAAGTCTCCGACTGAAATAGCGAAGAAGCATAAGTCACTCGACAATATACACTCGGAGATGCCTTTCACTCGACGGTTATCTTTCACTCGGAAGAGTCTGAAGACAGTCGACCGCAGGAGTCCAGAAGTCACCCCAGGGAGGCTAACGGGCAAGCATTCATCAAGATCATTAACAGCATTTATGGTGTACGTTACCAGTAACGTACACCTCTTTATGACCACGATTAAACCCCTTAATGCCGGACGTTATGAGGGGCAGCACACTCTATATAAGCCACCCCTCCCCGCTGGTAGAAGGGTTCGCAACCTTTTGTAACACAACACACATATTTCACTCGACAGAGTAGAGAGCTCTCCGGAGCACTGAGACGTAGGGCTGTTACCTCCACGAGAGGGGCCTGAACTCATACATCTGTGTGTACAACCTCGCCGTAGCTAGGACTCTGCCCTCTCCATTCGTACCCCTACCTTCTACTGTCAGGCTTGTTCCCACGACACCGTCCGCGCAGTCACACTCCTCATTTTCTTCCTCATATGTCCGGTCACTTGCACGTGATTGGCGGAGAGAAAGAGAGAGAAAGAAAAGAATGAATAAAGAAAAAGAAAAGATGGCCCGGATAGGGTCGCGTCCTACGTGGCAGACTAACCGGGCGCGCCCGAGAGCCCTCATATCCTCCCTATATTTGAGATTGATATGAGGGTTCGCGGATAGTCCGAACGTAGATGATACGAGGGGCCCAATTGGGTCATTTTTTTTCTTTCTCTCTTCTTTCCGGTCATCGACCGAGCGCGTCCGCGGACGTATGAGAGATCGTTTGAGGCGTACGGTTGTGGATGCTCTAATAGGAGTACTAGGTAGAGGTACGGCGGTATCAAAAACATCATCTAGTCGAACATCATCGTGCTTGTGGAGCCAGAGCCAGAGCCACCCGATTCACTGTACGCAACTCGCCGCTTCCAGGACATGTCTTGTGCTCTATGCCGACGATTCACTTTAATTTCCTAAGATTTTGCTGTTGCAACAGTATCCCTGTTACGTGGACGGGACGGCCGTCTCACCGCTCACGTGCGGGTCTCGTCCATATCAGTGTACGTATATCATCCTGGTATCATGCATACCTTTGCTGCTCAACAAATGGCGTGATTGATTGCAGCCCTATAACTGAAAGAAACCAACAGCTTCGATGGCCACCTATCATGGCCTCACCCTCAAGGCCAAACATCAGCGCCTTTCTTTTTAATCAGCTTTGCCACCAAACCTTAGGGAAGGGTACATCTACTTCTCCACCAATCAAAGGATCTTCCATAATTTGGTCAATCAATTATGACCAGATGATTTCCCGCAAAAAAAAAAAAAAGAGAGATTATGACCAGATGCTAGGCAATCAGTTGGCTACACATAAACCACAGTGCACAAACTGCAGCTCGGCAGCTGTGCAAAGTGCAACATGGACGGATGATTGTACCAACGCAAAAGGCACACGACAGTTTTTCAGCATTACAAGATTCCAAGACCTTTTTCATGCCCTATGCAAAACCAAAAAAAAAAAACGTCTTATATTTTGATACGGAGGTTGTAGTGACTGTGTAAGAACCCTCTCCTCTATGCAAAGTGCAGTATGGATGGATGATTGACATTTTGGGGCAGTACCTGCTCTATAACACCAACGCAAAAGGCCTATGACAGTTTTTCAATATTTGAAGATATCAAAGCGCAGGGTATTCTGCTGAAAATAGGAGTTATTCGGTATGTAACTATGTAATTATTCAGCATGGACCGGGACACATCAAAGGCTTCAAAGAGAGCTCTAGATGCATAGGTCTTCAAGAAGAAAATAACAGCCAATTAATTGGTTGCTCCATTCTTATTCTGCATCTACACAAGCGCCAAAATGCTTATATCAAAACGGAAACATATTAGTCATGCATGTATTTATCAGCTACAGATCTCTATCACTCAGCAAGGGTAGAACAAGTTGACTAACTTCGACAAAAGCCATATCATGCGATCAAATGGTCCATTTCAGTGATCCTTTGGCTTCTCCTTGGGAATCTCTGCATCCAGTTTCTTGGGAGGCGGAACTGCTTCTTTTGCAGACCTACAGCATTGTTTAATTTAACAATCAATTGCAGCAAACAATAAATATAACTCTTATTCCTAAACAACCGAAGTACAACAACAGCTATGCATATTAACCAATGACCATTGGTTCAGTAAGATCCTCTCAATAATTAGTTGAAGATGGCATTGTTCGGAACTCATGATGTAGTAGGAGGAACAAGGATTATTTTTTTGCTGCATGCTGCTGCAAAGCAAACTATTCGTCCTGAGAAATGATTTAAGGCCAACTAAGAGTAGCATATACATCACACATGAACTGCATGGTTCTCTTGTTTCGAGACACCTCCCGGACACTACCGTCGCCCGATCATAGGATTTCTCCTGGAGACATAGGCCTGAGCAGGCCGAAGCAGAATGCACATGGTCGAGCACAGCCACCGTGGGTTGAGTAGAGCAAGGTCTTGCAGAGCAGCAGCTCGATGAGGCCTGACTGAAAGGTGGGAGCAGAGGTGCAACTCCATGGCCACGCCTCCATGGAGGTTAGCGACGCATCCATGCCGCGGCGGTCGGCTCGGACAAGGGACCTGAGCTTGGATTTCTCCAGTACTGCACCCGCACCGCATCAGAGCAGCCAAGGCCGGGACGCGGTCATCCTCTGCGACGCCCCCAGGCACAGGCAGGAGGCACGCGGCAACGGGTAGAGGCATCCTTACAGCCGGCAAGGATGCACCCGACACCTCCGCACGTTGGTCCCAGGTTGCGGGAAACCTGGAGCGCCGGCAGGCCACCGGAGGTTGCGCACGGGGGCAGACTGGATCTGAGGCTGGCTGGCAACAGACAAAGAGAAGCTGGGTGGAGAGGGTCGGGGGAGAGGAGACTGATGGAGGAGAGCTGAGGAAACGAGACAGAGGCACCGGCTGAGACGCCCCCACCGCCGCTGTCCGCCGTGACTCAGCCTCCTCCAGCACCGGAGGGATTTGGTGGTGGGGAAGAAGTTTTTGGGTGGCGGCGGCTGTGCCTCCGGAACCGCTCTAGAGCGACCGTGACACTACTTTCTTAATGAAGATGTTGCTGTGGAGATACTACTCAGAGCAGGATTCGGCTGCTGGGTCTCTTGGTTGAGCTAAGCCATGTGTGTCCAGTCCCTTCTTGAAGGCATCGCTGGTGTATCCATGTCCCCATGTTCAATGTGGGTCAACGTGGTCGGCTGGCAATGGCTCTTGGGGTCCGGTGGTGCTGCGTATGGGCATCACCTGCAGCAATCTCTCTTCTCTTGGTGCTGCTTCCTGGCCAGGCTGGTTCATGGCAGTTTGTATGGCTGCTTTGTTATCTGGGGTTTGTGGATGCCGGAGCGGCGGCTTCGGACGGTGGATGTGCGCCGAGGCGGTGGCCTCGGATGGTGATGCAACGGCAGTCCATGAGGTTGGCCCGTGGCTCTGCATTACATGGTTGACGACCTAGTGCTGCGAGGGTAGCGAGTTCATCAGCCAGGTTGACGCGATCCACTGGATCGGTCTGGCTGGTACGTCGAGGCAGCGGCCTCGGATTTTTGGCCCAGTTTATAATAAAATATAACATATAAAATGGCGTAGTAGGGCCTTTCCTACGGTTTTTCACTAAAAAAGTAGCTTAAAATTATTCAGTAATTATGGTTAACAAAGAAGTGAGACCAGTCAAACACTTGCACAGTGTAATTACGTAAACATGTTGCCATATGCAGAGTGTAAATGTAGGTTTACTGGTAAAGGCAAAACTAAGACCTAAGAAAATACTATATCAAGACTACAGATTAAAACAGGTTTAAGATAGCCAAAGTGTCCAGTATAGTCATACATACTTTTCCTACTACCTCTGTCCAGGTGTATAGGGCATGCGCATAGTTCTAGGTCGATAATTTAACTAGTCAAATGTGTATTATATGTGATAAAAAATATATTTTGAAAAACTACATCCGCATATCAATCTAGTGATATACTTTTGATGACATATAACATAGATTTAGTTAGTCAACTTGATGATCTAGAACTACACGCATGACCTATACACCGGGACGGAGGGAGTACATGTTTTCTTTTTCGCGGACACGCAGGAGAGCTGCATATCTTTTCCTGCACTGATTAATTGCTCAATTTTTAAGTATGAAAAGTGGAGTTAATTTAAATTTCTAATTGTTAAAATAGAAGGGGATAAAATTTTAATTGCTAGGCATAGAGCATGAGAACATTTTTTAGGTCATAGTACAGAAATTTCTTGAAACACAGTTTCTTTGTAAATGTAACAGTTTGAGTGTTTCTTTATGTAGGCACCAGCATGTATCTAGTATGTACTGTTGCAAGAGTAATATGACATTTGATCAAAAAACAGGGACATCACAAATCCCTCCAAGCCTTATCTAGCTAAGTCCAACCAGAAAGAACCACACAAACGAAAGCCTAGCTCAATCCAGCTCAAACTTGGCACAGTACCAGTTGTTTTCGCAATGCAGTGTGAGTAACATGTTCATATGGCAGTGAGTAGCATGTTAATCAGACAGCTACTACCAATTAGATGGTGTAGCAAAATATGTGGGAACATTTCTGAATCTAGATTCTTTCCACAGCCTTATGACCAAATACATCATCGTTGTCATTTCCTAAAGCATTAATCTGATTATTTCCCTTGAGCCATTAACATATCAACATTGGATATATCAGGCCAATCAGCAAATTCACTTAAAAGGGCAAAAGGCTTGCAAGAGCACAAACTAACCCAAGTGGATCAGAGAAGTCCCAGACTATGCTTCTCTTGATCCTCTTTGATTTGATATAAAGCTCAGATTTAGAAACTTAACCCTGAACTTCTAAAAACATGCTTTCGTTTTTCAAAAAAGAAGTAAAATTCTTTGGAAGGATCAAGCAAAATCAACCTCATCCGTCTTGTCCCTAGCTCCTCACAATGCCCCAATCCACCCACAATTCAAATCCACCAATGGATCTGCTTTATCACAGCATGGTTGCCTCAAGAATTTGAACTGACTAGAATCCCCACTCATAACGGTTGCTGCAAATAAGTTAAGAACGGGTAATCGAACAGCTACTCCAAGATTAGACAGTAGGAAAACAGTATCACCCCAACTTCTAATTTTTCTCTCCGATTCTAAAATGACCCCCATGCTTAATTAAACCTAGACGGCGAACCCTAGTAAGGTGGCAGGCATGCTAAAATTAACATCCACACCTAACCTAGTTGAACAAGATCAGAAACAGGCAGGCAGGCAAGGGAGCGGGCGGTTTAGTGGCGATACTTGGATGCGGCGGAGGCGGTGTCCTCCTCGAGCCACTGTCGGATTTGGCGGGCGTTGCGGCGGAAGACGGCGCCGGACTTGCGGACGTCGGTGGTGAAGAGAAGCAGCGCCCCTCCCACCACCGCCGCCGTCACGATGAAGTTGGTGAGCGCCATCTCCGTCTCTCGCTCTCGCCGGTCCGGGTGTCGTGGCGGCGGCCGGACTGGAGTTGCCTGCACTCCGTAGCTTCGTGGACCGTGGAGGAGGCCGAATCATTCAGATTCTGCAATTGTTCGCCTAGATCCAGCTGAGCTGGGCACACGTATAGCAGCTAAAGGCCTTACGATGGGCCATTATCCGCAGGCCCATTGTTAATATGCAACTCCTTGAAGGCGCGACTATATCTCGCTGCAAGCAAGATAGAGTCAGCTCTCGCTGCAGCGGCCTAACTGGGCTGGCCCATCTCGCACGATGCCACTGACTCTTTTTTGGTTTGTTTGACATTTTTGTTTTCTTTTGTTGATTTATATCTTACTATTTTTACACTTCCAAAATTATGAGCATATATACAGAATATACTTTCACAATATTTTGAAAAATGTTAATTCTGCATTTGAAAAATGTTAAATCCATATAGAAAAAAAGTTGACCATGAATACGAAAAATGCATACAAAAAAATGTCATGAATGTGAAAAACTTTGATCATCTATATAAAATCTGTTAAACAAGTACTTGACAAATGTTAATCAAGCGCTTAAAAATGTTAAATGTGTATAGAAACAATATTGACCAAGTTTAAAAAATAATAATAAATGAATATACTAAAAAATAATTTTTAAAAATGTTGAACAAGTATTTAAAAAATGTTAATGAGGCATTTGTAAGATGTTAAATGTGTATAGAAAAATGTTGACCATGCATTCAGAAAAATGTTAATCTTGAATTAAAAAAATGTTTGTAAAACATTTCAAAAATGTTAAATCTGTACAGATAAAGTGTTGGCCAAGTATAAGAAAAATATACAATGGGTGTGAAAAATGTTGATCATGTATTTAAATTTTGTGAAACAAGTATTTAAAAAATGTTAATCAAGCATTAAACAAATATTCAATGTGTATAGAAAAATATTGACAATGTATTTAAAACATGAAGAAATATTTTAATCATTTACAAACATTTCAAAAAATATAATAAGTGTTTTCAAATGTTAATCAAGTATTTGAATTATGCTAAATGTGTATATAAAAATGTTCTTGACATATACGAAAAACTATAGAATGAAAACCAAGAAAAACAGAAAAAGAAGGGAAACCAAAAAAAACAGTGGAAAGAACAAAGATAAACCAAAAGAAAACAGAACAGAAAAGAAGAAAACCCAAAGAAGAAAAAAAGAAAAGAAAAGAAAAAAGGACGAAAAAATAAAATAAAAACAGAAAAAAGGAATAAGAAAGAAGAAAAAGGAAAAAATAAAAATAAAGAAAAAATGGTGAAAAAAGAAAGACAGAACAAATACAAAAAAAAAATGAAAAACCGTCTCTTTTACCCTCACCTAGGTCGGGCCCTAGTATGTTATGCAATGCTAAAGTTTACGTAGTGGCCAGCAGTGATGCCCGTGAGCTTGCCGGCCAAGGTTCGAATTCTGTTTCTCCCGTTTTTATCCTTCTTTCTTTTGAACATACATTTGACGGGTCGGGCCAGTAGCTATAGAGCGTGATGTAGCAATCGCGGCCAACTTGGCGCGCGACAGCTGGGAGCTCACCCCAAACGCTGCACGCTTCGAGGAGGCGCAACGTGTACCCCATGCTACCCCAGAGTGCATATTTGGACCGGCCCATTTGCCGGGCCCCCTATTTTTATAATTTTGAGTTTTTTAATATTTGTTTTTTATTCGAAAAAATTTGGATTAGAAATCGTTCTGAAATTTAGAAAATGTGCAAATGGAAAAAATGTTTGCAGATTCAAAAACAATGTTCGTGATTTGACAGATAATGTCATGGATTCAAAAAAAATGTTAGTGATTTTACAAAAATGACTTCATATTCAAAAATACGTTCACGGTTTTGAAAAACAAGTCCCGGAAATAAAGAAATGTTCATAATTTCGAAAAAAAGTTCGAGTACTCAATAAATGTTATGAAATTAAACAAAGGCAACAAATTCAAGAAGTGTTAATGAATTTGTAAAAGTGTTCATGAATTACAAAAACGGTTCATTGATCCAAAAAATGTTCGTTGATAAAACAATTCATGTATTCAAAAAATATTCATGCATTTCAAAAATATGTTTCATGAAAACAAAAAAAATCGTGAATTACAAAAAGATGTTCGTGAATTACAAAATGTTCATCGATTTGAAAAAAAATCGCCGCTTCAAACAAATGTTAGTGTGTTTCAAAAATGATGTTTTCAAAATATGTTTCCCAATTTGTAAATTATGTTCATCAATTTAAAAAATGTTCATAATATTTAGAAAATTTCTGCAAATTTGTAAAAAATGTTTGTTCAGAAGAAACCCTTTAATAAGAAGAAAGATGGCATGTCTAAACATAATCCTTGATAGGCCTTGTCAAATCCACAACACTGTAGATAAACCCGCTAATCACATCAATCGAAACTGTTGGATGATCAAGAGCGCCGAAAAAGCCTCGGCTGAAAGCCCGAGCAAAGGACAACCTCGTAGCGAAGATGAGGATGAACCACCCAGGTCCCGTAATGGAGGCCAAAAGACAATCCAGAAGTGAAGGATGTGAACATGATATATGTCACTCACATCTCAAAAAGTAGAGGAAGAGAGCACTTCGGGATGTCTACGCCCTAAAGCCTGTAGCGCCGAAGTATAACCCGTGGTCGGCTCACCTGATCAGCTCCGACACGCGTGACCAATTTAAAAATATGTTTCCCAATTTGTAAATTATGTTCGTTAATTTAAAAAAATGTTCATAATATTTAGAAAATTTCTGCAAATTCGCAGAAAATGTTCGGTCAGAAGAAACCCTTTAATAAGAAGAAAGATGGCATGTCTGCCCTAAACATAATCCTTGATAGGCCCTGTCAAATCCATAACACTGTAGATAACCCGCTAATCACACCAATCAAAACGGTTGGATGATCAAGAGCGCCGGAAAATCCTCGGATGAAAGCCCGAGCAAGGGACAACCTTGTAGTGAAGACGAGGATGATCCACCCAGGGCCCGTAATGGAGGCCAAAAGCAATTCCCTCCAGAAGCGAAGGATGTGAACATGATATATGTCACTCACATCCCAAAAAGGAGAGGAAGAGAGCACTTTGGGATGTCTACGCCCTAAAGCCTGTAGCACCGAAGTATAACCCGTGGTCAGCTCACCCGATCAGCTTCGACACGCGTGACCACCCGACTAGTATCCGGCATGAAGGATCGGCCGCCTTGGTCCTCGACTCGATAGTGGATGGATTCCACCTCACTAGAGTCCTCATGGACGGGGGAAGTAGCATAAACCGGATCTACACCGATACGATTAGGAAAATGAGCATCGATTCGTCAAGGATCAAACTCAGCAACACCATGTGGGTTCGGCTGCAAGAGGACACCGTCGCACGGGAAAAACTTTGAGGTAGGGGTCCGAACCCTCTACCACCGAAGTATAACCCGTGGGGTCCTGGACCCGACCCACCCGGTCGGAGGACGATGTGATGAGTACCCCCTAGACCAGAACAAATAGCCCGACGCGATAACAATAATTTGCAAGAAAAAAGGGTAATTTACGTGGAACGGATTTGACTGAAAAAATATTACCTGATCAGCAGGACCCGCATGGGCCACCAATGTCGATGGTAAATCTGGCATATCTCGTGGTAACACAGACACAAGTTGAAGCCGAAGGCCGACACCCCTCCCGGTCACAGTTGAACACATGTCTAGCCATCCAAAAACGGCGCCAGAATAGGTGTCGTTTGAAGAGCGGATCAGGGGACTGGAAGTAGTCCTGACAGAGTAGGCAATGGCCACTCTCTCGGTTGCAATTCAACGCTGGAGTATGCCCCGGGATCGAGCCGCTGAACATCGGTCGCTGCCTACTAATGTGGTCGTGGATGACCAAAGCAGTAGCCACAATCTCCTCATCATAAGATGAAGAATCATCTGAATCATAAATGAAATTGTGGAAAAAGTACTCGTCGTCGGAGTCTATTTGTACCTGACACGCAAACCGTCGAACACCTTGCGGGCGTCCTGAAAGAAGTCGGCCGGTGAAGAGCCTCGCGCCTCTCCGAGACCAGGTAGCAGGCCTAGAGGCGTGGAGGCGAACGTGACGGCGTCCAGCGAGCGAGGTAGCCGTGCGTGCGTGCTGTCGGCAGGGAAGGCGAGGGCGTGGTGTCGTCGACGTCAGAGTGCTGCGTTGATACGTCCATTTTGCATCATGATTTCCTATTGTTATTTATAATGTTTTTATGCATAATAATGCTTTATGGAGTAATTCTAATGCCTTTTCTCTCATAATATGCAAGGTTTACACAAAGAGGGAGAATGCCGGCAGCTGGAATTCTGACCTGAAAAAACATATCAGAGACACCTATTCTGCACATCTCCAAATAAGCTGAAACTTCACGGAGAATTATATTGGAATATATAAAAAATACTGGAGCAAATAACTACCGGAGGGGGGGCACCTGTTGACCACAAGACACCAGGGCGCGCTAGGCCCCCCAGGCGCGCCCTGGTGGGTTGTGGCCAGCCCGGGCCACCTCCGGTGCCCATCTTTTGGTACTTAAGGTCTTTTGACCTAGAAAAAATCAAGAGGTGACTTTCGGGATGGAATGCCGCCGTCTCGAGTCGGAACTTGGGCAGGAGCACTTTTGCCCTCCGGCGGAGCGATTCCGCCGGGGGAACTTCCCTCCCGGAGGGGGAAATCGAAGCCATCGTCATCACCAACAACCCTTTCATCTTTGGGAGGCCAATTTCTTCAACATCTTCAACAGCACCATCTCCTCTCAAACCCTAGTTCATCTCTTGTGTTCAATCTTTGTACCGGAACCTCAGATTGGTACCTATGGGTGACTAGTAGTGTTGATTACATCTTGTAGTTGATTACTATATGGTTTATTTGGTGGAAGATTATATGTTCAGATCCATTATGCTATTTAATACCCCTATGATCTTGAGCATGAATATCATTTGTGAGTAGTTACCTTTATTCTTGAGGCCACGGGAGAAGTCATGTTGCAAGTAATCACGTGAATTTGATATGTGTTCAATATTTTGATGATATGTATGTTGTGATTCCCTTAGTGTTGCCATGTGAACGTCGACTACATGTCACTTCACCATCTTTGGGCCTAAGGGAATGCATTGTGGAGTAGTTATTAGATGATGGGTTGCTAGAGTGACAGAAGCTTAAACCCTAGTTTATGCGCTATTTCGTAAGGGACTGATTTGGATCCAAATGTTTAATGCTATGGTTAGATTTTATCTTAATACTTTTCTCGTAGTTGCGGATGCTTGCGAGGGGGTTAATCATAAGTGGGAGGTTTGTTCAAGTAAGAACAACACCCAAGCACCGGTCCACCCACATATCAAATTATCAAAGTAGCGAACGCAAATCAAACCAACATGATGAAAGTGACTAGATGAAATTCCCGTGTGCCCTCAAGAACGCTTTGCTTATTATAAGAGACCGTTTTGGCATGTCCTTTGACACAAAAGGATTGGGCTACCTTGCTACACTTTATTTACCATTATTGTTACTTGCTCGTTACAAATTATCTTGCTATCAAATTACCTGTTACCAACAATTTCAGAGCTTGCAGAGATTACCTTGCTGAAAACTTCTTGTCATTTCCTTCCGCTCCTCGTTGGGTTCGACACTCTTACTTATCGAAAGGACTATGATTGATCCCCTATACTTGTGGGTCATCAAGTCTATTTTCTGGAGCCGTTGCGGGGAGTGAAGCGCTCTTGGTAAGTGGAAATCGGTAAAGAAAAATTTATACTACGTGCTGAAATTTATTGTCACTTGCTACTATGGAAAACAATCCTTTGAGGGGTTTGTTCGGGGTATCTTCACCTCGACCGGAACCACAATTAGTTGCCCCTCAACGTACTGCGTCTACTGAAAATATTGGTTATGAAATTCCTTCGGGTATGATAGAACAACTGCTAGCTAATCCTTATGCAGGAGACGGAACTGAACATCCTGATATGCATTTAATACATGTGGATGAAATTTGTGGATTATTTAAGCTTGCAGGTTTACCCGGAGATGAAGTTAAGAAGAAGGTTTTCCCTTTATCTTTGAAGGGAAAAGCATTGGCATGATATAGGCTATGTGATGATATTGGATCATGGAACTGGAATCGATTGAAATTAGAATTCCACCAAAAGTTTTATCCTATGCATCTAGTTCATCGTGATCGGAATTATATATATAATTTTTGGCCTCGTGAAGGAGAAAGCATCGCTCTTGCTTGGGGGAGGCTTAAGTCAATGTTATATTCATGCCCCAATCATGAGCTCTCGAGAGAAATTATAATTCAGAATTTTTATGCTCGGCTTTCTCATAATGATCGATCCATGCTCGATACTTCTTGTACTGGTTCTTTTATGAAGAAGACTATTGAATTCAAGTGGGATCTCTTAGAAAGAATTAAACGCAACTCTGAAAATTGGGAACTCGACAAAGGTAATGAGTCGGGTATTAAGCTTAAGTTTGATTGTGTTAAATCTTTTATGAATACCGATACTTTTCACAAGTTTAGCACTAAATATGGACTTGACTCTGAGATAGTAGCCTCTTTCTGTGAATCATTTGCTACTCATGTTGACGTCCCTAAGGAGAAGTGGTTTAAATATCACCCCCCTATAAAAAATAAATTAAAGAACCTGTAAAAGCTAAAGATGAAACTATCATTTACAATGTTGATCCAGTTGTGCCTACTGCTTATATTGAAAAACCACCTTTCCCTGTTAGGATAAATGAATATGCTAAGGTATCAACTGTGGTTCACAAAAGTAATATTAAAGCACCTAAGCCCTCTGAACAAATTAAAGTAGAACCTAGTGTTGTTATGGTTAAAGATCTCTTGGTAGAAAATATTGATGGGCATGTTATTTACTTGTGTGATGAAGCTGCTAGAATTGCCAAACCCGATGAAAAAGATAAACATAGACCCGTAGTTGGCATGCCTGTTGTCTCAGTTAAATTAGGAGATCATTGCTATCATTGTTTATGTGATATGGGTGCTAGTGTGAGTGATATTCCTTTTACCTTATACCAAGAAATTATGAATGATATAGCACCCGCCGAAATAGAAGACATTGATGTTACTATTAAACTTGCTAATAGAGACACCATCACAGCACTTGGGATTGTTAGAGATGTTGAAGTCTTGTGTGGGAAAATAAAATATCCTACTGATTTTCTAGTTCTTGGTTCCCCAAAAGATGAGTTTTGTCCCATTATCTTTGGTAGACCTTTCTTGAACACTGTTAATGCTAAGATATATTGCAAGAGAGAAACCGTCCGTGTTAATTTTGGTGATGTGTCTCATGAATTTAATTTCTCCAAGTTTCGTAGACAACCACGTAATAAAGAATTATCTAGTAAGGATGAAATAATTGATCTTGCTTCTATTGTCGTACCTCCTACTGATCCACTAGAACAATATTTGCTTGACCATGAAAATGATATGCACTTGCATGAAAGAAATGAAATAGATAAAATTTTCTTTGAAAAACAACCTCTCCTAAAACACAATTTGCATATTGAAACTCTAGGAGGTCCTCCTCCACCTAAAGGTGATCCTGTGCTTGAATTAAAACAATTGCCTGACACTTTGAAGTATGCTTATCTTGATGAGAAAAAGATACATCCTGTTATTATTAGTGCTAACCTTTCAGACATGAAGAAGAAAGATTATTAAAAATTCTGAGGAAGCACCGGGCTGCTATTGGATATACTCTTGATGATCTTAAGGGCATTAGTCCCACTCTCTTTCAGCACAACATCAATATGGAACCTGATGCTAAACCCGTTGTTGATCACCAACGACGTTTGAATCCTAAAATGAAAGAAGTGGTAAGAACTGAAATATTAAAGCTTCTGGAAGCAGGTATAATTTATTCCATAGCTGATAGTAGATGGGTAAGTCACGTTCATTGTGTCCCTAAGAAGGGAGGTATTACTGTTGTTCTTAATGATAAAAATGAACTTATCCCACAAAGAATTGTCACTGGCTATAGAATGCTAATTGATTTTAGAAAATTAAATAAAGCTACTAGAAAAGATCATTACCCTCTGCCTTTCATTGATCAAATGCTAGAAAGATTATCTAAGGACACACACTTTTGTTTTCCGGATGGATATTCTGGTTTCTCTCAAATACCTGTATCACAATCTGATCAAGAGAAAACCACCTTTACTTGTCCGTTTGGAACCTATGCTTATAGATGTATGCCTTTTGGTTTATGCAATGCACCTGCTACCTTTCAAAGATATATGACTGCTATATTCTTTGATTTTTGTGAAAAGATCGTGGAGGTTTTCATGGATGATTTTTCCGTTTACGGAACTTCTTTTGATGATTGCTTAAGCAACCTTGATCGAGTTTTGCAGAGATATGAACAAACTAATCTTGTCTTGAATTGGGAGAAGTGTCACTTTATGGTTAATGAAGGTATTGTCTTGGGGCATAAAACATCTGAACGATGTATTGAGGTGGATAAAGCTAAAGTTGATGCAATTGAGAAAATGCCATGTCCTAAAGATATTAAAGGTATTCGGAGTTTCCTTGGTCATGCTGGTTTCTATAGGAGGTTTATTAAAGACTTCTCTAAAATTTCTAGGCCTCTTACTAATCTTTTACAAAAGGGTATTCCATTTGTTTTTGATGATGATTGTGTAGAAGCCTTTGAAACACTCAAAAAAACCTTAACTTCTGCACCTATTGTTCAACCACCTGATTGGAACTTGCCTTTTGAAATTACGTGTGATGCTAGTGATTATGATGTTGGTGCTGTTCTAGGACAAAGAGTTGATAAGAAATGAATTGTTATCCATTATGCTAGCAAAACTCTAGACATGGCCCAAAGAAATTATGCTACTACTAAAAAAGAATTTTTAGCAGTTGTGTTTGCTTGTGATAAATTTAGATCTTACATTGTTGATTTCAAAGTTATTGTTCACACTGATCATGTTGCTATAAAATATCTTATGGAAAAGAAAGACGCTAAACCTAGACTCATTAGGTGGGTTCTCTTGCTTCAAGAATTTGATTTACATATCACTGATAGGAAAGGAGCTGAAAACCCCGTAGCTGATAACTTGTCTAGGTTAGAAAATATTCTTGATGACCCACTACCTATTGATGATAGTTTTCCTGATGAACAGTTAGCTGCAATAAATGTTTCTCAAAACACTCCTTGGTATGCTGATTATGCTAACTACATTGTTGCTAAATATGTACCACCTAGTTTCACATACCAACAAAAGAAAAATTCTTCTATGATTTAAGACATTACTTTTGGGATGACCCACATCTTTATAAAGAATGGGTAGATGGTATTATTAGACGTTGTGTACCTGAGCATGAACATGAACAAATCCTATGGAAATGTCATTCCGAAGCCTATGGAGGACATCATGCAGGAGATAGAACTGCTCACAAGGTATTGCAATCTGGTTTTTATTGGCCTACTCTCTTCAAGGATGCCCGTAAGTTTGTCTTGTCTTGTGATGAATGTCAAAGAATTGGTAATATTGGTAAGCGTCAGGAAATGCCTATGAATTATTCACTTGTTGTTGAACCATTTGATGTTTGGGGTTTTGACTATATGGGACCTTTTCCTTCCTCTAATGGGTATACTCATATTTTGGTTGCTGTTGATTATGTTACTAAGTGGGTAGAAGCTATTCCAACTAGTAGCGCTGATCATAACACCTCCATTAAAATGCTTAAAGAAGTTATTTTCCCGAGGTTTGGAGTACCTAGATATTTAATGACTGATGGTGGTTCACACTTTATTCATGGTGCTTTCCGTAAAATGCTTGCTAAATATGATGTTAACCATAGAATTGCATCACCCTATCATCCTCAATATAGTGGTCAAGTTGAGCTTAGCAATAGAGAAATAAAATTAATATTACAAAAAACTGTCAATAGGTCCCGAAAGAATTGGTCTAAGAAACTAGATGATGCACTTTGGGCCTATAGAACAGCTTATAAAAATCCTATGGGTATGTCTCCATACAAAATGGTATATGTAAAAGCTTGTCATTTGCCTCTAGAGTTAGAACATAAAGCATTTTGGGCAATTAAAGAACTCAATTATGATTTCAAACTTGCCGGTGAAAAGAGGTTATTTGATATTAGCTCACTAGATGAATGGAGAACCCAAGCTTATTGAAATGCCAAACTGTTCAAAGAAAAAAGTTAAAAGATGGCATGACAAAAGAATCCAAAAGCGGGAATTCAAAGTTGGAGAATATGTTCTTTTGTACAACTCTCGTTTTAGATTTTTTTGCAGGAAAGAATCTTTCCAAATGGGAAGGACCATATATTATCGAAGAGGTTTATCGTTTTGGAGCTATCAAGATTAATAATGCCGAAGGTGCTAACCCGATAGTGGTCAATGGACAAAGAATTAAACACTATATATCAGGTACGCATATTAATGTTGAAAGCAATATTATCCAAACCATGACATCAGAGGAACACATAAAAGAAACCTTCCGGAACACTCGAGAATCCTGAAAAAGAGGAGGTACGTGATACGGTAAGTAAACGGACTCTGAAAAATCCGCAAAAATATTTTCTGTTAGTTTTGGAATATTACAAAAATTAGGAAAATAAGAAATAAACAGGAAAGTAACCGAGGTGAGCACGATACACCAGGGCGCGCATGCCCTCCCTGGCGCGCCCTGGTGGGTTGTGCCCCCCTCGGGCACCTTCCCGACTCCGTTTTCCTTCCATATTCTTGCTTCCCAAGATAAAAAATTCTTTATATATACCCCCGATTGTTTTGACCACCGCATCGCAGAAGTATCCTCTGTTCTTGTTTCGTGTTATTTTTCTATCAGATCTAAAAATATGTCGTCTCAAGATTCAGAGGGGGAGAGCTATGTTGCTGACTATATTGCAAACCCTAAGGTCTATGGAGAGGTGGATCATTATGGATGGACCACGGATGAGGAGGAAGACGCCAACATGAAGGAATCAAAGGATGATAGCTCTGAGGAAGAGGATGACCCACTACCTCAGCCTGGAGACATGCATGTGGAATTCAAGAAGTCAAGCCTCCCAAAAGGATACAAACCTAAGGTTCAATTTATTCCATCTCGTTTTCTGCAGGAGAGCAAGGCGGCATTATGCAAAAAGACATTAAAGCTCGAGTTAGAGAATGAGGATCTAAGGGAGGAAAATTTTATGCTCAAATATAATTTGAAGAAGAAGGCTACCTCATCACCACCACCATCATCATCTTCACCACCAAAGGAGATTTGAGTACACGGGTATGGGCACTCCCCTTGGCTTGTGCCAAGCTTGGGGGAGATGCACCGATATCGTATCACCATCACTTTTATTACCTTTACCTATTTTATTTCAATTCTTAGCTATTTCGTGATTTAGTTGAATAAAAGTTTAGTATGATCTATTTTCGAGTGCTAGTTTCGTGATCTATCTATCTATGTAATCGAGTGAGAGTTATATAATAAAGTTTAGTTTTAGATTTTGCTTCTTTACTTTCTTGTTGCAATCAAAATAAAAAGGAAATAAATGAAAAGG
Organism: Elymus sibiricus; assembly: GCA_039707655.1. Classification (NCBI taxonomy): domain Eukaryota; kingdom Viridiplantae; phylum Streptophyta; class Magnoliopsida; order Poales; family Poaceae; genus Elymus; species Elymus sibiricus. The sequence goes on from CM077673.1 coordinate 56,481,491, forward strand.
ATCATATGCTAATCTCATGGTAAGTAATGACATCACATAAGGAAAAGTATAAGTGGTAAAATTTATTGGAGATTGACAAACATAGCATTGGTCAATGATGCAATTCATGAAAGAATTAATAAGGGAAGAGAGGATTCACATGCAAATACACTATCTTGGACATCTTTTATGATTGTGAGCCCCCATTAAATATTATATGCCAAAATTGTTGACGTTGGACAAGGAAGACAATGTAATGATTTATGTTTGTTCATATTCACATAGAAGTTATATTGTCATAGATCCTTCAACATGTGGTGCTTGCTCAATATCTTTGCTAGCCAAAAATTCCGCACTAAGTAGAGATACTACTTGTGCATCCAAAAACCCTAAACCCAAACTCATGTTTTGAGAGTCCACCATACCTACCTATGGATTGAGTAAGATCCTTCAAGTAAGTTGTCATCGGTGCACTAAGGAAATAAAAATTGATTCTAAATGTGTTTGATCAATTCGTGTAAGAGAAAATTGAGCGTTGTATGAACTTGTGATAGCAAAGTAATAAAAGCGACGGACTGCATAATAAAGGTTGCTATCATAAGGGGCAATATAATGTGACGTTCTTTTGTATTAAGGGATTTGGCATACAAACCAAAAAGCGCATGACAACCTCTTCTTCCCTCTGCGAAGGGCCTATCGTTTACTTTTATGTATTTACTTTTATGCAAGAGTCAAAGTATTCTTTCCTATTCCTTTTTACTTTTTCTTTTTGCAAGCATCATGTGGTGAGGAAAGATCTAGGCACATATATCCAGTTGGATATGAGTGAGCATGAGTTATTATTGTTGACATCACCCTTGAGGTGAATACGTTGGGAGGCGAAACTATAAGCCCCTATCTTTCTATGTGTCCTGTTGAAACTTTTTGCTCATGGGTATGATGTGAGTGCTAGCAATCATAGAAGATTAAATGATGGTTGAGTATGTGGACTTGCCAAAAGGCTCCGACACGAGACCCTTCCTGAAAATATGATGAATTGTAGTTGCAAAGTTGACTGAGAACATAGTTTGTTGGTTTTCAATAAGGTTTATGCTTTATACTTCTATATTGTGATGAATTGTTACTTGTTCATGAGAAGTTATATGATGAAGTTATATAATAAAAGTTATATGAAAAAGTCCTATGAAAAAGTTTGTTGCTGCTATGATAATAAGCATGATGCTACTATGTCCGTATTTTGTTTTTATCGACACCTCTCTCTCGAACCATGTGGACATGTTTTTCGATATCGGCTTTCGCTTGAGGACAAGCGAGGTCTAAGCTTGGGGGAGTTGATACATCCATATTGCATCATGATTTCCTACTGTTATTTATAATGTTTTTATGCATAATAATGCTTTATGTAGTAATTCTAATGCCTTTTTTCTCATAATATGCAAGGTTTACACAAAGAGGGAGAATGCCGACAGCTGGAATTCTGGACCTGAAAAAGCATATCAGAGACACCTATTCTGCACATCTCCAAATAAGCTGAAACTTCACAGAGAATTATTTTGGAATATATAAAAAATACTGGAGCAAATAACTACCGGAGGGGGGCCACCTGCTGACCACAAGAAACCAGGGCGCGCCAGGCCCCCCAGGCGCGCCCTGGCGGGTTGTGGCCAGCCCGGCCCACCTCCGGTGCCCATCTTATGGTACTTAAGGTCTTTTGACCTAGAAAAAATCAAGAGGGGACTTTCGGGGTGGAATGCCGCCGTCTCGAGGCGGAACTTGGGCAGGAGCACTTTTGCCCTCCGGCGGAGCGATTCCGCCGGGGGAACTTCCCTCCCGGAGGGGGAAATCAAAGCCATCGTCATCACCAACAACCCTCTAATCTTTGGGAGGCCAATCTTCATCAACATCTTCAACAGAACTATCTCATCTCAAACCCTAGTTCATCTCTTGTGTTCAATCTTTGTACCGGAACCTTAGATTGGTACCTGTGGGTGACTAGTAGTGTTGATTACATCTTGTAGTTGATTACTATATGGTTTATTTGGTGGAAGACTATATGTTAAGATCCATATGCTATTTAATACCCCTCTGATCTTGAGCATGAATATCATTTGTGAGTAGTTACCTTTGTTCTTGAGGCCACGGAAGAAGTCATGTTGCAAGTAATTATGTGAATTTGATATGTGTTCGATATTTTGATGTTATGTATGTTGTGATTCCCTTAGTGGTGCCATGTGAACGTCTACTAAATGGCACTTCACCATCTTTGGGCCTAAGGGAATGCATTGTGGAGTAGTTATTAGATGATGGGTTGCTAGAGTGATAGAAGCTTAAACCCAAGTTTATGCGTTGTTTCGTAAGGGGCTGATTTGGATCCAAATGTTTAATGCTATGGTTAGATTTTATCTTAATACTTTTCTCGTAGTTGCGGATGCTTGCGAGCGGGTTAATCATAAGTGGGAGGTTTGTTCAATTAAGAACAGCACCCAAGCACTGGTCCGCCCACATATCAAATTATCAAAGTAGCGAACGCAAATCAAACCAACATGATGAAAGTGACTAGATGAAATTCCCATGTGCCCTCAAGAACGCTTTGCTTATTATAAGAGACCGTTTTGGCCTGTCCTTTGCCACAAAAGGATTGGGCTACCTTGCTGCACTTTATTTACCGTTATCGTTACTTGCTCGTTACAAATTATCTTGCTATCAAATTACCTGTTACCAACAATTTTAGTGCTTGCAGAGATTACCTTGTTGAAAACCGCTTGTCATTTCCTTATGCTCCTCTTTGGGTTCGATGTTGGGGAACGTTGCATGGGAAATAAAATTTTTCCTACGCACACACAAGATCTATCCATGGAGATGAGCATCTACGAGAGGGAGAGTGAATCTACATACCCTTGTAGATCGCTAAGCGGAAGCGTTAAGAAACGCGGTTGATGTAGTCGAACGTCTCCGCGATCCAAATCGCAAGTCGTCCCTCGATCCGATCACGAACTAGTGCCGAACGGACGGCACCTCCGCGTTCAACACACGTACAGCTTGATGACGCCTTCACCTCCTCGATCCAGCGAGCGATGGTGAAGTAGTAGATGAGTTCCGGCAGCACGACGGCGTGGTGATGATGGTGAGGAACAATCTCTGCAGGGCTTCGCCAAGCACTACGGAGATTATGACGGGAGAACTAGAGGGTTAGGGTTGCCGACACACGGCTTGGGAAATCTTGATGTGTCCCGTGTGCTAGCCCTGCCCCTCTATTTATATGTTGAGCCTTGGGGCCTAAACTTGGAGTAAAAGCCTCCTCCAGGTCGGTTTTGCCCGCACAAGGTCGGTTTGGCCCGCAGGGAAAGAGTCCAACTCGGATCCCTGCAGTACCGCGCACAAGAGGTAGTACCGCTCACGAGCGGTAGTACCGCTTCACACAAGCGGTAGTACCGCTTCACATAAGCGGTAGTACCGCTTACGCGGTAGTACTGCCTTACCAGCGGTAGAACCGCTTAAGGCAGCAGCAAAACTTCCTTTTGCACTTTCCAATACCTCGTGGGCTTTACCCCTTTGGCTCATATAAAGTGTTGCTGCACCCGAACACTTCGGTAAACATCCGGAACCCCTTCCGGTGAATTCCGGAACCCTTCCGGAGATCAAAACACTATTATCACATATATCAATCTTTACCTCCGGACTATTCCGGAGATCCTCGTCATGTCCGGGATCTTATCCGGGATTCCGAACAACCTTCGGTCACCAACAAAATAACTCAACTATACTAATCGTCACCAAACGTTAAGTGTGTAGACCCTGCGGGTTCGAGAACTATGTAGACATGACCGAGACACCTCTACGATCAATAACCAATAGCGGGACCTGGATGCCCATATTGGCTCCTACATATTCTACGAAGATCTTTATCGGTCGAATCTCTATGTCAAGGATTCAGTTAATCCCGTATACTGTTCCCTTTGTTCTTCGGTATGTTACTTGCCCGAGATTCGATCGTCGGTATCTCTATACCTAGTTCAATCTCGTTACCGGCAAGTCTCTTTACTCGTTCCGTAATACAAGATCTCGTGGCTAACATTTTAGTCACATTGCTTGCAAGGCTCATTGTGATGTTGTATTACCGAGTGGGCCCTAAGATACCTCTCCATCACACGGAGTAACAAATCCCAGTCTTGATCCATGCCAACCCAACAGACACCCTCGGAGATACCTGTAGAGCACCTTTATAGTCACCCAGTTACGTTGCGACGTTTGATACACACAAGGTACTCCTCCGATGTCAGGGAGTTGCATGATCTCATGGTCATAGGAACAGATACTTGACATGCAGGAAACAATAGCAATAAACTGACACGATCATATGCTACGTTTATAGTTTGGGTCTTGTCCATCACATCATTTTCCTAATGATGTGATCCCGTTATCAAATGACATCTCATGTCTATGGCTAGGAAACCTTAACCATCTTTTGATCAACGAGCTAGTCAACTAGAGGCTTACTAGGGACACAGTGTTGTCTATGTACCCACACATGTATTTGAGTTTCCAATCAATACAATTATAGCATGGATAATAAACGATTATCATGAACAAGGAAATATAATAATAACCAATTTATTATTGCCTCTAGGGCATATTTCCAACAGTCTCCCACTTGCACTAGAGTCAATAATCTAGTTCACATCACTATGTGATTTACATTGTAATGAATCGAACACCCATGCAGTTCTGGTGTTGTTCATGTTTAGCCCTTGGAAGAGGTATAGTCATCGGATCTGCAACATTCAGATCCGTGTGTACTTTGCAAATATTTATGTCGTCCTCCTTGATGTAATCGCGGATGGAATTGAAACGTCGCTTTATGTGTCTGGTCCTCTTGTGAAATCTTTGTTCCTTGGCTAGAGCAATGGCACCAGTATTATCACAAAACAGAGTCATTGGGTTAAGCGCACTAGGCACTACTCCAAGATCTGTCATGAACTCCTTCATCCAGACACCTTCCTTCGCCGCCTCCGAGGCAGCGATGTACTTCGCTTCGCATGTAGAATCAGCTACCACGCTTTGCTTGGAACTGCACCAGCTAACCGCACCCCCATTAAGAATAAATACGTATCCGGTTTGTGACTTAGAGTCATCCGGATCAGTGTTAAAGCTTGCATCGACGTAACCCTTTACGACGAGCTCTTGATCACCTCCATAAACGAGAAACATGTCCTTAGTCCTTTTCAGGTACTTCAAGATATTCTTGACCGCCGTCCAGTGTTCCATTCCTGGATCACCTTGAAACCTTCCGACCATACTTATGGCAAGGCTGACATCGGGTCTTGTGCACAGCATTGCATACATGATAGAGCCTATGGCTGAAGCATAGGGGATGACACTCATCTTTTCTTTATCTTCTGCAGTCACTGGGCATTGAGTCTTACTCAACTTCACACCTTGCAAAACAGGCAAGAACCCCTTCTTTGACTGATCCATTTTGAACTTCTTCAAAACTTTGTCAAGGTATGTGCTTTGTGAAAGTCCTATTAAGCGTCTCGATCTATCTCTATAGATCTTGATGCCTAATATGAAAGCAGCTTCTCCTAGGTCCTTCATTGAAAAACTCTTGTTCAAATATTCCTTCACGCCTTCCAACATTTCTATATTGTTTCCAATCAGCAATATGTCATCCACATATAATATTAGAAACGCTATAGAGCTCCCACTCACTTTCTTGTAAATACAAGCTTCTCCGTAAACTTGTATAAACTCGAACGCTTTGATCACCTCATCAAAGCGAAGATTCCAACTCCGAGATGCTTGCACCAGTCCATAAATGGATCGCTGGAGTTTGCAAACTTTGTCAGCATTCTCTGGATCGACAAAACCTTCTGATTGCATCATATACAACTCTTCCTTAAGGAAACCGTTAAGGAACGCTATTTTGACATCCATCTGCCAAATTTCATAATCGAAAAAGGCAGCTATTGCTAACATGATTCTGACGGACTTAAGCATCGCTATGGGTGAGAAGGTCTCATCGTAGTCAACTCCTTGAACTTGTGAAAAACCCTTTGCCACAAGTCGAGCTTTATAGACGGTGACATTACCGTCCGCGTCCGTCTTCCTCTTAAAGATCCATTTGTTCTGAATGGCCTTACGCCCTTCAGGTAATACTTCCAAAGTCCACACTTTGTTTTCATACATGGATCCCATCTCGGATTTCATGGCCTCTAACCACTTCTCGGAATCCGGGCCCATCATCGCTTCTCCATAGCTCGTAGGTTCATCGTTGTCCAACAACATGACCTCTAAGACAGGGTTGCCGTACCACTCAGGAGCAGTACGCGTCCTTGTCGACCTACGAGGTTCGATAGCAACTTGATCCAAAGCTTCATGATCATCATCATTAACTTCCTCTTCAGCTGATGTAGGCTCTACAGAAACATCTTTCTGCGCTGCGCTACTTTCAGGTTGAAGTAAAGGTTCAACAACCTCATCAAGTTCTATCTTCCTCCCACTCAATTCTTTCGAGAGAAACTCTTTCTCAAGAAATGTTCCGTTTTTAGCGACAAACACTTTGCCTTCGGATCTGAGGTAGAAGGTATACCCAACTGTCTCTTTTGGGTATCCTATGAAGACGCATTTCTCCGCTTTGGGTTCCAGCTTTTCAGGCTGAAGCTTTTTGACATAAGCATCACATCCCCAAACTTTAAGAAACGACAGCTTTGGCTTCTTGCCAAACCAAAGTTCATATGGCGTCGTCTCAACGGATTTCGATGGTGCCCTATTTAAAGTGAATGCAGCTGTCTCTAATGCATAACCCCAATACGATAGTGGCAAATCGGCAAGAGACATCATAGATCGCACCATATCCAATAAGGTTCGATTACGACGTTCGGACACACCATTACGCTGTGGTGTTCCAGGCGGTGTCAATTGTGAAATAATTCCACACTGTCTTAAGTGACTGCCAAACTCATAACTCAGATATTCTCCTCCTCGATCAGATCGTAGGAATTTAATCTTCTTGTTACGATGATTCTCAACTTCACTCTGAAATTGTTTGAACTTTTCAAATGTTTCAGACTTGTGTTTCATTAAGTAAATATACCCATATCTACTTAAGTCATCAGTGAAGGTGAGAAAGTAACGATAACCACCGCGCGCCTCAATACTCATCGGACCGCACACATCAGTATGTATGATTTCCAATAAGTCACTTGCCCGTTCCATTGTTCCAGAGAACGGCGTTTTAGTCATCTTGCCCATGAGGCATGGCTCACATGTGTCAAGTGATTCAAAATCAAGTGACTCCAAAGTCCATCAGCATGGAGCTTCCTCATGCATTTTACGCCAATATGACCTAAACGGCAGTGCCACAAAAAAGTGGTATTATCATTATCAATTCTACATCTTTTGGCATCAAGGTTATGAACATGTGTATCATTACTATCGAGATTCAATAAGAATAAACCCCTCACATTGGGTGCATGACCATAAAAGATATTACTCATATAAATAGAACAACCATTATTCTCTGATTTAAATGAGTAACTGTCTCGCAATAAACAAGATCCAGATATAATGTTCATGCTTAACGCAGGCACCAAATAACATTTATTCAGGTTCATCACTAATCCCGATGGTAATCGAAGAGCGAGCGTGCCGACGGCGATCACATCAACCTTGGAACCATTTCCCACGCGCATCGTCACTTCGTCCTTTGCCAGCCTCCGTCTATTCCGCAGTTCCTGTTTTGAGTTGCAAATATGAGCAACCGCACCGGTATCAAATACCCAGGCACTACAACGAGAGTTGGTAAGGTACACATCAATAACATGTATATCATATATACCTTGTTTGTTGTTGGCCGCCTTCTTGTTAGCCAAATACTTGGGGCAGTTCCGCTTCCAGTGTCCAGTTCCCTTGCAATGAAAGCACACAGTTTCTGGTTTGGGTCCAGCCTTGGGTTTCTTCACGAGAGGAGCAACTGCTTTGCCACTCTTCTTGGAGTTACCCTTCTTACCCTTGCCATTTTTCTTGAAACTAGTGGTTTTATTGACCATCAACACTTGATGCTCCTTCTGAATTTCAGACTCAGCGGCTTTCAGCATCGCAAACAGCTCGGCAACTGACTTGTTCATCCCGTGCATGTTATAGTTCAACACGAAGCTCTTGTAGCTAGGTGGCAATGATTGAAGAACTCTGTCAGTGATAGCCTCTGGCGGAAGGGGCATCCCCAATTCAGCCAGACGGGTAGATTACCCAGACATTCTGAGTACATGATCACTGATAGACCCGTTCTCCTCCATCTTGCAAGCATAGAACTTATCGGAGATCTCATATCTCTCGATCCGGGCATTCTTCTGAAAGATAAACTTCAACTCCTGGAACATCTCATATGCTCCATGACGTTCAAAACGTCTTTGAAGTCCCGGTTCTAAGCCATACAATATTGCACATTGAACTATTGAGTAATCTTCAGAACGAGCCTGCCAGGCGTTCACAACGTCTAGAGACTCAACTGGAGCGGGTGGATCACCAAGCGGTGCATCAAGGACATAAGCCTTCTGGGAAGCCGTAAGGATAATCCTTAGATTACGGGCCCAGTCCACAAAGTTACTTCCATCATCTTTCAATTTAGCTTTCTCTAGGAACGCATTAAAATTCAGGGGTGCTACTGCGCGAGCCATGATCTACAACATAAATATAGCAAAGACAACTTAGACTATTGTTCTAGATAATGAGTTTAGTTAATCATATTACTTAAAAACTCCCACTCAAATTGACATCCCTCCGGTCATTCGAGTGTAACATGATCCAAATCCACCAACTCAAGTCCGATCATCACGTGAGTTGAGGTGGTTTCAATGGTGAACATCTTTATGTTGATCATATCTACTATATGACTCATGTTCGACCTTTCGGTCTCTTGTGTTCCGAGGCCATGTCTGTACATGCTAGGCTCGTCAAGTTTAACCCGAGTGTTCCGCACGTGCAACATGGCTTACACCCGTTGTATGTGAACGTAGAGTCTATCACACCCGATCATCACGGCGTGTCTCGAAACGACGAACTTTCGCAACGGTGCACACTCGGGGAGAACACAATTTTATCTTGAAATTTAAGTGAGGGATCACCTTATAATGCTACCGTCGTCCTAAGCAAAATAAGATGCATAAAAGGATTAACATCACATGCAAATCATAAGTGACATGATATGGCCATGAACTTGTGCTTTTGATCTCCATCTTCAAAGCACCGGCATGATCTCCATCGTCACCGGCATGACACCATGATCTCCATCATCTTGATCTCCATCAACGTGTCGCCATGAGGTTGTCGCACCGACTGTTGCTTCCACGACTATAGCTAACTCATAGCGATAAAGTAAAGCAAAAACGGCGAAAATAATTAAAGACAACTCTATGGCTTCTGCCAGTTGCCGTACTCATCGACATGCAAGTCGTGATATTCTATACAACACATGATCATCTCATACATCACATATATCCCATCATGTACTTGGCCATATCACATCACAACATACCCTGCAAAAACAAGTTAGACGTCCTCTAATTGTTGTTGCAAATTTTACGTGGCTGCTACGGGTTTGCAAGAACCGTTCTTACCTACGCAAAACCAAAACGTGGTGTAGTGATTGCTTTTTGATCTTCTAAAAGAACCCTCTTCATTGAAATCGATTCAACTAAAGTGAGAGAGACAGACACCCGCTAGCCATCTTTATGCAACGAAGTTACATGTCAGTTGAAGGAACCTGTCTCGCGTAAGCGTACGCGTAATGTCGGTCCGGGCCGCTTCATCTCACAATACCGCCGAATCAAGTATCAACTAGTAACGGCAAGCAATATGTATACACCCACGCCCACAACTCGTTTGTGTTCTACTCGAGATCTCATCTACGCATAGACCTAGCTCAGATGCCACTGTTGGGGAATGTTGCATGGGAAACAAAAATTTTCCTACGCACACACAAGATCTATCCATGGAGATGAGCATCTACGAGAGGGAGAGTGAATCTACATACCCTTGTAGATCGCTAAGCGGAAGCGTTAAGAAACGCGGTTGATGTAGTCGAACGTCTCCGCGATCCAAATCGCAAGTCGTCCCTCGTTCCGATCACGAACTAGTGCCGAACGGACGGCACCTCCGCGTTCAACACACGTACGGCTTGATGACGCCTTCACCTCCTCGATCCAGCGAGCGATGGTGAAGTAGTAGATGAGTTCCGGCAGCACGACGGCGTGGTGATGATGGTGAGGAACAATCTCTGCAGGGCTTCGCCAAGCACTACGGAGATTATGACGGGAGAACTAGAGGGTTAGGGTTGCCGACACACGGCTTGGGAAATCTTGATGTGTCCCGTGTGCTAGCCCTGCCCCTCTATTTATATGTTGAGCCTTGGGGCCTAAACTTGGAGTAAAAGCCTCCTCCAGGTCGGTTTTGCCCGCACAAGGTCGGTTTGGCCCGCAGGGAAAGAGTCCAACTCGGATCCCTGTAGTACTGTGCACAAGCGGTAGTACCGCTCACGAGCGGTAGTACCGCTTGAGCGGTAGTACCGCTTCACACAAGCGGTAGTACCGCTTATGCAGTAGTACCGCTTCACATAAGCGGTAGTACCGCTTACGCGGTAGTACTGCCTTACCAGCGGTAGTACCGCTTAAGGCAGCAACAAAACTTCCTTTTGCACTTTCCAATACCTCGTGGGCTTTACCCCTTTGGCTCATATAAAGTGTTGCTGCACCCGAACACTTCGGTAAACATCCGGAACCCCTTCCGGTGAATTCCGGAACCCTTCCGGAGATCAAAACACTATTATCACATATATCAATCTTTACCTCCGGACTATTCCGGAGATCCTCGTCATGTCCGGGATCTTATCCGAGATTCCGAACAACCTTCAGTCACCAACAAAATAACTCAACTATACTAATCGTCACCAAACGTTAAGTGTGTAGACCCTGCGGGTTCGAGAACTATGTAGACATGACCGAGACACCTCTACGATCAATAACCAATAGTGGGACCTGGATGCCCATATTGGCTCCTACATATTCTACGAAGATCTTTATCGGTCGAACCTCTATGGCAAGGATTCAGTTAATCCCGTATACTGTTCCCTTTGTTCTTCGGTATGTTACTTGCCCAAATTTCGATCGTCGGTATCTCTATACCTAGTTCAATCTCGTTACCGGCAAGTCTCTTTACTCGTTCCGTAATACAAGATCTCGTGGCTAACATTTTAGTCACATTGCTTGCAAGGCTCATTGTGATGTTGTATTACCGAGTGGGCCTTGAGATACCTCTCCGTCACACGGAGTAACAAATCCCAGTCTTGATCCATGCCAACCCAACAGACACCCTCGGAGATACCTGTAGAGCACCTTTATAGTCACCCAGTTACGTTGCGACGTTTGATACACACAAGGTACTCCTCCGATGTCAGGGAGTTGCATGATCTCATGGTCATAGGAACAGATACTTGACATGCAGAAAACAATAGCAATAAACTGACACGATCATATGCTACGTTTATAGTTTGGGTCTTGTCCATCACATCATTCTCCTAATGATGTGATCCCGTTATCAAATGACATCTCATGTCTATGACTAGGAAACCTTAACCATCTTTTGATCAACGAGCTAGTCAACTAGAGGCTTACTAGGGACACAGTGTTGTCTATGTACCCACACATGTATTTGAGTTTCCAATCAATACAATTATAGCATGGATAATAAACGATTATCATGAACAAGGAAATATAATAATAACCAATTTATTATTGCCTCTAGGGCATATTTCCAACATTCGACACTCTTACTTATCGAAAAGACTATGATTGACCCCCCATACTTGTGGGTCATCATGCGTCGACGGTGAAAACGGTCCAACAAACGCTGGAGTAGGGGGCATCAGGGGGTGGCGTCCTGTTGGGGGAGGTGTGGCTGCGGGCGGCCAGCCTGGGCATCGAAACTGAGTGGTGGCGGTGATGGGTGGGGCGGTCGGGTATGCTGGATGTCGATGGAAGGACGGAATGGTCAATGTGCCCTCGACTGACGTGTCGGGGGTCATGCGTGGACAAAAAACGAGCGTTCCTTCATTTGAATCGTCACATTGGGCCGATTTTTGGGTTTGAGTCAGCGTGTTGAAGTTGCTCTTGGGCCATAGCAGCACTAAACTGAACTTCGTAGACAGCAACATGTCTAGCAAGTTGCCTAATCGAATAATCTCACAATTTTCTGCACGCATCTTCACAGTGCTGGCCGAATCGTCCTCGATCAGAATCATTTCGTCCCGAAGTCCCAACCCATCAACTTGGTCTTGGAACTATCCACGCCCCTTCGTGACTACTACTCTGTATCTGTTTCTCTGAGAGAAAAATTCACTGTAGGTCATCAAACTTGTCGCGGTGGTCACTTTAGTCCATTAGAAATACCCGAAATACGGTCACCAAATTTGTCCTGGGGGTTCACATATGGTCCATTACACGGTTTTGGCTACGTACACGCTGATTTGGCGGTTGACTGGCCTATCCACGTGTGCATTGACTGCCAAGTCAGCTCCAGCCGGTCGGACCCCTTCAATACGCGTGTAAACCAAGGTTTTTTCTACAAAATCACCTGAAATTACACCCAACCCCCTACCTGGATGTACCGTACCGCACCTTGGTCGGAATTCAGACCCCCTCGCTCGCCTCTAATCGCCAGAACTAAAATACTCAAAAAGCCCCTCCTGCTTCTCGTGCGTCGTCGCCGGCAGCATTTCATCAAACAGGTCCTGCTTCGGAGGCGTGGCCGCAGCCTCCTGCTTCTCATCGTCGCACTGTGGTACTCTGCGCTCCGGTGCGCCGTGTCGGACCTTGCGGCGCTGCTCGCGTTCTGGGCCTCGGTCGGGCCGGGGCTCCCGTGGGACGCGCCGGCGGGGATCTCGCCATGCGGGCGGCGTCGGTGCGACAACAGCACCGAAGGCGGGCGCATCGTCATGCTGCAGCTAGCCAGCGCTAGCCTAATGGGTCAGCTGTCGCTGGAGACCGTGGGCAACCTCACGCGCTCAGGACGTTGTCGCTCCGCTCCAACGCGCTCACCGGCAGGATCCGACGGACATCGGCAACTGCATGGAGCTCCAGTGCCTCTACCTCTAGGACAACCAGCTCGCCGGCAAGATTCCGGAGGGGTTCTTCTCGCTCGGCTTACTGCAGCGGCTCGTCCTCTCAAACAGTCATTTCACTCGTGGTGTGTCGTCGGAATTCAAGAAGCTCCGCCGGCTAGCCACTCTGTACTTGGAGTACAACGCCCTTAATGGCACCCTTCCTGCTGGAATAAAACGTCCATCCTGAAATAGACTCGCCGACTCCACTGACAGACCGCTTCAATCCGGCGTCTGGCATAAATAGATTCCATTTGGCACTTATCAGATCCAAATTGTTGGGAGTTGGATACTTCGAGGAGACTTCCTGATTTTTAACTGTGAAATTAGTTGGATAAACGATGAAGAAATTATTGTATTGTACTTGAATTCACCAAAGAATTTGCAAGAAAGCATTGAAGCAAACAGATTATATGAACATGTCGAGGAATGCTAGTAGTATAGTTTTGCACAATTTGCAACAGGGAGCTGAAAAAGAGCTATGGAAATGGAGACTACGCGGAATAGTCGGTGGATACGTTGTGGAACTCATCCGAGTCCGTCTTCCGCTGCGCGCTGCCGACAATATCCTCTATCCTCGAGGTAACCTCGGCCATCGCGGGCCGCCGGTCGGGCCGCTGCTCGGTGCGGTCCGTGCCGAGCTGCAGCAGCCGCACCATCTCCTCCTACACGACTGATACATCTCCAACGTATCGATAATTTATGAAGTATTCATGCGATATTTTCCTATGTTTACAATCCTTTTATATGGTTTTTATGCACTTTATATGATTTATTTAGAACTAACCCGGACTGACGTTGTTTTCAGCAGAATTACCGTGGTGTTATTTTTTGTGCAGAAAATAAAAGTTCTCAGAATCGCCCGAAACTTTTTTATGATTTTTTCTGGAGGAAATAAGAAATACTGGAACGAAGAACGACCGAAGGGGAGCCACCTGTGGGCCACAAGCATATAGGGCATGCTCACCCCCCTAGGCGCACCCTGATGGCTTGTGGGGCCCACGTGGCTTTGGCTGGCATGATTCCAACGCTGAAAAATCATATATATACCGAAACTTCAGAAATAAACCGAGAACTTCTGCTCCGCCACCACAACTCTCTATATCAAAGAAAAACCCATACGGAGCCTTTCCAGTACCCTGCCAGAGAGGGGAAATCATCACCGGTGGCCATCTCCATCATCCCGGCGGAGGCCATGACGAGGAGGGAGTAGTTCACCCTCGAGGCTGAGGGTATGTACCAGTAGCTATGTGTTTAATCTCTCTCTCTCTCTCTCTCATGTTCTTGAGATGGCACGATCTTGATGTATCACGGGCTTTGTTAATATAGTTGGATCATATGGTGTTTGTCCCTTGCTATCTTGTTGTGATGAATTGAATCTTTCCCTTTGAGATTTTGTTATGTCGGATTGAATATTTGATTTGAGATCACTTGATGTATGCCTTGGTACTCAACTTGCGGATTCGTGTGATGACAATGGGGTAATCTATGCATAGGGGTTGATACGCGATCTTGTCCTACCTTCTCCGATAGAAATCTTGGGGTACTCTTTGAAGTTCTTTATGTTGGATTGAATATGATGAATCTGAAATTGTTTGATGCATGTCGAATAATTAGCCCACGGATACTTGTGGTGACATTGGAGTATCTAGGTTACATTAGGGTTGATTGATATGTATCACAGGTGTTATTTTAGTACAAACTCTAGGGTTGTTTGTGACACCTATAAGAATAGCCCAATAGATTGATCGGAAAGGGTAACTTTGAGGTGGTTCTACTACCCACACCAATTTCATCTTATGTTCTCCGCTAGATATGAACTTTGGAGTGGTTCTTTTTTGCACGTTAAAAAACACAATCATAATAGAGGCATAATTGTGTCAACACTCAAAAACAGAAAGAAAAAGATGAAAATAAATTTATTCATTGGGTTGCCTCCCAACAAGCGCTATCGTTTTACGCCCCTAGCTAGGCATAATGCATAGATTCAAGTATTGTCATCTTTGGTTTTTAACTCCTCAATCACACAACTAGATTTCTTCAAGAATTTAGCATCCACACTCTCAATGACAACACTTCTAGGAATAAGACCAAAAAATTCATTCTTGTAAATAGGGTCTTTTACTATTTCAACAAAATTGGGATGAATACTAATCATTTTAAGATCTCCCTTGTGGCTACTAGATGTAGCACCTTTGTTCTTAGTGACTTTTGTGGTCTTGCAAATTTTTACCGGAGTTTTTTCAATAGTTTTAACAAAAGAAAAGGCCGAACTCAAGTTACTAAAAATTTCTTCTAACTTATCAATCCGGTAAGGGCTTTCTTTTATTCTTTCGTTAACTACGGTTTCCTTTTCCTTCAACAATTTAAAGGCATCTCCAGCTTTTGACCCAGTTTTATTAGCAAGATTATGCATTTTCTTATCCAAATTATCAAGATGTTCTGTGGTAATCATCTTCTTTTCAACAGCATCTAGCCTTTCCATAACATGTTCGAGGATTAAAGTTGTTTCATTGATCATAAGAGATGACGATCCCACTAAACTTCCCATAGCATTAAAAGCGTCCAAAGATGGACACATCAAGAAATTCCCACCGATAATCGTATCACGGACGAATCTATACCAAGTGGTGATGCCCACATAAAACCTGCGAAGGAGAACAACGGTAGATTGCTTACGAATAGATCTATTATGAGCATTGCAAATCCTATACCAAGCATCTTTTAGGTTCTCCCCTCCCCTTTGCTTAAAATTAAGAACTTCATTCTCGGGAGTACACACAATAGAGGAAGAACTAGCTATAACGACAAGGTAGACAAACAAGAGATCTGACGAGAGAAAGGCAAATGAAAAAGAGGGCGAATAAAACGACAAATTTGGTGAAGTGGGGGAGAGGAAAACGAGAGGCAAATGGCAAATAATGTAATTGCAAGGAGATGAGATTTGTGATTAGGAACCTGATAAATGTTGATGGTGTCTCCTAGGCGCGAGAGATTGGCACGTTGAAGAGAATGCTTCCTCCCCGGCAACGGCGCCAGTAATTCCTTTGACGTGGCTTGAGACTGCGTCGGTATTTCCCCAAAGAGGAAGGGATGATGCAGCACAGCGACGGTAAGTATTTCCCTCAGTTATGAAACCAAGGTATCGAACCAGTAGAAGGATCACACAACTATGTAAACAGCACCCGCACACAAAGAACAAATACTTGCAACCCGACGCGAAAGAGAGGTTGTCAATCTCTCCACGGTAAAAAGATAGATTAGGTTGTGATAGATTGCATAGATAGATCTCGCAAGAACACAAAATAAAAGAGGCAAATAAAAAGTGCAGCAAGGTATTTTTGGTTTTTTTGGAATAATAGATCTGAAAACAAAAGCGGCAAAAAGATAGATCGGAAAGCAATATGTTGGAAAAGTAGACCGGGGGCCGTAGGATTCGCTTGTGGCTTCTCTCACGAGTATAGCACACGGTGGGTTAACAAATTACTATTGGGCAATTGATAGAAGATCAAATAATCATGATGATATCCAAGGCGATGATCATTACATAGGCATCACGTGCAAGATTAGTAGACCGAAACGATTCTGCATCTACTACTATTACTCCACACATCGACCGCTATCCAGCATGCATCTAGTGTATTAAGTTCATGGAGAAACGTAGTAATGCAATAAGAATGGTGACATGATGTAGACAAGATCTATTCATGTAGGAATAGACCCCATCTTGTTATCCTTAATAGCAACGATACATGCGTGCCTCGCTGTCCCTTCTGTCACTGGGAGAGGACACCGCAAGATCGAGCCCATCACAAAGCACCTCTTCCCATGGCAAGAAAAATCGATCTAGTTGGCCTAACTAAACCAAAGATTCAAAGAATAAATACGAGGCAAATCATGCATATAAGAGATCAAAGAAGACTCAAATAATATTCATGGATAGAAACTGATCATGAACTCAAAATTCATCGGATCCCAACAAACACACCACAAAAAGTCATTACATCAAATAGATCTCCAAGAGACCATTGTATTGAGAATCAAAAGAGAGAGAGAAAGCCATCTAGCTACTGCCTACGGACCCGTAGGTCTATGGTGGACTACTCACGCATCATCGGAGAGGCACCAATGAGGATGATGAACCCCTCCGTGATGGTGTTAGATTGGATCTCGCGGTTCTGGAACTTGCGGCGGCTGGATGTATTTTTCGTTGACTCCTCTAGGGTTTCTGGAATATTTGGGTATTTATAGAGCTCAGAAGTGGTGGAGGGGACTCCCGAGGCGGCCACAACCCACCAGGGCGCGCCGGGGGCCTCTGGCGCGCCATGGTGTCTTGTGGTCTGCCTGGGCCCCTCTCGGGCACTTCTTTGGTTCTTTGGCTTTCTTCTGGTCCAAAAAAAATTCTCCAAAATGTTTCGTCGCGATTGGACTCCGTTTGGTACTGATATTCTGCGAAGTAAAAAACAAGCAAAAAACAGCAACTGGCACTTGGCACTATGTCAATAGGTTAGTCCCAAAAAATGATATAAAGTTGCTCTAAAATGATTGTAGAACATCCAAGAATGATAATATAACAGCATGGAACAAGCAAAAATTATAGATACGTTGGAGACGTATCAGTGGCCATCTTCATTATCCCGGCAGAGGCCAGACGAGGAGGGAGTAGTTCACCCTTGGGGCTGAGGCTATGTACCAGTAGCTATGTGTTTAATCTCTCTCTCTCTCTCTCTCTCTCTCTCTCTCTCTCTCTCTCTCTCTCGTGTTCTTGAGATGGCACGATCTTGATGTATCACGGGTTTTGATAATATAGTTGGATCATATGGTGTCTGTCCCTTGCTATCTTGTTGTGATGAATTGAATCTTTCCCTTTGAGATTTTTTTATGTCGGATTGGATATTGGATTTGAGATCACTTGATGTATGTCTTGGTACTCAACTTGCGGATTCCTATGTTGACAATGGGGTAATCTATGCATAGGGGTTGATACACGATCTTGTCCTACCTTCTCCGATAGAAATCTTGGGGTACTCTTTGAAGTTCTTTATGTTGGATTGAATATGATGAATCCGAAATTGTTTGATGCATGTCGAATAATTAACCCACAGATACTTGTGGTGACATTGGAGTATCTAGGTGACATTAGGGTTGATTGATATGTATCATAGGTGTTATTTTAGTACAAACTCTAGGGTTGTTTGTGGCACCTATAGGAATAGCCCAATAGATTGATCGGAAAGGGTAACTTTGAGGTGGTTCTACTGCCTACACCAATTTCATCTTATGTTCTCCGCTAGATATGAACTTTGGAGTGATTCTTTGTTGCACGTCGAGGGATGATCATATGATTTTATTATGTTAGCATTGTTGAGAGATTGCACTAGTGAAAGTATGAACCCTGGGCCTTGTTTCCAAGCATCAATACAACGTTTTACTCGATGTTTTCCACTTGCTACCTTGCTGTTTTTATATTTTCATATTACAAAAACCTAAATCTACTGTCCATATTGCACTTGTATCACCATCTCTTTGCCAAACTAGTGCACATATACAATTTACCATTGTATTGGGTGTGTTGGGGACACAAGAGATTTCTTGTATTTGATTGCAGGGTTGTTTGAGAGAGACCATCTTCATCCTACACCTCCCACGGATTGATAAACCTTAGGTCATCCACTTGAGGGAAAGTTGCTACTGTCCTACAAAACTCTTCGCATGGAGGCCCAACGGAGTCTACAAGAATAAAGTTGTGTAGTAGACATCAACGACCGGCTCGTTGGCGATGCTGGCGTCGAAAACCTCGCCCATCCACTCCTCCTGCACCACTGTGCACACCCAATGCGGCAAGTCTGCGGCGACGTCACTCCCCGGTGAGCAGTCCCAGGAGCAGCAAGTCGAAGCTGTACACGTCGGCATCCTGCGACACCTTTCACGGGTCCGTCACCTCCGGGACGCAGTACCCGGTGACGCTCTTGAGCAGAACGCTGGCTTCGACAAGCTGGATGAGGCCTTGACAAGTCTGTGATGCAGGCGTCGTTACACGCGTCATTGATAAGGACTCACCACTGCAGTTGTGTTGGTGGTGGGTGACGTGGCTTGAGACTGCGTCGGTATTTCCCCAAAGAGGAAGGGATGATGCAGCACAGTGACGGTAAGTATTTCCCTCAGTTATGAAACCAAGGTATCGAACCAGTAGGAGGATCACCACCACTACGTAAACAACACCTGCAGACAAAGAACAAATACTTGGAACCCGACGCGAAAGAGAGGTTGTCAATCTCTCTACGATAAAAAGATAGATTAGGTAGTGATAGATTGGAGAGATAGATCTCTCAAGCACACAAAATAAAAAGGGCAAATAAAAAGTGCAGCAAGGTATTTTTGGGTTTTTGGAATAATAGATCTGGAAAAAAAGCGGCAAAAAGATAGATCGGAAAGCAATATGTTGGAAAAGTAGACCCGGGGGCCGTAGGTTTCACTAGTGGCTTCTCTCATGAGTATAGCACACGGTGGGTGAACAAATTACTGTTGGGCAATTGATAGAAGATCAAATAATCATGACGATATCCAAGGTGATGATCATTATATAGGCATCACGTCCAAGATTAGTAGATCAAAACGATTCTGCATCTACTACTATTACTCCACACATCGACCGCTATCCAGCATGCATATAGTGTATTAAGTTCATGGGAAAACGGAGTAATGCAATAAGAATGGTGACATGATGTAGACAAGATCTATTCATGTAGGAATAGACCCCATAGACCCCATCTTGTTATCCTTAATAGCAACGATACATGCGTGCCTCGCTGCCCCTTCTGTCACTGGGAGAGGACACCGCAAGATCGAACCCATCAAAAGCACCTCTTCCCATGGGAAGAAAAATTGATCTAGTTGGCCTAACTAAACCAAAGATTCGAAGAAGAAACACGAGGCTATAAGTAATCATTCATATAAGAGAGCAAATAAGACTCAAATAATATTCATGGATAGAAACTGATCATGAAATCAAAATTCATTGGATCCCAACAAACACACCGCAAAAGTTTACATCAAATAGATCTCCAAGAGACCATTGTATTGGGAATCAAAAGAGAGAGAGAAAGCCATCTAGCTACTGCCTACGGACCCATAGGTCTATGGTGGACTACTAACGCATCATCGGAGAGGCACCAATGAGGATGATGAACCCCTCCGTGATGGTGTTAGATTGGATCTCGAGGTTCTGGAACTTGCGGCGGCTGGATGTGTTTTTCGTCGACTCTTCTAGGGTTTCTGGAATATTTGGGAATTTATAGGCGTCAGAGGCGGTGGAGAGGGGTCCCGAGGAGGGCGCGCCCTGGTGGGTTGTGGTCTCCTCGACCCTCCCCTCTGGCACTTCTTTGGCCCACTGGATGTCTTGTGGCCCAAAAAATATCTCCAAGAATGATAATATAACAGCATGGAACAAGCAAAAATTGTAGATACGTTGGAGACGTATCAGCATCCCCAAGCTTAATTCCTACTCGTCCTCGAGTAGGTAAATGAGAAAAACAGAATTTTTGATGTGGAATGCTTCCTAACATGTTCATCACATATTCTTTTCTTTTGTAGCATGGACATTTGGACTTTTAGATGATTCAAAGCAATAGTCTAGTTTTAACATAATGACTTCAATACTCAAGCATGCCAACAAGCAACCATGTCTTTCAAAATATCAACACTAAAGAAAGTTATCCCTAGCCCATCATGCTCAATCATTGATCCATTCATCATACACACTCAAATATTAGCTACACCCAATGCTCAAGTATGATCATAGTGCCCCCTAGTTGGTGCTTTATAAGAGAAGATGGAGACTCAAAGTAAAAATAAAAGTTGCATAAAGTAAATAGATAGGCCCTTCGCAGAGGGAAGTAGGGATTTGTAGAGGTGCCAGAGCTCAAAGTTTAAATTGAGAGAGAAAAATATTTTGAGTAGCATGCCTTTCCTGTCAACAAAAACGACAAAGTAGTTCACAATACTTCCGATGCTAGATATATCATAGGCGGTTCCCAAACAGAAAATAAAGTTTATTCCTTTTCCCACCATTCTTTCACAATCCATGGCTGGCCGTATCCACGGTTGCCTTCCATACCAACACTTTCCAAGGAATTTATTATTTGACAACAAAAAGTAATTTTTTTTCTTTTTTCATTTCGGGACTGGGCATCCCTATTACCGCCGTACTCTCATGCAATGACAGGTGAATAAACACTCATCTTGAGAATAACACATCTAGCATGGAAATATATTAGACACCCCCTATCGTTTCATGAGCGGTACGAGCACACAAAAAGGAAATTTATTTTGAAAAGTAGAGATGGCACATACAAATTTGCTTACAACGGCATGGAAATACCGCATATAGGTAGGTATGGTGGACTCATAAGGCAAAACTGGGTTTAAGGATTTTGGATGCACAAGTAGTATTTCTACTTAATACAAGTGGAGGCTAGCAAATAGATTGAGAAGCAACCAACCAAGAAACGAAAATTCACATAAGCGAGCATTGAGCATAACTAACACCGAATAATGCACCATAAGTAGGATGCAATCTCATTGCATAACTATTGACTTTCGTACTTGCATAGGGAATCAAAAACCTTAACACCAATATTCTTACTAAAGCATAATTACTCACTAACATGACTCACATAATACTATCATCATGTCTCAAAACTATTACAAGGAATCAAGTTTAATTTGTCCAATGATCTTCATGAAAGTTTTTATTATATCCTCCTTGGATATCTATCACTTTGGGACTAGTTTCATATATTGCCATTGCTTTTGACAAGCTCAAACATATTTAAGTGAAGCACATGAGCATAGAGATTTCATCTCTCAAAATAGTATAAGTGAAGCATGAGAGGATTTCTACAAAAATTTCCAAGCATACCGTGCTCAAAAAGATATAAGTGAAACACTTGAGCAATTCTATAGCTCAAAAAGTTTAAGTGAAGCATATAGAGAAATTCTAACAAATCATAGCATAATTTTGGCTCTCTCAAATAGGTGTGTCCAGCAAGGATACAAGTGACAAACTAAAAAGCAAAGCAAGCAAAGACTCAAATGATACAAGACGCTCCAAGCAAAACTCATGATATGTGACGAATAAAAATATAGCTCCAAGTAAAATACCGATGGTCGTTAGAAGAAAGAGGGGATGCCATTCGGGGCATCCCCAAGCTTAGTTGCTTGTTTCTTTGGATATATCTTGGGGGTGATGTAGCATCCCCAAGCTTAGGCTCTTTTCACTCCTTATTCCTTCATCCATCGTGATCTAACCCAAAACTTGAAAACTTCAATCACACAAAACTCAACAAAATCTTCGTGAGATCCGTTAGTATAATAAAGCAAATCACTACTTTAAGTACTGTTGCAAACTCATTCAAATTTTGTTATTACATTATACCTACTGTATTTTAACTTTACCATGGCTCATACCCTTAAATACAACCCATAGATTCATCAAAACAAGCACACAATGCAACGAAAACAGAATCTGTCTTAAACAGAACAGTTTGTAGTAATATGTACTCTAACCATACTTCTGTAACTCTAAAAATTCTGAAAAATTAGGACAACCTAAAAAATTTGTATAGAAATACCGTGTTAAAATTTCAGATCAATATCACACTGCAGTAAAAAAGGAAAATTCGAACACTAGAGGCAAAATTTCTGTTTCTGATTCAGCATCATTTCTACTCATCTTATGAATCATCCTAAAGGCTTTACTTGGCACAAACACTAAATAAAACATAAAAACACAATTATAACAGAGGCATAATTGTGTCAACACTCAAAAACAGAAAGAAAAAGACGAAAATAAATTTATTCATTGGGTTGCCTCCCAACAAGCGCTATCGTTTTACGCCCCTTGCTAGGCATAACGCATAGATTCAAGTATTGTCATCTTTGGTTTTCAAATCTTCAGTCACACAACTAGATTTCTTCATGAATTTAGCATGCATATTCTCAATGACAACACTTCTAGGAATAAGACCAAAAAATTCATTCTTATAAATAGGGTCTCTTACTATTTCAACAAAATCGGGATGAATACTAATCATTTTAAGATCTCCCTTGTGGCTACTAGGTGTAGCAACTTTGTTCTTAGTGACTTGCGTGGTCTTGCAAATTTTTACAGGAGTTTTTTCAATAGTTTTGACACAAGAAAAAGCTGAACCCAAGTTACTAAAAATTTCTTCTAATTTATCAATCCGGTAAGGACTCTCTTCTATCCTTTCGTTAACTACGATTTCTTTTTCCTTTAACAATTTAAAGGCATCTCCCGCTTTTGACCCAATTTTATTAGCAAGATTATGCATTTTCTTATCCAAATTTTCAAGATGTTTTTTGGTAATCATCTTCTTTTCAATAGCATCTAACCTCTCCATAACATGTTCGAGGGTTAAAGTTGTATCATTGATCGTAAGAGATGGCGATCCCACTAAACTTCCCATAACATTAAAAGCGTCCAAAGATGGATACATCAAGAAATTCCCACCGGTAATCGTATCAAGAACGAATCTATACCAAGTGGTGATGCCCACATAAAAACTGCGAAGGAGAACAACGGTAGACTGCTTATGAATAGATCTATTATGAGCATTGCAAATCCTATACCAAGCATCTTTTAGGTTCTCCCCTCCCCTTTGCTTAAAATTAAGAACTTCATTCTCGGGAGTACACGCAATAGAGGAAGAGCTAGCCATAACGACAAGAAAGGTGAACAAGAGATCTGACGAGAAAAAGGCAAACGAAAAAGAGGGCGAATAAAACGGCAAATTGGGTGAAGTGAGAGAGAGGAAAACGAGAGGCAAATGGCAAATAATGTAATTGCAAGGAGATGAGATTTGTGACTAGGAACCTGGTATATGATGATGGTGTCTCCTCAGCGCCAAAGATTGGCACACAGAAGAGACCGCTTCCTCCCCGGCAACGGCGCCAGAAATTCCTTTGACGTGGCTTGAGACTGCGTCGGTATTTCCCCAAAGAGGAAGGGATGATGCAGCACAACGACGGTAAGTATTTCCCTCAGTTATGAAACCAAGGTATCGAACCAGTAGGAGGATCACCAACACTACGTAAACAACACTTGCACACAAAGAACAAATACTTGCAACCCGACGCGAAAGAGAGGTTGTCAATCTCTCCACGGTAAAAAGATAGATTAGGTTGTGATAGATTGCATAGATAGATCTCGCAAGAACACAAAATAAAAGAGGCAAATAAAAAGTGCAGCAAGGTATTTTTGGTTTTTTTGGAATAATAGATCTGAAAACAAAAGCGGCAAAAAGATAGATCGGAAAGCAATATGTTGGAAAAGTAGACCCGGGGGCCGTAGGTTTCACTAGTGGCTTCTCTCATGAGTATAGCACACGATGGGTGAACAAATTACTATTGGGCAATTGATAGAAGATCAATTAATCATGATGATATCCAAGGCGATGATCATTATATAGGCATCACGTCCAAGATTAGTAGACCGAAACGATTCTGCATGTACTACTATTACTCCACACATCGATCGCTATCCAGCATGCATCTAGTGTATTAAGTTCATGGGAAAATGGAGTAATGCAATAAGAACGGTGACATGATGTAGACAAGATCTATTCATGTAGGAATAGACCCCATCTTGTTATCCTTAATAGCAATGATACATGCGTGCCTCGCTGCCCCTTCTGTCACTGGGAGAGGACACCGCAAGATCGAACCCATCAGAAAGCACCTCTTCCCATGGCAAGAAAAATCGATCTAGTTGGCCTAACTAAACCAAAGATTCAAAGAAGAAATACGAGGCTATAAGTAAGCATGCGTATAAAAGATCAAATAAGACTCAAATAATATTCATGGATAGAAACTGATCATGAACTCAAAATTCATCGGATCCCAACAAACACACCGCAAAAGTTTACATCAAATAGATCTCCAAGACACCATTGTATTGAGAATCAAAAGAGAGAGAGAAAGCCATCTAGCTACTGCCTACGGACCCGTAGGTCTATGGTGGACTACTCACGCATCATCGGAGAGGCACCAATGAGGATGATGAACCCCTCCGTGATGGTGTTAGATTGGATCTCGAGGTTCTGGAAGTTGCGGCGGCTGGATGTGTTTTTCGTTGACTCTTCTAGGGTTTCTGGAATATTTGGGAATTTATAGGCGTCAAAGGTGGTGGAGAGGGGTCCCGAGTAGGGCACAACCCATCAGGGCGCGCCCGGGGCCTCTGGCGCGCCCGGGGCCTCTAGCGCGCCCTGGTGGGTTGTGGTCTCCTCGACCCTCCCCTCTGGCACTTATTTGGCCCACTGGATGTCTTCTGGCCCAAAAAAATCCAAAAAGTTTCGTCGCGATTGGACTCCGTTTGGTATTGATATTCTGTGAAGTAAAAAACAAGCAAAAACAGCAACTGGCACCGTGGCACTATGGCAATAGGTTAGTCCCAAAAAATGATATAAAGTTGCTATAAAATGATTGTAAAACATCCAAGAATGATAATATAACAGCATGGAACAAGCAAAAATTATAGATACGTTGGGGACGTATCAGTGGGGCGGGAGCTGGTGGGGGTACGAGACGCTGCACATGGGGTCGTGGTGGTGCACCGAGGCGGAGGCGATGGGGTCATCGTCGAGGCTGTGTGAGCTGAGTGCAGCGTGGCGCGCGTACGCCGCCTGCGCCACCGCGTCCCGCGCAAGCCGCTGGTTGTAGGATATCCCCTTCCGCTGCGACACCCGCCCCCGCTCATCGTCCGGCTCCGTGCCGCCGCCTCGGCCTCGCGTCCACGCACGCGCGCTCCTGATCTGGCCGTGATTTGAGCTCGAGGCACGGAGACGACGGGAGAGGAGAGGAGGAGGGCGGGATGGAGACAGGAGCGCCGCGCCGTGGAGGCAAGAGAACTCCGAAGCTGGTGTGACAGTGTGCGGGAAGACTGTTTTTGTTTCTGGTTGAGAGGAGAGCGAGGGGGAGAGGCCACCTAGTGGGAGAGGCGAGTGAGTTGGCTGTCTCCGACCAGGTGCGGTCTGACTAGGTGGGGGCGGTGTTATTGTAGGCAATTTTGCCAAAAAAAACATATTGATTCAGTCCGACCAGGTGGTGATGACTTGGCAGTCAGCGCACGCGTGGACACCCCAGTAAACTGCCAAATCAGTGATTACATAGAGCGAAGCACATATTGGACCATATGTGAACCCCTAGAACAAGTTTGGTAATCGTATTTCGGGTATTTCTAACTACGTGGACTAAAGTGACCATCGCGCCAAGTTTTAGGACCTACAGTGAATTTTTCTCTTTCTCCGACGTGCACAATCCCCATTGGTGGCCCCAACAGCTCAGCTCAAAGCGGCCGATCACCACACCCCTCACGCGTTCTGCACCGGCCTAGTTGCGTCCGTCCAAGCCAGGGAACGCCATGCTGATCTGGATCTCGACACGAGAAACACCGCATCAGATGCCGGGCGGGGCACTGACACACACCCACAAGTGAGCCAACAACCCTCCCGGATCTCGCCAGGTTCCGTGCTTCGGGCCGTGGGATCGAACCGGAACGACGCAGGGCCGTTCACCTGTAGACGAGCTGTGGCGTCGCGTCCCCAGCATCAACAAGTACGTACTACAAGTAAGCCATTGCCACGGCACCGGGAAACCAGCGACTGCCGCGTAGCCATCGCTCGCTGCTGCCGAGCTTGATAAGACTTTCACAGAGCACACACCTTGACAAGATTTTGAAGGAGTTCAAAATGGATCAGTCAAAGAATGAGTTCTTGTATGCATTGTATGGTGTGAAGTTGAGTAAGACTCGAAGCTTGACCACAGCAGAAAAAAGAGAAAGGACGAAGGTCGTCCCCTATACCTCAGCTATAGGATCTATAATGTATGCCTTGCTGTGTACTACACCTGATATGTGCCTTGCTATGAGTCTGGCAGAGGGGGTACAAGAGTGATCCAGGAGTGGATCACTGGCCAACGGTCAAAATTATCCTTAGGTACCTAAAGAGGACTAAGGAAATGTTTCTCGGTTATGGAGGTGATAAAGAGTTCATCGTAAAGGGTTACGTCGATGCAAGCTTTAACACCGATCCGGATGACTCTGAGTCATAAACCGGATACATATAGTGGAGTAGTCATTTGGAATAGCTCCAAGTGGGGCGTAGTAGCAACATCTATAGTATGACATAGAGTTTTGGAAAGTACACACGGATCTTAATGTTGGAGACCCGTTAACTAAAACCTCTCTC
Source organism: Elymus sibiricus (assembly GCA_039707655.1). NCBI lineage: Eukaryota > Viridiplantae > Streptophyta > Magnoliopsida > Poales > Poaceae > Elymus > Elymus sibiricus. The sequence continues at coordinate 56,508,884 of CM077673.1, forward strand.
ACAAGCAAAACATGATCAAACCCCAAAACTCATTGGGTGTGAATCACATGGCGATGTGAACTATATTATTGACTCTAGTGCAAGTGGGAGACTGGTTGAAATATGCCTTAGAGGCAATAATAAATTGTTTATTATCATATTTCCTTGTTCATGATAATCGTTTATTATCCATGCTAGAATTCTATTGATCAGAAACTCAGATACATGTGTGGATACATAGACAACACCGTGTCCCTGGTGAGCCTCTACTAGATTAGCTCGTTGATCAAAGATGGTTAAGGTTTCCTAACCATAGACATGAGTTGTCATTTGATAACGGGGTCACATCATTAGGAGAATGGTGTGATGGACATGACCCAACCATAAGCATAGCATTTGATCGTATCACTAAGTTTATTGCTACTGCTTTCTTCAAGTATTTGTTCCTAAGACCATGAGATCATGCAACTCCCTGACACCGGAGGAATGCCTTGTGTGAATCAAACGTCACTTCGTAACTGGGTGATCATAAAGGTGCTCTACAGGTATCTTCGAAGGTGTCTGTTGGGTTGGCATGGATCAAGACTGGGATTTGTCACTCCGTATGACGGATAGGTATCTCTGGGCCCTCTCGGTAATACAACATCACAAGAAGCTTGCAAGCAATGTGACTGAGGATTTAGTCATGGGATCTTGTATTACGGAACGAGTAAAGAGACTTGGCTGTAACGAGTTTGAACTAGGTATGGAGATACCGACGATCGAATCTCGGGAAAGTAACATACCGATGGACAAAGGGAACTACATACGGGATTAATTGAATCCTTGACATCGTGGTTCGACCGATAAAGATCTTCGTGGAATATGTAGGAACCAATATGGACATCCAGGTCCCGCTATTGGCTATTGGCCGGAGAGGAGTCTCGATCATATCTACATGATTCTCGAACCCGTAGGATCCGCACGCTTAACGTTCAGTGACGCTAGCGTATTATTGGGTTATGTATGTTGGTGACCGAATGTTGTTAGGAGTCCCGGATGAGATCCCGGACATGACGAGGAGCTCCGGAATGGTCCGGGGGTAAAGATTTATATATGGAAAGTTGTTTTCAGGGTTCCGGAAAAAGTTTTAGTTTTTTCGGTATTGTATCGGGAAGCTTCCAGAAGGTTCCGGAAACTTTCGGAGGAGTCCGGAAGTCCACCAAGGGTTCAACCACGTCCCAAGGGTCAGCATGGGCTAAGAGGAGGCGCCCTGGCCTTATTGGGCTAGGCGCACAAGTCCCTCAAGACCCATGCAGTTGGGAAAGGTGGAAAGTCCACCTTTATATGGAAGGGAAGGAGGAGGACTAGGATTCCACCCCCTCCCCCTTGGCTGCGCCTCTAGGGCTTGGAGTGGCTGTCCACCATGCCCCTCCACCTATATGTAGAGGAGAGGGGGCGCCCCAAGAGGAAACACCAAGCCCTTGGCGCCCCTCTCTCTCCCGTTGCTACGTTGCTCCTCATATCGCATCTACGGTAGCGCTTGGCGAAGCCCTGCCGAAATTGCTTCACCACCATCTCCACCACGCCGTCGTGCTGGTTGAGATCCCATCTACTTCTCCTCCCTCGCTTGCTGGATCAAGAAGGATGAGACGTCATCGAGTCGCACGTGTGCTGAACGCGAAGGTGTCGTCCGTTCAGCGCTGGATCGGATTGGATCGCGATTGGATCGTGAAGAGTACGACTACATCAACTGCGTTATATACGCTTCCGCTTAGCGATCTACAAGGGTATGTATATACACTCCCCTCTCGTAGCTATACATCTTCATGGATAGATCTTACGTGTGCGTAGGAAATTTTTTGTTTCCCATGCAACGTTCCCCAACATAGCCATCCGAAAACGGCGCCGGAATAGGTGGTGCTTGAAGAGCGGATCAGGGGACTGGAAGTAGTCCTGACAGAGTAGGCAATGGCCACTCTCTCGGTTGCAATTCAACGCCGTAGTATGCCCCGAGATCGAGCCCCTGAACATCGGTCGCTGCCTACTAATGTGGTCATGGATGACCAAAGCAGCAACCACAATCTCCTCATCATAAGATGAAGAATCATCTGAATCGCAAATAAAATTGTGGAAAAAGTACTCGTCGTCGAAGTCTATTTGTACCTGACACGCAAACCACCGAACACCTTGCGGGCGTCCTGAAAGAAGCCAGCCGGTGAAGAGCCTCACGCTTCTGCGAGACCAGGTATCAAGCCTGGAGGCGTGGAGGCGAACGTGGCGGTGCCCAGCGAGCGAGGTAGCCGCGTGTGCGTGCTGTCGGCAGGGAAAGCGAGGACGTGGTGTCGTCGAACTTCGTAGACAGCAGCACGTCTAGCAAGTTGCCTAATCGAATAATCCCACTATTTTCTGCACGCATCTTCACAGTGCTGGTCGAATCGTCCTCGATCAGAATCATTTCGTCCCGAAGTCCCAACCCATCAACTTGGTCTTGGAACTATCCACGCGCCCTTCGTGACTACTACTACCCCGTATCTGCTTCCCCGACGTGCACAATCCCCATCGGTGGCCCCAACGGCTCAGCTCGAAGCAGCCGATCGCCGCACCCCTCACGCGTTCCGCACCAGCCCAGTTGCGTCCGTCCAAGCCGGGGAACGCCGTGCTGATCTGGATCTCGACACGAGATACACCGCATCAGATGCCGGGCGGGGCACTGACACGCACCCACAAGTGACCCAACAACCCCCCGGATCTCGCCAGGTTCCGCGCTCGGCCGCGGGATCGAGCCGGAACGGCGCAGGGCCGTTCACCCGTAGACGAGCTGTGGCGTCGCGTCCCCAGCATCAACAAGTACTGCTACAAGTAAGCCATAGCCGCGGCTCCGGCAAACCAGCGACTGCCGCGTAGCCATCGCTCGCTGCCGCCGTCTCCCGCCGAGCTTCTTAACTCGCTAGCTGACAGTCCCTCGCGCGCACACACTTCACTGTCCACTCACCCACTCACTCGCTCACGCTCAGTGCTCTCACTTCACTGCTCACTGCTCGCCATTACTGGGCTCACCCACCCCAGATCTCATGGCTCCCCAGCGCCGGCACCACGCCGTGTGCCTCCTCGTCCTCCTCGCGCTGTGCGCCGCGCCGGCCTACGGCGGCCGCGCGCTGGCGGCCGGCAAGGCGCAGGCTGCGGCGGCCAACGCGACGGCGACGGCGACGGCGGACGAGTTCCTGGCGCCGCACAACAAGGCGCGCGCGGCGGTCGGCGTGGCCCCGCTGCGGTGGAGCGCCGACCTGACGGCGGCGGCGGCGTGGACCGCGTCCCAGCAGCAGAAGCAGAAGAACTGCGCGTTCGCGGACATGGGTGCCAGCCCCTACGGCGCGAACCAGGGGTGGGCGAGCTACCGCGCGCCCCCGGCCGAGGTGGTGGCCTCCTGGGTGGCGCAGGGGAAGTACTACACCCACGCCAACAACACCTGCGCTGCCGGCCAGCAGTGCGGCACCTACACGCAGGTGGTGTGGCGCCGCACCGCCGAGGTCGGCTGCGCGCAGGCCAGCTGCGCCTCCGGCGCCACGCTCACGCTCTGCCTCTACAACCCGCACGGCAACGTGCAGGGCCAGAGCCCCTACTAGCGCCCGGCAGGGCTGCCGGCGCCTCTTGCGTTGGGGCCGTCGCCGCCGGCGCCGGAGCATCGATCGTTGTTAGAGTTATAAGTACGTACGATCTAGCTTCGTGTCTCTGGTTCAGTTAAGATGCTTTGTGTTGTGCACTTGTGGTGCCTAGAATAACTACTACTGCTTAGATAAGAAACTCATGTGGTGACGTGCCTAGCATATTGTGTGGAAAATGAACTTGTCATGTTCTCGGCGAGTTCCGACTTCCGAGGGTGAACTTGTTATCGGAGAAGAAAATGAGGCCTCGAAGAAAATTGTTCTCGGTGGGTTGGATCCGTGGTATCTACACATGGAAGCCATCACATTTGTTTGGACTCAGAGACGTGCAGTTTTTATGAACTTTTTTGCTAAAGCACGATCTAGATGTGTCGATGTGTCCTAAGTAAGTATTGCACATATAAGTTGATTCTATGCAAATCTTCATGTTGGCCTTTTCTTTTATCTTTTACTTTTTAGTTTGAATGAATCATTTAGATGTGCAATAACTAGGGCACAAGTGTGGTCTAGACAGACATTTTTATGAATACGTAGACATGAACTAAGTTTAAAATAGTACTCCCCGTTAACAAATATAAGATGTTCTAACTTTTTTGAATCACATGTAAATAAACATATTTTAATATGTTTGTTCACTCATTTCATAGTTTAAATTAAAATATTTAAAATATTTTATATTTGTGAACGAAGGGAGTACTATACTGATGTAACGTTCTTTTCCCCTGCTCTTCATAGGGCATCTTCAACGGCAACCCTGCAAATTTTCTTTTGCATCCGTCCGCGGACAAGGGGTATCAGTCCACGAACACAGATGTGGGAGGCCACCATCCAACCGTAGTCTCATACTCCCTCTGTCCCAAAATAAGTGACTCAACTTTGTACTAACTTTGCACTAAAGTTAGTACAAAGTTGAGTCACTTAATTTGGGACGGAGGAAGTACATTTTAACAATAGTTCAAACCAGTCGGACAAAATTCGTGCAAACATGACCGGATTTCATATAAACACGGCCGGATTTCATACAAACATGACATATTTCATACAAACATGACGGATTTTATTACATTTACATTAACTAAGCGGTGCTCCTCCTGCTCTAGAGGTATAATTAATATACTTAGTTTATGATCACCGGTGCCCGTTCCCCATGTCCAGCCATGAGCCCTGAGAATTGAAGCTTTGTCTTCTTCAGCTCCGCCTCTGTAACATCCTTCTCCGGAGCCACGAGAAGTGAAGCTGTTCGCCTTCACGTCGCCGCCAAGCGGTTAATAGGCCAATGATGTTGAGGGCGCAAAGCTTGGCTTCAACGGGAGGGGAGGAGCAGTGGCCTTCTTGGGACCCGAGCGCCGGCGACCTACCGTCATATACTCTTCCTCGTTGCTGGCAGAGCCCACGGTCGTGCCGCTTCGTGGTCATCGCAGCGGGGCGCGGCCTCGGCGATGTCCTCCTCCTCGTCGTCGGTCTCAACGAACACCGCACCCGCGTCGTCGCACTCTTTGTAGGCGGCCGCCACCCACTGGCGGTACCGCCAGTGGGTGAGGCGGATCTTGCGGGCGAAGCGGAAGGACTTGAGCAGCGCCTCCTGCTCCATTGGGACGTCGTTGTCCTTCGACTGCCTGCCGACCAGCCAGATGGTAGCAATGGCGGACATATCCTTCTTCTGGTCCGACGTCAGCCCGTCAAAGAGAGCTTTGACGGGGGAGGAATCCATTGTGAGAGTGGTGCGGAGAAGGATCGGAGGCGGATGACTGCATCTATGACAGGGGCAGCGATTTATATAGCAATGGTGAGCGATGATACGTCTCCAACGTATCTATAATTTTTGCTTGTTCCATGCTGTTATATTATCGTTCTTGGATGTTTTACAATCATTTTATAACAACTTTATATCATTTTTTGGGACTAACCTATTGACATAGTGCCAAAGTGCCAGTTGCTGTTTTTGCTTGTTTTTTACTTCGCAGAAAATCAATAGCAAACGGAGTCCAATCGCGACGAAACTTTTTGAAGATTTTTTCTGGACCAGAAGACACCTAGTGGGCCAAAGAAGTGCCGGAGAGGTGGGCCGTGGAGACCACAACCCACCAGGGCGCACCAGGGGGGCCCCGGCGCACCCTGATGGGTTGTGCCCTCCACGGGAGCCCCCTCCACCGCCTCTGATGCCTATAAATTCCCAAATATTCCAAAAACCCTAGGGGAGTCGACGAAACACAATTCCAGCCACCGCAAGTTCCAGAACCTCGAGATCCAATCTAAACACCATCACGGAGGGGTTCATCTTCTTCATAGGTGCCTCTCCGATGATGCGTGAGTAGTCCACCATAGACCTACGGGTCCGTAGGCAGTAGCTAGATGGCTTCCTCTCTCTCTCTCCCTCTCTCTCTCTCTCTCTTATGATTCTCAATACAATTGTCTCTTGGAGATCTATTTGATGTAAACTTTTGCGGTGTGTTTGTTGGGATCCGATGAATTTTGAGTTCATGTTCAGTTTCTATCCATGAATATTATTTGAGTCTTCTTTGATCTCTTATATGCATGATTGCTTATAGCATCGTATTTCTTCTTCGAATCTTTGGTTTAGTTAGGCCAACTAGATCAGTTTTTCTTGCCATGGGAAGTGGTGCTTTGTGATGGGTTCGATCTTGCGGTGTTCTTTCCCAGTGACAGAAGGGGCAGCAAGACACACATGTATCGTTGCTATTAAGGACAACAAGATGGGGTCTATTCCTACATGAATAGATCTTGTCTACATCATGTCATCGTTCTTATTGCATTACTCCGTTTTTCCATGAACTTAATACACTAGATGCATGCTGAATAATGGTCGATGTGTGGAGTAATAGAGGTAGATGCAGGCAGGAGTCGGTCTACCTATCTTGTACGTGATGCCTATATAATGATCATCGCCTTGGATATCGTCATGACTATTCGATTTTCTATCAATTGCCCAACAGTAATTTGTTCACCCACCGTGCGCTATACTCATGAGAGAAGCCACTAGTGAACCCTACGGCCCCCGGGTCTACTTTTCCAACATATTGCTTTCAGATCTATCTTTTTGCATCTTTGTTTTCAGATCTACAAAACCAAAAACCCAAAAACATATTGTTGCATATTTTATTTTCTCTTTTTATTTTGTGTTCTTGAGAGATCTATCTCTCCTAGCTATCACTACCTAATCTATCTTTTTATCGTAGAGAGATTGACAACCTCTCTTTCGCGTCGGGTTGCAAGTATTTGTTGTTTGTGTGCAGGTGCTACTTATTGGGTGGTGATGATCCTCCTACTGGTTCGATAACCTTGGTTTCATAACTGAGGGAAATACTTACCGTCGCTGTGCTGCATCATCCCTTCCTCTTTGGGGAAATACCGATGCAGTCTCAAGCCACGTCAAAGGAATTTCTGGCGCCGTTGCCGGGAAGGAAGCGGTCTCTTCTACGTGCCTATCGTAGGCGCCGAGGGGACTCCATCATCATCTACCAGGTTCCTAATCACAAATCTCATCTCCTTGCAATTACATTATTTGCCATTTGCCTCTCGTTTTCCTCTCCCCCACTTCACCAATTTGCCATTTTATTCGCCCTCTTTTTCGTTTGTCCTTTTTCTTGCCGGATCTCTTCCTTGCTTGCAATCTTGTTTGCGTAGTCACGATGACTCAAGAAAACACCAAGTTGTGTGATTTTTCCAATACCGATAACAATGATTTTATTAGTACTCCGATTGCTCCTCCCGCCACTAGTGCGGAGTCTTGTGATATTAATGCCGCTTTGTTGAATCTTGTGATGAAAGATCAATTTGCCGGTACGCCTAATGAGGATGCCGCGTCCCATCTAAACACGTTCGTAGAATTGTGTGATATGCAAAAGAAAAAAATATGTGGACAATGATATTGTTAAGTTGAAACTATTTCCTTTTTCCTTGCGGGATTGTGCAAAAATTTGGTTTTCTTCTTTGCCTCGCAATAGTATCAATTCTTGGAATAAGTGCAAGGATGCTTTTATCACTAAGTATTTTCTACCCGCGAAAATTATTTCCCTTAGGACGCAAATCATGAATTTTAAGCAACTTGAGCATGAACATGTTGCGCAATCTTGGGAAAGAATGAAGTTGATGCTAAGACATTGTCCTACTCATGGTTTAAATCTTTGGATGATCATACAAATTTTTTAGGGTTTTTTACATCTGTGCCCCTCGTTCCTTAGCTGTGCTCATCCATACCCACGCTCTTAGAATTTGCTCACTTTTCCCCACTCTCTTGTCCAAAACCCTCAAGAAAGGTCACAACGGAGGATGCCGTCGGGTCAATGGTTTGACCGTTAACTCTAACTAGTGGGGCCGCGTCATAAGGGCAAGTCCAAATTGTACGCCCACGTCCGCTTGGGGAAAAACGGACAGACGGGCCGTCACTCGTGGCGGCGTCCAACCTACCCCCACCACCCAAAGTAAATGCGCACGCGCGGTGGGGCCCGGTCGTCAACCACCCACCTTCATGTCGTCGTCCTACTTTAAGTGGAAACCCGTGGACCGGCCAATCACACCCCACACAGTAGCTTCCGCTTCCAAAGCCAATCCTGCCCCCTCCACCCCCGGCAGTGTCTAGAAACCCTAGCCCGCCGCCGTCGCCATGACCTGGCCGTGGTCCGGGAAGGGGAAGCACAGCCATGAGGCCGGCTCATCCTCTGGTAGGTGCCGCTCCGGTCGCTCTAGGAGCCCACCACCACCGCCGCCGCCGCTGCCTGCTGTGTCTGCTCCGCCCGTATTTGCAATCGGTCGGCCGCCCCGCAGCGCACGCGCCCGTACATCGACATGGAAATATGCCGGAGGTACTGGGAGACGGCCACGCCATTGCCGTGGGGAGATGCCCACCTCCCGAACAACTGGCATCTGTCTGCGGATCGGGTTCCAATCCCCCCGGTTCCGATGAGCGGCCGCGCTTGCCGTGAGGAGATCGACCGACGTCGCGCGCGCCTGCCTCCGGATCTCCTCCACGACCCAAGGTACGGCGTCAACTCGCCGCTGTGGGATACATGGCTCCACTACGAGCACGACCTGCGGCGGCAGTCTTTTTTTATCGGTCGTCCACCTAGCCCATGGCGACGACGTGCTGCTAGCCCACCCCAAGTGCGCGGTCGTAGGCGTGTCCGCGGCCTCACCCCGACACCATCTCCATCCCCGTCACCACCACCTCCGATGACCGAGGAGGAGGAGGCCGAGCTCATTAGGCGTGTCATGGAGGAATCCGCGCGCACGCACGACGAGCGTCAATGGACGGACATGAAGAGGGCGTTGGCCCTCTCTGTGGCCGGCGACGTGGCCATCCCTGAGCTGGAGATGGCCATCGTCGTCAAGGAGGAGGTGAAGGAGGAGGTGGCGGAGGAGCCGGCCCTTGCGGCGTGGAACCCCCGGCTGGTGGGCCAGTCGTGGGGATGGTCGGCAACTGCGTTGGAGATGGCCGACGCACTGGCTGTCCAGCCGTGGGCACCCACGCCGCCGCGGTCACCCGAACCGGAGCAGGAGCCATGGGAGGAGGTGTTGCAGGCACCGCAAGCGCCTCCGGCCTGGCAGGGGCTGCCAGCCCACCTTTGGCAGCCACCTCCCTACGTCGACCTCACCAGCGACGACGACGAGTAGGACGGTGCTCCTAAATACGGCGGCGGCTTCACCGGCGAGCGGAATTGTCTATATTTTACATGTGTTATATTTTTATTTGTGTTTTTATATTAGTTGCTACTGACATTGTGTATAATGCACTAGAACTATCGTCGGCCTCTGTGGTCGGCATTGATGTTTTATTAAAGCTAATGTATGGTGATGTGATGTGATGTGATGTGACCGGTATCACACCCGCGCCAGACTGAACAGCAGAGTTAGAACCCAACCAAATACGATTCTTATATTATCTTACCGAAAGGTTTGATAGGGTTAGTCAGATGCCCCATTATTCGTAAACAAGAAGAAATCCAGTGAATAAATACCTGCATCTGCAATAAGATAGATGGCCATCATCTAACCACTTATATGCCGCCAATCCTATGTGATGTTTGAATATGATGTGATTTGATGATTAATTAAGGTAAAAACTTGAATTTGAACTAACATTTGAATTATAAGCGACATGTTGAAAGAGGCCTAAGTTGTAATGATCATGTTACCCTATGTTGAAATGATCTAACAACAAACAAAACAAAAATAGACTCCTAACCCCTAACCCTAACCCTTTATTACAAAACCCATTTATATGAAGATAGTTTAAAATTAAAAAAATGAAAAATACATTCGGATCCTTCTTACTCACACTGAAATGGAGCTCTGGTGATTTTTTTCGTAAACATAAACCCATTGTCGCTCTCTTCTCGAACTCTATACAACCCCGTATGTGATAGCTCATATGTGTGAAGGAGTTTTCATGGAAATGCCCATAAACCAAGATTTTTATTTTTTGCCATAACCATGTCACATACAAAGGCATTGTGAGCAGGTTTTACATATTTTTTGAATTTAGTTCTGCTCATTTGAATTTGGAAACGGTAGCTCATCTCAAAAGAAGTTTTTTCTTAAAAAAGTCCCTAAACCGAGGTTTATATTTTTTAGGGTAACTATGTCTTATAAAACGACGAACATGGAAGGTTTCATATTTTTTTGTTTTTTTTGAATTAGTTAAGGTCATTTGAAAGTTGGTCAAACTTAAGATAACCCCGCTGACCGGCTCAAAACCCCACAGCATCTCTACAAACCCTAACGTCGAACTGCAGCCGTCCGATCATACCCTAGTGCCAAGCAAAAACCGTCGGATATGATCTTCTAGAAGGATACGGGCAGGCTGCGTGCAGGCTCCGTGCCGTTGGATCACATGGACGGCTCTGCATCGTTGGATCATTGGGCGATCCGCGAGACGTTGGTTCTGCTCACCCACTCGCCCGCGAGAAATAAAAAAAAGTCCTGGTTGGTCCTTCGCTATGCGTTGACTGTCGAGGGAGTAGGCACCGCTCCGGCTCCCCGCCATTATCCATAGACGGCTATTTAAGCCGGAGGGCGTCCCCCAGCCCTAGCTCATCCGCCTGCTTCCTCTCTCCGCCGGCACTCGAGCACTCCCCTCTCCGAGCCCATCAGCCATGCCACCATGCCGCCAGTACTACACAGTCGAACACCGTCTCTTCCTCCTTCGGCAGGCCCAAATCCGGAGGCAAGCGAGGCTACCTCTGGAACCGGAGGAGGATTTTGAGGAGGGGTCGGAGATGGGGGAGGAGGAGCCAGAGGAGGCGCCGCCGCGGCAGCCGAAGGAGGAGGCGCCGCCGCACGAGCCGGAGGAGGAGGCGCCGCCGGAGGAGCCGGAAGTGGAGGCACCGCCGGTCTACTATCTGTGGCCCGACCAGGTGGTGATCCTCAACTCCATCCGGTCGGAGCAGGCCCGACGTCTTCGTCAACAGCAGATGGAGGCAACGCAGGCTGCGCAGGAGGAGGCGCAGGCGGATCAGACTCCGGCGCAGGCGGATCAGGCCATCTCCGACGACGAAGACGCGTAGTGCACTACGTAGTACGTAGGATATATATTGTATGCTGCTATTATGCTCTCTGAGCTATGTTTAGCTGACTCAGGTTGCTGGTTCTATTCTATGCTTCAAAAAAAATATTGCATGCTTTTGTACATGGAGGGAGTGACATATGGGTGGGTAAAAAAGGTGGGCGAAGCTCGCACGTAGTACTGCACCCTGGCCTCGGTCTGTGGCACCTGGAAGGTGGAGACGCATGCGGGAAGAGAGGAACCAGCGGCAGCGACCGTCGCCGCGTTCGTGGCGGCGCGCATCGGCGCATGCAGGCAGGCTAGCTGGATCACGTGGCATGCATAGCAGGCTTCCTGGCGGCGCACGTCGATCGGTATGCCCTAGAATTTAATTGCCACGCTGAATTGATGCTGCAGAGGTCAAAGGCTAAGACGGTGTGAACTGTGAATCGATCGAGGAGGCGCATGCGAGAAGAGACGAACCGGCAGCAGCGACAGTCGCTGCGTCCGTGGCGGCTCGCATCGGCGCATGCAGGCAGGCTAGCTGGATCATGTCGCCCATGCATAGCAGGCTTATCGTGGCGGCGTGCATCAGCGCATGGACGCGGGCATTAGATTCAACGGCCCAAACGAAATCACGGCCTAACGGTCCAACCAGCGCCACCGTCCAACGGGCGACATAGTCCAGCGCGGCCCCACACGTTAGAATGGTCAAAGGAGGGTGACACAGTCCAACGCGGCCCCACTTGACAGGTCCAACAGGCGACACAGTCCAGCGCGGCCCCACACGTCAGAGTTAACGGTCAAACCATGGACCCCGACGGCATCCTCCGTTGTGACCATTTCTGAGGGTTTTGGACAAGGGAGTGGAGAAAAGTGAGTAAAAGTTAAGGGTGTGGGGATGAATGAGTACAACTAAGGAACCAGGGGCACAAGAATAGAAAGCCCAAATTTTTATGCGGGGTTGAATTTTGTCTCTAGAAATCTTTTAGATTCCGCCGCGGGTGGTACTTTTATGGAGATTACTTTGGGTGAAGCTACTAAATTGCTAGATAATACCATGGCTAATTATTCTCAATGGCATACCGAAAGAGCACCTACTAGTAAAAAAGTTAATTCAGTTGAGGAAATTAGCACTTTGAGTGATAAGGTTGATGCTTTGATGAAATTGGTTGCTAGTAAAAATGCTCCTATTGATCTTAATGATGTGCCTTTGTCTACCTTGATTGAGCAAAATAGTGATTCCGTCAATGTGAATTTTGTCTCGCGAAACAATTTCAATAACAATGCTGATAGAGGTAATTTTAATCCTAGGCCTTTTCCTGGAAATTCCTCTAATAATTATGGTAATTCCTATGGTAATTCTTCTTACAATAATAATAGGAACACCTCTGATCTTGAGAGTAATATTAAAGAATTTATCAATGCGCAAAAGGCTTTCAATACTACGATAGAAGAAAAGTTGAATAAGATTGATGATATGTCTAGAAGCATTGATAGAATTTCCCATGATGTTGAAAATCTCAAGTTGAAAGCTTTTGTGCCTAAGATTGATGAATCTATTAAAGATTTATATGTCTCCATGGATGAAAGTAATAAAAGAACCGCTATGCTTAGAGCTAAAAGAGAAATCTTAGAAAAATCGTTTTCTAGTGATTGCCTTCATAAAAAAGATAAAGATCTTAGAGTGATTGGTGTTTCTTCTATTGATTCCTTGTTTAGTAATATTGAGATTGATAATGAAGGGACTGAAGTAGAGTCAACTTTAGCTAGAAGGCATTCCAATAATTTGGAGGGTGAAAATCTTGATGAAAATTTTGCTAAAAGTGGGTTTGAAGAGGTCAAAACTTTAACTAGTGATGTGCCCACTATCTTGGATTGCAAAGACTTTAATTATGATAGTTGTTCCTTGATTGAATACATTTCTTTGCTGCAATCCATGTTGAATTCACCCCATGCTTATGAGCAAAATAAAGCTTTTACTAAACATATCGTTGATGCCATGATGAAATCTTTTGAAGAAAAGTTGGAGTTGGAGATTTATATTCCTAGAAAATTACATGATGAGTGGGAACCTACCATTAAGGTCAAGATTAAAAATTATGAATGCTTTGCTTTATGTGATTTTGGTGCTAGTGTTTCCACGATTCCGAAATCTCTATGTGATGTGCTTGGTCTTACCAATATTGAAGAATGTTCTCTTAATTTGCACTTGGCGGATTCTACTATTAAAAAGCCTTTGGGAAGAATTAATGATGTTATTATTATTGCAAATAGGAACTATGTGCCTATTGATTTTATTGTGCTTGATATTGATTGCAATCCGTCTTGTCCCATTATACTTGGTAGACCGTTTTTACGCACTATAGGTGCCGTGATTGATATGAAAGAAGGCAATATTCGTTTTCGATTTCCCTTGAGAAAGGATATGGAACACTTCCCTAAAACAAGAATTAAGCCACCATATGAATCAATCATGATGGCATCCTATGGATCCAAAACCAAAGATGACAATACTTCAATCTATGCGTTATGCCTAGCTAGGGGCGTAAAACGATAGCGCTTGTTGGGAGGCAACCCAATGAATAAATAATTTTTTGCTTTTTCCTTTCTGATTTTGAGTGTTGACACAATTATGCCTCTGTTATGATTGTGTTTTTATGGTTTATTTAGTGTTTGTGCCAAGTAAAGCCTTTAGGATGATTCATAGGATGAGTAGAAGCGATGCTGAATCTAAAATAGAAACTTTGCGTCCAGTATATGAATTTTCATTTTTTGTTGGAACGTGATATTGAGCTGACATTTTAACACAGCGTTTATATAAAAATTCCTTACGTTGTCCTAAGTTTTCAGAATTTTTAGAGTTACATAAGTATGGTTAGAGTACAGATCACTACAGACTATTCTGTTTAAGACAGATTCTGCTTTCGTTGCATTGCGTGCTTGTTTTGATGAATGTATGGGTTATATTGAAGGGTATGAGCCATGGTAAAGTTAAAATACAGTAGGTATAATGCAATAATTAAATATGAATGGGTTTGCAACAGTACCTAAAGTAGTGATTTGCTTTATTATACTAATGGATCTCACGAAGATTTTGTTGAGTTTTGTGTGATTGAAGTTTTCAAGTTTTGGGTGAGATCACGATGGATGAAGTAATAAGGAGTGATAAAAGCCTAAGCTTGGGTATGCTACCGCACCCCCAAGATATATCCAAAGGGAATAAGCAACTAAGCTTGGGGATGCCCCCGAGTGGCATCCCCTCTTTCTTCTAACAACCATCGGTATTTTACTTGGAGCTATATTTTTGTTCGTCACATATCATGAGTTTTGCTTGGAGCGTCTTGTATCTTTGCTTGCTTTGTTTGTTTGTTTTTCCTTTGTATCCTTGCTGGACACACCTTTTTGAGAGAGCCATAATCATGCTATGATTTGTTAGAATTGCTCTATGTGCTTCACTTAAACTTTTTGAGCTATAGAATTGCTCTAGTGCTTCACTTATATCTTTTTGAGCACGGTGTGCTTGGAAATTTTTGTAGAAATACTCTCATGCTTCACTTAGATTAATTTGAGAGTTAGTAAATTTTGAAGAAATCCTCTCATGCTTCACTTATACCTTTTTGAGAGATGAAATCTTTATGCTCATGTGCTTCACTTAAATTTGTTTAAGCTTGCCAAAAAGCAATGGAAATATATGAAACTAGTCCCAAAGTGATAGATATCCAAGGAGGATATAATAAAAACTTTCATGAAGATCATAGGGAAAATTAAACTTGATTCTTTGTAATAGTTTTGAAACATGATGATAGTAATATGTGAGTCATGCTAGTGAGTAATTATGCTTGAGTAGGAATATTGGTGTTAAGGTTTGTGATTCCCTATGCAAGTACGAAAGTCAATAGTTATGCAATGAAATTACATCATACTTGTGGTGCATTATTCGGTGTTAGTTATGCTCAATGCTCACTTATGTGAATTTTTGTTTCTTGGTTTGGTTGCTTCTCAATCTATTTGCTAGCCTCCATTTGTACTAAGTAGAAAAACTACTTGTGCATCCAAAATCCTTAAACCAAGTTTTGCCTTATGAGTCCACCATACCTACCTATATGCGGTATTTCCATGCCGTTCCAAGCAAATTTGTATGTGCCATCTCTAAATTTTCAAAATAAATTTTCTCTTTTTGTGTGCCCGTACCGCTCATGAAACGGTGGGGAGTTTCCAATATTTTTCCATGCTAGATGTTTTATTCTCAAGATGAGTGTTTATTCACTTGTCATTGCACGAGAGTGCGGCGGTAATAGGGATGCCCATTCCCGAAATGAAAAAGAAAAAATATTTACTTTATGTTGTCAAATAATAAATTCCTTGGAAAGTGTTAGTATGGAAGGCAACCGTGGATACGGCCCGCCATGGAAAGTGAAAGTTTGATGGAGAAAGGAATAAACTTTATTTTCTGTTTGGGAACCGCCTATGATATATCTAGCATGGAAAGTATTGTGAGCTACTTTGTCGTTTTCGTTGACAGGAAAAGCATGCCACCCAAAATATTTCTCTCTCTCAATTTAAACCTTGAGCTCTGGCACCTCTACAAATCCCTACTTCCCTCTGCGAAGGGCCTATCTATTTACTTTATGCAATTTTTATTTGTTGCTTTGAGTCTCCATCTTCTCTTATAAGCACCAACTAGGGGGCACTATGATCGTACTTGAGCATTGGGCATAGTTAATATTTGAGTGTGGTTCATGAATGGATCAATGATTGAGCATGATGGGCTAGGGATAACTTTCTTTAGTGTTGATATTTTGGAAGACATGGTTGCTTGTTTACATGCTTGAGTATTGAAGTCATTATGTTAAAACTAGACTATTGCTTTGAATCATTTACAAGTCCAAATGTCCATGCTATACAAAAGAAAAGAATATGATGAACATGTTAGGCAGCATTCCACATCAAAAATTCTGTTTTTATCATTTACCTACTCGAGGACGAGTAGTAATTAAGCTTGGGGATGCTGATACGTCTCCAACGTATATATAATTTTTGCTTGTTCCATGCTGTTATATTATCATTCTTGGATGTTTTACAATCATTTTATAAAAACTTTATATCATTTTTTGGGACTAACCTATTGACATAGTGCCAAAGTGCCAGTTGCTGTTTTTGCTTGTTTTGTACTTCGTAGAAAATCAATATCAAACGGAGTCCAATCGCGACGAAACTTTTTGGAGATTTTTACTGGACCAGAAGACACCCAGTGGGCCAAAGAAGTGACAGAGAGGTGGGCCGTGGAGACCACAACCCACCAGGGCGCGCAGGGGGCCCCGGCGCGCCCTGATGGGTCGTGCCCTCCACGGGAGCCCCCTCCACCGCCTCTGATGCCTATAAATTCCCAAATATTCCAAAAACCCTAGGGGATTCGACGAAACACAATTCCAGCCGCTGCAAGTTCCAGAACCTCGAGATCCAATCTAAACACCATCACGGAGGGGTTCATCTTCTTCATAGGTGCCTCTCCGATGATGTGTGAGTAGTCCACCATAGACCTACGGGTCCGTAGGCAGTAGCTAGATGGCTTCCTCTCTCTCTCTCTCTTATGATTCTCAATACAATGGTCTCTTGGAGATCTATTTGATGTAAACTTTTACGGTGTGTTTGTTGGGATCTGATGAATTTTGAGTTCATGATCAGTTTCTATCCATGAATATTTTGAGTCTTCTTTGATCTCTTATATGCATGATTGCTTATAGCATCGTATTTCTTCTTCGAATCTTTGGTTTAGTTAGGCCAACTAGATTGATTTTTCTTGCCATGGGAAGAGGTGCTTTGTGATGGGCTCGATCTTGCGGTGTTCTTTCCTAGTGACAGAAGGGGCAGCAAGACACACATGTATCATTGTTATTAAGGATAACAAGATGGGGTCTATTCCTACATGAATAGATCTTGTCTACATCATGTCATCGTTCTTATTGCATTACTACGTTTTCCATGAACTTAATACCCTAGATGCATGCTGGATAGCGGTCGATGTGTGGAGTAATAGAGGTAGATGCAGGCAGGAGTCGGTCTACCTATCTTGGACGTGATGCCTATATAATGATCATCGCCTTGGATATCGTCATGACTATTCGATTTTCTATCAATTGCCCAACAGTAATTTGTTCACCCACCGTGCGCTATACTCATGAGAGAAGCCACTAGTGAACCCTACGCCCCCCGGGTCTACTTGTCCAACATATTGCTTTCAGATCTATCTTTTTGCATCTTTGTTTTCAGATCTACAAAACCAAAAACCCAAAAACATATTGCTGCATATGTTATTTGCTCTTTTTATTTTGTGTTCTTGAGAGATCTATCTCTCCTATCTATCACTACCTAATCTATATTTTTACCGTAGAGAGATGGACAACCTCTCTTTCTTGTCGGGTTGCAAGTATTTGTTGTTTGTGTGCAGGTGCTGCTTATTGGGTGGTGGTGATCCTCCTACTGGTTCGATAACCTTGGTTTCATAACCGAGGGAAATACTTACCGTCGCTGTGCTGCATCATCCCTTCCTCTTTGGGGAAATACCGACACAGTCTCAAGCCACGTCAAGCGACAGAGGGACGGACGAGTGGCACCGGAGGAGACGCCTCGACAACCGCGTGCCATCAATGTGGGCGGTAGACGGACGAACGGGGAACCGTCGTGTCGTTTGAACATGCAGTGGCCGCCTGCACCGGGAAGCGGCTCGGGTGGCGCTCTCCCGGCCGACGCGCCGCTTCAATGCCGACGCCAGTGAGCGGTCGCGTCTGCTCTAGCTGGGCATGAATGCAGACGCTGACCGAAAGCGCGTGGGGGTGGAGGAGGGGTTTTGGGTGGGCCTGTTGGAAATATGCCCTAGAGGCAATAATAAAGTGGTTATTATCATATTTCCCTGTTCATGATAATCTTTTATTATCCATGCTAGAATTGTATTGACCGGAAACTCAGATACATGTGTGGATACATAAACAACACGATGTCCCTAGTGAGCCTCTACCAAACTAACTCGTTGATCAAAGATGGTTAAGGTTTCCTAACCATAGACATGAGTTGTCATTTGATAATGGGATCACATCATTAGGAGATTGATGTGATTGACAAGACCCAATTGTAAGCATAGCATTTGATCGTATCACTTAGTTTGTTGCTACTGCTTTCTTTATGTCAAGTATATGTTCCTAAGGCCACGAAATTATGCAACTCCCTGACACCTGAGGAATGCCTTGTGTGTATCAAACGTCACTTCGTAATTGGGTGATCATAAATGTACTCTATAGGTATCTCCGAGGGTGTCTGTTGGGTTGGCGTGAATCGAGATTGGGATTTGTCACTCCGTATGACGGAGAGGTATCTCTGGGCCCTCTCGGTAATACATCATCACAAGAAGCTTGCAAGGAATGTGACTATGGAGTTAGTCACAGGATCTTGTATTATGGAAGGAGTAAAGAGATTTGTCGGTAACGAGATTGAACTAGGTATGAGATACCGACGACCGAATTTCGGGCAAGTAATATACCGATGGACAAAGGGAACTGCATTCGGGATTGACTGAATCCTTGACGTTGTGGTTCGACCAATAATGATCTTCGTGGAATATGTGGGAACCAATATGGGCATCCAGGTCCCGCTATTGCTTATTGACTAGAGAGGTGTCTCGGTCATGTCTACATGATTCTCGAACCCGTAGGGTCCGCACGCTTAATGTTCGGTGACGATAGAGTAGTATCGGGATATATATGTTGGTGACCGAATGTTGTTCGGATTCCTGGATGAGATGTCGGACGTGACGAGGAGCTCCAGAATAGTCCGAAGGTAAATAATTATATACGGGAAAGTGATATTCGGGTTCCGGAAAGGTTCCGGGATTTTCCGGTATAGTACTGGGAGTGCCGAGGGATCACCGGGGGTCCACCGGGAGGGTCTCACCAGCCCCGGGGGCCTCATGGGCTGAGAGTGGAGGCGCACCAGCCCCTGGTGGGCTGGGCGCCCCCTCCTCCCAAGGGCCCATGCGCCTAGGGTTTGGGGGAAACCCTAAGGGGGGCTTGCCTTGGGGGCCAAGGCACCCCCTAGGCCGCCGCCCCCTCCCTTGGTGGAGGGGCTAGGGCCGGCACCCCTCTCCCTTGCCCCTATATGTATGTGGGGAGAGGGAGGGCAGCCGCACCACAAGCCTTGGCGCAGCCCTCCCTCCGTTCTTAGTCCGTTTTCTCCTCCGTCCGCGTTTCCGGCAGCGCTCGACGAAGCCCTGCCGGGATATCACCACCACCATCGCCGTCACGCCATCGTGCTGCCGGCGATCCCATCTACTACTCCGCCCTCGCTCGCTGGATCGAGGAGACGGATACGTCATCGAGCTGCACGTGTGCTGAACGCAGAGGTGTCGTTCGTTCGGCGCTAGATCGGGACGGAGCGCAATTGGATCGTGAAGAAGTATGACTACATCAACCACGTTATATACGCTTCCGCTTAACGGTCTACAAGGGTATGTAGATGCACTCTCACTCTTGTAGCTATGCATCTCCATAGATAGATCTTGGGTGATCGTAGGATTTTTTTTGTTTCCCATGCAACGTTCCCCAACAGTTGCATCCTGAGCTATAGGTCTATGCGTAGATGATATGCACAAGTAGAACACAAAAAAGTTGTGGGCGTTGATGTTCAGATTGCTTACCTCCCTTGTCTTATTTTGATTCGGCGGTATTGTGGGATGAAGCGGCTCGGTCCAACCTTACTTATCCTCTACAAGAGACCAGTTCCACCGACTGACATGCAACTTGTTTTGCATAAGGTGGCTGGCGGGTGTATGTCTCTCCGACTTTAGTTGAATCGGATTTGACATAGGCGGTCCTTGTCGAAGGTTAAAAGGCAACTTGATTATCACCGTTGTGGCTTTGTGTAGGTAAGAACGGTTCTTGCTAGTTGCCCATAGCGGCCACGTAAAACTTGCAACAACAAAGTAGAGGACGTCTAACTTGTTTTTGCAGGGCATGTTGTGATTTGATATGTCTAAGACGTGATTTATATATGTTGATGTATGAGATGATCATGTTTTGTAATAGTTATCACGACTTGCATGTCGATGAGAACGACAACCGGCAGGAGCCATAGGATTGTTTTTAATTTAATTAATGACCTGCGTGTCAATCATTAAACACCATGTAATTGCTTTACTTTATTGCTATGCGTTAGCAATAGTTATAGAAGTAATAGTTGGCGATACAACCACATGACGACATGATGATGGAGATCATGATGTCATGACGATGACGATGATAGCATTATAAGATGATGATGGTCATATCATGCCGGTGCTTTGGAGATGGAGATCAAAAGCACAAGATGATGATGGTCATATCATGTCACTTATTTGATTTGCATGTGATGTTTACCTTATTATGCATTTTATTTTGCTTAGGACGATGGTAGCATTATAAGATGATCCCTTCACTAAATTTCAATATAAAAATGTGTTCTCCCCAAGTATGCACCGTTGCGAAAGTTCTTCATTTCAAAGCACCTTGTGATGATCGGATGTGATAGACTCTTCGTTCACATACAACGTGTGTAAGCCAATTTTGCACATGCAAAATACTTGGGTTAAACTTGACGAGCCTAGCATGTACGGACATGGCCTCGGAACACGAAAGACCGAAAGGTCGAACATGAGTCATATAGTAGATATGATCAACATGGAGATGTTCACCATTGAAACCACCTCATCTCACGTGATGATCAGACTTGGGTTGGTGGATTTGGATCATGTAACACATAGACAACCTGAGGGCTGTTGATTTAAGTGGGAGTTCATTAATAATTTGATTAGCTAAAATTATTATCATGAACTTAGTATAAATTGCTTGGGGCCACCTCCCACGGTCTCTGGCCCTCATCTCTGGCCTATAACTTCTCTAATATCCGAAAAACCCTAGAGAGCCTCCCGAAACACTTTTCCGTCGCCGCAAGACTCTGTTCCGCCGTGTGCCCATCTGGAGCCCTGTTCTGATGCCCTGCCTGGGGGGGGGGATCAATCATGGAGGGCCTCTACATCAACCTTGCTGCTCCCATGGTGATGTGTGAGTAGTTCACCACAGACCTACGGGTTCGTAATTAGTACCTAGATGACTATCTCTCTCTCTATGTTCTTCAATGCAAAGATCATCGCGATTCCAAATGTAATCATATTTGCGGTGTGTTTGCTGGTATCCAATGAATCGTGGTTTTATGTTCAGATTATTCATGAAAATATATTGAATCCTTGCTGGTTATTTTTATGCATGATTGTTATAGCTTCGTAATGATCTCCGATCTATCGGTTTGGTTTGGCCAACTTGATTGATTTATCTTCAGAGGGAGTGGTGCGTTGTAGTGGGTTTAATCTTGCGGTGCTCCATCCCAGTGATAGAAAGGGACATGACACGTATTGTATTATTGCCACTAAGGGTAAAACGATGGGGTTCATTCATATTAATTGGATTTACTTTGTCTACATCATGTCATCATCCTCCAATCATTAATCTGTTTTTACTTAATACTCTAGAGGCATGTTGGATAGCGGTCGATGGGTGGAGTAATAGTAGTAGATGCAGGCAGGAGTCGGTCTACTTGCTTACGGACGTGATGCCTTTATACATGATCATTTTCGTGAATAAATATTACATAACTATGCATTTTTCTATCAACCGCCCAACAGTAATTTGTCTACCCACCGTATTCTTTCTTCGAGAGAGAAGCCTCTAGCGAACACTATGGCCCCCGGGTCTCTTCACAAATATTATTACAAAAACTCTAAAAACCTTGCTGCCATTATTTACTTTATTTTTATTTACAATTTTTATTTATCAATTTATCTATCTATCACTACTTATCGCTTGCAAGTAACGAGTTCAAGGGGATTGACAACCGTCTTGCCCACGTTGGTGATGTCTACTACGCAACTTTATTCTTGTAGACTCGTGTTGGGCCTCCAAGCGCAGAGTTTTGTAGGACAGTAGCAAGTTTCCCTCAAGTGGATGGCCTAAGGTTTATCAATCCGTGGGAGGTGTAGGATGAAGATGGTCTCTCTCAAACAACCCTGCAATCAAATACAAGAAATCTCTTGTGTCCCCAACACACCCAATACAATGGCAAATTGTATAGGTGCACTTGTTCGGTGAAGAGATGGTGATACAAGTGCAATATGGATGATATATATAGGTTTTTGTAATCTGAAAATATAAAAAGAACAAGGTAGCAAGTGTAAAACAGCAAGCAAAATGGTGTATAAATGCTTGGAAATAAGGCCTAGGGTTCATACTTTCGCTAGCGCAATCTCCCAACAACGCTAACATAGTTGAATCATATGATCATCCCTCAACGTGTAACAAAGAATCACTCCAAAGTTCCTATCTAGCGGAGAACAATAAGATGAAATTGGTGTAGGTAGTAGAACCACCTCAAAGTTATTCTTTCCAATCAATCTATTGGGCTATTCCTATAAGTGTCACAAACAACCCTAGAGTTCCTACTAGAATAACACCAATGATACATATCAATCAACCCTAATGTCACCTAGATACTCCAATGTCACCTCAAGCATCCGTGGGTAAATTATGCGACATGCATCAAACAATTTTAGATCTATCATATTCAATCCAACACAAAGAACTTCAAGGAGCACCCCAAGATTTCTATCGGAGGACGTGGTATGAAAACGTGCAATCAACCCCTATGCATAGATCCCCTAGGTCACCGGAATCCGCAAGTTGATGCCTCAACATATATCGAGTGAATCAATAGAATACCCCAATGTCACTACGGGTATCCCATGCAAGACGTACATCAAGTGTTCGGAAACCATAATATTCAATCCAGCATAACGAGATCTCAAAGGTAAAGATTCAATTCATCACAACAAGGTAGCAAGGGAATAATATCATATGATCCGACTATATTAACAAAGCCCGTGATACATCAAGATCGTGCCATCTCAAGAACACGAGAGAGAGAGAGATTGAACACATAGCTACTCGTACAAACCGTCAACCCCGAGGGTGGACTACTCCCTCCTCGTCATGGCCTCCGCCGGGATGATGAAGATGGCCACCGGAGATGATCTACCCTCTCCGGCAGGGTACTGGAACGCCTCCAGATTGGTTTTTTGTCGATACAGAGAGTTGCGGTGGCGGAACGAGGAGTATCTCTTTATTTCTGGGGTTTCTGGTATTTATGGGATTTTCAGCGTTGGAATCACGCCAAACGGAGCCACGTGGGCCCCACCACATATCTCACCGCGCCCCTAGGGGGGCACGATCTGTTGCGTGGTGGCCCACTGGCCCACCCCCTCCGGCAGGTCTTTGCTCCAAGGTTTCTTATTTCCTCCAGAAAAAATCACAAAAAAGATTCGGGCGATTCCGAGAACTTTCATTTTCTGCACAAAAACAACACCACGGTAATTCTGCTGAAAACAGCGTCAGTCCAGGCTAGTTCTAAATAAATCATATAAAGTGCATCAAAACCATATAAAAGTATTGTAAACATAGGTGAATATGGCATGGATAATTCATAAATTATCGATACATTGGAGACATATTAGCATCCCCAAGCTTAATTCCTGCTCGTCCTCGAGTAGGTAAATGATAAAAGAAATAATTTATGAAGAGTGAATGCTAGCTTAGTGAATAGTTTTGATCATTGATAATTTCAGTCACTTTTCTTGCATCATAACCAGCAACTTTTTCTCATAAAAATCATCATGATAGAGTGGCAATCAATTCACATGTAATGGTTCAAACATTGCATTCTATTGAAACTTAACAATCTATGTTCTTGGTCACCAAACAATTTCAATACATCATCAAGTCTAAGTAAGAGCTCCACATACTCAATTATCATATAGTCTTTTATGATTCCTAATACTCAAGGCATATTTTTAGAACAAACAACATCCATCGAACACAGTGAAAGGTAGGGGATTGATGTTTCGCCTCCCAACACACTTATCATAAAGATAATTGTCAACAATAATGAATCATGATCAAATATATTTGAGTGGATATATATGTTTGGGTCTTTCCCCGCCACATGGTGCTTGCCAACTAATAGGTGATACGTCCATTTTGCATCATGATTTCGTACTGTTATTTATTATGTTTTGTTGAATAATAATGCCTTAGGGAGTGATTCTAATGCCTTTTCTCTCATAATATGCAAGGTTTACACAAAGAGGGAGAATACCGGCAACTGGAATTCTGGACCTGAAAAAAGCACATCAGAGATACCTATTCTGCACATCTCCAATGGAGCTGAAACTTTACGAAGATCATTTTTGGAATTAATAAAAAATACTGGAGCAAAGAACTACCAGAGGGGGCCACCCTGGTGGGCACAAGACACCATGGCGGGCCAGGCCCCCCCAGGCGTGCCCTGGTGGGTTGTGCCCTCCTCGGCCCACCTCCGGTGCCCATCTTCTGGTATATAATCACTTTTGACCTAGAAAAAAAATAAGAGGAGGACTTTCGGGATGGAGCGTCGCCGTCTCGAGGCGGAACTTGGGCAGGAGCACTTTTGCACTCCGGCGGAGCGATTCCGCCTGGGGAACTTCCCTCCCGGAGGCGGAAATCAAAGCCATCGTCATCACGAAAACCCCTCTCATCTTTGGGAGGCCAATCTTCATCAACATCTTCAACAAAACCATCTCCTCTCAAACCCTAGTTCATCTCTTGTGTTCAATCTTTGTACCGGAACCTCAGATTGGTACCTGTGGGTGACTAGTAGTGTTGATTACCTTGTGTAGTTGATTACTATATGGTTTATTTGGTGGAAGATTATATGTTAAGATCCATTATGCTATTCAATACCCCTCTGATCTTGAGCATGTTTATTATTTGTGAGTAGTTACCTTTGTTCTTGAGGTCACGGGAGAAGTCATGTTGCAAGTAATCATGTGAATTTGATATGTGTTCGATATTTTGATGATATGTATGTTGTGATTCCCTTAGTGGTGTCATGTGAACGTCGACTACATCACACTTCACCATTCATGGGCCTAAGGGAATGCATTGTGGAGTAGTTATTAGATGATGGGTTGCTAGAGTCTTGATGACCCACAAGTATAGGGGATCAATCGTAGTCCTTTTGATAAGTAAGAGTGTCGAACCCAACGAGGAGCAGAAGGAAATGACAAGCGGTTTTCAGCAAGGTAATTTCTGCAAGCACTGAAATTGTAGGTAATAGATAGTTTGATAGCAAGATAATTTGTAACGAGCAAGTAACGGTAACGGTAAATAAGGTGCAGCAAGGTAGCCCAATCCTTTTGTGGCAAAGGACAGGCGAGAACAATCTCTAGTAATAGGCAAAGTGTTCTTGAGGATACACGGGAATTTCGTCTAGTCACTTTTATCATGTTGGTTTGATTCGTGTTCGCTACTTTGATAATTTGATATGTGGGTGGACCGGTGCTTGGATGCTGTTCTTACTTGAACAACCTCCCACTTATGATTAACCCCCTCGCAAGCATCCACAACTACGAGAAAAGTATTAAGATAAAATCTAACCATAGCATTAAACGTTTGGATCCAAATCAGCCCCTTACGAAGTAGCGCATAAACTAGGGTTTAAGCTTCTGTCACTCTAGCAACCTATCATCTAATAACTACTACACAATGCATCCCCTTAGGCCCATGAATGGTGAAGTGTCATGTAGTCGACGTTCACATGAAACCACTAAGGGAATCACAACATACATATCATCAAAATATCGAACACATATCAAATTCACATGATTACTTGCAACATGACTTCTCCCGTGACCTCAAGAACAAAGGTAACTACTCACAAATAATAATCATGCTCAAGATCAGATGAGTATTAAATAGCATAATGGATCTGAACATATAATTTTCCACCAAATAAACCATATAGTAATCAACTACGCAAGGTAATCAACACTACTAGTCACCCACGGGTACCAATCTGAAGTTCCGGTACAAAGATTGAACACAAGAGATGAACTAGGGTTTGAGAGGAGATGGTGCTGTTGAAGATGTTGATGAAGATTGGCCTCCCAAAGATGAGAGGGGTGTTGGTGATGATGATAGCCTCGATTTCCCCCTCCGGGAGGGAAGTTCCCCGTGCGGAATCGCTCCTCCAGAGGGCAAAAGTGTTCCTGCCCAAGTTCCGCCTCGAGGCGGCGGCGCTTCGTCCCAAAAGTCCTCCTCTGATTTTTTCTAGGTTAATTATGACTATATACCAGAAGATGGGCACCGCTGGTGGGCCGAGGGGGCGAAACGTCTCCGTCGTATCTATAATTTTTGATTGTTTCATGCCAATATTATACAACTTTCACATACTTTTGGTAACAATTTATATGATTTATTGGACTAACCTATTGATCCAGTGCCCAGTGCCAGTTCCTGTTTGTTGCATGTTTTTTCTTTCACAGAATTACCATAACAAACGAAGTCCAAACGCGATAAAAATTTACGGAGATTTTTTTTTGGAATATTTGTGAATTTTGAGAAGTGGAATCAACGCAAACGGAGGCCCACAGCCCCCACGATACATGAGGGCGCGGCCAGGGGGCCCAACCGCGGCCTGGTGGGTGCTGCCCACCTCGTACGTCGGTTGGAGCTCTTCTTCGGGTGCAAGGAAGCTAATTTTTGGATAAAAATCCCCTCAAAATTTCAGCTCGATCGGAGTTACGGATCTCCGGGAATGTAAGAAACGGTTTTCGGCCAGAAAACAAGAACGTGAAACAGAAGAAAACAAAGATGGAGATCCAATCTAGGAGGGGCTCCTGCCCCTCCTCCGCCATGGCAGCCATGGACCAGAGGGGGAACTCTCCTACCATCTAGGGGGGAGGCCAAGGAAGAAGAAGAAGGAGGGGGCTCTCTCCCCCTCTCTCCCGGTGGCGCCGGAACGCCGCCGGGGCAAGCATCGTGACGGCGATCTACTCCAACAACTTCGCCGCCGTCAACACCAACTCTCTCCCCCTCTATGTAGCGGTGTAACTCCCCTTCTCCCCGTTGTAATCACTATTTAAACATGGTGCTCAACTCCGTATATTATTTCCCAATGATATGTGGCTATCCTATGATGTTTGAGTAGATCCGCTTTGTCCTATGGGCTAATTGATGATCGTGGTTGGTATGATTGTATATTTTATTATGGTGCTATCCTACGGTGCCCTCCGTCTCTCGCAAACATGAGGGATCCCCGCTGTAGGGTGTTGCAATGTGTTCATGATTTGCCTATAGTGGGTTGATTGAGTGACAGAAGCATAAACCCGAGTAGGTGGGTTGTTGCATATGGGAGTAAAGAGGACTTGATACTTAATGCTATGGTTGGGTTTTACCTTAATGATCTTTAGTAGTTGCAGATGCTTGCTAGAGTTCCAATCATAAGTGCATATGATCCAAGTAGAGAAAGTATGTTAGCTCATGCCTCTCCCTCATGTAAAATTGCAAGAATGATTACCGGTCTAGTTATCAATTGCCTAGGGACAAATAACCTTCTTGATTGACAAAAGCTTTCTACTAAACAACTAACTTTCATTATCTTGCAATTTACTCATAGTTTTATTCCCGCTAAGTACTTCTAGTGTTATTCATGCAAATTATCCTATCACCTACTTGTTCTAGGTAAAGCAAACGTTAATGTGTGCGTAGAGTTGTATCGGTGGTCGATAGAACTTGAGGGAATATTTGTTCTACCTTTAGCTCCTCGTTGGGTTCGACACTCTTACTTATCAAAAAAGGCTACAAACAATCCCCTAGACTTGTGGGTTATCAAGACCTTTTTCTGGCGCCGTTGCCGGGGAGCAATAGCGTGGGGTGAATATTCTCGTGTGTGCTTGTTTGCTTTATCACTAAGTAATTTTTATTTTCTGTTATTAGTTGTTTTATATCTTTAGTGATGGATATGGAACACGAAACACCAAAAAAATCAGTGGTACTTGCTACTCATGGAGATGGAGAACCTCCTAAAACCCTCGATGCTAGTTATGTGGAACACGGTAATTACTCCTTCGATAATCCCGAGAAATCCTCAAGGAACTTTATAATGGGATACACATTGGATCAACGTGAGTACTTTAGGGATTGTCACTTGTCTAAAAAAAGGAAACACTTATGGGATCAAATTAGAATACTGGAATGGTTTGCTTGGGATGCATGCTCGAGATGTGACTTTACTTGTTGCTCTAATATAGAAGCTCGACACCTTCCCTTTCAATGCAAATTAAATGTTAATGAAACCTTGGCATCATATGCTAAAGGTATGTATGATTATTATGATGTGGAACGAATAGAAGAATTTGTTGCGTTTAAAGGTGCTTATGAAATTGCTTCTTTGCTTGAAAAGTATGATGATGATGTTCCTTACGAATCTGAAATTTTATCCATACTTAAATATTTCTATGAGAATTATGATTGCAATGCTGATATTATTGAATTTATTGAAATAATGACCGCTGCCTTGGAAGAGACTAATATTTTCCAGGAATCTATGGAAGAAGAAATTGCTGAAACTGTGAGCTCATTAGATGAAAAAGATGAGGAGGAGAGCGAAGAACAAAAGGAGGAAGAGCGGATTAGCTACCCATGCCCACCTTCTAATGAGAGTAACTCTTCAACTCATACATTATTTAATTTCCCTTCATGCGTACCGAAGGATGAATGCTATGATGATTGCTATGATCCCTTGGATTCTTTTGAAATATCCCTTTTTGATGAACTTGATGCTTGCTATGCTTGTGGCCATGATGCCAATATGAATTATGCTTATGAAGATGAACTTGCTATAGTTCCTTATGTTAAGCATGAAATTGTTGCTATTGCACCCACAAATGATAGTCCTATTATCTTTTTGAATTCTCCCAACTACACTATATCGGAGAAGTTTGTTCTTATTAAGGATTATATAGATGGGTTGCGTTTAGCTACTACACATGATGATTTTGATGAATATAATATGCATGTGCTTGCTGCTCCTACTTGCAATTATTATGAGAGAGGAACTACATCTTCACCTCTCTATGTTTCCAATTCAATAAAATTGCAACAAACTGTTTATACTATGCATTGGCCTTTACTTAATGTGCATGAATTGTTCTTGTATGACATGCCGATGCATAGGAAGAGAGTTAGACTTCGTTTTCACTTGATATATATCACTTTGTGCTCACTACTAAATTACAAATCATTGCTAATTAAAATTGGCTTTGATATACCTTGGGATCCGGGTGGATCCATTACTTGAGCACTTTATGCCTAGCTTAATGGCTTTAAATAAAGCGCTGCCAGGGAGACAACCCGGAAGTTTTAGAGAGTCATTTTATTATGTTGTGTGCTTTTATAAAGTTTAAAAAAAATAGAGGGGAAGCTAAAACTTCACAAAAGGAAAGGTGAAAGTGAGAAGAGATGATGAGCATCGTTGAAGTGGGGGACGTCCTTGAACTTTTGTTCATGCCCATGGAAACTTTGTGAATCTTGAATCACGGAAACTTTTCCAACAAAAATAATTATCCCCTTGTACAAATCCATTGTATTAAAAATATAATGTGCCAAGATTTTCCTTTAGGATGATTAGATTGCTTGTTGGTATGTGCGGTGTAAAAATAGAAACTTTGGCTGTAGTGCGTGAATTTTCATTTTTTACTGGAACGTCAAAAGTTTCTGAATTTTTTACATAGTATTGATATAAAAAATGTTTAATTTTTCCTAATGTTTCAGAATTGTTTGAGTTACAGAAGTATGGTCAAAGTTCAGATTACTACAGACTGTCCTGTTTAAGACAGATTCTGTTTTTGATGCATTGTTTTGCTTATTTTGATGAAACTATCGATTTTATCGGTGGTATAAGCCATAGAAAAGTTATAATACAGCAGGGATAATGCAAATATAAAATATTAATTGGTTTGCAACAGTACTTAGAGTAGTATTTTGCTTTATTATACTAACGAATCTTACCAGTCTTCTGTTAAGTTTTGTGTGGATGAAGTGTTCGAAGATCGAGGAGGTCTCGATATGAGGAGAAGAAGGAGAGGCAAGAGTTCAAGCTTGGGGATGCCCAAGGCACCCCAAGTAAATATCCAAGGAGACTCAAGTGTCTAAGCTTGGGGATGCACCGGAAGGCATCCCATCTTTCTTCAACAAGTATTGGTATGTTTTCGGATTCGTTTCATTCATGTGATATGTGCAAATCTTGGAGCGTCTTTTGCGTTTAGTTTTCACTTTTCTTTTTATGCACCATGCTGGTATGAGATAGTCCATGGTTGATTTATAGAATGCTCATTGCACTTCACTTATATCTTTTGAGTACGGCTTTATAGAATGCTTCATGTGCTTCACTTATATCATTTGAAGTTTGGATTGCCTGTTTCTCTTCACATAGAAAACCGTTATTTGAAGAATGATCGTTTGCTTCACTTATATTTATTAGATCATGGTCTTTTGTAGAAATAATTAAACTCTCTTGCTTCACTTATATCTATTTAGAGAGTCAACATGAATTGGTCATTTGCATGGTTAGTCATAAAATCCTACATAAAACTTAGGGATCACTGAATATGACATGTTTGATTCCTTGCAATAGTTTTGCGATATAGAGATAATAATATGTGGGAGGTACTAGTGGATGATCGTGTTTAGTAAGATATTGGCACTAAGGTTTGTGATTCCCGAAGCATGCACGTATAGTCTCCCGTTATGCTAGGAAGTTGGAGCACAATTTATTCTTGATTGTCTATCTTTGTGTGACGGTCGGGGGCGCGCGATGGTTAACTCCTACCAACCTCCCCCCTAGGAGCATGCGTAGTAATACTTTGCTTCGAGAGAGCTAATAAGACTTTTGCAATAAGTATGTGAGTTCTTTATGACTAATGTGAGTCCATGGATTATACGCACTCTTACCTTTCCGCAATTTGCTAGCCTCTACGGTACCGTGCATTGCCCTTTCTCACCTCGAGAGTCGATGCAAACTTCGCCGGTGCATCCAAACCCCGTGATATGATACACTCTATCACACATAAGCCTTATTATATCTTCCTCAAAACAGCCACCATACCTACCTATTATGGCATTTCCATAGCCATTCCGAGATATATTGCCATGCAACTTCCACCGCCTCCGTTTTGATGACTTGTGCATTCATTGTCATATTGCATTACATGATCGTAAGATAGCTAGGATGATGTTTTCATGGCTTGTCCGTCTTTTGATATCTTTGCTACGCTAGATCATTGCATTCATATAGGGTCATACTTTGTTCTACTATCGTTGTAGTATTGAGTTGTAAGTAAATAGAAGTGTGATGATCATCATTATTCATTATTAGAGCATGCCCCAGTGATGAAAGGATGATGGAAACTATGATTCCCCCACAAGTCGGGATGAGGCTCCGGACAAAGAAAGAAAAAAAAGAAAAAGAAAAAAATAGAAAAAAAGGAAAAGAAAAAAAGGAAAAAAAAGAAAAAAAAAATGAAAGAAGTAGAAGGGGCATGCTAATTCCACACTTGTGGTCAAAGTAGCACCATGTTTTTCATATAGAGAGTCTCCTGTGTTGTCACTTTCATATACTAGTGGGAATTTTTCATATAGAGTTAGATGCATACCCACTTAGTTTCATATTGAGCTTTCATACACTTATAGCTCTTAGTGCATCCATTGCATGGCAATCCCTACTCCTCGCATTGATATCTATTGATGGGCATCTCCATAGCCCGTTGATACGCTGAGTTGATGCGAGACTTTCTTCTAAACTTTTATCCCTTTGAAACCTACCACCATATTCTATTCCACCCATAGTGCTATATCCATGGCTTGCGCTCATGTATTGCGTGAGAGTTGAAAATGCTGAAGCGCATTAAAAATTATGAATCAATTGCTTGGCTGACACGGGGGTAGTACATGATTTATACTTTGTGTTGAGAAGACAGAGCATGACAAGGCTATTTGATTTTGTAGGGATAGCGTTCTTTAGCCTTGATATTTTGAAAGACATGATTGTTTGTTGGGATGCCTGAGAATTAATGTTTTGATGTCAAAACTAGACTATTTCTTTGAATCACTTGAGTCTTAATATTCATGCCATGATTAGATATATGATCAAGATTATGCTAGGTAGCATTCCACATCAAAAATTATCTTTTTTATCATTTACCTACTCGAGGACGAGCAGGAATTAAGCTTGGGGATGCTGATACGTCTCCGTCGTATCTATAACTTTGATTGTTTCATGCCAATATTATACAACTTTCACATACTTTTGGTAACAATTTATATGATTTATTGGACTAACCTATTGATCCAGTGCCCAGTGCCAGTTCCTGTTTGTTGTATGTTTTTTGTTTCGCAGAATTACCATAACAAACGAAGTCCAAACGCGATAAAATTTACAGAGATTTTTTTCTGAATATTTGTGAATTTTGAGAAGTGGAATCAACGCAAACGGAGGCCCACAGCCCCCACGATACACCAGGGCGCGGCCAGGGGGCCCAACCGCGGCCTGGTGGGTGCTGCCCACCTCGTACATTGGTTGGAGCTCTCCTTCGGGCGAAGGAAGCTAATTTTTGGATAAAAATCCCCTCAAAATTTCAGCCAGATCGGAGTTACGTATCTCCAGGAATATAAGAAACGGTTTTCGGCCAGAAAACAGGAACGTGAAACAGAAGAAAACAGAGAGGGAGATCCAATCTAGGAGGGGCTCGTGCCCCTCCGCCGCCATGGCGGACATGGACCAGAGGGGGAACTATCCTCCCATCTAGGGGGGAGGCCAAGGAAGAAGAAGAAGGAGGGGGGCTCTCTCCCCCTCTCTCCCGGTGGCGTCGGAACGCCGCCGGGGCAAGCATCGTGACGGCGATCTACTCCAACAACTTCGCCGCCGTCAACACCAACTCTCTCCCCCTGTATGTAGCGGTGTAACTCCCCTTCTCCCCGCTGTAATATCTATTTAAACATGGTGCTCAAGTCCGTATATTATTTCCCAATGATACGTGGCTATCCTATGATGTTTGAGTAGATCCACTTTATCCTATGGGCTAATTGATGATCGTGGTTGGTATGATTGTATATTTTATTATGATGCTGTCCTACGGTGCCCTCCGTCTCGCGCAAACGTGAGGGATCCCCGCTGTAGAGTGTTGCAATGTGTTCATGATTTGCCTATGGTGGGTTGCTTGAGTGACAGAAGCATAAACCCGAGTAGGTGGGTTGTTGCATATGGGAGTAAAGAGGACTTGATACTTAATGCTATGCTTGGGTTTTACCTTAATGATCTTTAGTAGTTGCGGATGCTTGCTAGAGTTCCAATCATTAGTGCATATGATCCAAGTAGAGAAAGTATGTTAGCTCACGCCTCTCCCTCATGTAAAATTGCAAGAATGATTACCGGTCTAGTTATCAATTGCCTAGGGACAAATAACCTTCTTGATTGACAAAAGCTTTCTACTAAACAACTAACTTTCATTATCTTGCAATTTACTCGTAGTTTTCTTCCCGCTAAGTACTTCTAGTTTTATTCGTGCAAATTATCCTATCACCTACAAAATAGTTTCATACTTGTTCTAGGTAAAGCAAACGTTAAAGTGTGCGTAGAGTTGTATCGGTGGTCGATAGAACTTGAGGGAATATTTGTTCTACCTTTAGCTCCTCGTTGGGTTCGACACTCTTACTTATCGAAAAAGGCTACAAACGATCCCCTACACTTGTGGTTATCAAGGGGCCACAACCCATCTGGATGCGCCCAGGGGGCTGGCGTGCCCTGGTGGGTTGTGCCCACCAGGCAGGCCCCCTCTGGTAGTTTTATGCTCCAGTATTTTTTATTTAATTCAAAAATAATCTCCATAAAATTTTAGCTTCATTGGAGTTGTGCAGAATAGGTATCTCTGATGTGCTTTTCTTAGGTCGAGAATTCCAGCTGCCGGTATTCCCCCTCTTTGTGTAAACCTTGCATATTATGAGAGAAAAGGCATTAGAATCACTCCCCTAAGCATTATTATTCAATAAAACATAATAAATAACAGTAGGAAATCATGATGCAAAATGGACGTATCAACTCCCCCAAGCTTAGACCTTGCTTGTCCTCAAGCGAAAACCGATATTGAAAAGCATGTCCACATGATTTGAGAGAGAGGTGTCGATAAAAACAAAATACAGACATAGTAGCATCATGCTTATTATCATAACAACAACAAACTCTATCATAAAACTTATTCAATACACTTTTATCATATAACTTCTCATGAACAAGTAACAATTCATCACATCATAGAAGTATGAAGCATAAACCTTATTGAAAACTAACAAACTGTGTTCTCAGTAAACTTTGCAACTACAATTCATCATATTTTCAGGAAGGGTCTCATGTAGGAACCTTTTGGCAAGTCCACATACTCAACCATTATCTAGTCTTCTATGATTGCTAACACTCACGGCATACCCATGAACAAAAAGTTTCAACCGGACACATAGGAAGATAGGGGCTTATAGTTTCGCCTCCCAACATATTCACCTCAAGGGTGATGTCAACAATAATAACTCATGCCCACCCATATCCAACTGGATATATGTGCCTAGATCTTTCCTCACCACATGATGCTTGCAAAAGGAAAAAGTAAAAAGGAATTGCAAATAATACTTTGACTCTTGCATAAAAGTAAATACATAAAGGTAGAAGATAGTCCCTTCGCAGAGGGAAGCAGAGGTTGTCATGCGCTTATTGATTTGTATGCCCAATCCCTTAATGTAAAAGAATGTCGCGCTATATTGCCCCATATGATAGCAACCTTTATTATGCAGTCCGCCGCTTTTATTACTTTGCCATCATAAGTTCGTATAGCGCTCCACTTTCTCTTACACTAATTAATCAAAAAACTTTTAGAAGCAATTTTTATTGCCTTATTGCACCGATGACAACTTACTTGAAGGATCTTTCTTGATCCATAGGTAGGTATGGGGACTCTCAAAAATGAGTTTGGTTTTGGGTTTTTGGATGCACAAGTAGTATCTCTACTTAGTGCGGAATTTTCGGCTAGCAAAGATATTGGGCAAGCACCACATGTTGAAGGATCTATGACAATATAACTTCTATGTGAATATGAACAAAAATAAATCATTACGTTGTCTTCCTTGTCCAACGTCAACAATTTTGACATATAATATTTGATGGGGGCTCACAATCATAAAAGATGTCCAAGATAGTGTATTTGCATGTGAATCTTCTCTTCCCTTATTAATTCTTTCATGAATTGCATCGTTGACCAATGCTATGTTTGTCAATCTCCAATAAATTTTACTACTTATACTTTTTCTTATGTGATGTGATTACTCACCATAAGATTAGCATATCATTCTTTTCATTTATTTTTCTTTCTTTTTATTTTGATTGCAACAAGAAAGACAAAAACTCAAACTAAACTTTATTATATAGCTTCCACTCGATTACATAGATAGATAGGCCACGAAACTAACACACGAAAATAGATCATGCTAAACTTTTATTCAACTAAAGCAAAGGGAAACTATAGATTGAACTAAAATAGGTAAAGGTGAATAAAAGTGATGGTGATACGATACCGGGGCACCTCCCCCAAGCTTGGCTCAAGCCAAGGGGGGTGCCCATATCTGTGTGCTCAAGTTTCCTTTGGTGGTGGTGATGAAGAAGGTGGTGGAGATGAAGCCTTCTTCTTCAACTTATATTTAAGCATACAATTTTCCTCCCTTAGATCATCGTTCTCCAACTCGAGCTTTAATATCTTTTTGCATAATGCGGCCTTGCTCTCCTGTAGAAAATGAGATGGGATAAATTGGACCTCAGGTTTGTATCTTTTAGGGAGGCTTGACTTCTTAAATTCTACATGCATGTCTCCCGGCTGAGGTAGAGGGACCTCCTCTTCCTCAGAGTTGTCGTCCGGACAAACATCCACTATCTCCTCCAAGTCGGTATCTCCTTCTTCTTCAGATGCCGAAAGGTAGGGGTAAATTTCTCTAAAGATCTTTGGGTCTGCAACATAGTGATCCCCCTCTGAACCTTGAGATGACATATTTTCAGATCTGCCAGGAAAACAACGCGAAACAAGAACAGAGGATTTTTCTGCGATGCGGTCGTCAAAACAGTCGGGGGTATATATAGAGAATTTTTATTCTTGGAAAACAAGCATATGGAAGGAAAACGGAGTCGGGAAGGCATCCGAGGTGGGCACAACCCACCAAGGCACGCCCAGGGGTGCCTGGCGCGCCCTGGTGTATCGTGCTCACCTCGATCACCTTCCGGTTTATTTCTTTATTTCCAAATTTTAAAATATTCCAAAACTGACAAAAAATATTTTTGCGGATTTTTCGGAGTCTGTTTACTTACCGTATCACGTACCTCCTATTTTTAAGAATTTTGGAGTGTTTCGGAAGGTTTCTTTTATGTGTTCCTCCGGTGTCATGGTTTGGATAACATTGCTTTCAACGTTAATAGGCGTACCTGAGATATAATGCTTAATTCTTTGTCCATTGACCACCTTCGGGTTAGTACCTTCGGTGTTATTAATCTTGATAGCTCCAGAGCGATAAACCTCTTCGATAATATAAGGTCCTTCCCATTTAGAGAGAAGCTTACCTGCAAAAAATCTTAAACGAGAGTTGAACAAAAGAACATAGTCTCCTATTTTGAATTCCCTCTTTTGGATTATTTTGTCATGCCATCATTTTACTTTTTCTTTAAATAGCTTGGCATTTTCATAAGCTTGTGTTCTCCATTCATCAAGTGAGCTAATATCAAATAGCCTCTTCTCACCGGCAAGTTTGAAATCATAGTTAAGTTCTTTAATTGCCCAAAATGCTTTATGTTCTAATTCTAGAGGCAAATGGCAAGCTTTACCATATACCATTTTGTATGGAGACATACCCATAGGATTTTTATAAGCTGTTCTATAGGCCCAAAGTGCATCATCTAATTTCTTAGACCAATTCTTACAAGACCTATTGACTGTTTTTTGTAATATTAATTTTATTTCTCTATTGCTAAGTTCTACTTGACCACTAGATTGAGGATGATAGGGTGATGCGATTCTATGGTTAACATCATATTTAGCAAGCATCTTACGGAAGGCACCATGAATAAAGTGTGAACCACCATCAGTCATTAAATATCCAGGGACTCCAAACCTTGGGAAGATAACCTGTTTAAGCATTTTAATGGAAGTGTGGTGATTAGCACTACTGGTTGGAATAGCTTCTATCCACTTAGTGACATAATCAACAGCAAACAAAATATGAGTGTACCCATTAGAGGAAGGAAAAGGCCCCATATATTCAAAACCCCAAACGTCAAATGGTTCAACAACTAGTGAATAATTCATAGGCATTTCCTAAGGCTTACCGATATTACCAATTCTTTGACACTCATTGATGTCTACTACGCAACCTTCTTCTTGTAGACTCGTGTTGGGCCTCCAAGCGCAGAGTTTTGTAGGACAGTAGCAAATTTCACTCAAGTGGATGACCTAAGGTTTATCAATCCGTGGGAGGCGTACGATGAAGATGGTCTCTCTCAAACAACCCTGCAACCAAATAACAAAGAGTCTCTTGTGTCCCCAACACACCCAATACAATGGTAAATTGTATAGGTGCACTAGTTCGGCGAAGAGATGGTGATACAAGTGTAATATGGATGGTAGATATAGGTTTTTGTAATCTGCAAATATAAAAACAGCAAGGTAACTAGTAACAAAAGTGAGAAAAAACGGTATTGCAATGCTTAGAAACAAGGCCTAGGGTTCATACTTTCACTAGTGCAAGTTCTCTCAACAATACTAACATAGTTGAATCATCTGTAAATCCCTCACGTGCGACAAAGAGTTCACTCCAAAGTCACAAATAGCGGAGAACAAACGAAGAAATTATTGTAGGGTACGAAACCACCTCAAAGTTATCTTTTCCAATCAATCTTATGAGCTATCCCTATAAGTGTCACAAACAACCCTAGAGTTCGTACTAAAATAACACCTTAAGATACACATCAACCAAAACCCTAATGTCACCTAGATACTCCAATGTCACCACAAGTACCCATGGGCTTGATTATACGATATGCATCACACAATTTCAGATTCATCATGTTCAATCCAACACAAAGAACTTCAAAGAGTGCCCCAAAGTTTCTACCAGAGAGTCAAGACGAAAACGTGTGCCAACCCCTATGCATAGATTCCCAAGGTCACGGAACCCGCAAGTTGATCACCAAAACATACATCAAGTGTTCTCAAATCCTTAAAGATTCAATCTGATAAGAAAACTTCAAAGGGAAAACTCAATTCATCACAAGAAGATAGAGAGGGGAAAACTCCATATGATTCATCTATATCAATAAAGCTCGAGGTACATCAAGATCGTGTCATCTCAAGAACACGAGAGAGAGAGAGAGAGAGATCAAACACATAGCTACTGGTACATACCCTCAGCCCCGAGGGTTAACTACTCCCTCCTCGTCATGGAGACCGCCGGGATGATGAAGATGGCCTCCGGTGATGGTTTCCCCCTCCGGCAGGGTGCCGGAACGGGCTCCCGATTGGTTTTTCGTGGCTACAGAGGCTTGCGGCGGCGGACCTCCCGATCTAGGTTTGTTTCTGGGGGTTTATGTATTTATAGGAATTTTTGGCGGCGGAAACAAGTCCAGGGGGGGCACGAGGTGACGACAAGCCAGGGGGGCGCGCCCTAGGGGGGGGCGCCCCCCAGGCTTTGTGGTGGCCTCGTGGCTCTTCTGGCCCAACTCCAATGCTCCCTAGGCTTCTTCTGGTCCTTAAAAAATCACCGTAGATTTTTATTCCGTTTGGACTCCGTTTGATATTCCTTTTCTGTAAAACTCAAAAACACGGAAAAAACAGAAACTGGCACTGGGCTCTAGGTTAATAGGTTAGTCCCAAAAATAATATAAAGTTGTAGTAAAATGATTGTAAAACATCCAAGAATGATAATATAACAACATGGAACAAGCAAAAATTATAGATACGTTGGAGACGTATCAGCATCCCCAAGCTTAATTCCTACTCGTCCTCGAGTAGGTCAATGATAAAAACAGAATTTTTGATGTGGAATGCTGCCTAACATGTTCATCATATTCTTTTCTTCTCTGTATAGCATGGACATTTGGACTTGTAAATTATTCAAAGCAATAGTCTAGTTTTAACATAATGACTTCAATACTCAAGCATGTCAACAAGCAACCATGTCTTTCAAAATATCAACACTAAAGAAAGTTATCCCTAGCCCATCATGCTCAATCATTGATCCATTCATGAAACACACTCAAATATTAGCTATGCCCAATGCTCAAGTACGATCATAGTGCCCCCTGGTTGGGGCGTATAAGAGAAGATGGAGACTCAAAGCAAAAATAAAAATTGCATAAAGTAAATAGATAGGCCCTTCGCAGAGGGAAGTAGGGATTTGTAGAGGTGCGAGAGCTCAAAGTTTTAAATAGAGAGAGAAACATATTTTGAGTGGCATGCTTTTCCTGTTAACGAAAACGACAAAGTAGCTCACAATACCTTCCATGCTAGATACATTATAGGCGGTTCCCAAACAGAATGGTAAAGTTTTTACTCCCCCTCCACCAATCAATCACACTCCACGGCGAGCCGAATCCATGGGTACCGTCCATACCAACAACATTCCTGGGGGAGTTTTGTTTAATTATATTTTGATTTGATTTTTGAGCATGGAACTGGGCATCCCGAATACCAGCCACTTTCTCGTGAATGATAGTGAATCAACACACATCGTGAGAATAACAAACCTAGCATGGAAAAATATTGGATACTCCCCACCGTTTCATGAGCGGTACGGGCACACAAAAGAGAAAATTTATTTTGAAAATTTAGAGATGGCACATACAAATTTGCTTGGAACGGCATGGAAATACTGCATATAGGTAGGTATGGTGGACTCATAAGGCAAAACTTGGTTTAAGGATTTTGGATGCACAAGTAGTATTTCTACTTAGTACAAATGAAAGCTAGCAAATAGATTGGGAAGCAACCAAACCAAGGAATGAAAAATCACATAAGTGAGCATTGAGTCATAACTAACACCGAATAATGCACCACAAGTAGGATGTAACTTCATTGCATAACTATTGACTTTCGTACTTGCATAGGGAATCACAAACCTCAACACCAATATTCCTACTAAAGCATAATTACTCACTAACATGACTCACATATTACTATCATCATGTTTCAAAACTATTACAAAGAATCAAGTTTAATTTGTCCCATGAGCCTCATGAAAGTTTTTATTATATCCTCCTTGGATATCTATCACTTTGGGACTAGTTTCATATGTTGCTATTGCTTTTTGGCAAGCTCAAACAAATTTAAATGAAGTACAGGAGCATAAAAATTTCATCTCTCAAAAAGGTATAAGTGAAGCATGAGAGGAAATGACAAGCTACTCTCAAAAGATATAAGTGAAGATCAATGAGTAGTCAAACAATTAAGTAGCTATGTGAGGACTCTCTCTCTCAATAAATATTTTCATATCTTAAGCATTTTATTAAGCAGCAAGAAAAAGAAAAATAATAGCACTCCAAGAATAGCACGCATCATGTGAACGAATAAAAATTTAGGCTCAACATAGGCTAACCGATAAAAGTTGATGAAGAGAGGTGGGATGCGTAGCATCCCCATGCTTAGATGCTTGAGACTTCTTGAAATATTTACTTGGGGTGCCTTGGGCATCCCCAAGCTTGAGCCTTTGTATCCTGTTCAATCTTCTCATATCATGGTTTCACCTATTCTCAAAAACTTCATCCACACAAAACTCGAAAAGAACTCGTGAGATAGGTTAGTACACATAAGAATAAATCAACGCTTCATGTACTGCAAAGACAAGTTGCATAATAATTTTCAAACATTAGGTACTGTATACTATTATTTCCACAATTTATATCTAGCAATATAGGCTATGGAAACTATAGGATAGGTAGATAACAAAACTATGACAGCAATCTGTCCAAACAGAACAGTCTGTAGCAATTTATGAAAACAGTGTACTTCTGTAACTCAAAAAATTATGAAAAATTAGGACATGCTAAATAATTTATATGAAAATACTGTGTAAAAATTTCAGAAACTTTCCATGTTCCAGTAAAATATGAAAATTCAAACACTACAGCCAAAGTTTCTGTTTTTACACAGCACTCATCAAAACATGCAATGCAAGCATCCTAAGGCAATTCTTGGAACTTTTTATTGAAAAACAAGATTATAAATAACACCTAACAGAGAACAACAAAATAAAATGACTCTCCAAGCAAAACTCATATTATGTGACGAATAAAAATATAGCTCCAAGTAAGATATACCTATAATGTTGAAGACGAAAGAGGGGATGCCTTCCGGGGCATCCCCAAGCTTAGGAGCTTGAGTCTTCCTTGGATATTACGTTGGGGGTGCCTTGGGCATCCCCAAGCTTATATTCTTGTCACTTCTTATTCTCCTCATATCGGTGTCTCACCCAAAACTTGAAAACTTCAATCACACAAAACTTAACGGAACTTCGTGAGAAGGGTTAGTGTAACAAAGATAAATCATTCACTTAGGTACTGTCAAGACAAGATTAATAATTGTTCCCACATGATACCTACTGTATTCTATCATTCCCATAATTTATACCGCTAAATATAAGCTATGGAAACACTAAAACAAGCAAACTATGCATGCAAAACAGAATCTGTCAAAAACAGAACAGTCTGTGAAGATCTGTAGTGTAACCATACTTCCCTGTCTCTAAAAATTCTGAAAAATTAGGACAACCTGAAGAATTTGTATATCAAGACTTTGTAAAAATTTCAGATCATGATCACCATCCAGTAAAAAATGAAAATTCCTGTACTGGAGTCAAAAGTTTCTGTTTTGGTTCAGCATCAATTCTACTCATCTTGTGAGTCATCCCAAAGGTTTCACTTGGCACTTTATTGAAATAAAAGGCATAAAACATGATTAATACAGTAGCTTAATCATGTGAACACACAAAAACAGAAAGTAAAAGTGTTGGGTTGCCTCCCAACAAGCACTTCTCTTTAATGCCTTTTAGCTAGGCATGATGATTTCAATGATGCTCACAAAAAAGATAAGAATTGAAACAGAAAGAGAGCATCATGAAGCATATGACTAGCACATTTAAGTCTAACCCACTTCCCATGCATAGGGATTTTGTGAGCAAACAATTTATGGGAGCAAGAATCAACTAGCATAGGAAGGCAAAACAAGCATAACTTCAAAACTTTGAACACATAGAGAGGAAACTTGATATTATTGCAATTCCTACAAGCATATGTTCCTCCCTCATAATAATTTTCAGTAGCATCATAAAGGAATTTCACAATATAACCAGCACATAAAGCATTATCTTCATGATGCACAAGCATAGGAATTTTTTCACTCTCCACATAAGCAATTTTCTTCTCATTCATAATAGTGGGAGCAAACTCAACAAAATAACTATCATGAGATACTTGATTGACATAACCACTTAGAATATTGAAATCATGATGACAAGTTTCATGGTTACTATCACTCTTTATAGCATACATGTCATCATCATAATCATCATAGATAGGAGGCATGCCATCATCATAATAGTTTTGCTCATCAAAACTTGGGGGACTAAAAATATCATATTCATCAAAGATAGCATCCCCAAGCTTGTGGCTTTGCATATCATTAGCATCATGAATATTCAGAGAATTCATACTAACAATATTTCTATCATGCTCATCATTCAAGGAATTCTCATCAAGTATTTTCATAATTTCTTCCTCTACCATTTGAGCACAATTTTCGGAATCCTTATTTTCACGAAAGACATTATAAAGACGATACAAATGATGCAACCTAAACTCCATTTTTTTGTAGTTTTCTTTTATAAAACCAAACTAGTGAAAAACAAGAAACTAAAAGATTTAATTGCAAGATCTAAAGATATACCTTCAAGCACTCACCTCCCCGGCAACGGCGCCAGAAAAGAGCTTGATGTCTACTACGCAACCTTCTTCTTGTAGACTCGTGTTGGGCCTCCAAGCGCAGAGTTTTGTAGGACAGTTGCAAATTTCCCTCAAGTGGATGACCTAAGGTTTATCAATCCGTGGGAGGCATAGGATGAAGATGGTATCTCTCAAACAACCCTGCAACCAAATAACAAAGAGTCTCTTGTGTCCCCAACACACCCAATACAATGGTAAATTGTATAGGTGCACTAGTTCGGCGAAGAGATGGTGATAAAAGTGTAATATGGATGGTAGATATAGGTTTTTGTAATCTGAAAATATAAAAACAGCAAGGTAACTAGTAACAAAAGTGAGCAAAAACGGTATTGCAATGATTAGAAACAAGGCCTAGGGTTCATACTTTCACTAGTGCAAGTTCTCTAAACAATACTAACATAGTTGAAGCATATGTAAATCCCTCATGTGCGACAAAGAGTTCACTCCAAAGTCACAAATAGTGGAGAACAAACGAAGAAATTATTGTAGGGTAAGAAACCACCTCAAAGTTAGCTTTTCCAATCAATCTTATGAGCTATCCCTATAAGTGTCACGAACAGCCCTAGAGTTCGTACTAAAATAACACCTTAAGATACACATCAACCAAAACCCTAATGTCACCTAGATACTCCAATGTCACCACAAGTACCCATGGGCTTGATTATACGATATGCATCACACAATTTCAGATTCATCATGTTCAATCCAACACAAAGAACTTCAAAGAGTGCCCCAAAGTTTCTACCGGAGAGTCAAGACGAAAACGTGTGCCAACCCCTATGCATAGATTCCCAAGGTCACGGAACCCGCAAGTTGATCACCAAAACATACATCAAGTGTTCTCAAATCCTTAAAGATTCAATCCGATAAGAAAACTTCAAAGGGAAAACTCAATTCATCACAAGAAGATAGAGAGGGGAAAACTCCATATGATTCATCTATATCAATAAAGCTCGCGGTACATCAAGATCGTGTCATCTCAAGAACACGAGAGAGAGAGAGAGATCAAACACATAGCTACTGGTACATACCCGCAGCCCCGAGGGTGAACTACTCCCTCCTCGTCAAGGAGACCGCCAGGATGATGAAGATGGCCTCCGGTGATGGTTTCCCCCTCCGACAGGGTGCCGGAATGGGCTCCCGATTAGAACTCCCGATCTAGGCTTGTTTCTGGGGGTTTCTGTATTTATAGGAATTTTTGGCGGCGGAAACAAGTCCAGGGGGGCCACGAGGTGACGACAAGCCAGGGGGCGCGCCCTAGGGGGGGGCACCCCCCAGGCTTGTGGTGGCCTCGTGGCTCTTCTGGCCCAACTCCAATGCTCCCTGGGGTTCTTCTGGTCCATAAAAAATCACCGTAGATTTTTATTCCGTTTGGACTCCGTTTGATATTCCTTTTATGTAAAACTCAAAAACACGGAAAAAACAGAAACTGGCACT
Source organism: Elymus sibiricus (assembly GCA_039707655.1). Taxonomy (NCBI): domain Eukaryota; kingdom Viridiplantae; phylum Streptophyta; class Magnoliopsida; order Poales; family Poaceae; genus Elymus; species Elymus sibiricus. The sequence continues at coordinate 56,553,467 of CM077673.1, forward strand.
GGGCTCTAGGTTAATAGGTTAGTCCCAAAAATAATATAAAGTTGTAGTAAAATGATTGTAAAACATCCAAGAATGATAATATAACAACATGGAACAAGCAAAAATTATAGATACATTGGAGACGTATCATTCATCACAAGACAAGACAAACTTACGAGCATCTTTGAAGAGAGTAGGCCAATAAAAACCAGATTGCAATACCTTGTGAGCAGTTCTATCTCGCGCATGATGTCCTCCATAAGCTTCGGAATGACATTTCCATAGGATTTGTTCCTGTTCATGCTTAGGTACACAACGCCTAATAATACCATCTACTCCTTCTTTATAAAGATGTGGGTCATCCCAAATGTAATGTCTAAAGTCATAGAAGAATTTTTTCTTTTGTTGGTATGTGAAGCTAGGTGGTATATATTTAGCGACAATGTAATCAGCATAATCAGCATACCAAGGAGTGTTTTGAGAAACATTTATTGCAGCTAACTGTTCGTCAGGGAAGCTATCATCAATAGGTAGTGGGTCATCAAGAATATTTTCTAACCTAGACAAGTTATCAACTACGGGGTTTTTAGCTCCCTTCCTATCAACAATATGCAAGTCAAATTCTTGGAGCAAGAGAACCCACCTAATAAGTCTAGGCTGAGCATCTTTCTTTTCCATAAGATATTTTATAGCAGCATGGTCGGTGTGAACAATTACTTTTGAGTCGACAATATAGGATCTAAATTTATCACAAGCAAACACGACTGCTAAAAATTCTTTTTCAGTAGTAGCATAATTTCGTTGAGCACTATCTAGAGTTTTACTAGCATAATAGATAACATTCAATTTCTTATCAACTCTTTGTCCTAGAACATCACCAACAGCATAATCACTAGCATCACACATAATTTCAAAAGGCAAGTTCCAGTTAGGTGGTTGAATGATAGGTGCAGAGGTTAAGGCTTTCTTGAGTGTTTCAAAGGCTTCCACACAATCATCATCAAAAACAAAAGGAATATCCTTTTGCAAAAGATTAGTAAGTGGCCTAGAAATTTTAGAGAAGTCTTTAATGAACCTCCTATAAAAACCACCATGACCAAGGAAACTGCGAATACCTTTAATATCTTTAGGACATGGCATTTTCTCAATTGCATCAACTTTAGCTTTATCCACCTCTGCAAAACTCGATCAAGATAGCTTGAGCAATCATCAAAAGAAGTTTCGTAAATGAAAAAATCATCCATGAAAACCTCCACAATCTTTTCACAAAAATCAGAGAATATAGCAGTCATACATCTTTGAAATGTAGTAGGTGCATTGCATAAACCAAAATGCATACGTCTATAAGCATAGGTTCCAAAAGGGCAAGTAAAGGTGGTTTTCTCTTGATCAAATTGTGACACAGGTATTTGAGAGAAACCAGAATATCCATCTAGGAAGCAAAAGTGCGTGTGCTTAGATAATCTTTCTAGCATTTGATCAATGAAAGGAAGAGGGTAATGATCCTTCCTAGTAGCTTTATTTAATTTTCTAAAATCAATTACCATTCTATAGCCAGTAACAATTCTTTGTGGAATGAGTTCATTCTTATCATTAGGAACAACGGTAATACCTCCTTTCTTAGGGACACAATGAACGGGACTTACCCATCTACTATCAGCAATAGGATAGATTATACCTGTGTAACGACCCGAACCTGATAAGATTCGATGTCTCTGTGCTTACTGTGCTAGTCCCTGGATCAATAGCTAGCACACACAGTACATGATGTAATATCAGGAATAAACCACATGTCATAATATTACATCGTAGATCCAGAATTTACAATTTTACATACCTCTCTAACACAAAGCTAACATACAAACAAAATATAGCGGAAAAGCAAATAAAATCTTCATGAGTCCATCAACACCACAAGCAACTGTTGAGTATAGTCATCGTAACCCTACATCGTATCACTCACTCGTCGTATAAAATCTGCAACATGATAAGTTACAGCCACAAGGGTCAGTACGTTGAATGTACTGGCAAGTCACACAAGAATGATATAACAGACCTACATCTATATGCAAGGTATAACAAAAGGATGTTCTAGTGGTTGTTTTGCAGAAAGCTAATTTTTCCCTGGTAACTTCATAATATAATAGTCAAATTTTATTTTTTTCTTGCTATAATTATATACATGTGGTTGAATTGGGCAATCCAATTCCAACCTATCCCCATTATTAAGTTTCCCACTCAATTTCATTAAGGTGTATCATCTGTCAAGATCATCCAACAACTGTAATGGCCTAGCTGCTCAAAGTTGTCCATAACCGGGGACACGGCTAATCATGATTATTTTTATTACTCTGCAGAGTTTAGTACGCTTTACCCACTGGACCCAACCCGAAGGTTGAGACGAAGTCTTTCAGAAGCACTCACCTAGTCCCACAGGAGGCCCATCCCAACTATCATAACTACATCTGCTGGCACATCCGGGTAAGGTTTCCACAACTGATCAACTAAGCCAGAGCCCATATAGCTAGTGGCCGCACATGGAAGCTACTAGTCACTAAGTCTGTATGATCTTTTTGAACCTGGGCGGCATTCCACTTACATTCAGAGGGTCGAAACCATGATGTTCTTGAAACCACCCAGCAATACCAATTCCGCCCAGAGGTGAATTATATCCCTAGTTACTACTCAATTTATTTAATAATTCTCACATAATCTCAATGAATACAAGAACCAACCCCCGTCTACATAGCATAGCAAGAATACACTACCACGATCTACATAAGGCTGTACTAAGCTGAATCTCATTAGCAATAACATACAACCATAGTATTCCTACACATGCATAAGATAGTAATGTGATATAGAACTACATGCATAGAAAAATAGTAGGATGAAGGATGATCATGGTGCAACTTGCCTTATACGTTTGATGAAGATCGCCGCACTCACAAGCCTGATTTTTTTTCTACGCGTCACACTCCGGACAATCTACACGTTTCAAACAACACAACGAATAAATCACCACACTCAAATAACACCAAATAAAACCAACAGCAAGAAATCATTTTTAAAATCACAAAACAGTAGCATAATAGTAGGTATAAAACATCTACAATTCAATAGGACCACGATACAAAAGGAATCAATTAATTTCACTAAACGGTTTGTAGAATATGGCCTCCGGAAGATTCATTCTAAATTTGGTCAAATTCAAAATTGAATATTGTAAACATGCAAAAATCTAGTTCTGTAATATTCTACTGGTCATTGTGAAACCACAGGAAAAATAGTTACCTAAATTGGGCATATAGATTAAATGTTAGAGCAATTTGAAATTTCAATGAGAATCTGTCCAAAATTAAACAAATCAAAACCAGGAGCTGCTGCGGTCACTGTAGCAGCTGCCACTTGTCGCGCTAGGATTGGCCATAGGTGGTTTTGTGCGCGCGTGCTCACCACAAGCGAAACAAACGACGGTGGCGGTTCGGGCGTTGGCGGCGGCGGTCCTCCGGTGGTTCCCCGATGAAGGCAAGGTGGGGGTTGAATGCGGCGTTCGATGGAGGTCACGATGGTGGTAAAACGACGATGTGGGCTTCCTCCACTGGCGGCGGGGACAATCTGGACTTCGGTTAACCTCTGCGAGCTGCCGCGAAGTCGAGTCTGCTCGGGATTCGTTGATGGCGACAGCTACAGGGTTCTCCGGGGATTGATGAATATGCCACGGGCGTCGTAGGTTCCCGGATATGTATAATACGCACTCAGGCGTGGCGACATCCTCCTATGCCGACGGAGGAGGGCGACTGGAGTTCGTCAGAGGCGTGTTTGCCTTCGGTCATCCTTGATGCGGTCGATCTGGTGCTCCCCTGCTTGCGATAGATGGTGAGGGAAAGATAGGAGATCATGGGTAGGCGGATCGGGGCAAGAGGAGAATCATTTAACCCCCAGTGGCGCCGGATTTGACTGCGGAAGTGCTTCCAGCGGCGGACTCCGGCGTGGTCATGTGGTCGCACTAGGGCACGGGAGGATGAGGTGATGTAGAAAATCGAAAGAGGAGGGAAAGCGGGTGCTCACGAAGGAGTCATTAGGTGCGCGTGGGGCTCACGATCGATCGACTTCGCGAAGGGATTCGATCGGTGTTCGATGCAGCCGTCATGATAGGTGTCGGTATCAAAACCGGCGGATCTCGGGTAGGGGGTCCCGAGCTGTGAGACTAGGATCGATGGTAACAAGAGACGAAGGGGACAAGGTTTTACCCAGGTTCGGGCCCTCCTATGGAGGTAATACCCTACGTCCTACTTGATTATATTGATAGTAAGGGGATTACAGAGTTGATCTACCTCGAGATCAAGTAGCTAAACCCTAGATGAGTTCTCCCTCTACAACCTAAAACCCTCTGGCTTATATAGACGCCAGGGGTCCCTAGGGTTTACACATGGTCGGTTACACGTCGAAGGGATAAACATGCCTATTCTTTATTCCAAACGTGGAGGACAAGCCACGATTCTCGAAGCTTCCTCTTTGGAGACGAGGTCTTCAATTCTTCCAGTATTCGGCAAGTGGCCCATATAGTCCGGCCCATAAGCAATAGGTCGTCCTCCCGAGGACCCCTTAAACCAGGACTCCCTCAGTAGCCCCCGAACTAGCCTCCAACGCCAAGGATCCAAGCTCCGGCTGCTTCAAACGATTAGAGTCTTCGGCTTGCGAGGCGAGTTCCTTCCTCCGAACAATGATCGGCCGAGTTAGTTTGGCCTCCGTCGACATGTAACTTCTCCGATCATAGACCGCCCGAACACCATGAGTAACCGGCCCTGAAGGCCAAACATCAGGGAGTAAATAGTGACTTTTGACAACCTTTCGGACGAAAAGTCACGGCCCACTACGACCATTATGTTGGAAATATGCCCTAGAGGCAATAATAAATTGGTTATTATTATATTTCCTTGTTCATGATAATCGTTTATTATCCATGCTATAATTGTATTGATTGGAAACTCAAATACATGTGTGGGTACATAGACAACACTGTGTCCCTAGTAAGCCTCTAGTTGACTAGCTCGTTGATCAAAAGATGGTGAAGGTTTCCTAGCCATGGACATGAGATGTCATTTGATAACGGGATCACATCATTAGGAGAATGATGTGATGGACAAGACCCAAATTGTAAACGTAGCATATGATCGTGTCAGTTTATTGCTATTGTTTTCTGCATGTCAAGTATCTGTTCCTTTGACCATGAGATCATGCAACTCACTGACACCGGAGGAATACCTTGTGTGTATCAAACGTCGCAACGTAACTGGGTGACTATAAAGATGCTCTACAGGTATCTCCGAGGGTGTCTGTTGAATTGGCATGGATCAAGACTGGGATTTGTTACTCCGTGTGACGGAGAGGTATCTCAGGGCCCACTCGGTAATACAACATCACAATGAGCCTTGCAAGCAATGTGACTAAAGTGTTAGCCACGAGATCTTGTATTACGGAACGAGTAAAGAGACTTGCCGGTAACGAGATTGAACTAGGTATAGAGATACCGACGATCGAATCTCGGGCAAGTAACATACCGATAAACAAAGGGAACATCATACGGGATTAACTGAATCCTTGACATAGAGGTTCAACCGATAAAGATCTTCGTAGAATATGTAGGAGCCAATATGGGCATCCAGGTCCCGCTATTGGTTATTGACCGTAGAGGTGTCTCGGTCATGTCTACATAGTTCTCAAACCCGCAGGGTCTACACACTTAACGTTTGGTGACGATATAAGTATAATTGAGTTGTTATGTTGGTGACCGAAAGTTGTTCGGAGTCCCGGATGAGATCCCGGACATGACGAGGAGCTCTGGAATAGTCCGAAGGTAAAGATTGATATATGGGATAATAGTGTTTGGTCTCCGGAAGGGTTTTGGAATTCACCGGAAGGAGTTTCGGATGTTTCCCGAAATGTTCGGGTACGAGAACACTTTATTTGGGCCAAGGGGTAAAGCCCACGAGGCTTTAGGAAGGTGCAAAAGGAAGTTTTGCGGAGGCCAGGGGCCAGACGCCAGGGACCCTGGCGTCTGGGGCCAGACGCCGAGGTCCCTGGCGTCTGGTCCTGGAGTCCGAGCAGGACTCTTGCCTTGCGGGCCAAACCGACTTTGAGGAGGCTCTTTCTCCAAGTTTCGACCCCAGGGCTCAACATATAAATAGAGGGGTAGGGCTAGCACCCGGAACACATCAAGATTTCCCCAAGCCATGTGCCGGCAACCCTAACCCTCTAGTTCCTCCATCATAATCTCCGTAGCGCTTGGCGAAGCCCTGCAAAGATTGTTCCTCACCACCATCACCACGCCGTCGTGCTGCCGGAACTCATCTACTACTTCACCATCGCTCGCTGGATCGAGGAGGTGAAGGCGTCATCAAGCTGTACGTGTGTTGAACGCGGAGGTGCCGTCCGTTCGGCACTAGTTCGTGATCGGTTCGAGGGACGACTTGCGATTTGGATCGCGGAGACGTTCGACTACATCAACCGCGTTTCTTAACGCTTCCGCTTAGCGATCTACAAGGGTATGTAGATTCACTCTCCCTCTCGTAGATGCTCATCACCATGGATAGATCTTGTGTGTGCGTAGGAAATTTTTTTGTTTCCCATGCAACGTTCCCCAACACATTAAACCAGTCGAAAAGACCTGCTTCGTGGTTCGAGGCCGTTTCCACTAGCACGATCCATCAATGCACAGATCGTGCCCCATTTTACACAGAATATGTTTGATCATGCGCGTATAACGGTACGCATGCCTCGGGAAGCGGAGAGATTCACGGCACCGTGAGGGGAGGCTAACTGGCAGCAAGCGTTAATAAAAGGGGAAGAAAAACCCAAGGCTTATCCGCATCTCGCATTCGCATCCCCGCTTCCCCCTTCTCCCAAGCTTCCAGATCCTAGATCTGGGTTTCCCGATCCACTCCTCCTCCGAGCACAGCCATGGCCGGCTCAGGTTCTAGCGGCAAGTGGGAGGCTTCCTCAGTCACCGACCAGGACATCCGAGACCTCAAGGAGGCCGGATACCTCCCCGCCAACGTCTTCCACCGCGCCGCAGAGGAGGGTCAGGTGATCCCCACCCCCAAACCAGGTGAGAGGGTGGTCTTCATCCCTCACTTCATCAGAGGGTTAAGCTTCCCGCTTCACCCCTTCGTGAGGGGCCTCATGTTCTTCTACGGCCTCGACTTCCACGACCTCCCGCCGAACTCCTTTATGCATATATCGGCCTTCATCATCTTCTGCGAGGCGTTCCTGCGAGTCGAGCCACACTTCGGACTGTGGCTCAAGATCTTTAACATCAAGCCGAAGTGTGTCGCCGGCGCACATGCGGATTGGTCGGGGCAGTCATCGGCAAGCTTCCGCGTGCAGTGTGGCCATCTGGCACCTTCATCGACACCATCAAGACCTGGCAAAAAGAGTGGTTTTACATCACCGAGCCAAGGGAGGAGAGCGGAACCGTTCCTGCCGAATTCAGATCAGCCCCTCCGACCAGATTGACCTCATGGGTCCGAAAGGGCCTTGACTGGGGGTCGGACACAGAGGTGGAGGACCTGCAGAGGGGCATCACCTCCCTAATCAGGGAGGGAGTCGGCCTGACCAATGTGGTCCAGGTTATGCTTCGGCGGCGCATCCTCCCCTACCAGCGCCGGAGTTCTCCTATGCGGGATTACCGGACTGACGACGATCCTACAGTTCTTCAACTCTTCCGCACCACGCGGGAGAAGCTATGGAAGGCACTGTTCAAGGCGCAAGAAAACTGGCCGGGCAAGAAGGAGGACAAGGGCTTGAGCGCCATCAAGTCCCCACCCGAGGTATAGCATAGTTTCATTTCACCGGTTCTATCTTCCTAAAGATAGTCTAAGCACTTTCCGATCACCTTTCACAGGAATGGTTGAGCAAAGCCACGGGCATCAAGTGTCCGGCTCCACAGCCCGAAGACCCCCAGTCTCCGCTACTGTTGGAGATGCTCGTCGTGGCGCCTTACAAGGCACCAGAGAAGAAGGAGAAGAAGAAGCCAGGCCGAACAGGCCTGCACAACAGGGACCAGCCAGAAGCTGTGTCCGAAGAGACCCACGCCTCCTCGAATCAAGAGGAGGAGCATGAGGGTGAGGAGGGAGGCGATTCCCCCCTTGCCGGAAAAAGGGCGGCGTCATTGGACGCTCCGGAGGACGTAGATCCTCCTGCCCTGAAGAAGACGCGCCGGACACAGGTAGCCCCGTCCGGTGATAGTACGGACTCGGATACTGAGTCCGAGGATTTCGAGAAGGTTCCGCGAAGGAACCTCAGGGTTAAGCCCCCACCTCGAAGGTAAGGATCCGAAGACCTCGCGAGCTATCAGCGCTAAGTTTTTTAATGTTACTGACGCGTGAGTGCCTTCTGGCTTGCAGCCCACCGCGCGTTCTCCCCACCGTTCAAGTTTCGGACGGGGAGACCCCGCCCGCCGAGCTAGCGGAGAACGGAACCGCGTCGCACCCCACTCCTCCGAGCGCCACGAAGGACACCGCGGAGGTGTCATCCCAGCAGGCTCCTTTGGAGCTGGACACTGGAGGCGGGGGCGACGACGTCATGGTCGAGGCCAACACCTCAGCCGCCGAAGACCCGGGAGAGAAGCCCTTCATGGATACTGAGGAGACCGGACAAGGAGATGTCCAGTCACCTCCAAGGTTGTCTCCGGAGCGCACCACGCCTCCGGAGGCACAGGTTCAATCCCCGGTCGAAGATCGGGTCAACCGACCACCACCGGCACCGCCGACCACTGGGTGGCCGGCTATGGCGGAGGCTCTTTTAAGCGCCCCCATCTCCGAAGAGCACCGCACCCTTATGGGTACGGTACTGCAGAGCATTCAGTCCGTGGATACCGGACTGAAGGAGGCCTTCAACGGTCTCCTGACGGGCTTTCAGGTGAGTCATGTAATGCTCTACTTTGTGAAATATTGACTTCTGTAAGTTATGATTATATGCATGGCAGCCCCCGAGCCCTAGGTGAGTTTGGAAAAACTTACCTGGGGGTCAAATCATAGATCCTTATCCGAACTATGTATAGGACAATATATGTTCGGATCATTTTGTCAGCCCTTAAGAGGATCATACATAGGATCATTTTAATGACAGTTCGGAGGTTGTAAGCTCCTGTAACGTTATATGATGTTGTTTGTTACAGGCTTCGTCGACGGCAGCGGCCAATAACGCTGCCGAGCTAGAAGAGCTAAATCGGAAGCTCAAAAGCTCCGAAGACGAGCTTGACGCTCTAAACAAGAGATTCGACGAGGCGCAAGGTAAGTCGAATTAGAGTAAAAAAACTCTTCGTTACCGTACTGTCAATGCAGTGTTGTTTGATATGCTTAATGCTTGCGCAGCCTCGGCGAAGGAGTTTGAGAAGCTCAAGGCCGAGCTTGAGAAGGCCAAGCAGGAGGCTGCGGTGGAGAAGGCGGCTGCCAAAGAAGCAGCTACCGCGCTATCCGCCCTAAGAGCCACCAGCGACAAGCACGAGGCTCGGGTGGAGGAAATCCAGCAGGAGCTCAAAGACGCTGGGCGGAAGTGCGAGGACCTGGAGCAGCAGGGCAAGGAGCAGGCCGCCGAACTATCCACCCTGAAAACCAATCTCCAAAAGGAGCGGGTGGATAGGCGGTCATTTGAAGAGGAGCTCAGCCAAGCCAAAGCTATCATGGATGGTAAGCCGTATTCATTGCAGTGTATCTTCGGGGACAGCAAGTTCGAGTTGGTTACCCAAGTATGGCGTTCCTCAGGCGCCTGCTCGGACCTCCAGAAGAGCTTAGCGGATGCGAAGCAGTTCTATGCTTCACGGGGAGAAGGAGATGAAGCTCGGCTATTCTGGGCGCAATTCGAAGCCCTCGGGTGTTCTCCTCTCCTTGTGGAGCAACTGAAGCAGCTGATGGAGCTACACCGGATGGCGGAACCGGCCATGAAGGATCTCTGTATCCGGTTATGGCCCAACGAGCCATTGCCAGGCAGTTACTTCGGCCTGGTGCAGAAGCTCGGTGATGCCACTCCTCGGGTCGACGCACTGAGGCGGTCTTCCTGCATCGAAGGAGCCAGGATGACCTTCGCAAAGGCCAAGGTGCACTGGCCGGGGCTGGACCCAATGAAGGTAGCCACTGCCCCTCCGCCTCCTGTAAAGGGTCATAGGCACCCCGAGCTGTACTTCTCCGGAGTTATGGAGGGTGCTCGGGCCATAGAATCACAGTGTACAAGAGAGAACGAGTATGAATAGATTGTTGTACTATGTCCGAAGACTTTTCAGCGTGTATATATTTAAAATGCATGGTTTTATCTTGTCTTGTATGTTTTGCATCCTTTATAACTCCTATGTGGCCGTTAAACCTGAAAGCTGCGAGTCGTCGGCTTCAACCCCCATGTAGATACTACGCGAGGTGTCTCTTCCAATCGCACTATGACCCTTAGCCGAGCTATCGGTACCCGAAGGCGGAAGTGTGAGGTGGACAAGGCAATCATACCATAATGCTTTATTGCTTTCACGTAGCCGTAGGGGCGCGAGAAAGGAGTGCGGGGGCTGGTGACTAGCCCCCGGGCGTTTGTGATGTTCGGATAAACCGCGGCCAAAGCCTATATCACCTGGTTTGTACTAACACCAAACCCGTCGTGTGACACGGAATATCCTCTGACGAGATTTAACTTAAGCTCGGATTCGCAGATCGGATCTCGCATACCATGACAGTCAGTTTTCGGCTTTCTCCGCTGAGGCGCTTAACCAGACTAGCCGGAATCGCAATCGCAACGGTGCTCCCTTTGCCCTTTTAGCCGAACTAGCGGAACATAAAGGGGCAAACACAGGAGCCGAGCAACCCAACTATTGATCCAAGACATAGTTCGGAACCAATGCATATAAAGCAGAATTCCAAGACGCCGAACACTAAAGCAGTTGTGATTAGGGCAATTTTTAAGGTCGAGCCCCCGGTCTATTAGCCGGTTGCATCGTAAAATATACCAAACAGGCTCGCGAGAAGAGGGAGAAAACAGAAAGTGTTCCGGAAAGGGACAGCAAAGAGAAAATGATATATATGTATTTTTCTCAACAACTCTTATTATTTGAATTGCCGATGCGACTGTTTATAGGTATTTGATGAATGAAATATAACCTTTACAGGAGGGGTTGTACCGAGGGCCTTCGATGAATGACCTGACGTCCTTGATGTGCCCCGTCGCTTATCTGCTCCTGCATCTCCTAATGAGGTGTATGCCTTTATGGGCTTTGCTTGTTCGGTGGACGGACCTTTGGAGAAAGAATATTGAGATGTCGCCGAAGTATGGATGAGCTTGACGCCTTTAGCAGGCACTTTATGGTACCTGTAGTATGTCCGAAGACGTGTTGACGGTAATAGTTCAGTCCAGCCGAACACATACTCTCTAATAGTTGTTCCCCACCGCTGCCCATGGAATTTTGAGCGCAAAGTTGTGCCTCCTTGGCACGTACTTTGCTGGTGCTAGGGCCGTGCGATGGGGGGCGAGTCCCTATTTATGGGGAGAGGAAGGTTCTGGTACTTCTGATCGAGACCAAGCTCGCTTCCCAGCCTTGGGTGCCTTTACGGCAGATGTCGGCGCTTGCCAATCATCGGTGTAATGGAATTCGGCCGCCAGGGCCAACGCATGTTCCTCAGTTCGGAGGGAGCGCTCTGTGTTGCCGTTAACAGTAATGACCCCCCTAGGGCCGGGCATCTTGAGCTTGAGGTATGCGTAGTGCGGGATGGCGATAAAGCGAGCGAACGCTGTACGGCCGAGCAGGGCGTGATAGCCGCTGCGGAAAGGTACGATGTCGAAGATCAAGTCCTCGCTTCGGAAGTTATCGGGCGAGCCGAACACAACCTCCAGGCTTACGGAGCCTGTGCACCGGGCTTCAACGCCTGGTATTACTCCTTTGAAGGTAGTGTTGCTGGGCTTGATCCTTGACGGATCTATGCCCATCTTTTTCACCGTATCTGAGTAAATCAGATTGAGGCTACTTCCACCGTCCATGAGGACTTTAGTGAGGTGGTACCCATCTATGATCGGGTCTAGGACGAGGGCGGCCGAACCCCCGTGACGGATACTGGTCGGATGGTCGCGTCGATCGAAAGTGATCGGGTATGCTGACCATGGGTTATACTTCGGGGCTACAGGCTCTATGGCGTAGACATCTCGAAGGGCACGCTTCCTCTCCTTTTTGGGTATATGAGTGGCGTAGATCATGTTTACTGTCTTTACCTCTGGAGGGAATTTCTTTTGAGCGCCACCGATCGGACCACGAGGCTCATCCTCGTCCTCGCTGCGTGGGCTCTTGCCTTGGTCCTCGGATGCGAGTTTGCCGGCCTGCTTGAAGACCCAACAGTTACGGTTGGTGTGATTGGCGGGCTTATCTTGAGTGCCGTGGATCTGGCAAGACCTCTCTAGGATCTTGTCCAGCGGGGTTGGTCCATCGTGTTTGCCTTTAGGAGGCTTCTTCCGCTGCCCAGGCCGGGAATTGCGGAAGCCGGCATTAACAGCCGTGTCATCGGCGTCACTATTATTGTGCCGGCGCTTGTTCTTGTTGCGCTTCAGTTTCCCGTTGCCATCCCGAACTTCAGAGGTTCCGGGGTCTTCGGGGTTATGGCTACATCTAGCTAGCCAGTTATCCTCGCCCGCGCAAAATCGGGTCATGAGTGATGTGAGGGCGGACATTGTCCTTGGTTTGTCCTGGCCGAGCTGTCGAGCCAACCATTCATCCCGAATATTATGCCTGAAGGAGGCTCTAGCTTCGGCGTCCGGGCAGTCTACGATCTGGTTCTTCTTGGTCAGGAAACGATTTCAGAATAGCCGTGCGGACTCTCCTGGCTTCTGTACGACGTTGCTTAGATCGGAGGAGTCCGGTGGCCGAACATAAATGCCCTGGAAGTTAGATCGGAATGCCTCTTCTAGATCCTCCCAACACCCAATAGAGTTTTCGGGGAGGCTATTTAACCAGTGCCGAGCTGGCCCCTTGAGCTTCAGGGGTAAGTGCTTGATGGCGTGGAGGTCATCTCCTCGCGCCATGTGGATGTGGAGGAGGAAATCCTCGATCCATACGGTTGGGTCAGTTATCCCATCGTATTGCTCTATGTTTACGGGTTTAAACCCTTCCGGGAACTGATGCCGCATTACCTCGTCCGTGAAGCACAGTGGGTGGGCGGCGCCTCTGACCCGAGCTATGGCGCGCCAGTGATCGGTGTCTGTCCGAGCTCGGGTTCGTTCCCGATCTTCATTGTCATGGTCGAACCAAGGCCGGTACTCTTCCCGTCTATCGGGTGAGTATCCTCTGGATCCGTAGATGGATCGCGTACGACCTGCTCTATGGTCCAGGTCGTGTCGCAGGTCAAACCTGCCATCGGGCTCTAGTGGCTCCTTTCCCCGTCTACGGGGTATCGTTGGCCTATAGCCGGTATGGTCAGCCGTCCTGTCGCGTCCTCGAGGAGGGCAGTCTGGCTTGTCGTATGGGGTATGCTTGGGAGACGGCGTATCAGTGAGCTCGTCGTCGAATTGTGGCAGCAGCCTTCTGCGTGGGTAGCTCTTAGGTTGGTCCGATAGACCAGTGCCGTATCCTTCCTCAGCTGAGAGGACTCTCGTCCATCGGTCGTTGAGGTCGTCTTGTTCGGCTTTGAGTTGCCGCTCTTTTGCTTTCAGGCTACGAGCCGTGGATATGAGCTGTTGCCTGAACTGTTCCTGATCTTCCGGATTGTCGGGGATGGCGAAGTCATCGGCATCCGCATTATCCTCCCCCTCGATAGAGCGGAGGTAGTCGTTGTCCTCAGGATCATCTGGATCATCGGGGTTGCGACGGCCTTCGGGCCTCTCCTGACCCTCTAACGGGTGTTCGGGGATCTCGGAACCGCCGATGTCTTCCGGGGTATCTCCGTCCCCGGTGCCATCGATAGACTTCCACCCCTTTTTTCCTTTGGACCGTTTATGCGGCTTTCGGCGTCTTGACGGCGCTTCGTCTGATTTGTTGCCGTCGTTTTTCGGAGTGTCCACCATGTAGACGTCGTATGTGGAGGTGGCAGTCCACTGCCCGGTCTTAGCGGGGGTGAGGGCGTGAGCCCCTCATCCATGTACTCTGCTTCCTCGGAAGCATAGTCAAGCATGTCGGTTAAATCCTCGACAGTGGCTATCAAGTGGGTGGTGGGTGGGACGAAAAGTCTGTCCTGACCCGTCTGACGCCCGATCTGAGAATAGATCGGGGCTGGGTCATCGGTAATCTTCATCGACGAAATCCGATCTAGAGCCTCGTCAAGTATCGAGAGTTCGATCGGGCCGGTCTGCCCAGAGCTTCCGGAGTGAACCTCCGACGCGTCCGCGCAGGGAGAGTGTTCGGCAAGAACAGATGTCCGGACGTTGGGCACTATGACCTGATCCGGACTGAAAGTCGGGCCCCCGCCGGGGTAGATCCCATGGGCGGAGCCGAAAGATGGGTCTGGGGTCAAAGCCTCAGAGTCTTCGGGCATGGCAGGCGAGACTGCGAGCCCGGTTAGTGATAGATCGCCTCGAGAGTCTACGGAGAACTCTAAGTTCCCGAATCTGACCTCTTGATCAGGGGCGAAACTTCCGACGCGACCTAGATGGCCGGCCGGGTCAGCGTGCAGCACTATGCTGCCGAAAGCGAAGATCTGTCCAGGGACAAAAGTGCCCGTGTTGCGGACCTCTTCGTTGAGGACTAGGCGAGCCATCGATTCCTTTTGACGATCACAACGGAACTCTCAATGAAAGCACCAATGTCGGTGTCAAAATCGGCGGATCTCGGGTAGGGGGTCCCGAGCTGTGAGACTAGGATCGATGGTAACAAGAGACGAAGGGGACAAGGTTTTACCCAGGTTCGGGCCCTCCTATGGAGGTAATACCCTACGTCCTGCTTGATTATATTGATAGTAAGGGGATTACAGAGTTGATCTACCTCGAGATCAAGTAGGTAAACCCTAGATGAGTTCTCCCTCTACAACCTAAAACTCTCTGGCTTATATAGACGCCAGGGGTCCCTAGGGTTTACACATGGTCGGTTACACGTCGAAGGGATAAACATGCCTATTCTCTATTCCAAACGTGGAGGACAAGCCACGATTCTCAAAGCTTCCTCCTTGGAGACGAGGTCTTCAATTCTTCCAGTATTTGGCAAGTGGCCCATATAGTCCGGCCCATAAGCAATAGGTTGTCCTCCCGAGGACCCCTTAAACCAGGACTCCCTCAATAGGGATGGAGACTGAGCGGAGGTGGAAGAAGATGGTGGGGTCCGGGCGTCATAGGCAGAGGAGATGTAGGGAGGCAGACAGGTGGGCCTGCGGGTTGCTGACGTGGGCGTTAACACGCGCGAGGCGGCTGCCGCTGGACTGCTGCCATTGTTGGGCTGGGCCTGCTAGGTGCGAAGAGGTGTTGCGTTGCGCACACGCGAGCGATGGGTAGTGATGGGCCGCACTAGTCTGTTGGTTAGGATTAGGATTAGAATAGGTTTTCCTATTTCACTAAATACCAGGTAATGAACATGGCGAAATAAATGCCAATACATTTTCTAAAAATAGCATAAAACTCACAAAAACATATATACTAATATAGAAAATAGTGAACATTTATTGCAGCCTGAAAACTTAAATAAAATACATATGATATTTTTATAAAATTTCTATAATATATTTTTGAACTCAAGAGAAAAATGCCAATAACATTCAAAACATTTCCAACTCTTTTTAACCTTGAAGGACTCATATCACCTTCTCTCATAACATTTTATTTCTGAGTTGGCATTGTTTCAAATATTGAAATCCAAATGGGAGAATATTCAATTATTCACAAATAGTATTCCTTGAGGAAGTCATGTCATCCTCTCTCATATCCAAGTTGAAACACTTTTGAAAATTCTCAAAATTCAAAATAAGAACCAAAGGAATATCTGGGGAAGTCATTTTATCCCCTCTCATTTGAATATTCATTCTAACACCAAAAGTTTCAAATCCTGGTCAAAATTTAGCTAAGATCAATCAACACAAGCAAGTTTTAATAAACCCTATTTAAATAATTAACATTCCAAAATTCTAAATTTTGGGATGTTACAAATCTACCACCCTTAAAATGAATCTCGTCCCCGAGATTCGAAAAGGCTAGAAAGAAAAGGCTAGGATCGGGGTTCTCTTGAACATCATGGATCACCTGAGAGTGTGGGGGCACTACCACCCTTAAAATCAAAGCCGTTAGGTCTTCAAGATTCGTACTCCTTCGATGATTTTCTTGAGGTCTACGCAGTACACTCCTTCGTGATCTTCAGCATCTGTTATCGAAAGACTGGTCTTCCAAATACTAAACATCCATGGTTTATAGGTCTTGCACTAGTACTAAACAACTATCAATTCCCTCACGGTGCTCATCATGAATGGTTCTTGCAGAAAACTGTCTGGGCTCATTCTCACCGTATAACCTAGTATTGGCAACGGTTACCTTTTACAGGGGTCATACGTCATACCAGTCTAAGGTTTAGGCTTAACATCATCGTCTCCTTACTATAGGTAAGTCACTCAAGGTCGACCATCCCACATAACAAGAGCAAATAATAAGAGTAAGTCGGCATGGTGATCAATCCATTCCGCACCCAAATCATTATTTTGTATATGGTTTAGTGAATCTCGCAGTCTAACACTCGGGCATCCTCACAAGTATAGGGAAAATTTCTCTTACTCACGAACTAGGTCTGGATGATCCATTGGTTCTACATGCCAACAAAAACACTCTATCATTCCTTTCAACTCTCAGGTTTGAGTCAACTATTATAAAACGTCTATTGATGAATTGTAGATTCCTCCCGGGTTCTTCCTTCACCAAGATTGTGTTTGCTTCTTGTCGAATCCTGGCGCATGTGGTTAAGCTTGAACTCATCACAAATTGCTTCAATCTTCATTCCATTATTAGCAATTTCAACCGTCGTAGTAACTCCTTGAGTGTAGGTCTTGGGTTTAGGGAGAGATAGAATGTAGAGAGATAGATACCCATACAAACATCGCACTAGTTTTGAAAACAATTTTGATGTGGAGCTGTCAGAAAAAATAACCACAATGACAGCTCACAAAACTCATCTAACGATAAACGTATATAGAAATCTTGTATCTTCGAAGTCTTCAATGTTTGTAGCTTCTATCTTGCATCAATGAAGAATTCTTCATCACACCAAGCCTTTTCATAGCTTGCTCTTCTTGAATCTTGAAGCACACTAAATACATAGGAGTCTAAAAATCGCAAACTTATTCTACGCATAAAAGAAATACCAATCACATCACACGATATCAATCAACAAAACTCAAAAGTTACACCACACAAGCACAACCTATAGGTAAAGTCACATCCACGAGAGATATGATCTCATCATACTACACATGAAATGTTTATAAAACTCAACATAGTAATGGTGGTCTACTAAATAAAACTCATCAATGATACTAATACAACCACAAGGGACATTTACATTTGAAAAATAAAAGGTATGAGTATAGGAGTAAGGACTAACAAGTAGAGTAAGGTTGTAAAATAAGTTTTCACTCCTATGGCTTTTCCTACTCCATTTTCTAGGGTCATGACCTACAGTCAACATGGGCTCTGATACCATCTGTAACGACCCGAACCTGATAAGATTCCATGTCTCTGTGCTTACTGTGCTAGTCCCTCGATCAATAGCTAGCACACACAGTACATGATGTAATATCATGAAAAAACCACATGTCATAATATTACATGTGGTTGAATTGGGCAATCCAATTCCAACCTATCCCCATTATTAAGTTTCCCACTCAATTTCATTAAGGTGTATCATCTGTCAAGACCATCCAACAACTGTAATGGCCTAGCTGCTCAAAGTTGTCCATAACCGGGGACACGGCTATCATGATTAGTTTTATTACTCTGCAGAGTTTATTACGCTTTACCCACTGGACCCAACCCGAAGGTTGAGACGAAGTCTTTCAGAAGTAGTCACCTAGTCCCACAGGAGGCCCATCCCAACTATCATAACTAAATCTGCTGGCACATCCGGGTATGTTTTCCACAACTGGTCAACCAAGCCAGAGCCCATATAGCCAGTGGCCGCACATGGAAGCTACTAGTCACAAAGTCTGTATGATCTTTTTGAACCTGGGCGGCATTCCACTTACATTCAAAGGGTCGAAACCATGATGTTCTTGAAACCACCCAGCAATACCAATTCCGCCCAGAGGTGAATTATATCCCTAGTTACTACTCAATTTATTTAATAATTCTCACATAATCTCAATGAATACAAGAACCAACCCCCGTCTACATAGCATAGCAAGAATACACTACCACGATCTACATATAGCTGTACTAAGCTGAATCTCAATAGCAATAACATACTACCATAGAATTCCTACACATGCATAAGATAGTAATGTGATATAGAACTACATGCATAGAAAAAAAGTAGGATGAAGGATGATCAAGGTGCAACTTGCCTTATACGTTTGATGAAGATCGCCGCACTCACAAGCCTGATTTTTTTTCTATGTGTCACACTCCGGACAATCTACACGTTTCAAACAACACAACGAATAAATCACCACACTCAAATAACACCAAATAAAACCAACAGCAAGAAATCATTTTTAAAATCACAAAAACTGTAGCAAAATAGTAGGTATAAAACATCTACAATTCAATAGGAACACGATACAAAAGGAATCAATTAATTTCACTAAACGGTTTGTAGAATATGGCCTCCGGAAGATTCATTCTAAATTTGGTCAAATTCAAAATTGAATATTGTAAACATGCAAAAATCTGGTTCTATAATATTCTACTGGTCATTGTGAAACCACAGGAAAAAGAATTACCTAAATTGGGCATATGGATTAAAAGTTAGAGCAATTTGAAATTTCAATGAGAATCTGTCCAAAATTAAACAGATCAAAACCAGGAGCTGCTGAGGTCACTGTAGCAGCTGCCACTTGTCGCGCTAGGATTGGCCATAGGTGGTTTTGTGCGCGCGTGCTCACCACAAGCGAAACAGACGACGGCGGCGGTTCGGGCGTTGGTGGCGGCGGTCCTCCGGTGGTTCCCCGGCGAAGGCGAGGTGAGGGTTGAATGCGGCGTTCGATGGAGGTCACGCTGGTGGTAAAACAACGACGCGGGCTTCCTCCGCTGGCGGCGGGGACGATCTGGACTTCGGCTAACCTTTGCGTGCTCCCGCGAAGTCGAGTCTGCTCGGGATTCGTTGATGGCGACAACTACAGGGTTCTCCGTGGATTGATGAATATGCCACGGGCGTCGTAGGTTCCCGGATATGTAGAATACGCACTCGGGCTTGGCGACATCCTCCTATGACGACAGAGGAGGGCGACTGGAGTTCGTCACTGGCGTTTTTGCCTTCGGTCGTCCTTGATGCGGTCGATCTGGTGCTCCCCTGCTTGCGATAGATGGTGAGGGAAAGATAGGAGATCATGGGTAGGCGGATCGGGGCAAGAGGAGAATCATCGAACCCCCAGTGGCGCCGGATTTGACTGCGGAAGTGCTTCAAGCGGCCGACTCCGGCGTGGTCATGTGGTCGCCCTAGGGCATGGGAGGATGAGGTGATGGAGAAAATCGAAAGAGGAGGGAAAGCGGGTGCTCACGAAGGAGTAGTTAGGTGCGCGTGGGGCTCAGGATCGATCGACTTCGCGAAGGGATTCGATCGGGGTTCGATGCAGCTGTCGTGATAGGGATGGAGACCGAGCGGAGGGAAGAAGATGGTGGGTTCCGAGCGTCATAGGCAGAGGAGAAGTAGGGAGGCAGACAGGTGGGCCTACGGGTTGCTGACGTGGGCGTTGACACACGCAAGGCGGCTGCCGCTGGACTGTTGCCATTGTTGGGCTGGGCCTGCTGGGTGCGAGGAGGTGCTGCGTTGCGCACACGCGAGCGATGGGTAGTGATGGGCCGCACTAGTCTGCTGGTTAGGATTAGGATTAGAATAGGTTTTCCTATTTCACTAAATACCAGGTAATGAACATGGCGAAATAAATGCCAATACATTTTCCAAAAATACTATAAAACTCACAAAAACATATATACTAATATAGAAAATAGTGAACATTTATTGCTGCCTGAAAACTTAAATAAAATACATATGATATTTTTATAAAATTTCTATAATATATTTTTGAACTCAAGAGAAAAATGCCAATAACATTCAAAACATTTCCAACTCTTTTTAACCTTGAAGGAGTCATATCAGCTTCTCTCGTATAATTTTATTTCTGAATTGGCATTGTTTCAAATATTGAAATCCAAATGGGAGAATATTCAATTATTCACAAATAGTATTCCTTGAGGAAGTCATGTCATCCTATCTCATATCCAAGTTGAAACACTTTTGAATATTCTCAAAATTCAAAATAAGAACCAAAGGAATATTTGGGGAAGTCATTTTATTCCCTCTCATTTGAATATTCATTCTAACACCAAAAGTTTCAAATTCTGGTCAAAATTTAGCTAAGATCAATCAACACAAGCAAGTTTTAATAAACCCTATTTAAATAATTAACATTCCAAAATTCTAAATTTTGGGATGTTACAAATCTACCACCCTTAAAATGAATCTCGTCCCCGAGATTCGAAAAGGCTAGAAAGAAAATGCTAGGATCGGGGTTTTCTTGAACATCATGGATCACCTGAGAGTGTGGGGCACTACCACACTTAAAATCAAAGCCGTTAGGTCTTCAAGATTCGTACTCCTTCGATGATATTCTTGAGGTGTACGCAGTACACTCCTTCGTGATCTTCAGAATCTGTTATCGAAAGAGTGGTCTTCCAAATACTGAACATCCATGGTTGATAGGTCTTGCACCAGTACTAAACAACTATCAATTCCCTCATGGTGGTCACCATGAATGGTTCTTGCAGAAAACTGTCTGGGCTCATTCTCACCGTATAACCTACTATTGGCAACGGTTGCCTTTTAGAGGGGTCATACGTCATACCAGTCTAAGGTTTAGGCTTAACATCGTCGTCTCCTTACTATAGGTAAGTCACTCAAGATCGACCATCCCACATAACAAGAGCAAATAATAAGAGTAAGTCGGCATGGTGATCAATCCATTCCGCACCCAAATCATTACTTTGTATATGGTTTAGTGAATCTCGCAGTCTAACACTCGGGCATCCTCACAAGTATAGCGAAAATTTCTCTTACTCACGAACTAGGTCTGGATGATCCATTGGTTCTGCATGCCAACAAAAACACTCTATCATACCTTTCAACTCTCAGGTTTGAGTCAACTATTATAAAACGTCTATTGATGAATTGAAGATTCCTCCCAGGTTCTTCCTTCACCAAGTTTGTGCTTGCTTCTTGTCGAATCCTGGCGCATGTGGTTAAGGTTGAACTCATCACAAATTGCTTCAATCTTCATTCCATTATTAGCAATTTCAACCGTCGTAGTAACTCCTTGACTGTTGGTCTTGGGTTTAGGGAGAGATAGAATGTAGAGAGATAGATACCCATACAAACATCGCACTAGTTTTGAAAACAATTTTGATGTGTAGCTGTCAGTAAAAACAACCACAATGACAGCTCACAAAACTCATCTAACGATAAACGTATATAGAAATCTTGTATCTTCGAAGTCTTCAATGTTTGTAGCTTCTATCTTGCATCAATGAAGAATTCTTCATCACACCAAGTCTTTTCATTGCTTGCTCTTCTTGAATCTTGAAGCACACTAAATACATAGGAGTCTAAAAATCGCAAACTTATTCTACGCATAAAAGAAATACCAATCACATCACGCGATATCAATCAATAAAACTCAAAAGTCACACCACAGAAGCACAACCTACAGGTAAGGTCACATCCACAAGAGATATGATCTCATCATACTACATATGAAATGTTTATAAAATTCAACATAGTAATGGTGGTATACTAACTAAAACTCATCAATGATACTAATACAACTACAAGGGACATCTACATTTGAAAAATAAAAGGTATGAGTATAGGAGTAAGGACTAACAAGTAGAGTAAGGTTGTAAAATAAGTTTTCACTCCTATGGCTTTTCCTACTCCATTTTCTAGGGTCATGACCTACAGTCAACATGGGCTCTGATACCATCTGTAACGACCCGAACCTGATAAGATTCGATGTCTCTGTGCTTACTGTGCTAGTCCCTAGATCAATAGCTAGCACACACAGTACATGATGTAATATCAAGAATAAACCACATGTCATAATATTACATCGTAGATCCATAATTTACAATATTACATACCTCTGTAGCTCAAAGCTAACATACAAACAAAATACAGCGGAAAAGCAAATAAAATCTTCATGAGTCCATCAACACCACAAGCAACTGTTGAGTATAGACATCGTAACCCTACATCGTATCACTCACTCGTCGTATAAAATCTGCAACATGATAAGTTACAGCCACAAGGGTCAGTACATTGAATGTACTAGCAAGTCACACAAGAATGATATAACAGACCTACATCTATATGCAAGGTATAACAAGAGGATGTTCCAGTGGTTGTTTTGCAGAAAGCTAATTTTCCCTGATAACTTCATAATATAATAGTCAAATTTTATTTTATTTCTTGCTATAATTATATACATGTGGTTGAATTGGGCAATCCAATTCCAACCTATCCCCATTATTAAGTTTCCCACTCAATTTCATTAAGGTGTATCATCTGTCAAGATCATCCAACAACTTTAATGGCCTAGCTGCTCAAAGTTGTCCATAACCGGGGACACGGCTAATCATGATTAGTTTTATTACTCTGCAGAGTTTAGTACTCTTTACCCACTGGACCCAACCCGAAGGTTGAGACGAAGTCTTTCTGAAGCAGTCACCTAGTCCCACAGGAGGCCCATCCCAACTATCATAACTACATCTGCTGGCACATCCGGGTAAGTTTTCCACAACTGGTCAACTAAGCCAGAGCCCATATAGCCAGTGGCCGCACATGGAAGCTACTAGTCACTAAGTCTGTATTTTCTTTTTGAACCTGGGCGGCATTCCACTTATATTCAGAGGGTCGAAACCATGATGTTCTTGAAACCACCCAGCAATACCAATTCCGCCCAGAGGTGAATTATATCCCTAGTTACTACTCAATTTATTTAATAATTCTCACATAATCTCAATGAATACAAGAACCAACCCCCGTCTACGTAGCATAGCAAGAATACACTACCACGATCTACATAAGGCTGTACTAAGTTGAATCTCAATAGCAATAACATACTACCATAGTATTCCTACACATGCATAAGATAGAAATGTGATATAGAAATACATGCATCGAAAAATAGTAGGATGAAGGATGATCAAGGTGCAACTTGCCTTATACGTTTGATGAAGATCGCCGCACTCACAAGCCTGATTTTTTTTCTACGCGTCACACTCTGGACAATCTACACGTTTCAAACAACACAACGAATAAATCACCACACTCAAATAACACCAAATAAAACCAACAGCAAGAAATCATTTTTAAAATCACAAAATAGTAGCATAACAGTAGGTATAAAACATATACAATTCAATAGGAACACGATAAAAAAGGAATCAATTAATTTCACTAAACGGTTTGTAGAATATGGCCTCCGGAAGATTCATTCTAAATTTGGTCAAATTCAAAATTGAATATTGTAAACATGCAAAAATCTGGTTCTTTAATATTCTACTGGTCATTGTGAAACCACGGAAAAAAGAATTACCTAAATTGGGCATATAGATTAAAAGTTAGCGCAATTTGAAATTTCAATGAGAAAATGTCCAAAATTAAACAGATCAAAACCAGGAGCTGCTGCGGTCACTGTAGCACCTGCCACTTGTCGCGCTAGGATTGGCCATAGGTTGTTTTGTGCGCGCGTGCTCACCACAAGCGAAACAGATGACGGCGGCGGTTCGGGCGTTGGCAGCGGCGGTCCTCCGGTGGTTCCCCGTCGAAGGCGAGGTGGGGGTTGAATGCGGCGTTCGATGGACGTCACGCTGGTGGTAAAACGACGATGCGGGCTTCCTCCGCTGGCGGCGGGGACGATCTGGACTTCGACTAACCTCTGCGTGCTCCCACGAAGTCGAGTCTGCTCGGGATTCGTTGATAGCGACAGCTACAGGGTTCTCCGGGGATTGATGAATATGCCACGGGCGTCATAGGTTCCCGGATATGTAGAATACGCACTCGGGCATGGCGACATCCTCCTATGCCGACGGAGGAGGGCGACTGGAGTTCGTCAGAGGCGTGTTTGCCTTCGGTCGTCCTTGATGCGGTCGATCTGGTGCTCCCCTGCTTGCGATAGATGGTGAGGGAAAGATAGGAGATCATGGGTAGGCGGATCGGGGCAAGAGGAGAATCATCGAACCCCCAGTGGCGCCGGATTTGACTGCGGAAGTGCTTCAAGCCACGGACTCCGGCATGGTCATGTGGTCGCCCTAGGGAATGGGAGGATGAGGTGATGGAGAAAATCGAAAGAGGAGGGGAAGCGGGTGCTCACGAAGGAGTCATTAGGTGCGCGTGGGGCTCAGGATCAATCGACTTCACGATGGGATTCGATCGGGGTTCGATGCAGCTGTCGTGATAGGGATGGAGACCGAGCGGAGGTGGAAGAAGATGGTGGGGTCCGGGCGTCATAGGCAGAGGAGACGTAGGGAGGCAGACAGGTGGGCCTGCGGGTTGCTGACGTGGGCGTTGACACGCGCGAGGCGGCTGCCGCTGGACTGCTGCCGTTGTTGGGTTGGGCCTTCTGGGTGCGAAGAGGTGCTGCGTTGCGCACACTCGAGCGATGGGTAGTGATGGGCCGCACTAGTCTGCTGGTTAGGATTAGGATTAGAATAGGTTTTCCTATTTCACTAAATACCAGGTAATGAACATGGCGAAATAAATGCCAATACATTTTCTAAAAATAGCATAAAACTCACAAAAACATATATACTAATATAGAAAATAGTGAACATTTATTGCAGCCTGAAAACCTAAATAAAATACATATGATATTTTTATAAAATTTCTATAATATATTTTTGAACTCAAGAGAAAAATGCCAATAACATTCAAAACATTTCCAACTCTTTTTAACCTTGAAGGAGTCATATCACCTTCTCTCATAACATTTTATTTCTGAGTTGGCATTGTTTCAAATATTGAAATCCAAATGGGAGAATATTCAATTATTCACAAATAGTATTCCTTGAGGAAGTCATGTCATCCTCTCTCATATCCAAGTTGAAACACTTTTGAATATTCTCAAAATTCAAAATAAGAACCAAAGGAATATTTGGGGAAGTCATTTTATTCCCTCTCATTTGAATATTCATTCTAACACCAAAAGTTTCAAATCCTGGTCAAAATTTAGCTAAGATCATTCAACACAAGAAAGTTTTAATAAACCCTATTTAAATAATTAACATTCCAAAATTCTAAATTTTGGGATGTTACAACCTGCTTCCAGAAGTTTTAATATTTCAGTTCTTACCACTTCCTTCATCTTAGGATTCAATCGCCGTTTGTGATCAACAACGGGTTTAGCATCAGGTTCCATATTAATCTTGTGCTGACATAGTGTGGGACTAATGCTCTTAAGATCGTCCAGAGTATATCCAAGAGCAGCTCGGTGCTTCCTTAGAACTTTTGATAATCTTTCTTCTTCATGTTCTAAAAGGTTAGCACTAATAATAACATGATATATCTTTTTCTCATCAAGATAAGTATACTTCAAAGTGTCAGGAAATTGCTTTAATTCAAACACGGGATCACCTTTAGGTGGAGGAGGACCTCCAAGAGTTTCAATAGGCAAATTGTGTTTCAGGAGAGGTTGTTGTTCAAAGAAAATTTGATCTATTTCATTTCTTTCACGCAAGTGCATATCATTTTCATGGTCAAGCAAGTATTGTTCTAATGGATGAGTGGGAGGCACATCAATAGAAGCAAGACCAATTATGTCATCCTTACTAGATAATGCTTTCTCACGAGGTTGTCTACTAAACTTGGAAAAATTAAACTCATGAGACACATTACCAAAACTGACACCGATAGTTTGTTTTTCACAATCTATCTTAGCATTGACGGTGCTCAAGAAAGGTCTACCAAAGATAATGGGACAAAAGTCATCTTGTGGGGAACCAAGGACTAGAAAATCAGTAGGGTATTTTACTTTCCCACACAAGACTTCAACATCTCTAACAATCCCAAGTGGTGTGATGGTGTCTCTATTAGCAAGTTTAATAGTAACATCAATGTCTTCTATTTCAGCAGGTGCTATTTCATCCATAATTTCTGGATATAAGGTAAAAGGGATATCACTCACACTAGCACACAAATCACATAAACCATGATAGCAATGATCTCCTATTTCGACTGAGACAATTTGCATGCCTTCTATGGGTCTATGTTTATCTTTTTCATCGGGTTTAGCAATTCTAGCAGCTTCGTCGCAGAAGTAAATAACATGCCCATCAATATTTTCTACCAAGAGATATCTAACCGTAGCAACACTAGGTTCTACTTTAATTTGCTCAGGGGGCTTAGATGTTTTGAGATTACTCTTACGAACCACAGTTGATACCTTAGCATGTTCCTCTATCCTAACAGAGAAAGGTGGTTTTTCAATATAAGCGGTAGACACAACTGGATCAACATTGTAAATGATAGTTTCTTCTTTAGCTATGACCGGTTCTTTAATTTCTTCTTTAATAGGGGGATTGTATTTAAACCACTTCTCCTTAGGGAGATCAACGTGAGTAGCAAATGCTTCACAGAAAGAGGCTACTATCTCAGAGTCAAGTCCATATTTAGTGCTAAACTTATGAAAAGTATCGGTATTCATAAAAGATTTAACACAATCAAACTCAAGACTTATACCTGACTCATTACCTTCATCGAGTTCCCAATCTTCAGAGTTGCGTTTAATTCTTTCTAAGAGATCCCACTTGAATTCAATAGTCTTCTTCATATAAGAACCAGCACAAGTATCGAGCATGGACTGATCATTATGAGAAAGCCGAGCATAAAAATTCTGAATGATAACTTCTCTCGGAATGTCATGATTGGGGCATGAATATAACATTGACTTAAGCCGCCCCCCAAGCTAGAGCGATACTTTCTCCTTCACGAGGCCAAAAATTATATATATAATTCCGATCACGATGAACTAGATGCATGGGATAAAACTTTTGGTGGAATTCCAATTGCAAACGAATCCAGTTCCACGATCCAAGATCATCACATAGCCTATACCATGTCAATGCTTTTCCCTCCAAAGATAAAGGGAAAACCTTCTTCTTAACTTCATCTCCGAGTAAACCTGCAAGCTTAAATAATCCACATATTCCGTTCACATAGAATAAATGCATATCAGGATGTTCAGTTCCATCTCCTGCATAAGGTTTAGCAAGCAGTTGTTCTAAAATACCCATAGGAATTTCATAACCAATATTTTCAGTAGGTGCAGTAGGTTGAGGGGCAACTAATTGTGGTTCCGGTCCAGGTGAAGAAACCCCGAACAAACCCCTCGAAGGATTGTTCTCCATAGTAGCAAGTAGCAATAAATTTCAGCACGTAGTATAAGTTTTTCCTTACCGATTTCCACTTACCAAGAGCGCTTCACTCCCCGGCAACGGCGCCAGAAAAGAGTCTTGATGACCCACAAGTATAGGTGATCAATCATAGTCCTTTCGATAAGTAGAGTGTCGAACCCAACAAGGAGCAGAAGGAAATGACAAGCGGTTTTCAGCAAGGTAATTTCTGCAAGCACTGAAATTGTAGGTAACAGATAGTTTGATAGCAAGATAATTTGTAACGAGCAAGTAACGGTAATGGTAAATAAGGTGCAGAAAGGTAGCCCAATCCTTTTGTGGCAAAGGACAGGCCAGGACAATCTCTAATAATAGGCAAAGTGTTCTTGAGGATACACGGGAATTTCGTCTAGTCACTTTTATCATGTTGGTTTGATCCGTGTTCGCTACTTTGATAGTTTGATATGTGGGTGGACCGGTGCTTGGGTGCTGTTCTTACTTGAACAACCTCCCACTTATGATTAACCCCCTCGCAAGCATCCGCAACTACGAGAAATGTATTAAGATAAAATCTAACCATAGCATTAAACGTTGGGATCCAAATCAGCCCCTTACGAAGTAGCGCATAAACTAGGGTTTAAGCTTCTGTCACTCTAGCAACCCATCATCTAATAACTACTCCACAATGCATCCCCTTAGGCCCATGAATGGTGAAGTGTCATGTAGTCGACCTTCACATGACACCACTAAGGGAATCACAACATACATATCATCAAAATATCGAACAGATAGCAAATTCACATGATTACTTGCAACATGACTTCTCCCGTGACCTCAAGAACAAAGGTAACTACTCACAAATAATAATCATGCTCAAGATCAGAGGAGTATTAAATAGCATAATGGATCTGAACATATAATCTTCCACCAAATAAACCATATAGTAATCAACTACGCAAGGTAATCAACACTACTAGTCACCCACAGGTACTAATCTGAGGTTCCGGTACAAAGATTGAACACAAGAGATGAACTAGGGTTTGAGAGGAGATGGTGTTGTTGAAGATGTTGATGAATATTGGCCTCCCAAAGATGAGAGGGGTGTTGGTGATGACGATAGCTTCGGTTTCCCCCTCCGGGAGGGAAGTTCCCCTGGCGGAATCGCTCCGCCGGAGGGCAAAAGTGCTCCTGCCCAAGTTCCGCCTCGAGGCGGCGGCGCTTGGTCCCGAAAGTCCTCCTATGATTTTTTCTAGGTTAATTGTGACTATATACCAGAAGATGGGCACCGGAGGTGGGCCGAGGGGGCCACAACCCATCAGGGCATGCCCAGGGGGCTGGCGCGCCCTGGTGGGTTGTGCCCACCAGGCAGGCCCCCTCTAGTAGTTTTCCGCTCCATTATTTTTTATTTAATTCAAAAATAATCTCCGTAAAATTTCAGCTTCATTGCAGTTGTGCAGAATAGGTATCTCTGATGTGCTTTTCTTAGGTCCAGAATTCCAGTTGCCGGAATTCTCCCTCTTTGTTTAAACCTTGCATATTATGAGAGAAAAGGCATTAGAATCACTCCCCAAAGCATTATTATTCAATAAAACATAATAAAGAACAGTAGGAAATCATGATGCAAAATGAACGTATCAGAGTGTCAGAAGCTTAAACCCTAGTTTATGCGCTACTTCGTAAGGGGCTGATTTGGATCCAAACAGTTAATGCTATGGTTAGATTTTATCTTAATACTTTTCTCATAGTTACAGATGCTTGCGAGGGGGTTAATCATAAGTGGTAGGTTGTGCAAGTAAGAACAACACCCAAGCACCGGTCCACCCACATATCAAATTATCAAAGTAGCGAACACGAATCAAACCAACATGATAAAAGTGACTAGATGAAATTCCCGTGTACCCTCAAGAACACTTTGCCTATTACTAGAGACTGTTCTGGCATGTCCTTTGCCACAAAAGGATTGGGCAACCTTGCTGCACTTTATTTACCATTACCGTTACTTGCTCGTTACCAATTATCTTGCTATCAAACTATCTTTTACCTACAATTTCAGTGCGTGCAGAAATTACCTTGCTGAAAACCGCTTGTCATTTCCTTCTGCTCCTCATTGGGTTCGACACTCTTACTTATCGAAAGGACTACGATTGATCCCCTATACTTGTGGGTCATCAAGAATCTTTTCTGGCGCCGTTGCCGGGGAGTGAAGCGCTCTTGGTAAGTGGAAATCGATAAGGAAAAACTTATACTACGTGCTGAAATTTATTGTCACTTGTTACTATGGAAAACAATCCTTTGTGGGGTTTGTTCGGGGTATCTTCACCTCGATCGGAACCACAATTAGTTGCCTCTCAACCTACTGCAGCTACTGAAAATATTGGTTATGAAATTCCTTCGGGTATGGTAGAACATCTGCTTGATAACCTTATGCAGGAGATGGAACTGAACATTCTGATATGCACCTATTATATGTGAACGAAATTTGTGGATTATTTAAGCTTGCAGGTTTACCCGGAGATGAAGCTAAGAAGAAGGACTTCCGTTTATCTTTGAAGGGAAAAGCATTGACATGGTATAGGCTATGTGATGATCTTGGATCGTGGAACTGGAATCGTTTGCAATTGGAATTCCACCAAAAGTTTTATCCCATGCATCTAGTTCATCGTGATCAGAATTATATATATAATTTTTGGCCTAGTGAAGGGGAAAGCATCGCTCTAGCTTGGGGAAGGTTTAAGTCAATGTTATATTCATGCCCCAATCATGATATCCCGAGAGAAGTTATCATTCAGAATTTTTATGCTCGGCTTTCTCATAATGATCAATCCATGCTCGATACTTCTTGTGCTTGTTCTTATATGAAGAAGACTATTGAATTCAAGTGGGATCTCTTAGAAAGAATTAAAGGCAACTCTGAAGATTGGGAACTCGACGAAGGTAATGAGTCGGGTATAAAGCTTGAGTTTGACTGTGTTAAATCTTTTATGAACACCCATACTTTTCACAAGTTTAGCACTAAATATGGACTTGACTCTGAAATAGTAGCCTCTTTCTGTGAAGCATTTGCTACTCACGTTGATCTCCCTAAGGAGAAGTGATTTAAATATCATCCCCTATTAAAGAAGAAATTAAAGAACTGGTCATAGCTAAAGATGAAACCATCATTTACAATGTTGATCCAGTTGTGCCTACCGCTTATATTGAAAAACCACCTTTCCCTGTTAGGATAAAGGAACATGGTAAGGTATCAACTGTGGTTCGTAAGAGAAATATTAGAGCACCTAAGCCCCCTGAGCAAATTAAAGTAGAACCTAGTGTTGCTATGGTTAATGATCTCTTGGTAGAAAATATTGATGGGCATGTTATCTACTTCTGTGATGAAGCTGCTAGAATCGCCAAACCTAATGAAAAAGATAAACATAGACCTAGAAGGCATGCTTGTTGTCTCAGTCAAAATAGGAGATCATTGCTATCATGGTTTATGTAATTTGGGTGCTAGTGTGAGTGCTATCCCTTTTACCTTATATCAAGAAATTATGGATGAAATAGCACATGCTGAAATAGAAGACATTGATGTTACTATTAAACTTGCTAATAGAGACACCATCACACCACTTGGGATTGTTAGAGATGTTGAAGTCTTGTGTGGAAAAGTAAAAAGCCCTACTGATTTTCTAGTTCTTGGATCCCCACAAGATGACTTTTGTCCCATTATCTTTGGTAGACCTTTCTTGAGCATCGTCTCATGAGTTTAATTTTTCCAAGTTTAGTAGACAAGCTCGTGATAGAGCATTATCTAGTAAGGCTGAAATAGTTGGTCTTGCTTCTATTGATGTGCCTCATACTGATCCATTAGAACAATATTGGCTTGACCATGAAAATGATATGCACTTGCGTGAAAGAAATGAAATAGATCAAATTTTCTTTGAACAACAACCTCTCCCGAAACACAATTTGCCTATTGAAACTCTTGGAGGTCCTCCTCCACCTAAAGGTGATCCTGTGTTTGAATTAAAGCAATTGCCTGACACTTTGAAGTATGCTTATCTTGATGAGAAAAAGATATATCCTGTTATTATTAGTGCTAACCTTTCGGAACATGAAGAAGAAAGATTATTAAAAATTCTAAGGAAGCACCGGGATGCTATTGGATATACTCTTGATGATCTTAAGGGCATTAGTCCCACTCTATGTCAGCACAAGGTTAATATGGAACCTGATGCTAAACCTGTTGTTGATCATCAATGGCGATTAAATCCTAAGATGAAAGAAGTGGTAAGAACTGAAATATTAAAGCTTCTGGAAGCAGGTATCATCTATCCCATTGCTGATAGTAGATGGGTGAGTCCTGTTCATTGTGTCCCTAAGAAAGGAGGTATTACCGTTGTTCCTAATGATAAAAATGAACTCATTATACAAAGAATTGTCACTGGCTGTAGAATGGTAATTGAACTCATTCTACACACACTTTTGTTTCCTGGATGGATATTCTGGTTTCTCTCAAATACCTGTGTTAGAATCTGATGAAGACAAAACCACCTTTACTTGCCCTTTTGGAACCTATGCTTATAGACGTATGCCTTTTGGTTTATGCAATGCACCTGCTAGCTTCCAAAGATGTATGACTGCTATATTCTCTAACTTTTGTGAAAAGATTGAGGAGGTTTTCATGGATGTTTTTTTCGTTTACGGGACTTCTTTTGATGATTGCTTAAGCAACCTTGATCGAGTTTTGCAGAGATGTGAACAAACTAATCTTGTCTTGAATTGGAAGAAGTGCCACTTTATGGTTAATGAAGGCATTGTCTTGGGGCATAAAATATCTGAACGAGGTATTGAGGTGGATAAAGCTAAAGTTGATGCAATTGAGAAAATGCCATGTCCTAAAGATATTAAAGGTATTTGAAGTTTCCTTGGTCATGCTGGTTTCTATAGGAGGTTCATTAAATACTTCTCTAAAATTTCTAGGCCTCTTACTAATCTTTTGCAAAAGGATATCCCTTTTGTTTTTGATGATGATTGTGTGGAAGCCTTTGAAACACTCAAGAAAGCCTTAACCTCTGCACCTATCGTTCGACCACCTGATTGGAATTTGCCTTTTGAAATTATGTGTGATACTAGTGATTATGTTGTTGGTACTATTCTAGGACAAAGAGTTGATAAAAAATTGAATGTTATCCATTATGCTAGCAAAACTCTAGACAGTGCTCAACGAAATTATGCTACTACTGAAAAAGAATTTTTAGCAGTTGTGTTTGCCTGTGATAAATTTAGATCCTATATTGTTGATTCCAAAGTTATTGTTCACACCGATCATGCTGCTATAAAATATCTTATGGAAAAGAAAGATGCTAAACCTAGACTTATTAAGTGGGTTCTCTTGCTCCAAGAATTTGACTTACATATCGTTGATAGGAAGGGAGCTGAGAACCCCGTAGCTGATAACTTGTCTAGGTTAGAAAATATTCTTGATGACCCACTACCTATTGATGATAGTTTCCCTGATGAGCAGTTAGCTGCAATAAGTGTTTCTCAAAACACCCCTTGGTATGCTGATTACGCTAAATACAATGTTGCTAAATATATACCACCTAGCTTCACATACCAACAAAAGAAAAAATTCTTCTATGATTTAAGACATTACTTTTGGGATGACCCACATCTTTATAAAGAAGGAGTAGATGGTATTATTGGACGTTGTGTACCTGAGCATGAACATGAACAAATCCTAGGGAAATGTCATTCCGAAGCTTATGGAGGACATCATGCGGGAGATAGAACTGCTCACAAGGTATTGCAATCTAGTTTTTATTGGCCTACTCTCTTCAAAGATGCTCGTAAGTTTGTCTTTTCTTGTGATGAATGTCAAAGAATTGGTAATATCGGTAAGCCTCAGGAAATGCCTATGAATTATTCACTAGTTGTTGAACCATTTGACGTTTGGGGTTTTGATTATATGGGACCTTTTCCTTCCTCTAACAGGTACACTCATATTTTGGTTGCTGTTGATTATGTCACTAAGTGGGTAGAAGCTATTCCAACTAGTAGTGCTGATCAACACACCTCCATTAAAATGCTTAAAGAAGTCATCTTCCCAAGGTTTGGAGTCCCTAGATACTTAATGACTGATGGTGGTTCACACTTTATTCATGGTGCTTTCCGTAAGATGCTTGCTAAATATGATGTTAACTATAGAATTGCATCACCCTATCATCCTCAATCTAGTGGTCAAGTTGAACTTAGCAATAGAGAAATAAAATTAATATTACAAAAAACTATCAATAGGTCTCGAAAGAATTGGTCTAAGAAACTAGATGATGCACTTTGGGCCTATAGAACAGCTTATAAAAA
The DNA here is from genome assembly GCA_039707655.1 of Elymus sibiricus. NCBI lineage: Eukaryota > Viridiplantae > Streptophyta > Magnoliopsida > Poales > Poaceae > Elymus > Elymus sibiricus. The sequence goes on from CM077673.1 coordinate 56,587,316, forward strand.
TCCTATGTGTATGTCTCGATACAAAATGGTATATGGAATAGCTTGTCATTTGCCTCCAGAATTAGAACATAAAGCATGTTGGGCAATTAAAGAAGTCAACTATGATTTCAAACTTGCCGGTGAGAAGAGGCTATTTGATATTAGCTCACTAGTTGAATGGAGAACCCAAGCCTATGAAAATGCCAAACTATTCAAAGAAAAAGTAAAAAGGTGGCATGACAAAAGAATCCAAAAGCGGGAATTCAAAATAGGAGACTATGTTCTTTTGTTCAACTCTCGTTAAAGATTTTTTGCAGGTAAGCTTCTCTCCAAATGGGAAGGACCTTATATTGTCGAAGAGGTTTATCGTTCTGGAGCTATCAAGATTAATAATGCCGAAGGTACTAACCCGAAGGTGGTCAATGGACAAAGAATTAAGCACTATATCTCAGGTACGCTTATTAACATTGAAAGCAATGTTATCCAAACCATGACACCGGAGGAAAACATAAAAGAAACCTTTCGGAACACTCTAGAATTCTGAAAAAATAGGAGGTACGTGATAAGGTAAGTAAACGGACTCCGAAAAATCCACAAAAATATTTTTTGTCAGTTTTGGAATATTAGAATTTTTTGGAAATTAAGAAATAAACCGGAAGGCGATCGAGGTGAGCACGATACACCAGGGCACGCCAGGCCCCCCTGGGCGTGCCCTGGTGGGTTGTGCCCACCTCGGACACCTTCCCGACTCCGTTTTCCTTCCATATGCTTGTTTCCCAAGAATAAAAATTCTCTATATATACCCCCGACTATTTTGACGACCGCATCGCAGAAAAATCATGTGTTCTTGTTTTGTGCTGTTTTTCTGATAGATCTGAAAATATGCCATCTCAAGATTCGGAGGGGGAGAGCTATTTTGCTGGCTATGTTGCAAACCCCAAGATCTATGGAGAAGTGGAGCATTATGGATGGACCTCAGATGAGGAGGAAGACGCTGCTATGAAGGAAACAAAGGATGATAGCTCTGAGGAAGAGGATGACCGACTACCTCAACCCAGAGCCATGCATGTGGAATTCAAGAAGTCAAGCCTCCCTAGAGGATACAAACCTGAGGTTCAATTTATCCCATCTTGTTTTCTGCAGGAGAGCAAGGCGGCATTATGCAAAAAGATATTAAAGCTCGAGTTGGAGAATGATAATCTGAGGGAGGAAAATTTCATGCTTAAATATAAGTTGAAGAAGAAGGCTACACCACCATCTTCTTCATCACCACCACCAAAGGAGACTTGAGCACACGGGTATGGGCACTCCCTTTGGCTTGAGCCAAGCTTGGGGGAGGTGCCCCGGTATCGTATCACCATCACTTTTATTCACCTTTACCTATTTCAGTCCGATCTTTAGTTTTCCTTTGATTTAGTTGAATAAAAGTTTAGCATGATCTATTTTCGTGTGTTAGTTTCGTGGCCTATCTATCTATCTATCTATCTATGTAATCGAGTGAGAGTTATATAATAAAATTTAGTTTGAGTTTTTGCCTCTTTACTTTCTTGTTGCAATCAAAATAAAAGGAAAGAGAAATAAATGAAAAAAAATCATATGCTAATCTTATGGTGAGTAATGACATCGCATAAGGAAAAGTATAAGTAGTAAAATTTATTGGAGATTGACAAACATAGCATTGGTCAATGATGCAATTCATGAAAGAATTAATAAGGGAAGAGAAGATCCACATGCAAATACACTATCTTGGACATCTTTTATGATTGTGAGCCCCCATTAAATATTATATGTCAAAATTGTTGACGTTGGACAAGAAAGACAACGTAATAATTTATGTTTGTTCATATCCACATAGAAGTTATATTGTCATAGATCCTTCAACATGTGGTGCTTGCTCAATATCTTTGCTAGCCAAAAATTCCGCACTAAGTAGAGATACTACTTGTGCATCCAAACCCAAACCCAAATTAATTCTTTGAGAGTCCACCATACCTACCTATGGATCGAGTAAGATCCTTCAAGTAAGTTGTCATCGGTGCAATAAGGCAATAAAAATTGCTTCTAACAGTGTTTTGATCAATTAGTGTAAGAGAAAATTGAGCGCTATACGAACTTATGATGGCAAAGTAATAAAAGCGACGGACTACATAATAAAGGTTGCTATCATAGGGGGAAATATAGCGTGACGTTCTTTTACATTAAGGGATTGAGCATACAAACCAAAAAAGCGCATGACAACCACTGCTTCCCTCTGCGAAGGGACTATCTTTTACTTTTATGTATTTACTTTTATGCAAGAGTCAGTATTCTTCCCTATTCCTTTTTTCTTTTTCTTTTCTTTTGCAAGCATCATGTGGTGAGTAAAGATCTAGGCACATATATCCAGTTGGATGTGAGTGGGCATGAGTTATTATTGTTGACATCACCCTTGAGGTGAATACGTTGGGAGGCGAAACTATAAGCCCCTATCTTTCTATGTGTCCGGTTGAAACTTTTTGCTCATGGGTATGTTGTGAGTGTTAGCAATCATAGAAGACTAAATAATGGTTGAGTATGTGGACTTGCCAAAAGGCTCCGACATGAGACCCTTCCTGAAAATATGATTAATTGTAGTTGCAAAGTTGACTGAGAACATAGTTTGTTGGTTTTCAATAAGGTTTATGCTTTATACTTTTATGTTGTGATGAATTGTTACTTGTTCATGAGAAGTTATATGATGAAAGTATATGAATAAGTTTTATAATAGAGTTTGTTGTTGTTATGATAATAAGCATGATGCTTCTATGTCCGTATTTTGTTTTTATCGACACCTCTCTCTCAAACCATGTGGACATGCTTTTCAATTTCGGCTTTTCGCTTGAGGACAAGCGAGGTCTAAGCTTAGGGGAGTTGATACGACCATTTTGCATCATGATTTCCTACTGTTATTTATTATGTTTTGTTGAATAATAATTCTTTAGGGAGTGATTCTAATGCCTTTTCTCTCATAATATGCAAGGTTTACACAAAGAGGGAGAATACCGGCAGCTGGAATTTTGGACCTGAAAAAAGCACATCAGAGATACCTATCCTGCACATCTCCAATGGAGCTGAAACTTTACGGAGATTATTTTTGGAATTAATAAAAAATACTGGAGCAAAGAACTACCGGAGGGGGCCCCCATGGTGGGGACAAGACACCAGGGCGCGCTAGGGCCCCCCATGCGCGCCCTGGTGGGTTGTGCCCTCCTCGGCCCACCTCCGGTGCCCATCTTCTAGTCTATAATCACTTTTGACCTAGAAAAAATAAGAGGAGGACTTTCGAGATGGAGCGCCGCCGTCTCGAGGCGGAACTTGGGCAGGAGCACTTTTGCCCTCCGGCGGAGCGATTCCACCGGGGGAACTTCCCTCACGGAGGGGGAAATCGAAGCCATCGTCATCACCAACACCCCTATCATCTTTGGGAGGCCAATATTCATCAACATCTTCAACATTACCATCTCCTCTCAAACCCTAGTTCATCTCTTGTGTTCAATCTTTGTACCGGAACCTCAGATTGGTACCTGTGGGTGACTAGTAGTGTTGATTACCTTGTGTAGTTGATTACTATATGGTTTATTTGGTGGAAGATTGTATGTTAAGATCCATTATGCTATTCAATACCCCTCTGATCTTGAGCATGTTTATTATTTGTGAGTAGTTACCTTTGTTCTTGAGGTCACGGGAGAAGTCATGTTGCAAGTAATCATGTGAATTTGATATGTGTTCGATATTTTGATGATATGTATGTTGTGATTCCCTTAGTGGTGTCATGTGAATGTCGACAACATGACACTTCACCATTCATGGGCCTAAGGGAATGCATTGTGGAGTAGTTATTAGATGATGGGTTGCTAGAGTGACAGAAGCTTAAACCCTAGTTTATGCGCTACTTCGTAAGGGGCTGATTTGGATCCAAACGTTTAATGCTATGGTTATATTTTATCTTAATACTTTTCTCATAGTTGCGGATGCTTGCGAGGGGGTTAATCATAAGTGGGAGGTTGTTCAAGTAAGAACAGCACCCAAGCACCGGTCCACCCACATATCAAATTATCAAAGTAGCGAACACGAATCAAACCAACATGATAAAAGTGACTAGATGAAATTCCCGTGTACCCTCAAGAACACTTTGCCTATTACTAGAGGCTGTTCTGGCCTATCCTTTTCCACAAAAGGATTGGGCTACCTTGCTGCACTTTATTTACCATTACCGTTACTTGCTCGTTACCAATTATCTTGCTATCAAACTATCTGTTACCTACAATTTCAGTGCTTGCAGAAATTACCTTGCTGAAGACCGCTTGTCATTTCCTTCTGCTCCTCGTTGGGTTCAACAGTCTTACTTATCGAAAGGACTAAGATTGATCCCCTATACTTGTGGGTCATCAATAGGTTGAGGTTGGAATAAGAAGTTGACTCAACATGAAAGTAAGTAACATGAAAGTAAATAGATTGTCCCTTCGCAGAGAGAAGCAGGGATTTGCATATGTGCCAGAGCTCATTGTTTAAAAGAAATATGAATATGTAATTTTGAGTGGTGTGCCTTTCATGTCAATGTCACAACAGAGTATTCAATATCTTCCATGCTAATCACACTATTGGCGGTTCCCAATCAGAATTTAAATTTTTACTCCCCCTCCACCATTCAAACACATTCCATGGCTGGCCAAATCCACGGTTGCCCTCCAAACAATCAACTTTCTAGGGGGAGTTTTTCTTTATTTATTTTTGTGTTATGCAGGACTGGGAATCCTTTTTACCAGCCTCTCTCAGGCAATGACAAGTGAATAAACACTCATCTTGAGAATAACTCGCTTAGCATGGAAGATAATGAACGCCCCATTGCTCCATGAGCGGTACGAGCACACAAAACATATGTTTATTTGAATGTTTAGATGTGGCACATGCAAATTTACTTGGAATGGTAGTTAAATACCATATATAGGTAGGTACCATAATATTCAATCCAACATAACGAGATCTCAAAGGTAAAGATTCAATTCATCACAACAAGGTAGCAAGGGAATAACATCATATGATCCGACTATATTAACAAAGCCCGTGATACATCAAGATCGTGCCATGTCAAGAACACGAGAGAGAGAGAGAGAGAGAGAGAGAGAGAGAGAGAGAGAGAGAGAGAGATTGAACACATAGCTACTGGTACAAACCGTGAGCCCCGAGGGTGGACTGCTCCCTCCTCGTCATGGCCTCCGTCGGGATGATGAAGATGGCCATCGGAGATGATCTACCCTCTCTGACAGGGTACTGGAATGCCTCCAGATTGGTTTTTCATCGATACAGAGAGTTGTGATGGCGGAACGAGGAGTCTCTCTTTATTTCTGGGGTTTCTGGTATTTATGGGATTTTCAGCGTTGGAATCATGCCAAATGGAGCCACGTGGGCCCCACCACATATCTCACCGCACCCCTAGGGGGGCGCATCCTGTTGCATGGTGGCCCACTGGCACACCCCCTCCGGCATGTCTTCGCTCCAATGTTGCTTATTTCCTCCAGAAAAAATCACAAAAAAGTTTCGAGCGATTCCGAGAACTTTCATTTTCTGCACAAAAACAACAACACCGTAATTCTGCTGAAAACAACATCAGTCCGGGTTAGTTCTAAATAAATCATATAAAGTGCATCAAAACAATATAAAAGTATTGTAAACATAGGTGAATATGGCATGAATACTTCATAAATTATCGATACGTTGGAGACGTATCAGTTGGGTGCAAGTGTGTGCTCTTTTGTGTGTAGGTGCTGAAGAAGGGAGTTTGTGTGGTTCTCCTATTGGTTTGATAACCTTGGTTCTCACTGAGGGAAATATTTATCTCTACTGTGCCGCATCTCGCCTCCTCTTCGGGTGAAAACCCATCGCAGTTTACAAGTAGTAGGAAGAATTTCTAGCGCCGTTGCCGGGGAGCATCACCAAATTCCTATCAAGTACCTTCTCACAAATTATCATTCACTTTTTCTACTTTTTATTTTCTGCTATATTTCGCTTTCTATAAAAATAAAAAATACAAAAATATTTATCTTTGTTAGTCTACTTGTTTGCTTGCTATACTTGCTAGTTTACTTGCCTCGCTTGTTACTTTGCTTGTGTTGTCACTACTAAGTTGTGTGACTTCTCAAAGGCTAATAATAATGATTTTATTAGTCCTCCTATACCACCCGCCACTAGTGCGGATTTTTATGATATTAATGTCGCTTTGCTAAATCTTGTTATGAAAGAATAATATTTGGGAAGTCCTAATGAGGACCCCGCTTCTCATCCCAACACCTTTGTTGAATTATGTGATATGCAAAAGAAAATGGACATGGATAATGATGTGGTTAAATTGAAATTATTTACTTTTTCACTAAGAGATAATGCTAAAACTTGGTTTTCGTCCTTGCCTCGCAATAGTATTGGAACATGGGATAAGTGTAAGGATGCTTTTATTGCCAAGTATTTTCCTCCCGCTAAAATTATATCTCTCCAAAAGAAAATTGTGAATTTTAAACAATATGAGCAAAAACATTTTGCACAAGCATGGGAGAGAATGAAAATGATGATTAGAAATTGTCCCACTCATGGCTTAAACTTATGTATGATTATACAAAATTTCTATGTTGGACCGAACTTTGTGTCTAGAAACCTTCTAGATTCTGCTACAGGTGATACCTTTATGGAGCTGACATTAGGAGAGGCTAGAAAACTTCTGTACAATATCATGACAAATTATTCTCAATGGCACACCGAGCGAGCTCCAACTGTTAAGAAGGTAAATTCTATCGAAGAAATTACTACTTTGAGCGATAAAATGGATGCTCTTATGAATATGATTGCCAACAAGAATGCTCAAGTTGATCCTAATGATATTCCATTGTCTACCTTGATTGAGCAAAATAATGATGCTATTGATGTGAACTTTGTCTCGCGAAATAATTTCAACAATAATGCTTATAGAGGTAATTTCAATGCTAGGTCGTATCCCGGTAATTCCTCTAATAATTATGGCAACTCTTATGGTAATTCCTATGGAAATTCATCCAAAAATAATAATAGGATACCTACTGATCATGAGAACACCATTAAATAATTTATTACTTCTCAAAAGATTTTCAATACTACGGTAGAAGAAAAATTGCATAAAGTTGACGATATGGCTAGAAATGTGGATATGATTGCTCATGATGTGGAAACTCATAAAAGTAAAACTTTTCCACCCAAGCATGGTATTAGTGAGTCTATTAAATCCGTCCAAATATCTATTAATGAAAGTAAGGAGAGGACCGCTAGGTTGAGAGCTAAGCGAGAATTCTTAGAAAGGGCTCTTCCACCCGGTTTTTACCGTAATCATGATGAAGATCTTAAAATGATTGGTACTTCTCCCATTGAATCTTTGTTTACTAATCTGAAAATAGATGATAAAGGGACTAGATACGAGTCAAATTTAAGTAGAGGGCGTCCCATTTGTTCGGAGGGTGAAGATCTTAATGATAAAGATGAAAAAGTGGGTTTGAAGAGGTCAAAACTTTAACTAGTGATGTACCCACTATCTTGGATCACAAGGACTTTAATTATGATAATTGCTCTTTAGTAGAATGTATTTCCTTGCTACAATCCATTAGTAGTTCACCTAATGCTTACGAACAAAATAAGTCTTTTACTAAACATATCGTAGAAGTTATGCTAAAGGCTCATGAAGAAAAACTTGAGTTAGAAGTTTCTATTCCTAGAAAGTTGCATGATGAATGGGAACCTACTATTAAAATATAGCTTAAGGAATATGAGTGCAATGCTTTGTGTGATCTTGGTGTTAGCGCGTCTACTATACCGCAATCTTTATGTGATGTGCTAGTTCTCACCGAGATAAATGAATGTTCCCTTAACTTGTACTTAGGGGATTCCACTATTAAGAAACCATTGGGTAGAATAAATGATATGCTTATTCTTGCTAATAGAAATTATGTACCCGTGGATTTCATTGTGCTTGATATTGAATGCAATCCATCTTGTCCAATAATACTTGGTAGGCCTTTCCTACGAACTATAGGTGCGATTATTGATATGAAGGAGGGAAACATAAGATTCCAATTCCCACTAAAGAAAGGGATGAAACACTTCCATAGAAAGAGAATTAAAGCACCTTATGAATCTGTCATGAAGGCCGCCTATGGACCGAGTGCCAAAGACGACAACACTTGATACTATGCATTATGCCAAGCTAGGGGCATAAAACGATAACGCTTGTTGGGAGGCAACCCAATAGTTATCTTTAAATTTTTGTTTTTAATTTCTGTCTTGGTGTGATAACATGATTATTGATACTGTAATTATTGTGTTTTTATGTTTAAATTAGTGTTTGTGCCAAATAAAGCCTTTGGGATGACTTGAATGATAAGTAGAAATGACACAATGCAAACACAGAAACTTTTACGTCCAGTGTAGAATTTCTCTGATTTTACTGGAACGTATTTTTGATCTGAATTTTTTACGCAGTATTGGTATACCAATTCCCCAGGTTTTCCTTTTGGAGTTACAAAAATATGGTGTTTGCGCAGATCATTACAGACTGTTTTGTTTTAGACAGATTCTGTTTTTGCTTGCATAGTTTGCTTGTTTTGATGATGCTATGGATTGTATCGGGGGGTATAAGCCATGGAGATGTTAGAATACAGTAACTTATGCTATAATAAAATATAAATAAATTTATAACTATACCTAAAGTGTTTGATTTACCTATCATACTAACGGATCTCATGAGTTTTCTGTGGTGAAGTTTTCAAGTTTTGGGTGCGATCACGATGGATGAAGGAATAAGGAGCGGCAAGAGCCTAAGATTGGGGATGCCCAAGGGACCCCAAGGTAAAATTCTAGGAATACTCAAGTGCCTAATCTTGGGGATGCCCCGGAAGGCATCCCCTCTTTCGTCTCAATCCATCGGTATGTCACTTGGAGCTATATTTTTATTCATCACATGATATGTGTTTTGCTTGGAGCATCGTGTGTTATAGTTTGCTTTTATTTTAGTTTCCACAATCACTATTTGCTGGACACACCTACTTGAGAGAGACACATGTTCACCATGATTTGTTAGAATACTCTATGTGCTTCACTTATATCTTCTGAGCTAAGCAGTTGCTCTATTGCTTCACTTATACCTTTTTAGAGCATGGTGGCGTATAGACTTTATAGAAATAATTGAACTCTCGTTCTTCACTTAAATTTGTTTGAGAGTCTAAGAAATAGTGATGGTAATTTGCATGGGTTATAAGATTATTTCAAAAAATAATAGGTATTCAAGGAGTGCATAATCAAAACCTTCATGTAGCACATAAAAGAGAAATTTTGGGTTAATGATATTGATGTGGTAATATGAAAGGGCGTGAGTGCATGGTTTTTGGTTAGTATAAATATCGATATTTAAAGGGTGTTAATTTGTTGTCCATCTAAATATTGGTTATGGCATGGTGATGATGTGAGCATTTTTATTCCTTGTTGAAATCCTAGTGTTGTTTAGGTCGGGGCCGCGCGATGGTTAACTCCTACCAACCTCCTCCCTAGGGGCATGCGAGTAGTACTTTGCTTCGAGAGAGCTAATAAAGCTTTGTAATAAGTATATGAGTTCTTTAGGACTAATGTGAATCCATGGATGTACGCACACTCACCTTTTCATATTATGCTAGCCTCTTCGGTACAGTATATTGCCCATTCTCACCTCGAGGATCGGTGCAACCTTCGCCGGTGCATCCAAACCCCGTGACATGACACGTTCTGTGTCACATAAGCCTCCTTATATCTTCTTCAATACAGCCACCATATCTACCTATCATCGCATTTTCATAGCCATTCCGAGATATATGGCCATGCAGCTTCCACCATTACATCATATGACTTGTGCACTCATTGTCATATTGCTTTGCATGATCATGTAGCTGACATAGCATTTGTGGCAAAGCCACCGTTCACCATTGTTTACATGTTATGCTAGATCATTGCACATCCTGGTGCACTGCCAGAGGCATTCATATAAAGTCATATTGTTTAGTAGTTGAGCTTTCATACACTTATAGCTCTAGTGCATCCAGTGCATGGCAATCCCTACTCCTCGCATTGATATCGATTGACGGGCATATCCATAGCCGTTGATCCGCCTAGTTGATGCGAGACTTTCTTTTCCACTTTTACTCCTTTGAAACCTACCACCATATTCTATTCCACCTATATGATATGTTCATGGTTCACGCTCATGTATTGACTGAGGTATAAAAAGATGAAGCGCGTTAAGAAGTATGATCCAATTGCTTGGCTTAACATCGTGGTGCTTGACATTTGTATTAATGTGGTGAAGATGGAGCCGTGCCATGCTAATATGATAAAATGAATGGGGGGTAAACATTCTTTAAGGATCGTATATTTTGAAAGTTAATGATTGTGTTACTTATGTTTATGGATATTACTATGTTGATGTTTATTAGTCCATCATTTCTCAATGATCATATGTGAAAGAGATTACATGTTGGGTAGCATGTCACATCAAAAAAAAATGTTTTTATCATTTACCTACTCGAGGACGTGCAAGAATTAAGCTTGGGGATGCTGTTACATCTCCAACGTATCTATAATTTCTGATTGTTCCATGCTATTATAGTATCATTCTAGGATACTTTTTAAGCAATTGCTTGCTGATTTATATTATTTTTGAGCACTAACCTATTAACCCAGTGCCCAGTGCCAGTTGCTGTTTTCGGCTTGTTTTTGGCCTTTCAAGAATAATGTACCAAACGAAGTCAGAATACCCTGAAACCTTTTGATGATTTTTTCTGAACAAAAATAAGACCCGGAAGCTTCGGAGGGAGATCGGAGGTCACATAGGGTGGCACCAAGCCAAAAGGGCGTGCACAAGGGGTGTGGCCGCGCCCTGTTGGCTTGGGGCCACCTCCCACGACCTATGGCCCTCATCTCTGGCCTATAAATTCTCTAATATCCCCAAAACCCTAGAGAGCCTCCCGAAACACTTTTTTCGCCGCCGCAAGTATCTGTTCTGCCGTATTCCCATTTGGAGCCCTGTTTCGGTGCCCTGCCTGAGGAGGGCCTCTACATCAACCTTGTTGCTCCCATGGTGATGTGTGAGTAGGTCACCACACACCTACGGGTCCGTAGTTAGTACGTAGATGGCTATCTCTCTCTCTATGTTCTTCAATGCAAAGATCATCGCGATTCCAAATGTAATCATATTTGCGGTGTGTTTGCTGGTATGCAATGAATTGTGGGTTTATGTTCAGATTATTCATGAAAATATATTGAATCCTTGCTGGTTATTTTTATGCATGATTGTTAGAGATTCGTAATGCTCTCCGATCTATCGGTTTGGTTTGGCCAACTCGATTGATTTATCTTTAGAGGGAGTGGTGCGTTGTAGTGGGTTTAATCTTGCGGTGCTCAATCCCAGTGACAGAAAGGGACTTGACACGTATTGTATTGTGGCCACTAAGGGTAAAACAATGGGGTTAATTCATATTAATTGGATTTACTTTGTCTACATCATGTCATCATCCTCCAAGCACTACTCTGTTTTTACTTAATACTCTAAATGCATGCTGGACATCGGTCGATGGGTGGAGTAATAGTTGTAGATGCAGATAGTAGTCGGTCTTCTTGCATACAGACGTGATGCCTATATACATGATCATTGCCCTGAATAAATATTACATAATTATGCGATTTTCTACCAATTGCCCAACTGTAATTTGTCTACCCACCGTATGCTTTCTTCGAGAGAGAAGCCTCTAGCGAACACTATAGCCCCTGGGTCTCTTCAGAAATATTCTTACAAAAGCAAAAAACCTTGCTGCCATTATTTACTTTCTATTTATTTACAATTTATATTTATCAATTTATCTATCTATCACTACTTATCGCTTGCAAGTAACGAGTTCAAGGGGATTGACAACCCTCTTGCCCGTGTTGGGTGCAAGTGTGTGCTCTTTTGTGTGTAGGTGCTGAAGACGAGAGTTTGCGTGGTTCTCCTATTGGTTCGATAACCTTGGTTCTCACTGAGGGAAATACTTATCTCTACTGTGCTGCATCTCCCCTCTCATCGGGAAAAAACCCAACGCACTTTACAAGTAGCAGGAAGAATTGGTGTAAAGCGCATGAAGAAGATCCATGCTGATGGACTTTTGGAATGACTTGATTATGAATCATTTGAAACATGTGAATCATGCCTCATGTGCAAGATAACGAAAACCCCATTTTCCGGAACAATGGAATGGGCAAGTGACTTATTGTAAATCATAAATACTGATGTGTGCGGTCCAATGAGTGTTGAAGCGTGTGGTGGATATCGTTATTTCCTTACCTTCACTGATGATTTGAGTAGATATGGGTATATTTACTTAATAAAACACAAGCCTGAAACGTTTGAAAAGTTCAAGCAATTTCAGAGTGAAGTTGAGAATCATCGTTGCAAGAAGATAAAGATTCTACGATCTGATCATGGTGAAGAATATCTGAGTTATGAGTTTGGTATGCATTTAAGACAATGTGGAATTGTTTTACAGCTCACGCCACCTGGAACACCACAGCGTAATGGTGTGTCCGAATGTCGTAATCTTACTCTATTGGATATGGTGTGATCTATCATGTCTCCTACCGATTTTCCATTATCGTTTTGGGGTTATGCATTGGAGACAACTGCATTCACTTTAAATAGGGCACCATCTAAGTCCGTGGAGACGACACCGTATGAATTATGGTTTGGCAAGAAACCTAAGTTGTCGTTTCTTAAAGTTTGGGGATGCGACACTTATGTCAAAAGGCTTCAGGCTAATACGTTCGAACCCAAAGCGGAGAAGTGAAGCTTCATAGGATACCGTAAGGAAACAAGTGGGTACACCTTCTATCTCAGATCCAAAGGCAAGATCTTTGTTGTCAAGAATGGATCCTTTCTAGAGAAGGAGTTTCTCTCGAAAGAATTGAGTGGGAGGAAGGTGGAACTTGATGAGGTTATTGAACCGTCACTTCAATTAGAAAGTAGCGCAACACAAAAAGATGTTTCTATGACACCTACACCAATTAAAGATGAATCTAATGATGATGATCATGAAGCTTCAGATCAAGTCACTACTGAACCTCGTAGGTCGACAAGGACACGTACTGCCCCTGAGTGGTACAGTAATCCTGACTTGGAGGTCATGTTGTTAGACAACGGTGAACCTACGAGCTATGAAGAGGCGATGGTGGGCCCGTATTTCGACAAATGGCTGGAGGCCATGATATCCGAGATAGGATCCATGTATGAAAACCAAGTATGGACTTTGGAAGACTTACCTGATGATCGTAAGGCCATTCAGAAAAATGGATCATTAAGAAAAAGACGGATGTTGACGGTAATGTCACCGTCTATAAATCACAACTTGTCGCAAAAGGGTTTTCGCAAGTTCAAGGAGTTGACTACGATGACACTTTCTCACCCGTAGTGATGCTTAAGTCCGTCAGGATTATGTTAGCAATAGCTGCATTTTTCGATTATGAAATCTGGCAGATGGATGTCAAAACAGCGTTCCTTAATGATTTCCTTAAGGAAGAGTTGTATATGATGTGACCGGAAGGTTTTGTCGATCCTAAAAATGCTGACAAAGTATGCAAGCTCCAGCGATTCATTTATGGACTGGTGCAAGCATCTTAGAATTGGAATCTTCGCTTTGATGAGGTGATCAAAGCATTTGGGTTCATACAAGTTTATGGAGAAGCTTATATTTACAAGAAAGTGAGTGGGAGCTCTATAGCGTTTCTAATATTATATGTGGATGACATGTTGTTGATTGGAAACAATATATAACTTTTGGAAATCGTGAAGATATATTTGAACAAGAGTTTTTCAATGAAAGACCTCGGAGAAGCTTCTTACATATTAGGCATCAAAATCTATAGAGATAGATCTAGATGCTTAATAGGACTTTCACAGAGTACATACCTTGATAAGGTTTTGAAGAAGTTCAAAATGGATCAGTCTAAGAAAGTGTTCTTGCCTGTCTTACAAGGTGTGAAGTTGAGTTAGACTCAATGCCCATCAACGGCAGAATATAGAGAAAAGATGAGAGTCGTCCCCTATGCCTCGGCCATAGGCTCTATCATGTATGCAATGTTGTGCACAAGACCGGATGTGAGCCTTGCCATAAGTATGGCTGGAAGGTTTCAAAGTGATCCAGGAGTGGAACACTGGACGACGGTCAAAAATATCCTTAAGTACCTGAATAGGACTAAGGAGATGTTTCTCGTATATGGAGGTGATCAAGAGCTCGTCGTAAAGGGTTACGTCGATGTAGCTTTGACACTGATCCGGATGACTCTAAGTCTCAAACCGGATATGTATTTATTCTGGATGGTGTAGCAGTCAGCTGGTGTAGCTCAAAGCAAAGCGTGGTAGTAGCATCTACATGTGAGGCGGAATATATAGCTGCTTCGGAAGCAACGCATGAAGGAGTCTGGATGAAGGAGTTCATGACGGATCTAGGAGTTGTGCCTAGTGCATTGGATCCGATGACTCTCCTTTGTGACAACACTGGTGCCATTGCCCTTGCCAAGGAGCCCAGATTTCACAAGAAGACCAGACATATAAAGCATGGTTTCAATTCCATCCGCGATTACATCAAGGAGGAGGACATAGACATTTGCAAAGTACATACGAATCTGAATGTTGCAGACCCGTTGACTAAACCTCTCTCACGAGCAAAACATGATCAGCACCAGAACTCTATGGGTGTTAGATTCATTACAATGTAAACTAGATTATTGACTCTAGTGCAAGTGGGAGACTGTTGGAAATATGCCCTAGAGGCAACAATAAAGTGGTTATTATCATATTTCCTTGTTCATAATAATCGTTTATTATCCATGCTAGAATTTTATTGGCCGGAAACTCAGATACATGTGTGGATACATAAACAACAAGATGTCCCAAGTGAGCCTCAACTAGATTAGCTCGTTGATCAAAGGTGGTTAAGGTTTCCTAACCATAGATTTTTTTTAGGTTCTACTTTTACTTGTATTTCTAGTTTCTATATTTTTCCTGCATTGGATTTTTTCATGAGAGGACATTAGATATTTCATCCAATCGCTAAAAACAAATCTAGCACTATTCACCTTCAACCTCCAGCTTTTTCTTCCTCAAGTAGCCGCCGGCCAACCCAAAGCCTAACTGTTTGCCTCCCCCTCCGCTGGCATGTGGCTATCACCGACTCATCGCCTTGCCCTCCCCTCGACCTCCCCCCAACTCTGTGCTGGCCGCCGCCCCAACCATCACTCTAAGCCCTGCACCACCGGTGACAATTCCGGTGATCCCTCTACACCGCAATCCTAAGAGATAATGATGCCGCTGCTCCCCCCCTAAGATAGATAGTGAGGTTTTTGCTTATGAGGTCATTGCTTCCTCGGTGAAGTAGGCCTCCCCATGTCGTGCTCGGGATGAAGTAGAAACAGGGACCGACACAATGAAAAATTTCATCTACATGAAAAATAGCAAAACCGGGATTATAAAACTACTAACACCAGTTAGATCGAGGTTTTGTGCATTAATGGACACATGTATTGCAGTGCTCGTATATGATGAGTTGATTGAGGATAACCGGGACTAATATGGGAAAAAGCCAGAAGAACCGTTTAATATTTTGAATATGGAGTACATAACAAGTAAATGAATGGTACCATGCATTTTTTGTTGAAGAGTTGACGAGAAACAAAGAGCGAACTACCTTCCGCTCAGCAAACGAACCGACTGTTTTGACCCAATAGGAGGAATTCTCGAGCTAGTAGACATCGTCTGGTAGTCGTCGGTGACCGCCGGAGGTTGGCGGCCATAATCCTGAGAGTTCATCATGTGGTTTGCCTTCGACGCATCGTCCGCGACATACTTCTCAGTCGGATCGTAAGGCTGCACGTACATGGCCATGGGCATCCGAGGGGGAAGCGCCGGCACCCTGGCAGCCATCCCCGAGCGCAACACCTCGACTGCTTCCCTGATGCTCGGACGTGCCCTGGCGTCGGGGTGTGCGCACCACAACCCGATCACCAGCACGAGCTCCACCTCTTGAGCGTCAAAATGTCCGCACAGCGCCTCGTCCGCCGCATGCAGCACCGCGCCTCGACCATACATCCCCCATGTCCACTCCACCAGCCGGAAGATTCTCGTGTCGCCACGCAATGGCGGCGCCATGGGCCGCCTGCCGGTGGCGACCTCGAGGAGCACGACACCGAAGCTGTACACGCCAGACTCGGTGCTCGCCTTTCCCGTGGCGATGCACTCCGGGTCGAGGTATCCAGGCGTGCCGGCCACGGCGGTCATGGTCTGCAGGGGTAAACATATTATAGAGCATAGGCTTCAGGACACCCCCTTATCCAACCACTCATTTCTGCATCGCGATTCGTGCGAACATTTTTCTCTTTTTTGTTTCTTTCACATAACACAACATTTGAACTTCAAACTTTGCAGCACAACAAAACATTCTAACAAGAATGTGGAAAAAAAACTTTCGGATTTTTTCGTGCATCCTAAATACTAAAAATAACATTTTTTAATCCAAAAAATCTGATTTCGTATATTTATGTTGGACCAAAAAATCTGAAAGTTTTTTCCCACATTCTAGTTAGAATGTTTAGTTGTTCTGCAAAGTTTGAAGTTCAAATGTCGTTTTATGTGGGAGAAACAAAAAAGAGAAAATCTGATGTAGTAACTTAGTTGTCTAGCACAAATCTTAAAGCAATATTGGTGGGTGAGGATAAGGGGTGTCCAGAAGCATGAGCTTCAAAAATCCACGTCCGCAGCGGTCTACAGGCCGACGCCGTGGTCGATGAGCCGTGCGAGGCCGAAGTCGCCTAGCTTGGCGTCGAAGGATTCGTCGAGCATAATGTTGCTCGGCTTTATGTCGCCATGGACGACACACTGGCCCCACTCCTCATGCAGGTACAGCACGGCGGCGCCGAGTCCGAGAATGATCCTGTACCTCGCCGGCCATGGCAGCACCGCCGTTGCGCCGTAGAGGTGCCGGTCGAGGCTTCCGTTGGGCACGAGCTCGTAAACGAGGAGGAGCTTCTTGCGGCCGTCGCACCAGCCTATGAGATGCACCAGGTTGCGGTGTCGGAGCCGGCTGATGACGGTGACCTCCGCCGTGTACTCTCGCTTCCCCTGGAGAACACCTTGATGGCGACGTCGAGCTCATCGACGCGACCGCGGTACACCGACCCGGACGCGCCCTGCCCGAGCTTTGTCTCCTCAGAGAAGTTTCTCGTCGCCGCCGTCAGCTTGCTCAGCTGGAACGGCCGTGGTCCCGACCCTGACTCGAGGTCCTCGTCGATCGGCCACGGGTCGTCGTCCTCGTCATCGGCAGAGGAGGCGGCAGACTGCTCCTGGCGTCTCGACCGCCACAGCAGCAACCCTACCGCCGTGCTTAGCAGGAGAGCCAGCACCGTGGCCACGGTGACGCCGGCCACGAGCGGCACAGCAGTGCGCCGCGGTTGTGATTTTTGAGTTGATTCTGCAACCAGCGGCAGCGAAGAGTTGAAGGTCCAGGACAGAACATAGTGCAGCGCGACCCGCTCTGCGCCCGTCGCCGCTGAAAAGCCGACGATTACCTGCTCCGGCAGGAACCTTCGCAGGTCAACATTGACGCTGAGATCATGAGTCGCATCGTCGCTGCTGCCGTTGTGCAGCATGACATCGAGCTGGCCCGTGCCGCTGTTGTAGTCGATCCGTGCGGACATGACCCGGCCGACGAAGCTGTCGTTCGGCAAGGTGGCGGTGTAGTCGCCGGACGAGCTGATGCTGTTAAGATCGACTCCGATGTGACGGTCACTGGGGTCCCACTCGTCCCTGAACGTGTCGAACTCCACGGCGACAACTTGTTCACCGCCGGTGGCGCCCGGACTGAAGAGGCCGAGGTAGCCGCCGTAGGACTCGGCGGGCATGCTAGACGAGTCGTTGACTCGGGAAGTGAGGAAGAAGGCCATGCCATGGCCAACCGGCTGCCCCGGCACGGCATCCATGCCGAAGGAGAAGGTGGTGGTGAAGCTGGCCGTCTCACCAGTGGCAGCGTTCCAGAGTTGCATCGGCTCAGGGTACACCAGGCGGCCGAGGTTGTTGGTGTAGTTATTGACGCTTTGGCTGGTGAGGTCGGCCCTGTGATCGCTGATGGTACAGTCGTCCCCAAGATCGCCGAAATCGACCTTGTTGGTTGTGTTGATGGAGTCGTACTGGAAGCTGAGAGAATCGGCATGGTGGAGAAGGAGAGAGACGAAGAAGACACGCAGGAGGCGACACTGAGTGGTAGCGCATTTCAGGGAGCACGGGAGCTGCGCCATTGCAGATGGTGCTCGATCTCGTGCCAGGTTATCCAAAGGATTATTAACACCATTGCATCTTTATGTAGATAAGTACTCCCTCCCTCCTATTTCTTCTCACTTTTACTTGGCGTGTTGGGTTTATCGAAAGTCAAACTTTGTAAAGTTTAATCGGATATATATTACGCCCTCCTTTCTATATTATTTGTCTTGGATTGTCTACATTAGAATCCAAGACAAGTAATATGGATCAGAGGGACTAAAAAAATATATCAACATCTACAATACCTAATAAATACAATATGAAAGTATATTCCATGCTGAATCTAATGATATTAATGTTGTATTTTAATTGTTAATATTTTTTTAATAAACTTTGTCAAACTTTGGAGAGTTTGACTTCGGAAAACCTAATACGCGGAGTAAAAAAACAGGAGTACTAAAGACATACTCGCTCCGTTCCTGAATATAAGACTTTTTAAAGATTTTAAAATGAACTACATATCGAGCAAAATGAGTGAATCAACACGTTAAAATATGTCTATATACTTCATATGTTGTCCGTATTGAAATATCTATAAAAAGTCTTATCCTATATACCTAAGAGATTCATCCCCACTACAAGTATTTATCTTGACATGCAGCCTGTCCAACTCAGCAACCTGCCACATCAGCAACTTCTAATGTGCATTTTTTTGACAACTCCTAATGTGCATGATGCCACAGCGAACGTTCCACTACCGGCATACAAAACTGACAGAATCATGACGTTCCGTTACCAGTCATAATCCACTTCCATGTGTAAATTCAGGGACTCCTCTAGAACGAAGGCGCATAATCTTCTCCACCACTCCTTTGGTATCCTCCCACTTAATTTTGTCCGAAGCTTTTCATCTCCTCCTTATTTCCCCCTTCTCTTCATCTACTCCGTATGGTTCCACTCCCAAAACAAATCAACCCCTTCATCATTTGCCGTTGCAAAGCTACCATACACACCTCACCGTCAGCAGCGATGGTGGTGCTGATGACGCGGTGCCGCTGCTAACCCAGGCTTTGTGGGGGATTGCTCACGAATACCCGCGTGTTGCTGCCAATCCGCCCCCTATGATCACCGCAGGTAATTTGAGCACCCAATCCTTTACCATTGAACTGAACCCCGCGGACACTGCTGGCCCATGCTCCATGCACCGGTGTCGACCAGAGCTCTAGGCGAGCCACATGCCCCACCGTTGTCATCCTCCTCCAACATCACCTGCAAAAAAGGTGGGGCTCTCCTTCTTCTCTATCTCCCCAAATCTGAGCGATCTTGAGTTAATTTGGGTTGGAAGCTCTGATTTGCGTGTGTTAGGAATCATATTTTTAGAAGGCAGATTTGTTAAGTCTCCAGCCACCGCATCCGCGCAGGGCGTTCAGTCAGTCTGTCTCATTTACTATATCCTCAGTAATTCAGGCATTGACGGTAATCATTAAACAACAAGATCTGATTTCCTCTTTATTATTTTTCTGTATTGTTGGAAGAAGAAACAGATGAAACAACTTTGATTGGAAACGATGGATTCTTGTCATCTCCTTCATTTTGTTTTATAGGCACTAATTGGGAGGAATAAACAGGTGAAACATACCTCTGTCATAAATACACATACATGTAGTTTAGTATGAATTTTATTGTTATTTTTTGCTTTTCTTTATTTGTTTTGTAGAATCAAAGCATGTTCCTATGATCATTTTCAGGTATGTTTTTGCCCGACAGTACTATTCCACCGTGAATATCATCAGATCAATCCAATACATGAATAGATAGTTAATTAGGCACGTGTTTCGACTGTACTATCCAATCTGAACATCATCCAGCCCGGTGAGCTAGCTTTGTACTAGATTACTGACTAGGCATGTGTTTCGGAACTATCATTCAAAATTGAAGGTTTGTAAATATTATTGTGGATATGAGTTGCAGGTCAATCGACTAGCGCTTCAAGTGTAAGTTTCATACATATTTTCAAGATATATTTAAAAAATCAAATAGAAAGTTGTATATTTGCATTTTTCTTTTACATAATGATATGTATTTATAGGAGTTTTTCAGTTGCAAACTGAAGCTTTTATCAACTATTGTGGAGAGTTGCAGGTCAAGCACTATTTGCATTTCTTTTACACAAGATTGTTCACTCAATGTGTTCGCCTTATCATTCACGCTTCTGCATAACAAACTGATATAATTTTTCTTACATAAAATTCCTTAAATAGACTATTATTGCTACTGCGATTGTTTTTTTGTTTTTTTTCCTCGATGCAATTCGCCCATGCATTGTTAATAAGAATTTACAAATGTTACATGGTTTCATACTCTCAGTTATGTCCTTCACGTATTTATATTATATTCTTCCCTTAATTTGTTGATACATTGCAATTTACAAGTTCCTTATGGTGTTAGTGTTTGTTCAGCTGAATATTTAACCTGACTATACCTTGAGTTTAATTTCATGTCCTATTGCAGTGGAGAATCAGTTCTGTTGCATCCTCCTCCCTGGGATGCGCAAGTGTGACAGCAAATAAGGGTGTTGATGTGTTTCTGGTTTGGAGATAAATGCTACAGTATCAGTTTATTATTTATCTATGCTAGAATAGTAGGTGATGTTCTGTTTTCAAACATGCCCATCTTATTCTTCTTTACTTTAATTGTTCTATATGTTGGAACAATGGCAGTCTCTTAAAATGAGATGTAGAAAAAGGGAGAATATTTGTTGTCATACTTACTAACCATGCCATTTTGTGTACCTTTGGTTACTTTTCCGCTAAAAATGGATCATGATGCACAATGAAAGTTAATTCCTATTTGGTCTATTAAGACGCAAGCTCGCAAATTAGCATCATTTTTTTGAATTATTATGAGAAAAATCCAATCAAACTATATTTTCCTTTTTCATGTTCACGGTGCATTCTAACTAAGCAAGAATGGGGATACACTACAATATACTAATTTCCCTTGCTTTTCATGTTATTTCATCAAACGTTAAAAAGATACAATTATTATGATTTTATTATTTCTTGCTTCATAAACACCTATCATATAGTGCTACAAATTCCCGCAGCAACGCGCGGGGTATCATCTAGTATTTACAAACGAAGGGGTATAACATATACATGATGAAAATATATTCTATAAAGAATATATATTTTGTGAGGATGTTGACATTATTTTCTACAAATTTAGTCATATTTCAAAAAAGAAAATTACAACTTGAGAGAAATCTAAAACTTCAATTAATTTGGAGCGAAGGGTTAAATCCGCCTTCTTTTACAAAGAGAAACACACTCGTCAATTAGTCAATGCCTGTATTCTGAAACTAGGCTGACCTCGATCGCGGTTGGTATGTCAACAGTCATAGTCGGTCTCGTCACTGCGCAAGGACCTAGTCCGACGGAGTGATCTATGCCGGCGGAAAGGGCTCCTACTAGCTATACTTGACCTTTTGGATACCACTAGTAATTAATTAACTGCTTAATTTGATTTTTTTATCCATCGGCGTCACATAACGTGGTACGTAACATTATTCAGTTAGCTCAAGTGGGGAATATCTGAGTAGATAAATGAGTGTATGGTACTAGTAAATATGTTGGTGTAGTGAGCCGCTGGTGAAGTAAACGTCCCGATCTTGATTTGCTCAAATGGACAATACAAAAGATAAATGTATATTATACCCATGATTTCTATCATTTCGGATGCAGGATCGTGACTCGTAAGAATCTAAGGAAAATAGTCGACAGGTATGTGTATTGATAGGTTCCACGAGGTAGGTTTGTCTGTCAAACACCGCTAATACTAACCACACACACACGATTAAAATTCAACTATTCCCTACTTGAGCTAACTGAATAATGTTACGTTGTCCAGAGGGATCAAAATGTTCATCGAACTCAAAGAATTCAAATTTGTGGTAACAAATTCGGTTCCGCCACGTCGCATATAGTCATTGTTGTGAACCTTTGTATGTATTTTGCCGACTTGATATACAACAACTCGCCAACACGACACATGCGAGACCGCATCCATTAGAGCAGGATTTGTCAGAGTTTTTTTAAAGGCGAAAATAAATGGACACTGACACTAATAACAAGGTTTTTTTTAAGATCCAACATGCTGCCAGCATTTTATTTCATTCTTAGCAGGAAGTAGCGGAAAAGGGAATACATAATGTCGATCCAAGGATCAAAAGGATAAACAGAAAGAACTAAAAACAAGTGAGAAAAACAGCTCTAAAATGCTCCAGTTAGCCTATTTCTGCTGGTGGCTCTACAAAAGGTTGTTGCAAACATGTGACCTCAGCCTAACACCAAAGCTCAACCCCTCTACGAACTGAAGTCAGAACGTCAACTACGGAGCCCACTTTCCCTCTGAAAGTGCAACGATATCGCTCCATCCAAATCTCCCAAAGTAGCAGAATGGTGAAGGACTTGATACCTTTTCTGTATTCAGGCCGTGTGCCGCTTACTATTGTCGTGAACCAATCCGTCGATCACACTAATAACAAGGATAATTTTCACTTCTATTACTTCCGTTCTTCTTAATGAGACGAGGCAAAGCTTTCGCATCTATTTTTAAAAAAAGTGTTCATGACACTGTGTCGTCTCGCGGAGGAGCAACCGCCACCCGTTTACAGTAAGCTCTAAATTCTCATCACTGGTGACCTTTGGATAGGGCTTGCCTTTCCTCTTTGCCGATGAATCGTGGGTTGCATGTCCACAAACATAGGACTTTTGCTTCACTGTTCGATGGCCACCAGTAGTAGTGCAAAGTGAGGGGGTTCTAAGGGCTTCTCATATTATGTCCCCTATAGATGCCGGGGTGATTATGTATTGAGATTTATTGTGATGTTTGTATGATGATGGAATGTGAGCGGGCATGAATGAAATTATGTTGTATATATGTTCTTGTACTTGATAAAAATGATGTCTTGATGATTTTTATTTTTTGTTGTGTTATGTTAATTTTTCATGTCTTGCATACTTTTGCTATATGAAAGTGATGAAATGTTTACCATTATGTTAATAAAATCATGGTGTACATATTGTTCTGCTGGGTGAAAGTGATTATGTATTAGGTGTATAATACGTCTCAAAGTATCTACTATATGAATACTTTTACACTCAAAACTTGCTCGAGTGAATAAAAAATAATCATGATTGACGTTGTTTTCAGAAGAATTTTTATGGTGTTATCTACTCCCATATATAATAAAAAAATACTTTTACGTTCTTATATTATGGGACGGAGGGAGTATTTGTTTAGAAAAAATACAATGGCATGTATACTCTCGAAACAGGCTTTCGCCCCGCTTTATATATAAAGCAACAACCGAACAAGTACACGGCCGAACGATACAACGTGATGAGGTAGCCCTCTTACAAAGCCGATCCTGAGAAAATCGGCACACGCAAAACGCACGCGACAACAACCAACAAAGGGCACTGAGAGAACTACACACACCCTACGCTACGACCTAGCAAACCTAAGCTCCATGACAACGCCCTCAAGAGGGGAAACGGCGCAGAGCGTCGCCGTTGCCAAGTCCACACCGGACAGAGGTCTTCACCCGGAGCCCTGACACGGAGAGAAGAACCACGACGACGTCTTCAAGAAGAACACGGCACCCACGGGTGTCGCCGTCGTCGGCGCGAAGGCACTGAGCTTTCGCTCGGCAACTCACCCGTGTCACCACGAGGTCACCAGGAGGAACGCACTAGTGCTAGATCCCCAATCCGGATCAGGATGTCACCCCTCCGAGAATAGGGCACATCCGAGCTACCCACCGCAACCCCTCCCGTTGCCCACACAAGCCAGGAGGAGAGCCATCACCATCACCATGATGCCCGCCGGAGAGAAACCATGCGAACCGCCCTCCGGGGCCGCCGCCCCGGCGTCCCTGTCGCTAGATAGTCTATGCCGCACACATCCCGGCGTGCTCAACCACGGTAGGACGAGCGACGACAAAACATCTACTCGTAGCTAGGCATCAATCCCTGAGTCTGGGTAGGCGCGTCCAGAGAAGGAGGCACCCACACCTGCATCCCTAGCCAATCCCGGTGGACTAGGAGGGACACGACTCCACGACCGCCGACGGCCGCCGATGAGCCAGCTCCAAGCCCTTGGCCAAGCGAGCTCAGACGACGCCATGTCCATGGTCACAGACGCCGATCCGCGCACCGAGACAACACTACCCCGACAACCACAACAGAGCACCGTACCCGCGAGAAGACCCACAAGCACATCCCAGGCCAAGCCCGACCTCGCCTACCCGAAGCACATGCTCCGATCCGCCCCGGGCCCCGACCAGGCCTGATGATCCACAAGTATAGGGGGTCAATCGTAGTACTTTCGATAAGTAAGAGTGTCAAACCCAGCGAGGAGCAGAAGGAAATGACAAGCGGTTTTCAGCAAGGTAATTTTTGCAAGCACTGAAATTGTAGGTAACAGGTAATTTGATAGCAAGATAATTGGTAACGAGCAAGTAACGGTAACGATAAATAAAGTGCAGCAAGATAGCCCAATCCTTTTGTGGCAAAGGACGGGCCAAAACGGTCTCCTATAGTAAGCAAAGCGTTCTTGAGGGTACACGGGAATTTCATCTAGTCACTTTCATCATGTTGGTTTGATTTGCGTTCGCTACTTTGATAATTTGATATGTGGGTGGACCGGTGCTTGGGTGATATTCTTAGTTGAACAAACCTCCCACTTATGATTAACCCCCTCGCGGCATCCGCAACTACGAGAAAAGTATTAAGATAAAATCTAACCATAACATTAAACATTTGGATCCAGATCAGTCCCTTACGAAATAGCGCATAAACTAGGGTTTACGCTTCTGTCACTCTAGCAACCCATCATCTAATAACTACTCCACAATGCATTCCCTTAGGCCCAAAGATGGTGAAGTGTCAGGTAGTCGACGTTCACATGACACCACTAAGGGAATCACAACATACATATCATCAAAATATTGAACACATATCAAATTCACATGATTACTTGCAACACGACTTCTCCCGTGACCTCAAGGACAAAGGTAACTACTCACAAATAATATTCATGCTCAAGATAAAAGGGGTATTAAATAGCATAATGGATCTGAACATATAATCTTCCACCAAATAAACCATATAGTAATCAACTACAAGATGTAATCAACACTACTAGTCACCCACAGGTACCAATCTGAGGTTCTGGTACAAAGATTGAATACAAGAGATGAACTAGGGTTTGAGAGGAGATGGTGCTGTTGAAGATGTTTGATGAAGATTTTCCTCCCAAAGATGAGAGGGGTGTTGGTGATGATGATGGCTTCGATTTCCCCCTCCGGGAGGGAAGTTCCCCCGGCGGAATCGCTCCGCCGGAGGGCAAAAGTGCTCCTGCCCAAGTTCCGCCTCGAGACGGCGGCGTTCCATCTCAAAATTCATCTCCTTATTTTTTCTAGGTCAAAAGACCTTAAGTACCAGAAGATGGGCACCAGAGGTGGGCTGGGCTGACCATAACCCACCAGGGCGCGCCTGGGGGGCCTGGCGCGCCCTGGTGTCTTGTGGTCACCAGGTGGCCCCCTCCACTAGTTATTTGATCTAGTATTTTTCATATAATCCAAAATAATTCTCCGTGAAATTTCAGCTTATTTGGAGATGTGCAAAATAGGTGTCCCTGCTATGCTTTTTTCTGGTCCAGAATTCCAGCTGCCGGCGTTCTCCTTCTTTGTGTAAACCTTGCAAATTATGAGAGAAAAGGCATCAGAATTACTCCATAAAGCACTATTATGCATAAAAACATTATAAATAACAGTATGAAATCATGATGCAAAATGGACGTATCAACTCCCCCAAGCTTAGACCTCGCTTGTCCTCAAGCGAAAACCGATATCGAAAAACATGTCCACATGGTTTGAGAGAGAGATGTCGATAAAAACAAAATACGGACATAGTAGCATCATGCTTATTATCATAGCAGCAACAAACTTTGTCATAGAACTTATCATATAACTTTTATTTTATAACTTCATCATATAACTTCTCATGAATAAGTAACAATTCATCGCAACATAGAAGAATAAAGTATAAACCTTATTGAAAATCAACTAACTATGTTCTCAGTCAACTTTGCAACTACAATTCATCATATTTTCAGGAAGGGTCTCTTATCGAAGCCTTTTGGCAAGTCCACATACTCAACCATCATTTAATCTTCTATGATTGCTGACGTGGCTTGAGACTGCGTCGGTATTTCCCCAAAGAGGAAGGGATGATGCAGCACAACTACGGTAAGTATTTCCCTCAGTTATGAAACCAAGGTTATCAAACCAGTAGGAGAACCATGCAACACTATGTAAGCAGTACCTGCACACAAAGAACAAATACTTGCAACCCGACGCGTAAGAGAGGTTATCAATCTCTCCACGGTAAAAAGATAGATTAGGTTGTATGAGATTGGATAAATAGATCGCATAAGAACACAAAATAAGAGAAGCAAATAAAAAGTGCAGCAAGGTATTTTTGGGTTTTTGGAATAACAGATCTCAAAACAAAAGCGGCAAAAGATAGATCGGAAAGCAATATGTTGGAAAAGTAGACCCGGGGGGCGTAGGTTTCACTAGTGGCTTCTCTCATGAGTATAGCACACGGTGGGTAAACAAATTACCGTTGGTCAATTGATAGAAGATCAAATAAGCATGATGATATCCAAGGAGATGATCATTATATAGGCATCACGTCCAAGATTAGTAGACCGAAGCGATTCTGCATCTACTACTATTACTCCACACATCGACCGCTATCCAGCATGCATCTAGTGTATTAAGTTCATGGAGAAACGGAGTAATGCAATAAGAACGATGACATGATGTAGACAAGATCTATTCATGTAGGAATAGACCCCATCTTGTTATCCTTTATAGCAACAATACATGCGTGCCTTGCTGCCCCTTCTGTCACTGGGAGAGGACACCACAAGATCGAACCCATCACAAAGCACCTCTTCCATGGCAAGAAAAATCGATCTAGTTGACCTAACTAAACCAAAGATTCGAAGAAGAAAATACGAGGCTATAAGTAATCATGCATATAAGAGATCAAAGAAGACTTAAATAATATTCATGGATAGAAACTGATCATGAACTCAAAATTCGGATACCAACAAACACACCGCAAAAAGTCATTACATCAAATAGATCTCCAAGAGACCATTGTATTGAGAATCAAAAGAGAGAGAAAAATCCATCTAGCTACTGCCTACGGACCCGTAGGTCTATGGTGGACTACTCACGCATCATCGAAGAGGCACCAATGAGGATGATGAATCCCTCTGTGATGGTGTTAGATTGGATATCGTGGTTCTGGAACTTGCAGTGGCTGGAAGTATTTTTCGTCGACTCCTCTAGGGTTTCTGGAATATTTGGGTATTTATAGAGCTCAAAGGTGGTGGAGGGGACTCCCGAGGCCACCACAACCCACCAGGGCGCGCCGGGGGCCTCTGGCGCGCCCTGGTGTCTTCTGGGCCCCATGGGCCTCCTCCCGGGTACTTCTTTGCCTCACTGGTTGTCTTCTGGTCCAAAAAAATCTCCAAAAAGTTTCATCGCAATTGGACTCCGTTTGGTACTAATATTTTGCGAAGTAAAAAACAAGCAAAAACAGCAACTCGCACTTGGCACTATGTCAATAGGTTAGTCCCAAAAAATGATATAAAGTTGCTATAAAATGATTGTAAAACATCCAAGAATGATAATATAACAGCATGGAACAATCAAAAATTATAGAAACATTGGAGACTTATCAATTGCTAACACTCACAGCATACCCATGAGCAAAAAGTTTCAACCATACACATAGAAAGATAGGGGCTTATAGTTTCGCCTCCCAACATATTCACCTCAAGGGTGATGTCAACAATAATAACTCGTGCTCACTCATATGTAACTGGATATATGTGCCTAGATCTTTCCTCACCACATGATGCTTGCAAAAAGAAAAGGTAAAAAGGAATAGCGAAGAATACTTTGACTCTTGCATAAAAGTAAGTACATTAAAGTAAAAGATAGGCCCTTCGCAGAGGGAAGCAAAGGTTGTCATGCGCTTTTTGGTTTGTATGCCAAATCCCTTAATGCAAAAGAACGTCACGTTATATTGCCCCTTATGATAGCAACCTTTATTATGCAGTCTGTCGCTTTTATTACTTTGCCATCACAAGTTCGTACAACGGTCAATTTTCTCTTACACTAATTAATCAAACACATTTAGAAGCAATTTTTATTGCCTTAGTGCACCGATGACAACTTACTTGAAGGATCTTACTCAATCCAGAGGTAGGTATGGTGGACTCTCAAAACATGATTTTGGGTTTGGGGGTTTTGGATGCACAAGTAGTATCTCTACTTAGTGCGGAATTTTTGGCTAGCAAAGATATTGAGCAAGCACCACATGTTGAAGGATCTATGACAATATATCTTCTATGTGAATATGAACAAACATAAATCATTACGTTGTCTTCCTTGTCCAACGTCAACAATTTTGGCATATAATATTTAATGGGGGCTCACAGTCATAAAAGATGTCCAAGATAGTGTATTTGCATGTGAATCTTCTCTTCCCTTATTAATTCTTTCATGAATTGCATCATTGACCAATGCTATGTTTGTCAATCTCCAATAAATTTCACCACTTATACTTTTCCTTATGTGATGTCATTACTTACCATAAGATTAGCATATGATCCTTTTCATTTATTTCCTTTTTATTTTGATTGCAACAAGAAAGTAAAGAAGCAAAAGCTCAAATTAAACTTTAATATATAACTCTCACTTGATTACACAGATTGATAGATCACGACACTAGCACTCAAAAATAGATCATACTAAACTTTTATTCAACTATATCATGAAAGAGCTAAGGATCGAACTAAAAATAGGTAAAGGTAAATAAAAGTGATGGTGATACGATACCGGGGCATCTCCCCCCAAGCTTGGCTCAAGCCAAGGGGAGTGCCCATACCCGTATACTCAAGTCTCCTTTGGTGGTGAAGATGATGAAGGTGGTGATGATGAAGTGTCACACTTTAGCCTCAATAGGTACTCCAATTTACGAATGACGCTCCGAAGGGTGATGATGTGCTCCTCTAGCAAAATATTTTCACGAGTGAGAAATTTATTCTGAACACGAACCGCTTCGAAAGCCCTAAAAGCTTCAATTTCAGTGGGGGTGAGATGATTGTAATAAGGTCGATGGATATCTTCTTCTTCTTCTTCTGTTGGCATGGATTTCCCTCCTTCTTGAGCTTGATCCCTCATAGATTCCTTGCCCTTGCCTTCATTGTTGGCTTCTTTTGGCTCCTATATCTTCAGCTCCATCTTCATCAACCAAGCATCTTCTTCTACGTTATTGGAGGAGGGAGAAGACATGATGCCTGGCTTGATAGATCTGATAGGAAAACAGCACGAAATAAGAACAGGGGATTTTTCTGCGATGCGGTGGTCAAAATAATCGGGGGTATATATAAAGATTTTTTTATCTTGGGAAGCAAGAATATGGAAGGAAAACAGAGTCGAGAAGGTGCCCGAGGGGGGCACAACCCACCAGGGCGCGCCAGGCAGGGCAGGCGCGCCCTGGTGTATCGTGCTCACCTCGGTTACTTTTCTGTTATTTCTTATTTCCTAATTTTTGTAATATTCCAAAACTAACAGAAAATATTTTTGCGAATTTTTCGGAGTCCGTTTACTTACTGTATCACGTACCTCCTCTTTTTCAGGATTCTGGAGTGTTCCGGAAGGTTTCTTTTATGTGTTTCTCCGGTTTCATGGTTTGGATAATATTGCTTTCAACATTAATAGGCGTACCTGAGATATAATGTTTAATTCTTTGTCCATTGACCACCTTCGGGTTAGTACCTTCGGCATTATTAATCTTGATAGCTACAGAACGGTAAACCTCTTCGATAACATATGGTCCTTCCCATTTGGAAAGAAGCTTTCCTGCAAAAAATCTAAAACGAGAGGTGTACAAAAGAACATATTCTCCAACTTTGAATTCCCGCTTTTGGATTCTTTTGTCATGCCATCTTTTAACTTTTTCTTTGAATAGTTTGGCATTTTCATAAGCTTGGGTTCTCCATTCATCTAGTGAGCTAATATCAAGTAACCTCTTTTCACTGGCAAGTTTGAAATCATAATTGAGTTCTTTCATTGCCCAAAACGCTTTATGTTCTAACTCTAGAGGCAAATGACAAGCTTTTCCATATACCATTTTGTATGGAGACATACCTGTCGATGTAAAATCTGACATATCTCGTAGTAGGGGTCCTAAGCTAGGCGTCTTGGAGCGATGGTAACATGGACACAGGATTTTACCCAGGTTCGGGCTCTCTCAAGGAGATAATACCCTACGTCCTGCTTTTGATTGTATTGATATGGGGATGGTACATAGTACAGGTATCTACCACGAGATTGTTGTAATGAATATGAGATTGTCTATTGACTAGCCTGACCTCGGTTTATATAATGCACCGTAGGCCTAGGGTTTAGAGGAGTCCCTGTCTTGTGCGCCAAGTCTTGTGGAATCTCCCTTGTATGCATCATGGGCTGCCCGAAGTGGCCCATTAGTGAATCACACTGGGTGTCCTCGGCCCGACCCACTGGTCGGGAGACGACGTGGTGAGTACCCCCTTGTCCAGGACACCGTCAGTAGCCCCCTGAACCGGTCTTCAAGTTGGGGACGCTCTGATACGTCTCCAACGTATCTATAATTTTTGATTGTTCCATGCTATTATATTATCTGTTTTGGATGTTTTATATGCATTAATATGCTATTTTATATTATTTTTGGGACTAACCTTTTAATCTAGAGCCTAGTGCCAGTTTATGTTTTTTCCTTGTTTTTGAGTATTGGAGATAAGGAATATTAAACGGAGTCCAAATGGAATAAAATCTTCGGAATGATTTTTCTTGGACCAGAAGAAACCCAGCAAACTTGGAGATGAAGGCAGGAGACCTGTCGTGGCGTCACAAGCCACCAGGGCGCGCCCTAGGGGGGGCGCCCCCTGGCTTGTGGCCCCACGGCAGCCCTCCTAACCCTATTCTTTGGCCTATAAATTCCCAAATATTCCCTGGATACCAAAAAAGAGCCACGAAAATACTTTTCTGCCGCCGGAAGCCTCTGTTCCCGTGAGATCTAATCTTGGAGCCTTTTCCGGTAATCTGCCGGAGGGGGATTCGATCATGAAGGGCATCTACATCAACTCCATTGCCCCTCCGATGATGCGTGAGTAGTTCACCACAGACCTTCGGGTCCATATCTAGTAGCTAGATGTCCTCTTCTCTCTCTTTGTTCTTCAATACCATGTTCTTCATGATCTTCATGGAGATCTATCCGATGTAATACTCTTTTGCGGTGTGTTTGTCGAGATCCGATGAATTGTGGGTTTATGTTCAGATTATCTATGAATATTATTTGAATCTTCTCTGAATTCTTATATGCATGATTTCATATCTTTGCAAGTCTCTTCGAGTTATTGGTTTGGTTTGGCCAACTAGATTGGTAATTCTTGCAATGGGAGAAGTGCTTAGTTTTGGGTTCAATCTTGCGGTGTCCTCACCCAGTGACAAAGTAGGGGTAGCGAGGCACGTATTTGTATTGTTGCCATCAAGGATAAAAAGATGGGGTTTTCATCATATTGCTTGAGTTTATCCCTCTACATCATGTCATCTTACCTAATGTGTTACTCTGTTCTTCATGAACTTAATACTCTAGATGCAGGCAGGAGTTGGTCGATGTGTGGAGTAATAGTAGTAGATGCAGAATCGTTTCGGTCTACTTGACACGGACGTGATGCCTATATGCATAATCATTGCCTTGGATATCTTTATAATTATTCGCTTTTCTATCAATTGCTCGACAGTAATTTGTTCACCCACCGTATTATTTTCCTTCATGAGAGAAGCCTCTAGTGAAACCTATGGCCCCCGGGTCTATTTTCCATATTATATTTTCAGATCTATAAACCAAAAATACCCAAAATACCTCGTTGCATTCTTTTTACTTTTGTTTTACTTTTCGTTTTAGCAATCCTATCTATCTATCTCTATCAGATCTCATCCTTGCAAGTAACCGTGAAGGGATTGACAACCCCTTTATAGCGTAGGGTGCAAGTGTTTGATTATTTGTGTAGGTACATCTATTGGGGACTTGCTTGTATCTCCTACTGGATTGATACCATGGTTCTCATCAACTGAGGGAAATACTTATCTACTTTGCTGCATCACCCTTTCCTCTTCAAGGGAAAACCAACGCATGCTCAAGAAGTAGCAAGAAGGATTTCTGGCGCCGTTGTCGGGGAGATCTACATCAAGCCTACCAAGTACCCATCTCAAACTCATCTCTTGCATTTACATTATTTGCCATTTGCCTCTCGTTTTCCTCTCCCCCACTTCTAAAACGATTTTCAGAAAAACCCAAAAAGATTGCCTTTTTATTCTCCCTTCTTCAGTTCGTCTTTTCGTTTGTTTTTCGGTTGCTCGTTTCCATGGCTCAACCCAAAAGTTTTGATCCTTATCTTAGGAAGTTGGAAGATATTGAGAATAATGCTAAGGGCTTCATGTCGCTCCAATTTGACCATAATAGTTTCTTTAGGAACGAGCTTAAAGAACAAAGGTTTATGCTGGAATACATGAATAAAGAACTCGATGATATGACTAAGGAATTTTGTGGTTTGAAATCTTAGTTTGCTCACCTTGAAAACTTAGTAGGTCTAATTTATGATAAACAAGCTACCCTAGTCAATAAAATGGCCGCGAAGCCAGAATCTTTAAATAATGATGAAGATCTTAAGGTGATTGATGTGACTCCTATTGAATCTTTGTTTTCTAATATAAATCTTGATAAAGATGGGACTGGAGATAAGTCAACTTTAGTTAAAAGGCGTCCCAATGATTCGGAGTTTATAGATCTTAATGCTAAGATTGATAAAAGTGGGATTGAAGAGGTCAAAACTTTAGATAGCAATGAACCCACTCTTTTGGATTTCAAGGACTTTAATTATGATAGTTGTTCTTTGATTGATTGTGTTTCCTTGTTGCAATCCATGTTGAATTCTCCGCATGCTTATAATCAAAATAAAGCTTTTACTAAACATATCGTGGATGCTATGATGAAATCTTTTGAAGAAAAACTTGAGTTGGAAGTTTCTATACCTAGGAAGCTTCATGATGAGTGGGAACCTACTATTAAGATTAAGATTAAAGATTATGAGTGTCATGCTTTGTGTGATTTGGGTGCTAGCGTTTCCAAGATTCCAAAAACTTTATGTGATGTGTTAAGTTTCCGTGATTTTGATGATTGCTCTTTAAATTTGCATCTAGCGGATTCCACCATTAAGAAACCTATGGGAAGGATTAATGATGTTCTTATTGTTGCAAATAGGAATTATGTGCCCGTATATTTCATTGTTCTTGATATAGATTGCAATCCTACATGTCCTTTTATTCTTGGTAGACCTTTCCTTAGAACGATTGGTGCAATTATTGATATGAAGGAAGGAAATATTAGATTCCAATTTCCATTAAGGAAAGGCATGGAGCACTTTCCTAGAAAGAAAATAAAATTACCTTATGAATCTATTATGAGAGCTACTTATGGATTGCATACCAAAGATGACAATACCTAGATCTATTGCGTTATGCCTAGCTAGGGGCGTTAAACAATAGCTCTTGTTGGGAGGCAACCCAATTTTATTTTTGCTTTCTGTTTTTTGTTTCTGTTTTGGTGTGTTTTCCAAATTATTACTTCTGTAATAATTGTGTTTTCTTGTTTAAATTAGTGTTTGAGCCAAGTAAGACCTTTGGGATGGTCTACGGTGTTTGTTGATTTGATTTTGCTGAAAAACAGAAAATTTTGCTCTCAGTCCAGGAATTTTGTAAATTCACTGGAACGTGCTTTTGATCTGAAATTTTTACACAAGATTGATATACAAATTACCCTGATTTTCCTAATTTTTCAGAATTTTTGGAGTTACAGAAGTATTCGAAGTCTATAGATTGCTACAGGCTGTTCTGTTATGAGAGCTACTTATGGATTGCATACCAAAGATGACAATACCTAGATCTATTGCGTTATGCCTAGCTAGGGGCGTTAAACAATAGCGCTTGTTGGGAGGCAACCCAATTTTATTTTTATGCTTTTGTTTTTGCTTCTGTTTTTGAGTGTTTCACACATTATTACCTCTGTAGTAATTGTGTTTTCTTGTTTAAATTAGTGTTTGAGCCAAGTAAGACCTTTGGGATGGTCTACGGTGTTTGTGATTTGATTTTGCTGAAAACATAAACTTTTGCTCTCAGTCCAGGAATTTTGTAAATTCAGCAGAATGTGCTTTTGATCTGAAATTTTTACACAAGATTGATATAAAAATTTCCCTCATTGTCCTAATTTTTCAGAATTTTTGAAGTTAAATAATTATTCGAAGTCTATAGATTGCTACAGACTGTTCTGTTTTAGACAGATTCTGTTTTCTTTGTGTTGTTTGCTTATTTTGATGTATCTATGGGTTGTATCGGGGGGTATGAACCATGGAGAAGTTGGAATACATTAGATATTACACCAATATAAATAAAGAATGAGTTCACAACAGTACCTAAAGTGGTGATTTATTTTTCTTATACTAACGGATCTCATGAGTTTTCTGTTGAGTTTTGTGTTGTGAAGTTTTCAAGTTTTGGGTAAAGATTTGATGGACTATGGAATATGGAGTGGCAAGAGCCTAAGCTTGGGGATGCCCAAGGCACCCCAAGCCATATTCAAGGATACCAAAAAGCCTAAGCTTGGGGATGCCCCGGAAGGCATCCCCTCTTTCGTCTTCAATCCATCGGTAAATTTACTTGAGGCTATATTTTTATTCACCACATGATATGTGTTTTGCTTGGAGCGTCTTGTATGATATGAGTCTTTGCTTTTTAGTTTTCCACAATAATCCTTGCTGCACACATCTTTTGAGAGAGACACGCTGAATCGTGAATTTATTAGAATACTCTATGTGCTTCACTTATATCTTTTGAGCTAGGCAATGTTGCTCTAGTGCTTCACTTATATCTTTTTAGAGCATGGTGGTGTTTTATTTTATAGAAATTATTGAACCCTCGTACCTCACTTATATTATTTTGAGAGTCTTTAAACAGCATGGTAATTGGTTTAGGTTATGAATTTAGTCCTAATATAATGGGCATCCAAGAGGGATATAATAAAAACTTTCATATTAAGTGCATTGGATACTATGAGAAGTTTGATTCCTTGCATATAGTTTTGAGATATGAAGATGGTAATATGAGAGTCATGCTAGTGAGTAGTTGTGAATTGGAAGAAATACTTGTGTTAAAGTTTGTGATTCCCGTAGCATGCACGTATGGTGAACCGTTATGTAACGAAGTCGGAGCATGATTTGTTTAATGATTGTCAACCTTTGTGTGAGGGTCGGGAGCGCGCGATGGTTAACTCCTACCAACCTCTCCCCTAGGAGCATGCGTCTAATGCTTTGTTTCGATAACTAATAGACTTTTGCAATAAGTATATGAGTTCTTTATGACTAATGTTGAGTCCATGGATTATACGCACTCTCACCCTTCCACCTTTGCTAGCCTCTCTAGTACCGCGCAACTTTCGCCGGTGCATCAAACCCACCTTCCTCAAAACAGCCACCATATATTTTCCTCAAAACAGCCACCATACCTACCTATTATGGCATTTCCATAGCCATTCCGAGATATATTGCCATGCAACTTCCACCGTTCCGTTTTTCATGACACGCACCATCACTTTCATATTGCATATAGAGTCATATTTTGTTCTAGGTATCGAGTTGTAATTTTTCTTTCCTTTTGACTTGTAACTAAATAAAAGTGTGATGATTTTCATTATTAGAGCATTGTTCCATGAGAGAAAAGGATGATGGAAGCTATGAATCCCTCACAAGTTGGGATGAGTCTCCGGACTTTACAAATAATAAAAGAGGCCAGCGAAGCCCAAATAAAAAAAAGAGGCCAAAGATGCCCACCAAAATTAAAAAAATGAGAGAAAGAGAGAAGGGACAATTGCTACTATATTTTTCCACACTTGTGCTTCAAAGTAGCACCATAATCTTCATGATAGAGAGTCTCCTATTTTGTCACTTTCATATAACTAGTGGAATTTTTCATCTTTTGCACAACCACTTAGTTTTTTTTTGAGCTTTCATACACTTATAGCTCTAGTCCATTCGTTGCATGGAAATCCCTACTCACTCACATTGATATCTATTGATGGGCATCTCCATAGCCCGTTGATACGCCTAGTTGATGTGAGACTATCTTCTCCTTTTTCCTCGCAACCTCCACCATATTCTATTCCACTTATAGTGCTATATCCATGGCTCACGCTCATGTATTGCGTGAGAGTTGAAAAGGTTTGAGAACATAAAAAGTGTGAAACAATTGCTTGACTTGTCATCGGGGTTGTGCATGATTTAGATACTTTGTGTGGGGAAGATGGAGCATAGCCAGACCATATGATTTTGTAGGGATAACTTTCTAAGGCCATGTTATTTCGAAAGGACACAATTGCCTTGTTGGTATGCTTGAAGTATTACTATTTTTATGTCAATATTAGACTTTTGTTTTGAATCTTATGGATCTGAATATTCATGCCACAATAAAGAATATTACATGGATAAATATGTTAGGTAGCATTCCACATCAAAAATTCTGTTTTTATCATTTACCTACTCGAGGACGAGCAGGAATTAAGCTTGGGGATGCTTGATACGTCTCCAACGTATCTATAATTTTTTATTGTTCCATGCTATTATATTATCTGTTTTGGATGTTTTATATGCATTAATATGCTATTTTATATTATTTTTGGGAATAACATATTAATCTAGAGCCTAGTGCCAGTTTCTGTTTTTTCCTTGTTTTTGAGTATTGCAGATAAGGAATATTAAACGGAGTCCAAACGGAATAAAATCTTTGGAATGATTTTTCTTGGACCAGAAGAAACCCAGCAAACTTGGAGATGAAGGCAGGAGACCTGTCGTGGCGTCACAAGCCACCAGGGCGCGCCCTAGGGGGGGGCGCCCCCTGGCTTGTGGCCCCACGACAGCCCTCCTAACCCTATTCTTCGGCCTATAAATTCCCAAATATTCCCTGGATACCAAAAAAGAGCCACGAAAATACTTTTCCGCCGCCGGAAGCCTCTGTTCCCGTGAGATCCAATCTTGGAGCCTTTTCCGGTAATCTGCCGGAGGGGGATTCGATCACGGAGGGCATCTACATCAACTCCATTGCCCCTCCGATGATGCGTGAGTAGTTCACCACAGACCTTCGGGTCCATAGCTAGTAGCTAGATGGCTTCTTCTCTCTCTTTGTTTTTCAATACCATGTTCTTCATGATCTTCATGGAGATCTATCCGATGTAATACTCTTTTGCGGTGTGTTTGTCGAGATCCGATGAATTGTGGGTTTATGTTCAGATTATCTATGAATATTATTCGAATCTTCTTTGAATTCTTATATGCATGATTTCATATCTTTGCAAGTCTCTTCGAGTTATTGGTTTGGTTTGGCCAACTAGATTGGTAATTCTTGCAATGGGAGAAGTGCTTAGTTTTGGGTTCAATCTTGCGGTGTCCTCACCCAGTGACAAAGTAGGGGTAGCGAGGCACGTATTTGTATTGTTGCCATCAAGGATAAAAAGATGGGATTTTCATCATATTGCTTGAGTTTATCCCTCTACATCATGTCATCTTACCTAATGCGTTACTCTGTTCTTCATGAACTTAATACTCTAGATGCAGGCAGGAGTCGGTCGATGTGTGGAGTAATAGTAGTAGATGCAGAATCGTTTCGGTCTACTTGACACGGACGTGATGCCTATATGCATAATCATTGCCTTGGATATCTTCATAATTATTCGCTTTTCTATCAATTGCTCGACAGTAATTTGTTCACCCACCGTATTATTTTCCTTCATGAGAGAAGCCTCTAGTGAAACCTATGGCCCCCGGGTCTATTTTCCATATTATATTTTCAGATCTATAAACCAAAAATACCTCGCTGCATTCTTTTTACTTTTGTTTTACTTTTCGTTTTAGCAATCCTATCTATCTATCTCTATCAGATTTCATCCTTGCAAGTAACCGTGAAGGGATTGACAACCCCTTTATAGCGTTGGGTGCAAGTGTTTGATTATTTGTGTTGGTACATCTATTGGGGACTTGCTTGTATCTCCTACTGGATTGATACCTTGGTTCTCATCAACTGAGGGAAATACTTATCTACTTTGCTGCATCACCCTTTCCTCTTCAAGGGAAAACCAACGCATGCTCAAGAAGTAGCAAGCTCCTCGGTTCTTCAAAACAGTTCTTTTTCTTCGGTCGTCGGTCTTGAAAACTGGTTCAACAAATCTTCCCACGTCCGATCTTGAGGATCGCCGAGCTGAATCCGAAGAGTTCACACG
Source organism: Elymus sibiricus (assembly GCA_039707655.1). Lineage (NCBI taxonomy): Eukaryota > Viridiplantae > Streptophyta > Magnoliopsida > Poales > Poaceae > Elymus > Elymus sibiricus. The sequence goes on from CM077673.1 coordinate 56,626,139, forward strand.
TCGGGCATCCGAGGAGCCCTTTAAGTTTTTGGCCTTTATCGATGCCTTGCTATTTTTTATGCCACACTTTGGGTCTGAAGTGTTTCCCGTGCGGCGGTGTCCTCTTGCGTCCAAGATCCAACGCCGGACTGCATTCGAGGTGTCTTTTTTGCATCCGAGCTCCAACGCCGGACTGTATCCGAGGTATCTTTTTGCAGCCATGCTCCAACGTCGGACTGTGTCCGAGGTATCATATATTACCTCGGTCTGGCAAAAGTTGAAGAAGTTCATCCGAGCTTAATGCCGGAAATGCCCTTTATGGAGCCAGCCACTTGCATCCAACCTTTATGTCGGACTACTTCCAAGGTGGTGCACCACCTCGGTCTCGGGCTGATTTTTGTTGGATTTATTTCCGATCGCCGCAATTTATTTACTATCGAGATGTATAGCCAGTAGCCCTCAAGGTGTGTGTCGGTCTAAAACCCGAGATGCACCTGAAGGAAATAATAAAACCACAGATCTAGTAGCCCCTGAGACTTAGGTCGATTTGTGAAATCGGCCTGAGGATCAAGTCCTTGCTCGGCAGCATACTTAGGAACAGAAACGCGGTGCACCATAGTTTCCAAGACTCAGGTTGGGTGCGGCCGACCAACCTGAGGATCGAATCTCCTTGGAAACCGTATTGCACTTTGAATTTTTTGCATTGAATAGGTAATGCAGTAGCCCCCGAGCCTTAATTTGGGCACGGGTGGTCGAATTAAGGATCGATATTTGTTTGACACAAACTTTGTTATGTTTGACACAATTTATGTACAATGATTCTATGTATCCAAGTACTTTACATCATTAATGCTTGGATCCGCATTGTACAAGACTTTGTTGACCGACCATCGGCTTCAACCTCCTCGGCCAGTAGCCGAGGAGTGTTTGTCCTCCTTTATAAAGCCTTTATAAGGGCAAAGATTTACGGCAAACAAGGTAATCCGGCCATACGGTTTTATAAACAAAGGTACGCGGAGAGATATGTTATATTACTACTTAACGTAAGAAACATCTTCTGGGAAAAATAGTTCATTTATAAGTTCCTTTTCCCAGGATATCATGTTGACCATGATCGTGAAACCTCAACTCTGATCAATGTGGGAGGAAAATATTGAGGATTTAGTTCGGCGAATGTTCCCGAACTTTGTGGTCTTTAATGAATCAAAATTTTCACTTCCGTCGTTCCCAACCAATTATATTCCTAAGATGGCTAGGTTTTGGCTTCACCCAGTCTAAGGTACTAACCCGGATGGTCCGGAAGTAACAATCACAGAGGTGCTCCCTTTACCCCCTAGCCGAACAATCGGGAACATAAGGGATAAGCACATGAGCCAGGCAACCCAGCTTGGCCAAAATCTTAAGTCAAATAGATGCATATTTATGGCTTTATAACGATGATTACAGAAGGCAACACTCGCATATTGAATACAAAAGCTTTTATGCTATATGCTATTTTGACTCCTTTGTGACCGTTTAGCATTTGAGAGTGGCCCATCGTTGGCTTCTACCCCTTTGTAGATGCTACACAGGGTGTTTCCGCAGTACCAAGACAACCCTTAGCCGGCGTCTCGGTGCCTGGAGGCGGTTGTGTTAGCGGAAACGAGGCAATAAGATATCTAGGCTTTATAACTTTCACTTAGTCATAGGAGCATAAAGTTCGGGAGGCCAGTTACTAGCCCCCGGTTAGTGTTCGGCGTCAGCCAAGGTCAAGCCATCAACACTCCGGCCAAATTTATGAAAGGCCCACGTGGTAACCTCTATCGGTCTATAGTTTGACAGAGTCATCGGATCGCTGACCAGTATGCGCTCATTGCGACAGTCAGTTTTCGTCTTTCTCCACTGAGATACTTGACCAGTTAAATCGGAAGTACAATCGCAGTGGTTCTCCCTTTGCACACCTACCCGAACAAAGCGGAATGTAGGAGGCAATCACAGGAGCAGGGCAACCCAACTATTGACCGAAGACACAATTTGAAACTAATGCATATAAAGCAATATCCGAGAACGTTTTGCCGAGGAGTGCTCGGAGTACCTTGGCTTTTGGTTGGTTCAGCCCTAGTCGGAGTCCCCCGTTGATATTGCCGATACTTTAAAGGCAACCGAAGTTGTACTACGAGAGCTATGTTGGAGACACACAGTATCCCCCGAGACTCATGTTGGGTGCGGCCGACCAACCTGAGGATCGAATCTCCTCGGGAACTAGTCCAGATGTCATGTGCGTTTCGCCAACGCCGAGGTGTATGTCGGCAGGAAAGATACCGAGTTGTGGGTCGAAAAAGATCTCCCGAGCTAAATTATTATGCAGGGCACCTCGGTCATGAGGATGTCCCGCCTCCTAAAAGAAAAACATACAAATAGCTTAAAAGTGACATAAGCTTGAAAAGCCAAAAAAAACTTATGTAAAAACTTCGACGTCCGAACTAAATCAAGTTTTTTGGTGCCAATCCAAAATTGGTCTTAAAATTAATACGTGCTTCGGTCGTGCTTTAACATGATACATTCGATCTCCAGACTACAAGCAGGTCAACTTTTGGCTTCAACCTCCATATCCCGAAGGCGGAGTGTTTCTCCGAGGCCTGTTTAGCGAACTAAACTCGAGCGGCTTTAGAAAGAAACCAGGCTATCCAGCTATTGACCACACACTAGTGTCGGAAAAAGGAGTAGTAGAAAAAGACTTTGCAACGACCAAGAAGAAAGCACATTTATTATAAAACGGCTCATACAAATTAAAGAGCCCCTGGTTAAATCGGGTAAAGACATTTTTAACAAACAAAGTTTTTAACAAACAATTTTTTTGTTTAACAAGAAATATAATGTTTGGTTGAACCGAATAAAAAGTAAAATTTCAAAGAGAGCTGAGCACGAAAACGATTTAGCTGGTTAATGTGCTCGGTACGGTCCGGGGTTGTGGCGCGACAAAGACGTAGTCCTCGGCCTGGCCGAGGTCCCAACCCCCGAGCCCGAGGTAATCGAGCGAAGAGCTCGGGTCGAGAAGTGGCAACGCAACACGGTTGCTGCGGCAAGGCGAAGCCCCCGGTCTGGCCGAGGAGACAGAGTAGTTTGGCAGCGTGACGGCGAAGCCCCCAGTTATCATGGGAAAAGGAAGTGTTTTTAACAAACAAACTTTTTTATTTAACATAAATATAATGCTTGGTCGAACCAAAAAATATTTTTGAAAAAAGTTGAGCATGAAAGCGACTTAGCTGGTTAATATGATCAGTGTTGATGACGTGGCCAAAGCTTGTAGCGGGTCGAGGTCCCAGCCCCCAAGCCGGTCCCGAGGTGCCCGAGTGAAGAGCTCGTCTTGATGAAGTGACAACGCGGCACGGCCGATGGGGCGAGGCAAAGCCCTCGGTCCAGCCGAGGTTATGAAGCTGGTCGGCTGGTGACGCCGAAGTCCCAGAAGTAGGTTGATGAAGAGATGGCGAAGCCCCCGGTCTAGCTGAGGTGCCAGAGGAGGTCGGTAAGGTGACACTAGATCTCCCATGCCAGCCGACGTGTCGAAGTAGGTCAGCGTGATGGGAAGAAGTGACGGTGCGGCAATGCCGATGCAGGTCAGAACTTGAGAAGTGACCGTGCGACGATGCTGGAACGCCCGACCCGTGCAATCCGTGGCGCGATGATCTTGTCTTGATGATTATTTGTCCCTCACGATGCCGAACTCTTGTTTGGCTCGCTGAGGTTATGATCCGAGGTGGTTGTCGTCGGCTCGATGGAGCGACGGCGCACTCGATGTTGGCGCAGGTCAGTAGCCATGGAGCAACGTGGTCGGGCCGGTTTGACATCGGCGTGACGGTCAAGATCGCCTTGGAAAAGACTCAAAATTTGTGGGCACGTGTTCGAAAACAACACACAATACCCTAGAAAAAAAATTCTCAAAAAGGATGTCCAATATCCCGTTCATGAAGAAAGATGAATTCGGATCGGATTCGTTTTCGCGCAGAAAACAGATCCAAAAATTGATGTACTCATTGGACATTTCCCGGAGTTTGGACGGTCAGATCGAGCTGAAATTTTGAGGCGTGATCGGTATGAAAATTCCGCAGCCGATGAACGGTGGGATGTTGCAAACGATCTCCGACATAGCCGCTGGAATCCTCGCCCAAAACTCATCCAGATTCTCGTCCAGATTCGACAAGGCTCCGGTAGATCGGAGTTTCCCGGAGATTCCTCCATCGGAACATGATGAAATTCTACAGGGTTATTCTAGACCCATATCCGCACAATTCCACTGAAGCAATTGTCAAAGTGACGCTCGAGGAAGCGGGAATGACGAACACGAGTCGATGTCCAGAAAAATTGCACGGTTGCTCGAGGACGATGTTAACATCGAGCCCCCGAGCTCCATGGGATATTCCCCATGATCTCGATAGAGACCGGAGATGATGACGATGAAAGTATATGTTTGATCTTAAGGATCTGATGCGGAGCGCAATCCTCGGTCCAGCCGAGGTGATCAGTCGAGCCGGTGACGAAGATGCCGACATCGACAACAAAGCTCGGTTCCGACGCGTAGATCGCGCCGAAGACGATCCGAATTCCCATCGCACCACGGTGACTGTCAGCAGGCTCTCAATGAAAGCACCAATGTCGATGTCAAATCTGACATATCTCGTAGTAGGGGTCCTAAGCTATGCGTCTTGGAGCGATAGTAACCTGGACACAGGATTTTACCCAGGTTCGGGCTCTCTCAAGGAGATAATACCATACGTCCTGCTTTTGATTGTATTGATATGGGGATGGTACATAGTACAGGTATCTATCACAAGATTGTTGTAATGAATATGAGATTGTCTATTGACTAGCCTGGCCTCGGTTTATATAATGCACCGTAGGCCTAGGGTTTAGAGGAGTCCCTATCTTGTGCACCAAGTCTTGTGGAATCTCTCTTGTATGCATCATGGGCTGCCCGAAGTGGCCCATTAGTGAATCACCCTGGGTGTCCTTGGCCCGACCCACTGGTCGGAAGACGACGTGGTGAGTACCCCTTGTCCAGGACACCGTCAATACCCATAGGATTTTTATAAGCTGTTCTATAGGCCCAAAGTGCACCATCTAGTTTCTTAGACCAATTCTTTCGGGACATATTGATAGTTTTTTGTAATATTAATTTTATTTCTCTATTGCTAAGTTCAACTCGACCACTAGATTGAGGATGATAGGGTGATGCAATTCTATGGTTAACATCATATTTAGCAAGCATCTTACGGAAAGCACCATGAATAAAGTGTGAACCACCATCAGTCATTAAATATCTAGGGACTCTAAACCTCGGGAAAATAACTTCTTTAAGCATTTTAATGGAGGTGTTATGATCAACACTACTAGTTGGAATAACTTCTACCCACTTAGTAACATAATCAATAGCAAACAAAATATCAGTATACCCATTAGAGAAAGGAAAAGGTCCCATATAGTCAAAACCCCAAACATCAAATGGTTCATCAACAAGTGAATAATGATTCTTACCAATATTACCAATTCTCTGACATTCATCACAAGACAAGACAAACTTACAGGCATCCTTGAAGAGAGTAGGCCAATAAAAACCAGATTGCAATACCTTGTGACGAGTTCTATCTCCCGCATGATGTCCTCCATAGGCTTCGGAATGACATTTCCGTAGGATTTGTTCCTGTTCATGCTTAGGTACACAACGTCTAATAATACCATCTACCCCTTCTTTATAAAGGTGTGGGTCATCCCAAAAGTAATGTCTTAAATCATAGAAGAATTTTTTCTTTTGTTGGTATGTGAAACTAGGTGGTATATATTTAGCAACAATGTAGTTAGCATAATCAGCGTACCAAGGAGTGTTTTGAGAAACATTTATTGCAGCTAACTGTTCATTAGGAAAACTATCATCAATAGGTAGTGGGTCATCAAGAATATTTTCTAACCTAGACAAGTTATCAGCTACGGGGTTCTTAGCTCCTTTCCAATCAGTGATATGTAAATCAAATTCTTGAAGCAAGAGAACTCACCTAATGAGTCTATGTTTAGCATCTTTCTTTTCCATAAGATATTTTATAGCAGCATGATCGGTGTGAATAATGACTTTGGAATCAACAATGTAGGATCTAAATTTATCACAAGCAAACACAACTGCTAAAAATTCTTTTTCAGTAGTAGCATAATTTCATTGGGCACTGTCTAGAGTTTTGCTATCATAATGGATAACATTTAATATTTTTATCAACTCTTTGTCCTAGAACAGCACCAACAGCATAGTCACTAGCATCACACATAATTTCAAAAGGCAAGTTCCAATCAGGTGGTTGAACAATAGGTGCTGAAGTTAAGGCTTTCTTGAGTGTTTCAAAGGCTTCTACACAATCATCATAAAAAACAAATGGAATATCCTTTTGTAAAAGATTAGTAAGAGGCCTAGAAATTTTAGAGATGTCTTTAATAAACCTCATATAGAAACCAGCATGACCAAGGAAACTCCGAATACCTTTAATATCTTTAGATCATGGCATTCTCTCAATTGCATCAAATTTAGCCTTATCCACCTCAATACCTCATTCAGATATTTTATGCCCCAGGACAATACCTTCATTAACCATAAAGTGGCACTTCTCCCAATTCAAGACTAGATTAGTTTCTTCAGATCTCTGCAAAACTCGATCAAGGTTGCTTAAGCAATCATCAAGAGAAGTTCCGTAAATGGAAAAATCATCCATGAAAATCTACTTATGATTAACCCCCTCGCAAGCATCCGCAAGTACGAGAAAAGTATTAAGACAATGTCTAACCATAGCATTAAACATGTGGATCCAAATCAGCCCCTTACGAAGTAGCGCATAAACTAGGGTTTAAGCTTCTGTCACTCTAGCAACCCATCATCTAATAACTACTCCACAATGCATTCCCTTAGGCCCATGAATGGTGAAGTGTCATGTAGTCGACGTTCACATGACACCACTAAGGGAATCACAACATACATATCATCAAAATATCGAACACATATCAAATTCACATGATTACTCGCAACATGACTTCTCCCGTGACCTCAAGAACAAAGGTAACTACTCACAAATAATAATCATGCTCAAGATCAGAGGAGTATTGAATAGCATAATGGATCTGAACATATAATCTTCCACCAAATAAACCATATAGTAATCAACTACGCAAGGTAATCAACACTACTAGTCACCCACAGGTACCAATCTGAGGTTCCGGTACAAAGATTGAACACAAGAGATGAACTAGGGTTTGAGAAGAGATGGTGCTGTTGAAGATGTTGATGAAGATTGGCCTCCCGAAGATGAGAGGGGTGTTGGTGATGACGATAGCTTTGATTTCCCCCTCCGGGAGGGAAGTTCCCCCGGCAGAATCGCTCCGCCGGAGGGCAAAAGTGCTCCTGCCCAAGTTCTGCCTCGAGGCGGCGGCGCTTCATCCCGAAAGTCCTCTTCTGATTTTTTCTAGGTCAAGAGTGACCATATACCAGAAGATGGGCACCGGAGGTGGGCCGAGGTGGCCACAACCCATCAAGGCACGCCCATGGGGGCCTGGCGCGCCCTGGTGGGTTGTGCCCACCTGGGAGGCCCCCTCCCGTAGTTTTCTGCTCCAGTATTTTTTATTAAATGCAAAAATAATCTCCGTAAAATTTCATCTTCATTGGAGTTGTGCAGAATAGGTATCTCTGACGTGCTTTTCTTAGGTCCAGAATTCCAGTTGCCGGTATTCTCCCTCTTTTTGTAAACCTTGCATATTATTAGAGAAAAGGCATTATAATCACTCCCCAAGGCATTATTATTCAACAAAACAAAGTAAATAACAATAGGAAGTCATGATGCAAAATGGACGTATCAACTCCCCCAAGCTTAGACCTCGCTTGTCCTCAAGCGAAAGCCGATATTGAAAAGCATATCCACATGGTTTGATAGAGAGGTGTCGATAAAAACAAAATACGGACATAGAAGCATCATGCTTATTAACATAGCAGCAACAAACTCTAACATAAAATTTATTTCAATACATTTTTATCATATAGATTCTCATGAACAAGTAACAATTCATGACAACATAGAAGTATGAAGCATAAACCTTATTGGGAACCAACAAACTATGTTCTCAGTCAACTTTACAACTACAATTCATCATATTTTCAGGAAGGGTCTCATGTCGGAGCCTTTTGGCAAGTCCACATACTCAACCATCATTTAGTCTTCTATGATTGCTAACGCTCACGGCATACCCATGAACAAAAAGTTTCAACCGGACACGTAGGAAGATAGGGGCTTATAGTTTCGCCTCCCAACTTACTCACCTCAAGGGTGATGTCAACAATAATAACTCATGCCCACCCATATCCAACTGGATATATGTGCCTAGATCTTTCCTCACCACATGATGCTTGCAAAAGAAAAAGTAAAAAAGGAATAGGGAAGAATACTTTGACTCTTGAATAAAAGTAAGAGCATAAAAGTAAAAGATAGGCCCTTCGCAGAGGGAAGCAGAGGTTGTCATGCGCTTATTGGTTTATATGCCCAATCCCTTAATGTAAAAGAACGTCACGCTATATTGCCCCCTATGATAGCAACCTTTATTATGCAGTCCGTCGCTTTTATTACTTTGCCATCATAAGTTCGTATAGCGCTCAATTTTTCTTACACTAATTGATCAAAACACTTTTAGAAGCAATTTTTATTGCCTTGTTGCACCGATGACAACTTACTTGAAGGATCTTTCTCGATCCATAGGTAGGTATGGTGGACACTCAAAGAAAGAATTTGGGTTTGGGTTTTTGGATGCACAAGTAGTATCTCTACTTAGTGCGGAATTTTTGGCTAGCAAGGATATTGAGCAAGCACCACATGTTAAAGGATCTATGACAATATAACTTCTATGTGGATATGAACAAATAAATCATTACATTGTCTTCCTTGTCCAATGTCAACAATTTTGACATATAATATTTGATGGGGGCTCACAATCACAAAAGATGTCCAAGATAGTGTATTTGTATGTGAATCTTCTCTTCCTTTATTAATTCTTTCATGAATTGCATCATTGACCAATGCTATGTTTGTCAATCTCCAATAAATTTTACTACTTATACTTTTCCTTATGTGATGTCATTACTCACCATAAGATTAGCATATGATTCTTTTCATTTGTTTTTCTTTTCTTTATTTTGATTGCAACAACAAAGTAGAGAGGCAAAAACTCAAACTAACTTTATTATATAACTCTCACTCGATTACATAGATAGATAGATCACGGAACTAACACACGAAAATAGATCATGCTAAACTTTTATTCAACTAAAGCAAAAGGAAACTAAAGATCGAACTAAAATAGGTAAAGGTGAATAAAAGTGATGGTGATACGATACCGGGGCACCTCCCCCAAGCTTGGCTCAAGCCAAGGGGAGTGCCCATACCCGTGTGCTCAAGTTTCCGTTGGTGGCGGTGATGAAGAAGGTGGAGGTGCTATGATGTCACACTTCAGTTTCAGAAGATGCTCCAACTTGCGGATGACCCTCCTAAGGTTATTGATGTGCTCTTCTAGCAAAATATTTTCACGGTTGAGAAATTTATTCTGAACACGAACCGCTTTGAAAGCTTTAAAGGCTTCGATTTCAATAGGGGTGAGATGACTATAGTAAGGTTGAAGGATATCTTCTTCCTCTCCCTCCTTTGCTGGCATAGGTTGATCTTCTTCAAGGGGATGATCCACCATAGCCTTATTGCCCTTCTCTTCCTTGTTGGCTTCTTTCGGCTCCTCCCTCTTCAACTCTATCTTCATTAGCCAGGCATCTTCTTCTACGTTGTTAGAAGGGGGAGAAGACATGATGCCTGACATGACAGATCTGACAGGAAAACAGCAAGAAACAAGAACAGAGGATTTTTCTACGATGCGGTCGTCAAAACAGTCGGGGGTATATATATAGAGTTTTTATTCTTGGGAAACAAGTATATGGAAGGAAAACGTAGTCGGGAAGGCATCCGAGGTGGGCACAACCCACCAGGGCGCGCCCTGGTGTATCGTGCTCACCTCGATCACCTTTCGGTTTATTTCTTTATTTCCAAAATTCTCAAATATTCCAAAACTGACAAAAAATATTTTTGTGGACTTTTCAGAGTCCGTTTACTTACCGTATCACGTACCTCCTATTTTTAAGAATTCTGGAGTGTTCCGGAAGGTTTCTTTTATGTGTTCCTCCGGTGTCATGGTTTGGATAACATTGCTTTCAACGTTAATAGGTGTACCTGAGTTCTAATGCTTAATTCTTTGTCCATTGACCACCTTCGGGTTAGTACCTTCGGCGTTATTAATCTTGATAGCTCCAGAACGATAAACCTCTTTGATAATATATGGTCCTTCCCATTTTGAGAGAAGCTTTCCTGCAAAAAATCTTAAACGAGAGTTGAACAAAAGAACATAATGTCCTATTTTGAATTCCCTCTTTTGGATTCTTTTGTCATGCCATCTTTTTACTTTTTCTTTAAATAGCTTGGCATTTTCATAGGCTTGGGTTCTCCATTCATCTAGTGAGCTAATATCAAATAGCCTCTTCTCACCGGCAAGCTTGAAATCATAATTAGTTTTTTAATTGCCCAAAATGCTTTGTGTTATAATTCTAGAGGCAAATGACAACCTTTCCCATATACCATTTTATACGGAGACATACCCATAGGATTTTTATAAGCTGTTCTATAGGCCCAAAGTGCATCATCTAATTTCTTAGACCAATTCTTACGAGACCTATTGACATTTTTTTGTACTATTAATTTTATTTCTCTATTGCTAAGTTCAACTTGACCACTAGATTGGGGATGATAGGGGATGCAATTCTATGGTTAACATCATATTTAGCAAGCATCTTACGGAAAGCACCGTGGATAAAGTGTGAACCACCATCGATCATTAAATATCTAGGGACTCCAAACCTCGGGAAGATAACCTCTTTAAGCATTTTAATGGAGGTGTGGTGATCAGCACTACTAGTTGGAATAGCTTCTACCCACTGAGTGACATAGTCAACCGCAACCAAAATATGAGTGTACCCGTTGGAGGAAGGAAAAGGCCCCATATAATCAAAACCCCAAACGTCAAATGGTTCAACAACAAGTGAATAATTCATAGGCATTTCCTGACGCTTACCGATATTACCAATTCTTTGACATTCATCACAAGAAAAGACAAACTTGCGGGCATCATTGAAGAGAGTAGGCCAATAAAAATCAGATTGCAATACCTTATGAGCAGTTCTATCTCCCGCATGATGTCCTCCATAAGCTTCGGAATGACATTTCCGTAGGATTTGTTCCTATTCATGCTCAGGTACACAACATCTAATAATACCATCTACTCCTTCTTTATAAAGATGTGGGTCATCCCAAAAGTAATGTCTCAAGTCATAGAATTTTTTTCTCTTTTGTTGGTAAGTGAAGCTAGGTGGTATATATTTAGGGACAATGTAATTAGCATAATCAGCATACTAAGGTGTGTTTTGTGAGACACTTATTGCAGCTAACTGTTCGTCAAGGAAACTATCATCAATAGGTAGTGGGTCATCAAGAATATTTTCTAACCTAGACAAGTTATCAGCTACGGGGTGATGTCTACTACGCAACCTTCTTCTTGTAGACTCGTGTTGGGCCTCCAAGCGCAGAGTTTTGTAGGACAGTAGTAAATTTCCCTCAAGTGGATGACCTAAGGTTTATCAATCTGTGGGAGGTGTAGGATGAAGATGGTCTCTCTCAAGCAACCCTGCAATCAAATAACAAAGAGTCTCTTGTGTCCCCAACACACCCAATACAATGGTAAATTGTATAGGTGCACTAGTTCGGCGAAGAGATGGTGATACAAGTGTAATATGGATGGTAGATGTAGGTTTTTGTAATCAGAAAATATAAAAACAGCAAGGTAGCAAGTAACAAAAGTGAGCAAAAACGGTATTGCAATGCTAGGAAACAAGGCCTAGGCTTCATACTTTCACTAGTGCAAGTTCTCTCAACAATACTAACATAGTTGAATCATATATAAATCCCTCATGTGCGACAAAGAGTTCACTCCAAAGTCACAAATAGCGGAGAACAAACGAAGAAATTATTGTAGGGTACGAAACCACCTCAAAGTTATCTTTTCCGATCAATCTTATGAGCTATCCCTATAAGTGTCACGAACAGCCCTAGAGTTCGTACTAAAATAACACCTTAAGATACACATCAACCAAAACCCTAATGTCACCTAGATACCCCAATGTCACCTCGAGTACCCGTGGGTTTGATTATACGATATGCATCACATAATTTCAGATTCATCTATTCAATCCAACACAAAGAACTTCAAAGAGTGCCCCAAAGTTTCTACCGGAGAGTCAAGACGAAAATGTGTGCCAACCCCTATGCATAGATTCCCATGGTCACGGAACCCGCAAGTTGATCACCAAAACATACATCAAGTGGATCAATAGAACATCCCATTGTCACCACAGATATCCCATCGCAAGACATACATCAAGTGTTCTCAAATCCTTAAAGATTCAATCCGATAAGTAAACTTCAAAGGGAAAACTCAATTCATCACAACTAGATAGAGAGGGGAAACACTCCATATGATTCATCTATATTAATAAAGCTCGCGGTACATCAAGATCGTGCCATCTCAAGAACACGAGAGAGAGACCAAACACATAGCTACTGGTACATACCCTCAGCCCCGAGGGTGAACTACTCCCTCCTCGTCATGGAGAGCGCCGGGATGATGAAGATGACCTCCGGTGATGGTTTCCCCCTCCGGCAGGGTGCCGGAACGGGCTCCCGATTGATTTTTCGTGGCTCTGGAGGCTTGCGGCAGCGGAACTCCCGATCTAGGTTTATTTTCGGAGGTTTCTATATTTATAGGAATTTATGGCGGTGGAAACAAGTCAGGATGGGCCACGAGGTGACGACAAGCCAGGGGGGGCGCGCCCTGGGGGGGCGCCCCCCAGACTTGTGGTGGCCTCGTGGCTCCCCTGGCCCAACTCCAACTCTCCCTCGGCTTCTTCTGGTCCATAAAAATTCACCGTAGATTTTTATTCCATTTGGGCTCCGTTTGATATTCCTTTTCTGTAAAACTCAAAAACACGGAAAAAACAGGAACTGGCACTGGGCTCTAGGTTAATAGGTTAGTCCCAAAAATAATATAAAGTTGTAGTAAAATGATTGTAAAACATCCAAGAATGATAATATAACAGCATGGAACAAGCAAAAATTATAGATACGTTGGAGACGTATCAGCATCCCCAAGCTTAATTCCTGCTCGTCCTCGAGTAGGTAAATGATAAAAACAGAAATTTTGATGTGGAATGCTGCCTAACATGTTCATCATATTCTTTTCTTCTTTGTATAGCATGGACATTTGGACTTGTAAAAGGTTCAAAGCAATAGTCTAGTTTTAACATGATGACTTAAATACTCAAGCATGTCAACAAGCAACCATGTCTTTCAAAATATCAACACTAAAGAAAGTTATCCCTAGCCCATCATGCTCAATCATTGATCCATTCATGAAACACACTCAAATATTAGCTATGCCCAATGCTCAAGTACGATCATAGTGCCCCCTGGTTGATGCTTATAAGAGAAGATGGAGACTCAAAGCAAAAATAAAAATTGCATAAAGTAAATAGATAGGTCCTTCGCAGAGGGAAGTAGGGATTTGTAGAGGTGCCAGAGCTCAAGGTTTAAATTGAGAGAGAAAAATATTTTGAGTGGCATGCTTTTCCTGTCAACGAAAACGACAAAGTTGCTCACAATACTTTCCATGCTAGATACATTATAGGTGGTTCCCAAACAGAATAGTAAAGTTTTTACTCCCCCTCCACCAATCAATCACACTCCACGGCGAGCCGAATCCACGGGTACCGTCCATTCCAACAACATTCCTGGGGGAGTTTTGTTTCATTATTTTTTTGATTTGAATTTTGAGCATGGGACTGGGCATCCCGAATACCAGCCACTATCTCGTGAATGATAGTGAATCAACACATATCGTGAGAATAACACACCTAGCATGGAAAAATATTGGATACTCCCCACCATTTCATGAGCGGTACGGGCACACAAAAGAGAAAATTTATTTTGAAGATTTAGAGATGGCACATACAAATTTGCTTGGAACGGCATGGAAATACCGCATATAGGTAGGTATAGTGGACTCATAAGGCAAAACTTGGTTTAAGGATTTTGGATGCACAAGTAGTATTTCTACTTAGTACAAATGAAGGCTAGCAAATAGATTGGGAAGCAACCAAACTGAGGAACGAAAAATCTCATAAGTGAGCATTGAGTCATAACTAACACCAAATAATGCACCACAAGTAGGATATAACTTCATTGCATAACTATTGGCTTTCGTGCATGCATAGGGAATCACAATCCTTAACACCAATATTCCTATTAAGCATAATTACTCACTAACATGACTCACGTATTACTATCATCATGTTTCAAAACTATTACAAAGAATCAAGTTTAATTTGTCCAATGATCTTCATGAAAGTTTTTATTATATCCTCCTTGAATATCTATCACTTTGGGACTAGTTTCATATATTGCCATTGCTTTTTGGCAAGCTCAAACAAATTTAAGTGAAGAACATGAACATAAAGATTTCATCCCTCAAAAAGGTATAAGTGAAGCATGAGAGGAAATGACAAGCTACTCTCAAAAGATATAAGTGAAGATCAATGAGTAGTCAAACAATTAAGTAGCTATGTGAGGACTCTCTCTCTCTCTCTCTCAATAAATATTTTCAGATCTAAGTATTCTATTTAAACAGAAAGCAAAAGAAAAATAGCACTCCAAGAATAGCACGCATCATGTGAACGAATAAAAATTTAGGCTCAACATGGGCTAACCGATAATTGTTGATGAAGAGAGGTGGGATGCGTAGCATCCCCAAGCTTAGATGCTTGAGACTTCTTGAAATATTTACTTGGGGTGCCTTGGGAATCCCCAAGCTTGAGCTTTTGTATCTCGTTCAATCCTCTCATATCATGGTTTCACCTATTCTCAAAAACATCATCCACACAAAACTCGAAAAGAACTCGTGAGATAGGTTAGTACACATAATAATAAATCAACTCTTTATGTACTACCAATACAAGTTGCATAATAATTTCCAAACATTAGGTACTGCATACTATCATCTCCACAATTTATATCTACCAATATAGGGTATGGAAACTATAGGATAAGTAGATAACGAAACTATGACAGCAATCTGTCCAAACAGAACAGTCTGTAGAAATTTATGAAAACAGTGTACTTCTGTAACTCAAAAAATTATGAAAATTTAGGACAAGCTAAATAATTTATATGACATCACTGTGTAAAAATTTCAGAAACTTTCCACGTTCCAGTAAAATATGAAAATTCATACACTACAGCATAAGTTTCTGTTTTTACACAGCACATATCAAAACATGTAATGCAAGCATCCTAATGCAATTCTTGGAACTTTTTATTGAAAAAAACAAGATTATAAATAACACTTAACAGAAAACAACAAAATAAAATGACGCTCCAAGCAAAACTCATATTATGTGACGAATAAAAATATAGCTCCAAGTAAGATATACCGATAATGTTGAAGACGAAAGAGGGGAAGCCTTCCGGGGCATCCCCAAGCTTAGGCGCTTGGGTATTCCTTGGATATTACCTTGGGGGTGCCTTGGGCATACCCAATCTTAGGTTCTTTTCACTCCTTATTCTCCTCATATCGGTGTCTCACCCAAAACTTGAAAACTTCAATCACACAAAACTTAACGGAACTTCGTGAGATGGGTTAGTATAATAAACAAAGATCATTCACTTAGGTACTGTCAAGACAAGATTCATAATTGTTCTCACATAATACCTAATGTATTATATCATTCCCATAATTTATATCACAGCATATAAGCTATGGGAATACTAAAACAAGCAAACTATGCATGCAAAACAGAATCTGTCAAAAACAGAACAGTCTGTGAAGAACTGTAGTATAGCCATACTTCCATGTCTCGAAAAAATCTGAAAAATTAGGACAATCTAGGAAATTTGTATATCAAGACTGTGTAAAAATTTCAGATCAAAATCACGTTCCAGTGAATTTACAAAATTCCTGGACTGAGAGCAAAAGTTTCTATTTTTGCACAGAATCAAGTCAACTATCATCCACACTATCCCAAAGGCTTTACTTGGCACTTTATTGAAACAAAAGCTATAAAACATGATTAATACATTAGCTTAATAATGTGAACATACTAAAACATAAAGTAAAAGTGTTGGGTTGCCTCCCAACAAGCGCTTTTCTTTAATGCCCTTTTAGCTAGGCATGATGATTTCAATGATGCTCACATAGGAATAATAATAGAAACATGCAAAAGAGCATCATGAATCTCATGACAAGCACATTTAAGTCTAACCCACTTCCTATGCATAGGGATTTTGTGAGCAAACAATTTATGGGAGCAAGAATCAACTAGCATAGGAAGGCAAAACAGGCATAACTTCAAAACTTTCAACACATAGAGAGGAAACTTGATATTATTGAAATATGTAGGAGCATAAGATCCTCTCTCATAATAATTTTCAGTAGCATCATGAATGAATTTCACAATATAACCAGCACATAAATCATTCTTTTCATGATCTACAAGCATAGAAATTTCACTACTCTCCACACAAGAAAATTTCTTCTCATGACTAATAGTGGGAGTATCATATGAAGCTCGAATACTAAAAATTGTTTCCACATTAAAAGGGTAATGTTCAGTAAAAGGATATTCAAAATTATGACAATAATTATCACTACTCTTTATAACATAAGTATCATCACAATAATCATCATAAGCAGCAACTTTGTTCTCATCATAGTCAATTGAAACCTCTTCCGAAATAGTGGAATCATTAATAAATAAAGTCGTGACCTCTCCAAATCCACTTTTATCATTATAATGAGATTCAACACCCTCCAAGATAGTGGGATAATTATTATCTAAAGTTGACACTCTTCCAAACCCACTTTCATAAATATTGCAATCATCATAAATAGGGGGTATGCTATCATCATAATAAATTTGCACATCAAAACTTGGGGGACTAAAAACATCATATTCATTAAACATAGCATCCCCAAGCTTGGGACAAACATTAATTGCAGCAAATAAATTCTCAAACATGTCATTCTCATCAAACATAGCATCCCCAAACTTGTGGCTTTGCAAAACATAGGCATAATCACTCTCATCATTAATAGTATGAATAGCACCAATCGTATAACAATTGTTATCATCACAATTTTCTAAGTTGGTGCCAAAAAGATTTTCAAGATTATAAGGGGTGTCATTATTTGGGAGAGATACCTTTTTACCTTTACTTTTCCGTCTTTTCTTCTTCTTCACCACATTATGTGTGGGTTTATTTAATTCCTCCAAGCTTCTTTGTGAAGAGATTGGTTGAATATGAAGCTCCTCCTCGTTACCTCATTCATCATAAGAAAAAATAGGAGGATATTGGGAAACCTCTTCCCCTTCATTAGTATTCTCTTCATCTTCTATTTGTTTCCTTGTCTTTAAGTAATTGGCAATATAAGGATTCTCAATGCAATTTACCACGCAATACATATTGATTTCATTTAGATCAAAATCAATCATTTTCATGAGAACCCAAGCTGGAACATCCTTAGTTTTATGTTTCATTTCTTCATACCCCAAAAATAGACTAAGTTCATTATGATGCTCAAGGGTAATGAGGTTGTCACAATTTTTGGACACAATTCAATCATGAAATAATTCACATTGGAAATTAAAATGACCACTTTCATTGCAAAGTTCACAAGGACGGCGAGAAATATTAAGTCTTTCAGCACAAACATATAGCCTCTCTTGCAACCATTTAGTTTCTAAATACTTATGCCTCTTACAAAATCTATCTTCCCTTCTAGGCATGTCTTCACAAACTCTATGCACTCCACAAAAATTGACATGCTTATAAGAAATCTTTTTATCATGACTAGTGCAATCATCATTAGTACTATGGATATTCAAAGAATTCATACTAACAACATTGCAATCATGCTCATCACTCAAAGATTTAGTGCCAAACTTTTTAATAACTTCTTCTAATATTTGAGCACAATTTTCCTTTCCATCATTTTCACGAAAGACATTAAAAAGATGAAGCATATGAGGCAACCTCAATTCCATTTTTTTAATTTTTTTTATAGACTAAACTAGTGATAAAACAAGAAACTAAAAGATTCAATTGCAAGATCTAAAGATATACCTTCAAGCACTCACCTCCCCGGCAACGGCGCCAGAAAAGAGCTTCATTGACGGGATGTGAGTGCCGCTTACCTAGCCTCCCTAGCAACGTCGCCAGAAAAGAGCTTGATGTCTACTACGCAACCTTCTTCTTGTAGACTCGTGTTGGGCCTCCAAGCGCAGAGTTTTGTAGGACAGTAGCAAATTTCCCTCAAGTGGATGACCTAAGGTTTATCAATCCGTGGGAGGTGTAGGATGAAGATGGTCTCTCTCAAGCAACCCTGCAATCAAATAACAAAGAGTCTCTTGTGTCCCCAACACACCCAATACAATGGTAAATTGTATAGGTGCACTAGTTCGGCGAAGAGATGGTGATACAAGTGTAATATGGATGGTAGATATAGGTTTTTGTAATCTGAAAATATAAAAACAGCATGGTAGCAAGTAACAAAAGTGAGCAAAAATGGTATTGCAATGCTTGGAAACAAGGCCTAGG
The DNA here is from genome assembly GCA_039707655.1 of Elymus sibiricus. NCBI lineage: Eukaryota > Viridiplantae > Streptophyta > Magnoliopsida > Poales > Poaceae > Elymus > Elymus sibiricus. Next base: position 56,644,906 of record CM077673.1, read on the forward strand.
GTTCATACTTTCACTAGTGCAAGTTCTCTAAAAAAAACTAACATAGTTGAATCATATATAAATCCCTCATGTGCGACAAAGAGTTCACTCCAAAGTCACAAATAACGGAGAACAAACGAAGAAATTATTGTAGGGTACGAAACCACCTCAAAGTTATCTTTTCCGATCAATCTTATGAGCTATCCCTATAAGTGTCACGAACAGCCCTAGAGTTCGTACTAAAATAACACCTTAAGATACACATCAACCAAAACCCTAATGTCACCTAGATACCCCAATGTCACCTCGAGTACCCGTGGGTTTGATTATACGATATGCATCACATAATTTCAGATTCATCTATTCAATCCAACACAAAGAACTTCAAAGAGTGCCCCAAAGTTTCTACCGGAGAGTCAAGATGAAAACGTGTGCCAACCCCTATGCATAGATTCCCATGGTCACGGAACCCGCAAGTTGATCACCAAAACATACATCAAGTGGATCAATAGAACATCCCATTGTCACCACAGATATCCCATCGCAAGACATACATCAAGTGTTCTCAAATCCTTAAAGATTCAATCCGATAAGTAAACTTCAAAGGGAAAACTCAATTCATCACAACTAGATAGAGAGGGGAAACACTCCATATGATTCATCTATATTAATAAAGCTCGCGGTACATCAAGATCGTGCCATCTCAAGAACACGAGAGAGAGATCAAACACATAGCTACTGGTACATACCCTCAGCCCCGAGGGTGAACTACTCCCTCCTCGTCATGGAGAGCGTCGGGATGATGAAGATGACCTCCGATGATGGTTTCCCCCTCCGGCAGGGTGCCGGAACGGGATCCCGATTGGTTTTTCGTGGCTCTGGAGGCTTGCGGCGGCGGAACTCCCGATCTATGTTTATTTTCGGAGGTTTCTATATTTATAGGAATTTATGGCGGTCGAAACAAGTCAGGATGGGCCACGAGGTGACGACAAGCCAGGGGGGCGCACCCTAGGGGGGGCGCCCCCCAGGCTTGTGGTGGCCTCGTGGCTCCCCTGGCCCAACTCCAACTCTCCCTGGGCTTCTTCTGGTCCATAAAAATTCACCGTAGATTTTTATTCCATTTGGGCTCCGTTTGATATTCCTTTTCTGTAAAACTCAAAAACACGGAAAAAACAGGAACTGGCACAGGGCTCTAGGTTAATAGGTTAGTCCCAAAAATAATATAAAGTTGTAGTAAAATGATTGTAAAACATCCAAGAATGATAATATAACAGCATGGAACAAACAAAAATTATAGATACGTTGGAGAGGTATCACGGGGTTCTCAGCTCCCTTCCTATCAATGATGTGTAAATCAAATTCTTGAAGCAAGAGAACCCACCTAATGAGTCTAGGTTTAGCATCTTTCTTTTCCATAAGGTATTTTATAGCAGCATGATCAACGTGAACAATAACTTTGGACTCAACAATATAGGATCTAAATTTATCACAACAAACAAAACTGCTAAAAATTCTTTTGCAGTAGTAGCATAGTTTCGTTGGGCACTGTCTAGAGTTTTACTAGCATAATGGATAACATTCAATTTTTTATCAACTCTTTGTCCTAGGACAGCACCAACAACATAGTCACTAGCATCACACATAATTTCAAAAGGCAAGTTCCAATCAGGTGGTTGAACGATAGGTGCAGAGGTTAAGGCTTTCTTGAGTGTTTAAAAGGCTTCCACACAATCATCATCAAAAATAAAGGAATATCCTTTTGCAAAACATTAGTAAGAGGCCTAGAAATTTTAGAGAAGTCTTTAATGAACCTCCTATAAAAACCAGCATGACCAAGGAAACTTCGAATACCTTTAATATCTTTAGGACATGGCATTTTCTCAATTGCATCAACTTTAGCTTTATCCACCTCAATACCTCGTTCAAATATTTTATGCCCCAAGACAATGCCTTCATTAACTATAAAGTGGCACTTCTCCCAATTCAAGACGAGATTAGTTTGTTCACATCTCTGCAAAACTCAATCAAGGTTGCTTAAGTAATCATCAAAAGAAGTTCCGTAAACGGAAAAATCATCCATGAAAACCTCCACGATCTTTTCACAAAAATCAGAGAATATAGCAGTCATACATCTTTGAAAGGTAGTAGGTGCATTGCATAAACCAAAAGGCATACGTCTATAAGCATAGGTTCCAAAAGGGCAAGTAAAGGTAAATTTCTCTTGATTGGATTGAGACACGGGTATTTGAGAGAATCCATAATATCCATCTAGGAAACAAAAGTGTGTGTGCTTAGATAGTCTTTCTAGCATTTGATCAATGAACGGTAGAGGGTAATGATCTTTCCTAGTAGCTTTATTTAATTTTCTGAAATCAATTACCATTCTATAGCCAGTGACAATTCTTTGTGGAATGAGTTCACTCTTGTCATTAGGAACAACGGTAATACCTCCCTTCTTAGGGACACAATGAACGGGACTTACCCATCTACTATCAGCTATGGGATAGATTATACCTGCCTCCAGAAGCTTTAATATTTCAGTTCTTACCACTTCTTTCATCTTCGGATTCAATCGCCGTTGATGATCAACAACGGGTTTGGCATCAGGTTCCATATTGATCTTGTGCTGACATAGAGTAGGACTAATGCCCTTAAGATCATCAAGAGTATATCCAATAGCAGCCCGGTGCTTCCTTAGAACTTTCAATAATCTTTCTTCTTCATGTTCTGAAAGGTTGGCACTAATAATAACAGGATATATCTTTTTCTCATCAAGATAAGCATACTTCAAAGTGTCAGGCAATTGTTTCAATTCAAACACAGGATCACCTTTAGGTGGAGGAGGACCTCCAAGAGTTTCAATAGGCAAATTGTGTTTCAAGCGAGGTTGTTGTTCGAAGAAAATTTGATCTATTTCATTTCTTTCACGCAGGTGCATATCATTTTCATGGTCAAGCAAATATTGTTCTAATGGATCAGTAGGAGGCACAGCAATAGAAGCAAGACCAATTACTTCATCCTTACTATATAACGCTTTATCATGAGGTTGTCTACTAAACTTGGAAAAAAGTAAACTCATGAATCACATTACCAAAACTGACACCGACAGTTTGTTTTTCACAATCTATCTTAGCATTGACGGTGCTCAAGAAAGGTCTACCAAAGATAATGGGACAAAAGTCATCTTGTGGGGAACCAAGGACTAGAAAACCAGTAGGGTATTTTACTTTCCCGCACAAGACTTCAACATCTCTAACAATCCCAAGTGGTGTGATAGTATCTCTATTAGCAAGTTTAATAGTAACATCAATGTCTTCCATTTCAGCAGGTGCTATTTCATCCATAATTTCTTGGTATAGAGTAAAAGGGATAGCACTCACACTAGCACCGAAATCACATAAACCATGATAGCAATGATCTCCTATTTTGACTGAGACAACAGGCAAGCCTACTATGGGTCTATGTTTATCTTTTTCATCAGGTTTAGCAATTCTAGCACCTTCATCACGAAAGTAGATAACATGCACGTCAATATTTTCTACCAAGAGATATTTAACCATAGCACACTAGGTTTTACTTTAATTTGCTCAGGTCGTTTAGGTGCTCTTATATTACTCTTACGAACCACAGTTGATACCTTAGCATATTCCTTTATCCTAACAGGAAAGGGTGGTTTTTCAATATAAGCGATAGGCACAACTGGATCAACATTGTAAAAGATGGTTTCTTCTTTAGCTATGACCGGTTCTTTAATTTCTTCTTTAATAGGGGGATGATATTTAAACCACTTCTCCTTAGGTAGGTCAACATGAGTAGCAAATGCTTCGCAGAAAGAGGCTACCATCTCAGAGTCAAGTCCATATTTAGTGCTAAACTTGTGAAAATTATCGGTATTCATAAAAGATTTAACACAATCAAATTCAAGCTTTATACCTGACTCATTACCTTCGTCGAGTTCCCAATCTTCAGAGTTGCGTTTAATTCTTTCTAAGAGATCCCACTTGAATTCAATAGTCTTCTTCATATAAGAACCAGCACAAGAAGTATCGAGCATGGATTGATCATTATGAGAAAGCCGATCATAAAAATTCTGAATGATAACTTCCCTCGGAATGTCATGATTGGGGTACGAATATAACATTGACTTAAGCCTCCCCCAAGCTAGAGCGATACTTTCTCCTTCACGAGGCCAAAAATTATATATATAATTCCGATCACGATGAACTAGATGCATGGGATAAAACTTTTGGTGAAATTCCAATTGCAAACGATTCCAGTTCCACGATCCAAGATCATCACATAGCCTATACCATGTCAATGCTTTTCTCTCCAAAGATAAAGGCAAAGCCTTCTTCTTAACTTCATCTCCGGGTAAACATGCAAGCTTAAATAATCCACAAATTTCGTTCACATATAAAAGGTGCATATCAGGATGTTCAGTTCTATCTCCTGCATAAGGTTTAGCAAGAAGTTGTTATAACATACCCGAAGGAATTTCATAAGTAACATTTTCAATAGGTGTTGTAGGTTGAGGGGCAACTAATTGTGGTACCGGTCGAGGTGAAGATACCCCGAGCAAACCCCTCAAAGGATTGTTTTCCATAGTAGCAAGTAGCGATAAATTTCAGCATGTAGTATAAGTTTTTCTTTACCGATTTCCACTTACCACGAGCGCTTCACTCCCCGGCAACGGCACCAGAAAAGAGTCTTGATGACCCACAAGTATAGGGGATCAATCGTAGTCCTTTCGATAAGTAAGAGTGTCGAACCCTGAAAGCACATTTGCTCCCTTGGTGGTTTTGGTAATTAATAACAACATATAAGTCATTGAACTAATGTCTCCACTAAGTATATTTCAGGAAAAGTTCAATGATAGGGATGGAAAAAGGATTGTGGAGATTGTGGAATTACCCCAAGATGCAAGGAAATGGATTGGCAAAGCTTCAAGCAAGAGGACTCTACATTTTACTTTGTGAGAAATCACTTTGAGTCCATAGGAAAGCCAATACTATTAAAAGGGGGTAAGGTTTTGTTGGTGAACAAAATGCTCATACGTGCACAAGTGATAGTCACCAAAAACACCCACAAGCTCTTCCACAAAAGTCTGTCCAAAGTCAAATATCCAAAATCGGTGCAACCAACACTTTCCACTCGGTGCCACCGATTCCCATACTCAGACAGACTCAGCCAAACCCTAGCCACTTCGGTGCAACCGATTCTGCTTCGGTGCCACCGAGTTTAGGTTGCCAACTTTCTGTTATGCAGATTCACAATATCGGTACCACCGAGATTGTTGGATCGGCGTCACCGAGAATGGGCAATCTGACCGTTGGTCACCTTATCGGTGCAACCGAGTTTCCTATATCGGTCTCACCGAGATTCAAAAGTTGCCACCTTTTGGTCACTTCGGTACCACCGAGATTAACACATCGGTGTCACCGAGTTGGTCATTTTGTGTGTAACGGTTGGATTTTTGGGGATGCCTATATATACCCCTTCACCACCACCCACTCGAAATAGAAGCACTCAGAACTATTCCATACTTGCCCCATCCAGTTTTCTGAGAGAGAACCACCTACCCTTGTGCTGAGGTCAAGATCTTCCACTCCAACCATATGGATCTTGATTTCTAGCCTCCCCAAGTTGCTTTCCACCAATCCCATCTCTTCCACCAAGCCAAATCTGTGAGAGAGTGATTGTGTGTTGAGGAGTCTATCATCTTGAAGCACAAGAGCAAGGAGTTCATCATCATTGTCGAGCCTATTACCTTTTGGAGGGTGGTGCCTCCTAGATTGGTTAGGTGTCGCTTGGGAGCCTCCTACTTCGTGTTGTGGAGTTGAACCAAGAAGTTTGTAAGGGCAAGGAGATCGCCTACTTCGTGAAGATCTACTCATAGTGAGGCTAGTCCTTCGTGGACGGAAGCCGTTATGGAATAGTCAAGGTTGCTACTTCGTGGACCCTTATGGGTGGAGCCCTCCATGGACTCTCGCGACCGTTACCCTCTGTGGGTTGAAGACTCCATAAACGTGGATGTACGATAGCACCACCTATCGGAACCACGGGAAAAATCATCGTGTCTAAAATTGCGTTTGATCCTCCAACCCTATCCTTTCTACTCATGCTTGTTGTTACTTTCCGTTGCTATACTCTTAGACTTGCATGTGTAGGGTGTACTTGACTTGCCATGAAATGCTAAAATCTGCCAACTCTAAAATTTGGGAAAAGGTAGAATTTTTATTTGGTCAAGTAGTCTAATCACCCCCCCTCTAGAGATACTTTCGGTCCTACAAGTGGTATCAGAGCTTTGGTCTCCATTGCATTGGTCTCACAACCTAGGAGAGTATGGCGTCTAGTGAGGGAAATTATCACCATAGAGGTCCGTACTTTGATGGCACTAATTTTGCTAGTTGGAAGCACAAAATGAAAATGCATATTCTTGGTCATAACCCCGCCGTTTGGGCTGTTGTTCGTGTTGGCTTGCAAGGTGAATTCTTTGGTGATGGAAAGGAACCGGATCGTGAAGCGACCGCGGAAGAATTGAAGATGTTGCAATACAATGCTCAAGCATGCGACATTCTCTTCAACTGTCTATGCCCCGAAGAGTTCAACAAAATCAGCCGTCTTGAGAATGCAAAAGAGATTTGGGATACTTTGGTTGATATGCACGAAGGAACCGAGTCCGTGAGAGAATCCAAGTTAGATGTTCTTCAAAGTCAGCTTGACAAGTTCAAGATGAAGGATGGTGAAGGAGTCGCAGAGATGTACTCTAGGCTAGCTCTCATCACCAATGAGGTTGCCGGCTTGGGAAGCGAAGAAATGACCGACAAATTCATCATCAAGAAGATACTTAGAGATTTGGATGAGAGATACGACACCGTGTGCACATTGATCCAAATGATGCCCAACTACAAAGATCTCAAGCCTACGGAAGTCATTGGAAGGATTGTTGCTCAGGAGATGACACTCAAAGACAAAGAAGAGCTTCACCACAAGTCTAGCGGTGCTTACAAAGCCACAAGTGATGCTCCCACAACTTCAAGCGACAACCTTGTCACCAATGAAGAGATAAGCCTCATGGTCAAGAAATTCAACAAGTTCTACAAGAATGGAGGCAAAGAACGAAACTCCAACTCAAGATATGATGAGAAGCGTTCGTCAAGTCGTGACCGCAATTGCTACAATTGTGGGAAGCCCGGACACTACTCCAATGAGTGCACGGCTCCCTACAAACGAAGAGAAGAGTCACCTCGAAGACGAAGCTCAAGGAATGAATCACCTCAAAGAGAGAGAAGGAGTAGAGATGATCGTTATGAACGAAGACACTCAAGGAGAAGTAGAGATTTGGAGAAGAAGGACAAGTACACCAAGAGCTACACAAGAAGAAAACATCAAGCTCATGTTGGTGAATGGGTTTCCGGCTCCGACTCCGACAACAACTCCGAGAGAAGCTATCACTCCGATTCCGACTATAGTCAAGATGATGGTGTTGCCGGAATTGCTCTAGTGACTACCAACTCCTATGATCTATTTGATTCACCAAACGAAGGGAGTGGAAGTTGCTTCATGGCTAAAGGCCCCAAGGTATCACACCCCGAGTATCTTGATTTCGATAGTGATGAAGATGACTTGCTTTGTGATGATGACTTGCTCTTTGATAAAACTAGTGATGTTAGTCAAAATGAACTTGATAATTCTCATGCTAGTCAAGATAAGTCAATTGATGATGATAATATGAAAATAGAACAACTAACTAAAGAACTACTCTTAAGTTAGCTCATGAATCTACTCTTGAAGATCATAGAGAGCTTGTAAGAACTCATGAGAAGCTACGCTTCGAGAAGCTCAACTTGGAGCAAGAGCATGAGTTTCTAAAACCTATCAATGACGATCTCCGAAAGAAGACTTCATCTTATCTAGCCAAACGACTACTCTTGTCTACATTCATGCCTCAAGTTAAAACTAAGCAAACTAGTAACAAAGGCAAGAAAGGTTCTTCATCTAGTAGCAACAATAAAAATGCTAAACCAAATGATGTTGCTTCTAGTAGTTCTATTGATTCCACTAATGATGATTCTCTTAGCCAAGTTACACTTGAGCAAGAAAATGCTTTATTGAAAGGAATTATAGAAAAGGGTATCTACAAGAGTCTTGCCGGGTGTAAACAATTTGAGGAAATTGTACGCAAGCACGGAGGATACCGAAAGAACCATGGTGTTGGCTACTTCAACGCTAATGGAGTTGAATGGGAAGAAAGTCAATACCCCAAGCCCAAGTTTGTTCCTCAAAAGGAGAAGTATGAAAATACTCTTCCCAAGGGGACAAACACTCTAGATGACCTTCCACCACAAGACCACAAGCTCAAGGGCAAGAACAAGCTTCAAGAGGACATTGACTCATATGAAGATGAACCCCTAGCTATGGTGGAGTGGGTTCCCAAGGCTACTTCAAGCTCAACGTCTACAAAGGCTACTACAACACCAAGAATCCCCATCAACTTGATGTGGGTCCCCAAGAAGAAGAACTAGAGAGTTCTTGAGGGGTGACCCCACCAATGAAATTCACTCACATTCATTAATGGCAAGAACTATTTGCAATCAACATCAACTCTATGCAATAGTTCAAGGAGTCACACATTCCCTCAAAGGTAAGCAAGGGACAAGGTAATCAACAAATCAATGGACATCATTACACATGCTTTGCACTCCATGTCCATAGATATCCTTGTATTTGTCTCTTATGTGTTGGGACTAACCCATGTAGGTGAGAAGAGTAAGGAAACAACAAGGATGCTCCCAACTCTTGGTGATCTTCATCAACCTTGAGCATCCACCACTACCTCACCAACATGAAGTCTTCATCGACAAAACCCAAGGTTAGTTTATCCCTCTTATGGGGGGATGTCACATCAAGGGGGAGCTTTACTCTAAGACTTGAGTTAAAGCATCTCTTAGCATGTGACAACATTAAATGCTTTATGAAAAAGTGGTAACCCCACTTGTGCTTAAACGATGAGTATGACCTATGATCAAGTATTCTTACTTGGCTCCTAAGTCAATATACTCATATATAGATGACTTCGTCATCGCCCAAGTGCTTGTTAGATGCTAGTATGTATGTGCATGTTTGTCATGATTTCTCTTGACATCTTATTGTGTGAGCATGTTGGTCTGCATTTATTTTCCCATCCGAGGACATCCAATTGTTGCTATTTGGCTTTTTGATTTATCTTTTGCCAATTGGATGGACAAGAATGCCTAGGACCACTCTTTAGCTATCTATGCTATCTCACCTCATATTCCATTCATGCTGCATCACAAAACTTGAACAAGTACTTTTCGATCCCTCTGTGTGTGGAGCACTCGGAGTTCCGTATCGACAAGGACTGACCATTAAAACCTCCCAAGTGCATCTCGGTGGAACCAACCCAAATTCTCGGTGTCATCGAATGCCTAGGGTTGATCTGGTTTTCAATCTCGGTACTACCGATTCCATATTCTCGGTTACACCGAGTTTCCCTGTCAGCTGACAGTTGAGGAACTCGGTGACACCGAAAATGTTGAATCGGCATCACCGACAGTGAGGGGTATATAAGCTGGGGTCCCAATGGTTCAAAAATTCAATCTTCAATCGTCGCGCCCCAAACCCTAAGCTGCCGCAAAAGGACCCCCTGGTCGTCGCCCTTGTCTCCCCGCGCTCCACCGCTGCTGGGATCCTCGCCGTCGACGGGCATCTTCGCCGCCGTCACCGCCATAGCGGATCCGTCACCAAGCTAGGGTACGGATTCGATCTTTCTTTGCGCTCCCCGTCCGAATCTTGCGCATTGAAGTTATTTTATCTATAAGCCACTGTTTGCACGTCTTCCTATCCACAAGAAAATTCCATAGATTAGGGAATGATCGATTTTCTAGGGTTTACCGTCCGCCCGATGGAACTCGGTGGAACCGAAGCAAACAAATCGGTGTCACCGATTTGCCTGTCTGTGCTGCTGAGAACTATCTTGGTGAAACCGAGTACTTCTTTTCGGTCTCACCGAAAAGAGTGCCAAGTTTCTGTTAAGGAGAAAGTCAGTCTCGGTAGTACCGAAATTTTTGCTTCGGCTGTACCGATTTTCATGTGACAGAATGTAAACCTTGAGAATCTTTTGTTCAAACTTTCAAAAACCAGCTGAAAATTTTGTGATGACTCATCTTCTTCTGCTCCTCTATACTCTATTCACAGGGTCAGTATGTCAAGTGCTGAGGACAGTGAGAACAACTTCCAAGAGGAGAATATTGTCATGAGTTCAGGCACTAGTCCTGAGTCCAGTTCCCCTTCAGATCCAGGCACTCCCAGTTCTCATGGGTTGCCCAAGGCTGCTACAAGGGCCAGGAAGAAGCTGAATTCAGATGAGGAGGATTCAGATTTTGTGCCAGAGGAGATTCTTGCTAAGAAGCAAGAGAAAGCTGCCAAGAAATCTGCAAATGAAGCCACCTCTTCAAGGAGAGCTGTCAGGAAGGAGTATGCCAGCTCAGAAGCTATGAGAGCACCTGAGGGTGCTAGGGCAAAAATGGCTCTTCACCTTGAGTCACCCCCAAAGAAATCTATGCCTAAGAAGGCAGGGGAGAAGAAAAGAGCTAGGAAGAGGATTGTTTATGTCACTGGTAGGCAGACCTCCATGTTTGAAGATCTAGAGGAGGCTGCTGGTGCTGCTGCTGAGGAGGAGGAAGAACATGTTGAGAAGGCCCCTCCCAAGAAGAAACAAAAGAAGCTTATGTCTGATGCTATGCCAAAGACTGGCACATCCAAGAGCACCAAGTCTGTCCCCAAGAAGGCTGCTGCTCAAAAGCCCAAGAGGTTGTCCAGGCAGGATGAAGATGCTATGTCAGCTTTGATGAAGCTTAGACCACACCATCCAGTACATAATGCCAGCTATCCACTTGCTGAAGATATGAAGAAGAGGAGGGATTATGGTTTGAGGGCATGGAGATCTGCTGATCCATATGCCCAAAGGAGAAAAACAGCTGTGGACTACAGATTCTACACCAAAGAGCAACCGGATTTCTATGAAACTGTGCTATTTGACAAGAGTCCAGCTGTGAGTGACATGAGGTATGTGGACTGGAAATTCATCAAGGAGAATGAAGACTACTTTCCAAGTGTCCAAGACAATTTCCACTGCATTGGTTTGGATGAGTTTGTTGGCAGAGAATTTATAGCATGGAATGATGAGATGATCATGCAATTCTACTCCACTGCACATTTCTATGGAGATGGTAGGATTGTATGGATGAATGAAGGAGCAAGATATGAGTCCACTGTTGATGAATGGGCTGCAATCTTGGGAGTCCCAGAGGTACAGGATGGTGACTTGGATGTATACTCGGAATCCAAGGAGAGCCACAATGCTATGGCCAATATGTACAATGTGATCCCTGCTGCTCATGTGAAGTCTCACAAGTTAGGATCCATCTACTTTCTTCAGGCTGGCCTTCGTACCATGAACACCATTCTAAGGCATACTTTGATGCCCAAGTCAGGAGATGACAAGATGATCCGAGGCTACTCCATCAACATGCTGATCCATCTTGACAGACACACCAGGATTAGAGTCATGGACTTGATTGTTGAGACAATCAAGAGGGTTGCTGCTGATCAGAAGCGCTCTTGCTGCTATGCACCCTATATCCAGATGCTTATCAACTCTAAGTTGGAGAAGCACATATTTGCTCTTGACAGACCCCACTTGCCCCTACAGCCAGATCTCGAGGATAGCATTGTGGTGATGGATCCAGAACATCCCACATCTGCTGCAGCTCAGGCAGAGGCAGAGGCAGCTAGAGCCACTAGTGCTCAAGTCCCTAGATCTAGGAACGAGCAAATGGATCTTTTTATCTCATCAGTTCAGGGCATGCAGAAGGACATTAAGGACATCTTGGACAATCAAAACAGTCTTGTCAGGATCTTTGGGAATAGGATCAAGACCCTTAATGATAAGGTGGATGGGCTGACTAAGACCGTCAATGAGCTCAAGAAGGAAGTTGACTCAGTGCCTCTTCCTCATTCTTCAGATGATGATGATGATGGTGAGGATGGATCACCTCTCAGGCCAGGCACACACTTCACTACTCAGGCCAGATCAGCCACTGTGCCAGCTCTAGACTTGTGGCCCTCTTCATCAGCTCCTGCCACTGTCACCTCAGCTCCTGCTCCATCAGCTCCAGTTCCTCCAGTTGCCACTCCAACTCCATCCACGACATCTGCAGAGATCTTCGCCGACGCTGTTATCTCGACTCCTTCATCAACAACCGGAGGAGATCAGCCCAAGAACGCTTAGATATATGCCTTTGAACTTTTTTGGTAACTTGTTGCCAAAGGGGGAGAAGTGTATATAGATCTTTAGGCTTCGAGTGAGAGAGCGTTTGGTTTTTATCGCTTTTTCAAAACATTTGTCTTTTGGTTGCTTGTGTTGAACCTATATGTGTTTTGATCATACGCTTAATTTGTGTTGTGCTACTATTTCCTATCATCTTAATGCTTATGAGATGATCAATATCTTTGTTTGGTTGTGTTGTGCTATGATGTTCACTCTTATTATTCTCGCACACCACCAAGTTGTATGTGACATGGAAGAAGTGCCCCATGTACCTAATCGATTGTGCATTTGCATTCAAACGCAAATTTAAAAATAATGCACAAATTTAGGGGGAGCTCTTGCTTATCACATACTTCTCAAAGTGACGATTATATTCATTGATTATATCATATGTCGAAGCTTTGATCTATATGTTGTCATCAATTACCAAAAAGGGGGAGATTGAAAGCACATTTGCTCCCTTGGTGGTTTTGGTAATTAATAACAACATATAAGTCATTGAACTAATGTATCCACTAAGTATATTTCAGCAAAAGTTCAATGATAGGGATCGCAAAAGGATTGTGGAGATTGTGGAATTACCCCAAGATGCAAGGAAATGGATTGGCAAAGCTTCAAGCAAGAGGACTCTACATTTTACTTTGTGAGAAATCACTTTGAGTCCATAGGAAAGACAATACTATTAAAAGGGGGTAAGGTTTTGTTGGTGAACAAAATGCTCATACGTGCACAAGTGATAGTCAAAAAAACACCCACAAGTTCTTCCACAAAAGTCTGTCCAAAGTCAAATATCCAAAATCGGTGCTACCAACACTTTCCACTCGGTGCCACCGATTCCCATACTCAGACAGACTCGGCCAAACTCTAGCCACTTCGGTGCAACCGATTCTGCTTCGGTGCCACCGAGTTTAGGTTGCCAACTTTCTGTTACCAAAATTCACAATATCGGTACCACCAAGATTGTTGGATCGGCGTCACCGAGAATGGGCAATCTGACCGTTGGTCACCTTATCGGTGCAACCGAGTTTCCTATATCGGTCTCACCGAGATTCAAAAGTTGCCACCTTTTGGTCACTTCGGTACCACCGAGATTAACACATCGGTGTCACCGAGTTGGTCATTTTGTGTGTAACGGTTGGATTTTTGGGGATGCCTATATATACCCCTTCACCACCACCCACTCGAAATAGAAGCACTCAGAACTATTCCATACTTGCCCCATCCAGTTTTCTGAGAGAGAACCACCTACCCTTGTGCTGAGGTCAAGATCTTCCACTCCAACCATATGGATCTTGATTTCTAGCCTCCCCAAGTTGCTTTCCACCAATCCCATCTCTTCCACCAAGCCAAATCTGTGAGAGAGTGATTGTGTGTTGAGGAGTCTATCATCTTGAAGCACAAGAGCAAGGAGTTCATCATCATTGCCGAGCCTATTACCTTTTGGAGGGTGGTGCCTCCTAGATTGGTTAGATGTCGCTTGGGAGCCTCCTACTTCGTGTTGTGGAGTTGAACCAAGAAGTTTGTAAGGGCAAGGAGATCGCCTACTTCGTGAAGATCTACCCATAGTGAGGCTGGTCCTTCGTGGACGGAAGCCGTTATGGAATAGTCAAGGTTGTTACTTCGTGGACCCTTATGGGTGGAGCCCTCCGTGGCCTCTCGCGACCGTTACCCTCCGTGGGTTGAAGACTCCATAAACGTGGATGTACGATAGCACCACCTATCGGAACCACGGGAAAAATCATCGTGTCTACAATTGCGTTTGATCCTCCTACCCTATCCTTTCTACTCATGCTTGTTGTTACTTTCCGCTGCTATACTCTTAGACTTGCATGTGTAGGGTGTACTTGACTTGCCATGAAATGCTAAAATCTGCCAACTCTAAAATTTGGGAAAAGGTAGAATTTTTATTTGGTCAAGTAGTCTAATCACCCCCCCCCCCCTCTAGACATACTTTCGGTCCTACAAACCCAACGAGGAGCAGAAGGAAATGACAAGCGGTTTTCAACAAGGTAATTTCTGCAAGCACTGAAATTGTAGGTAACAGATAGTTTGATAGCAAGATAATTGGTAGCAAGCAAGTAACGGTAACAGTAAAGAAGGTGCAGCAAGGTAGCCCAATCCTTTTGAGGCAAAGGACAGGCCAGAACAATCACTAGTAATAGGCAAAGTGTTCTTGAGGGTACACGGGAATTTCGTCTAGTCACTTTTATCATGTTGGTTTGATTCATGTTCGCTACTTTGATAATTTGATATGTAGGTGGACCGGTGCTAAGGTGTTGTTCTTACTTGAACTAACAACCTACATATGATTAACCATAGCATTAAACATGTGGATCCAAATCAGCCCCTTACGAAGTAGCGCATAAACTAGGGTTTAAGCTTCTGTCACTCTAGCAACCCATCATCTAATAACTACTCCACAATGCATTCACTTAGGCCCATGAATGGTGAAGTGTCATGTACTCGACGTTCACATGACACCACTAAGGGAATCACAACATACATATCATCAAAATATCGAACACATACCAAATTCACATGATTACTCGCAACATGACTTCTCCCGTGACCTCAAGAACAAAGGTAACTACTCACAAATAATAATCATGCTCAAAATCAAAGGAGTATTGAATAGCATAATGGATCTGAACATATAATCTTCCACCAAATAAACCATATAGTAATCAACTACACAAGGTAATCAACACTACTAGTCACCCACAGGTACCAATCTGAGGTTCCGGTACAAAGATTGAACACAAGAGATGAACTAGGGTTTTGTGACGCCCCCAATTTGACCGTACGCTAATCATACATGCGAATGCGTACGACCAAGATTAGGGACTCACTGATCGATATCACAACACAACTCTAGACACAAATTAAAGTCATACAGCTTCATATTACAAGCCAGGGGCCTCGAGGGCTCGAATACAAAGCTCGACAAGCACGAGTTAGCGGAAGCAAAAATATCTGAGTACAGACATAAGTTAAACAAGTTTTGCCTTAAGAAGGCTAGCACAAACATAAGCAGCGGATCGAAAGAGGCGAGGCCTCCTGCCTGGGAGCCAACCTAACTACTCCTGAGCGTCAGCACTCTCCATGTAGAAGTAGGCTCCAGCGGTGGTGTAGTAGCCGTCTCCGGCGTACTCCATCTCCTAGGCTCCGTCATCTGAATGCGGTAATCGTATCGAGGGGGGAAGAGAATGCAAAGCAGCGGTGAGTACTCATCCAAAGTACTCGCAAGACTGACATCAGAACTATGCTAAGTATGCACCATTATCAAAGGAAAGGGGGGTTATATCTGGACTGACTGCAGAAAGCAAGAATGAGGGGGGGAGGCCTGGTCCTATCGAAGACTAGCATCTTCAACATCTTGCAGCATTAGAAGAGTGTAGATTGGTAACTCATATGTAACAATATCATTGTAGCAATTTTATTAAGTAACCACGCCCAGAGATTCTTCCTCGACTCCCTGCGAGGAAGCAATCCCGGAGCCAACATTCATTTCAAATTAAAGTCACAATTTTAGTTGTAGTAGCTCAAGGTACAACTCCAAGTCGTCATGTTACCGTGGACACGGCTATTCGAATAGTTAATTTCATCCCTGCAGGGGTGCACCACGTTTACCATCACGCTTGATCACCTTTGGCCGGACACACTTTCCTGGGTCATGCCCGGCCTCGAAGATCAACACGTCATCGCCCTACCTGGGCTCAACAGAGAGGCCAGCCCACCGGTCTAAATCCTAAGCGCACAGGGTTCGTGGGCCCACTTGCCCTTTGCACTCCTGCACGATCCGTATGCGGTCGGTGTCAGTCCTGGCACCTCTTAATACAGGATGGTGCTTTAACGCGGGCCACCCGGGCGCGCGCCGCCATTGCTGACGTCCGAAGAGCTTCGGCTGATACAACGACGCCGAGTACCCATAACTTCTCCCACGTGAAGGTTAGTGCGAAAAGGTCAAATGACCAACTCAGATCAAATACCCAAACCATTAGCATTTTATTAATTGCGGTGACGACCGCGATACACGATATGTGGTCCCGTCGCCCCGTCTCGAGGTCTTGTGGCAAGGGCCAAGAATGCCCGGCCACTCCCCGTCGTATTACACCAACACCCTCCGGTCATCCTGACCTCATCATGTATCCTCCGGTCATCCTGACCTCATCATGTATCAACAGTAAAGTAAAGCAACCGTGTGTCTATAACACCAAGGGAAAAAATGAGGAATCACCCTCGATGGATCCCACTCAAAGTAACCGTCAAGGTGACCAGAGAGGATTCACCCTTGATGGTCTACGCTTGAGGGGTTGCACGACAGAAACGTCGTCGGGAGTGGTGAAGGAGGAATCACCCTCGATAACCACGACCGACTAGCTACACTACAGAGTTAGCATCATGAGTACTTCACGAGGTGTCACCCTCGGTACTCGATAGTAGCTTTGCAGAGTCGTACAACTAAGGGGTGTGCGGTGAATGTGACAGGCATGGCTGGTCGGTCAGTTGACCGAGTCTTCGGGTCTTCGAGTCGTCGAGTCGTCGATGAAGAAGCAGGGGCAACTGGGACTAAGGGGGTTCACAGGGGATTCATTGATCAACCTATACTAAGCAATTGATATAACAGCAGGTATAGTAGCAGTTTATCAAAAACAGGCTATGCATCAGAAGTAGGAACTAGCTAATACAGTAGCAAAATCTAATGCAAGAATGAGAGGGAAAGAGTTGGGCGATATCGGAATGCTCAAGGAGGTTTGCTTGCCTTGCTGCTCTGCTGCAAAGGCCTGGTCGTCAACGGCGTAGTCGTACCCGGCAGTAGCGTCAGTCTCGGGGTCTACCGGTAAGAAGAGGGGGGAGAAACAATAAATATAAAAGCACAGATGCGACACGATGCATGACATGGCAAATAAGAAAGCTAGGCATGCACTAATGCAGTACCACACATCGCAGACGGGTCGGAAGAATATCTGACGATATTTTCCGGGTCTCGGGCTACTACCGGACAAACGAAAACGATGGAAAAGTTCCACGTTTGTTATGATAGGAGCACGTGACACACGAACGGACGGCGTATTCGGATTCGTGGGATTTTTCTGAACAACTTTCATGTATAAAATATTTTCATCCGAGTTACGGATTATTTTATATTAATTTTTAAAGTTTTATTAATATTCTGGAATTAACCGATTTAAATTAATTAAATAAATGTAATTATGACATTAGCATGATGTCATGCTGACATCAGCAGTCAACAGGGGCTTAGACTGGTCAAACTGACCAGTGGGTCCTACATGTCATTCTCACAGGTTAATTAAGGTTTAATTAACATTTAATCAGAATAATTTAGGGGGTGGGACCCACATGTCATTGACATATTAATTATACTAATAAGCAGATCTATTTAAACAGGGTTAATTAGTTGTTAATGGGGCTGGGCCCCACATGTCATACACGGATTAACTTAACAAAGTGATTAGCTAATCTGATTATCCTGATTAAGTTAATTAACAACTTAATTAATTAATTTATCTAAGTAATTGTTTATTTATTTTTATATTTTTATCTAACACTTTTGTTTTAATTAACAGGGGTCGGGCCCCACATGTCATAGGCCAGGGGGTTAGTGGGGCTAACCCACTAACCAGATCGGCCGGGGGCGAGGCCACGGCCAGGGCAAACGGGCGTGCCGGGGAGGGCTCGCCGGTGGCCGGACCGGCGAGGCCAGCTACAGCGGCAAGAGGGGGGGCGGCCAGGGCCAGCGTGGGCGGCGGAAGGCGGAGGCGATGGCTAGGCAGGCGGGGGCCGACGCGGGACCATGGTGAGCGGGCGCTAGCAGGGCGCGGCGGCACGGTGCGAGCGCGAGCGGGGGTGGGGCGCGGGGCCGCGGCGAGAGGGGGCGAGCGGTGCCTCGGCGGCGGCGAGCATCTAGCGCCGGCGGGGTGGTTCCGGTCGGAGGGGGGAGGAGGAGGGACGGGAGGAGCCCCGGGGCCGGAGCTCACATGCGGTGGCGGCGAGGCAACTTGCTCGGGGGGGTGACGCGGGGAGGCGCCGGCAAGGGGGAGATGAGGAAGAGGGGTCCGACGGTGGTGGGGGCGCCATGGGCGCCGGCGGGGAGGACGGCCGGCGGCGCGGTGCGCCGGGGAAGCATCGGGGCGGCGTCGGCTTCTGTCGGGGGAGGAACCGGTGAGGAGGCGAGGCGAGGCGGCGGTGGTGGCGCCGGTGAGCGGCGTCGGCGCCGGTAGGGAGGCGCGGGGGCGGCCTCTTCCCCGATCCGATTTGGATCGGGAGGAGAGGGGGGATCGGGGGCGAGTGGGGGGGGGAAGCGAGTGGAGGGGGAGGGGAGGCTAGGGTTCGGGGGGGTTGACCCCTTGTAGCGGCTCGGGTGGGCCGGCCTGCCTAATGGGCCGAGGCCCAGTTGGGCCGGTCCGGGGGGGTTCCCTTTTTATTTTATTTTTTAAAAGCTTTTCTTTTAAATACTTGATGTTTTTAAAATATTTTAGTATCTTAGCATTTTTATAAAAAGTTCCACCTAGTCAAATATTAGTGTTGTAATATTTGGCAAGGCCACAAAAAGTTTGGGGGCCTTTTGAAAATATTTGAAACTGCTATAATTAAAAAGGCATTTAAATAAATGATTTGGAATCTGTTTTAGTTATTTTGAGGCACCAAAACAATTTATAAAATGTTGGTTATGACTGGAAAATAGCTTAGGGAATATTTGCAACCTAAGCATGATTTTTATTTCTGGTTTGCAAAAAATTATTTAAACCACTTATTAAATGAATTTTGAAAATCATTAGGGAATTCAAATGAGATATGATTGTCAAACATGGTTTAGTAAAGATTGATTAACTTAACTCCTGGGTTACTGTAGCTTAATTACTAAGATCACTGTAGCACCAAGTCCAGGGTGTTACTGATAGAATTGATCACCGAGGTATTTACCTAAGCAGGGAATTACCACTGTTCAGATAAGCTAGATTACAAGAAAGGTTAAACAGACCAATGGAAAGGAAAATGTGTTCATCACATTAAACAGACCAATGGAAAGGAAAATGTGTTTATCACATTAATAGACCAATGGAAAGGAAAATGTGTTTATCACATTAAACAGACCAATGGAAAGGAAAATGTGGTTATACTCAAGTTTTAGGAGTATATCTTTCCCAAGGAAAAATAGAGCATGATATACATGACAGGATAGCAAGTAGATAACCATTTAGGTAAAAGGGGCGAGGAAATTCATGACATTCCCATACAATGGTGTTTGGATAAATGATCAAGAAACAATTAGCATTGAGCTTACCTTATTTTTGATGAATGGTATACTGCTACTTCTCGAGCATGCGTTGGTTTCCGTGAAGAGGAACGGATGATGCAGCAAAGTAGATAAGTATTTCCCTCAGTTGTTGAGAACCAAGGTATCAATCCAGTAGGAGATACAAGCAAGTCCCCAATAGATGTACCTACACAAAGAATCAAACACTTGCACCCAACGCTATAAAGGGGTTGTCAATCCCTTCACGGTTATTTGCAAGGATGAGATGTGATAGAGATAGATAGAATAGATTGCTTGAACGGAAAGTAAAACAAAAGTAAAAATAATGCAGCAAGGTATTTTTGGTATTTTTGGTTTTAGATCTAAAAGTATAAGATGGAAAATAGACCTGGGGGGCATAGGTTTCACTAGAGGCTTCTCTCATGATGGCAAGTATTACGGTGGGTGAACAAATTACTGTCGAGCAATTGATAGAAAAGCGAATAATTATGAAGATATCTAAGGCAATGATTATGCATATAGGCATCACGTCTGTGTCAAGTAGACCGAAACGATTCTGCATCTACTACTATTACTCCACACATCGACCGACTCCTGCCTGCATCTAGAGTTTTAAGTTCATGAAGAACAGAGTAACGCATTAGGTAAGATGACATGATGTAGAGGGACAAACTCAAGCAATATGATGAAAACCCCATCTTTTTATCCTCGATGGCAACAATGCAATACGTGCCTCGCTACCCCTACTATGTCACTGGGTGAGGACACCGCAAGATTGAACCCAAAACTAAGCACTTCTCCCATTGCAAGAATTACCAATCTAGTTGGCCAAACCAAACCAATAACTCGAAGAGACTTGCAAAGATATGAAATCATGCATATAAGAATTCAGAAAAGACTCAAATAATATTCATACATAATCTGAACATAAACCCACAATTCATCGGATCTCGACAAACACACCGCAAAAGAGTATTACATCGGATAGATCTCCATGAAGATCATGAAGAACATGGTATTGAAGAGCAAAGAGAGAGAAGAAGCCATCTAGCTACTAGCTATGGACCCGAAGGTCTGTGGTGAACTACTCACGCATCATCGGAGGGGCAATGGAGTTGATGTAGATGCCCTACGTGATCGAATCCCCCTCCGGCAGATTACCGGAAAAGGCTCCAAGATTGGATCTCACGGGAACCGAGGCTCCTGGCGGCAGAAAAGTGTTTTCGTGGCTCTTTTTGGTATCCAGGGAATATTTCTGAATTTATAGGCCGAAGAATAGGGTTGGAGGAGTTGCCGTGGGGCCACAAGCCAGGGGGCGCCCCCCCCCCCCCCCCCAGGGCGCGCCCCTGTGGCTTGTCGCCACACGGTGGCTCCCCTGCCTTGGTCTCCAAGTCCTCTGGGTTGCTTCTGGTCCAAGAAAAATTATTCCGAAGATTTTATTCCGTTTGGACTCCGTTTAATTTTCCTTATCTGCAATACTCAAAAACAAGGAAAAAACAGAAACTGGCACTAGGCTCTAGATTAATAGGTTAGTCCCAAAAATAATATAAAATAGCATATTAATGCATATAAAACATCCAAAACAGATAATATAACAGCATGGAACAATCAAAAATTATAGATACGTTGGAGACGTATCAAGCATCCCCAAGCTTAATTCCTGCTCGTCCTCGAGTAGGTAAATGATAAAAACAGAATTTTTGATGTGGAATGCTACCTAACATATTTATCCATGTAATATTCTTTATTGGGGCATGAATATTCAGATCCGTAAGATTCAAAACAATAATCTAATATTGACATAAAAACAGTAATACTTCGAGCACACCAACAAGGCAATTGTGTCCTTTCGAAATAACATGGCCTTAGAAAGTTATCCCTACAAAATCATATGGTCTGGCTATGCTCCATCTTCCCCACACAAAGTATCTAAATCATGCACAACCCCGATGAACAAGTCAAGTAATTGTTTCACACTTTTGGTGTTCTCAAACCTTTTCAACTCTCATGCTAGACATGAGCGTGAGCCATGGATATAGCACTATAGGTGGAATAGAATATGGTGGAGGTTGCAAGGAAAAAGGGAGAAGATAGTCTCACATCAACTAGGCGTATCAACGGGCTAAGGAGATGCCCATCGATAGATATCAATGTGAGTGAGTAGGGATTGCCATGCAACAAATGCACTTAGAGCTATAAGTGTATGAAAGCTCAAAAAGAAAACTAAGTGGTCGTGCAAGATGAAACTCCACTAGTTATATGAAAGTGACAAAATAGGAGACTCTTTATCATGAAGATCATGGTGCTACTTTGAAGCACAAGTGTGGAAAAATATAGTAGCAATTGTCCCTTCTCTCTTTCTCTCATTTTTTTCTCTTTTTTTTCCTTTTTTTTCTTTTTGGTGGGCATCTTTGGCCTCTTTTTTTTATTTATTTGGGCTTCGCTGGCCTCTTTTATTTTTTTGTAAAGTCCGGATACTCATCCCAACTTGTGAGGGAGTCATGGCTTCCATCATCCTTTTCTCACATGGGACAATGCTCTAATAATGAAAGTCATCACACTTTTATTTACTTACAACTCAAAAAGAAAATTACAACTCGATACCTATGACAAAATATGACTCTATATGCAAGATGAAAGTGATGGTGCATGTCATGAAAAGCGGAACGGTGGAAATTGCATGGCAATATATCTCGGAATGGCTATGGAAATGCCATAATAGGTAGGTATGGTGGCTGTTTTGAGGAACATATATGGTGGCTGTTTTGAGGAAGATGGGTTTGATGTACCGGCGAAAGTTGTGCGGTACTAGAGAGGCTAGCAAAGGTGGAAGGGTGAGAGTGCGTATAATCCATGGACTCAACATTAGTCATAAAGAACTCACATACTTATTGCAAAAGTCTATTAGTTATCAAAAAAAGCATTAGACGCATGCCCCTAGGGGAGAGGTTGGTAGGAGTTAACCATCACGTGCTCCCGACCCTCACACAAAGGTTGACAATCATTAAACAAATCATGCTCCGACTTCGTTACATAACGGTTCACCATACATGCATGCTACGGGAATCACAAACTTCAACACAAGTATCTCTTCCAATTCACAACTACTCACTAGCATGACTCTCATATTACCATCTCCATTATCTCAAAACTATATGCAAGAAATCAAACTTCTCATAGTATCCAATGCACTTAATATGAAAGTTTTTATTATATCCCTCTTGGATGCCCATTATATTAGGACTAAAATCATAACCTAAACAAATTACCATGCTGTTTTAAGAAACTCTCAAAATAATATAAGTGAGGTACGAGAGTTCAATAATTTCTATAAAATATAACACCACCGTGCTCTAAAAAGATATAAGTGAAGCACTAGAGCAACATTGCCTAGCTCAAAAGATATAAGTGAAGCACATAGAGTATTCTAATAAATTCACGATTCAGCAGGTCTCTCTCAAAAAGAGTGTGTGCAGCAAGGATGATTGTGGCAACCTAAAAAGCAAAGACTCATATCATACAAGACGCTCCAAGCAAAACACATATCATGTGGTAAATAAAAATATAGCCTCAAGTAAATTTACCGATGGATTGAAGACGAAAGAGGGGATGCCTTCCGGGGCATCCCCAAGCTTAGGCTTTTTGGTATCCTTGAATATGGCTTGGGGTGCCTTGGGAATCCCCAAGCTTAGGCTCTTGCCACTCCTTATTCCATAGTCCATCAAATCTTTACCCAAAACTTGAAAACTACACAACACAAAACTCAACAGAAAACTCATGAGATCCGTTAGTATAAGAAAAATAAATCACCACTTTAGGTACTGTTGTGAACTCATTATTTATTTATATTGGTGTAATATCTACTGTATTCTAACTTCTCCATGGTTCATACCCCCCGATACAACCCATAGATTCATCAAAATAAGCAAACAACACAAAGAAAACAGAATCTGTTAAAAACAGAACAGCCTGTAGCAATCTATAGACTTCGAATACTTCTGTAACTCCAAAAATTCTGAAAAATTAGGAAAATCAGGGTAATTTGTATATCAATATTGTGTAAAAATTTCAGATCAAAAGCACGTTCCAGTGAATTTACAAAATTCCTGGACTGAGAGCAAAATTTTCTGTTTTTCAGCAAAATCAAATCAACAAACACCGTAGACCATCCCAAAGGTCTTACTTGGCTCAAACACTAATTTAAACAAGAAAACACAATTATTACAGAAGTAATAATTTGGAAAACACACCAAAACAGAAACAAAAAACAGAAAGCAAAAATAAAATTGGGTTGCCTCCCAACAAGAGCTATTGTTTAACGCCCCTAGCTAGGCAAAACGCAATAGATCTAGGTATTGTCATCTTTGGTATGCAATCCATAAGCAG
Source organism: Elymus sibiricus (assembly GCA_039707655.1). Lineage (NCBI taxonomy): Eukaryota > Viridiplantae > Streptophyta > Magnoliopsida > Poales > Poaceae > Elymus > Elymus sibiricus. Next base: position 56,668,902 of record CM077673.1, read on the forward strand.
CTCTCATAATAGATTCATAAGGTAATTTTATTTTCTTTCTAGGAAAGTGCTCCATGCCTTTCCTCAATGGAAATTGTAATCTAATATTTCATTCCTTCATATCAATAATTGCACCAATCGTTCTAAGGAAAGGTCTACCAAGAATAATAGGACATGTAGGATTGCAATTTATATCAAGAACAATGAAATCTACGGGCACATAATTCCTATTTGCAACAATAAGAACATCATTAATCCTTCCCATAGGTTTCTTTATAGTGTTATCCGCAAGATGCAAATTTAAGGAACAATCATCAAATTCACGGAAACCTAGCACATCACATAAAGTTTTTGGAATCGTGGAAACGCTAGCACCCAAATCACACAAAGCATGGCACTCATAATCTTTAATTTTAATCTTAATAGTAGGTTCCCACACATCATAAAGCTTTCTAGGTATAGAAACTTCCAACTCAAGTTTTTCTTCAAAAGATTTCATCATAGCATCAACAATATGTTTAGTAAAAGCTTTGTTTTGATTATAAGCATGAGGAGAATTCAACATGGATTGCAACAAGGAAACACAATCAATCAAAGAGCAACTATCATAATTAAAGTCCTTGAAATCCAAAAGAGTGGGTTCATTGCTATTTAAAGTTTTGACCTCTTCAATCCCACTTTTATCAATCTTACCGTTAAGATCTATAAACTCCAAATCATTGGGACGCCTTTTAACTAAAGTTGACTCATCTCCAGTCCCATCTTTATCAAGATTTACATTAGAAAACAAAGATTCAATAGGAGTCACATCAATCACTTTAAGATCTTCATCAATATTTAAAGATTCTGGCTTTGCGGCCATTTTATTGACTAAGGTAGCTTGTTTATCAGAAATTTGGCCCACTAAGTTTTCAAGGTGAGCAAATTGAGATTTCAAACCATAGAACTCTTTGGACATATCATCAAGTTCCTTATTCATGTACTCCCACATAGTCTTTTGTTCTTTAAGCTCATTCCTAAAGAAGCTATTATGATCATATTGGAGCGACATGAAACTTTTAACGTTATCCTCAATATCTTCCAACTTTCTAAGATAAGAATCAAAGCTTTTGGGTTGAGCCATAAAGACGACCAACCGATTAACACACAAGCAAGCAAAAAGCAACCGAAAAGACGAACGGAAGAAGGGCGAATAAAAAGACAAATCATTTTGGAAAATCGTTTTAGAAGTGGGGGAGAGGAAAACGAGAGGCAAATGGCAAATAAAGTAAATGCAAGAGATGAGTTTGTGATGGGTACTTGGTAGGCTTGATGTAGATATCTCCGGCAACCACGTCAGAAATTGACAAGTTGACGGGAAAGTTCTTCTCTTGACTTGCTATGTATCTCCCCGGCAACGGCGCCAGAAATCCTTCTTGCTACTTCTCGAGCATGCGTTGGTTTCCGTGAAGAGGAACGGATGATGCAGCAAAGTAGATAAGTATTTCCCTCAGTTGTTGAGAACCAAGGTATCAATCCAGTAGGAGATACAAGCAAGTCCCCAATAGATGTACCTACACAAAGAATCAAACACTTGCACCCAACGCTATAAAGGGGTTGTCAATCCCTTCACAGTTACTTGCAAGGATGAGATCTGATAGAGATAGATAGAATAGATTGCTTGAACGGAAAGTAAAACAAAAGTAAAAATAATGCAGCAAGGTATTTTCGGTATTTTTGGTTTTAGATCTGAAAGTATAAGATGGAAAATAGACCCGGGGGGCATAGGTTTCACTAGAGGCTTCTCTCATGATGGCAAGTATTACGGTGGGTGAACAAATTACTGTCGAGCAATTGATAGAAAATCGAATAATTATGAAGATATCTAAGGCAATGATTATGCATATAGGCATCACGTCCGTGTCAAGTAGACCGAAACGATTCTGCATCTACTACTATTACTCCACACATCGACCGACTCCTGCCTGCATCTAGAGTTTTAAGTTCATGAAGAACAGAGTAACGCATTAGGTAAGATGACATGATGTAGAGGGACAAACTCAAGCAATATGATGAAAACCCCATCTTTTTATCCTCGATGGCAACAATGCAATACGTGCCTCGCTACCCCTACTATGTCACTGGGTGAGGACACCGCAAGATTGAACCCAAAACTAAGCACTTCTCCCATTGCAAGAATTACCAATCTAGTTGGCCAAACCAAACCAATAACTCGAAGAGACTTGCAAAGATATGAAATCATGCATATAAGAATTGAGAAAAGACTCAAATAATATTCATAGATAATCTGAACATAAACCCACAATTCATCGGATCTCGACAAACACACCACAAAAGAGTATTACATCGGATAGATCTCCATGAAGATCATGAAGAACATGGTATTGAAGAGCAAAGAGAGAGAAGAAGCCATCTAGCTACTAGCTATGGACCCGAAGGTCTGTGGTGAACTACTCACGCATCATCGGAGGGGCAATGGAGTTGATGTAGATGCCCTCCGTGATCGAATCCCCCTCCAGCAGATTACCGGAAAAGGCTCCAAGATTGGATCTCACGGGAACCGAGGCTCCTGGCGGCGGAAAAGTGTTTTCGTGGCTCTTTTTGGTATCCAGGGAATATTTTTGAATTTATAGGCCGAAGAATAGGGTTGGAGGAGTTGCCGTGGGGCCACAAGCCAGGGCGCGCCCCTGTGGCTTGTCGCCACACGGTGGCTCCCCTGCCTTCGTCTCCAAGTCCTCTGGGTTGCTTCTGGTCCAAGAAAAATTATTCCGAAGATTTTATTCCGTTTGGACTCCATTTAATATTCCTTATCTGCAATACTCAAAAACAAGGAAAAAACAGAAACTGGCACTAGGCTCTAGATTAATAGGTTAGTCCCAAAAATAATATAAAATAGCATATTAATGCATATAAAACATCCAAAACAGATAATATAATAGCATGGAACAATCAAAAATTATAGATACGTTGGAGACGTATCATATACCACATCCATGCTTCGAGATAGCAATGATATGGTGTTTCAAGGAAAGGATGGAGTTTGGATACACAAAGGATCCAGTAGGAACAACTTATAAAACAAGTCTTATAATATCCCCATGGAAGAATGGCAATCCTTGTTGATCAAAGCATTATAACAATAGGTCATCCGGCCAGGTGTGCTAGCTACAACATCACCTTACCGAGTTATAAAGACCAAAGTTATAGTTCTTGAAAATGTTCCAACCATCATATCTATCCGAGATTCAGATCTGGTTGGTGTCAGTATATCTCAGGCTCAGCAGGCCTGAGAAGGAAAAAGGATGAAACACATGTCTACGAGACGATGCGGCAAGATTCTCAGGGAATGATCAACAGAACCAAGCCTTGAATCATTAGCCAGACTGCAAGACATATGAACACAAGGTCAAGACATTCATGCCCACATGGAAGTTTCTAGAATGGAATGCAATCAAGTTCTGGTTGGGGACCATCATAGAGGATATCAAAGTTCCATGTGTAAGTCTGGACTAGCTCTTACGTAGAACTTCTTTTCCCAGATCAAATCAATCAGCGGCTAGGTGTGCTAGGGAATACATATGGAGTGAAGGTAGCAAATCTAGCAACCCAAAGAACGCTTCACATATGCATGACTGAATTGGAACGATTCTAGAGGAAGCGAAGAAAAACTTTCTCATAATCACAACGGCAAGATGCATGTGAACTTAGAGAAAAACACTTCTTTTAACAAACATATTCTTCATGATCTAGGCACAAAGATAATGCTTTCAAGGCTTCCAACACTAATTTAAATGTTCATCATGAACCACGAAGAAGATGAGGGTGTGGCTGATGGGATTAGCAACAATTCATCAAGATTTCCACAAAGATGGATTCCCATGATTGCGTGAACAAGGTGATAGCCTTGATCAAACCAGATGATACCACGAGGTATGCCCGAGGGAAACACCCACAATTAAACATTAATCGAAAGGTGCAACCAAAATCCGGACTAAGTAGTACGACCAATGTTAGAACGTTGATTCAACAGCCAACACACTAAGGATGGACTTATTGTTCATTAACTCCAAGGTAATAGAGTTGCTATGCCATAAGTGTTGAATTTACACATCACAGTCCATTTGTCAGTATTCCGGTTAGAACAACACGGGAACTAAGAAAAGAAAAGTGATGGCAAGAAGTATCACTATATCAAGAATTCTTAAGACGTGTGAAATCCTCACGACATTCTCGACAAAAGAGGGTAATGCCCCAAGATAGAACAAAACACAGAAAGGCTAGGAAGGAGCTTAAGGTTCACCCAAAATAAGACCAAGTCTTCATTTGGAAGGAAGGCAAAGGTGTCGTCAAAGACAATACCAATTACCAAGGCAAGGATGCTACTTCTCATCATGAATTTAATTGATACCCTAGAAGAGCTCAGAATGTTGATGATGATCACGACACAATTGCCGAGAAGTCTCTTGAAGATGTAATCGAACAGCGACGACATCAAGCAAAGAAATGGTGAAGCGAAAAGTTGTCGGAACCACAGATGAGGGTGCTAGCTCAGAATCGAAATTGTCCTTCAAGACAATCAACATGACATTGAAAACTCGATGTAAGCTTAGTGCACTGTTGGAATTGTGCTTCAGGGATGAAGGACATAGATAGCATGGTCAAGCTTTAGCATGACGATGATGATGTAGCCTAACAGCTTGGAATGACATGATCGAGTACAAACTCATAAGCAAAGAAGATTACTAAGAGTTGTTGAATCGCAATGCGGACTCGATTCAATCATCGATGTCCTTGAGTGTCCAACAACTCAGAACACGAGGAAACTGGAATCAGTTATGGAAAAGATAGCTAATGAGGAGCTTATAAGAATCTATGTAGCTCCATGATTTTCTCGAGATACCAGGGGTAATACTCGGATGTAGATCAGAATTAAAGCTTGGACCGATGTATTGATCTGCAGAAGACAAGTTCTCAACTGGTCTAAAAATGGGATCAAAGAAGAACAATCATGGTCGGAACCACGGTTGTAAAGTATCAAATCACAGATACAAGGTCAAATCATACAAAGAGAAAGATTATCCGGCAAAACACCAGAAGAGTAGGACTCGTGAAAACCCTCGGGTTCACACGGAGTAACGAAGGCATAGGTTCAACCCATCAGGGCTTCTTAGGAACATATACCTCAAGCTTCAAGAGTAATTAACACATGTTTTGACAAAAGAGCATGGCTGACAAAAGCATAGGATACAACTTATCAGAGGGAGAAGACACAATTTACCAATGGCATCATGTATCAGGGGAAGAACACCACAAGAATTTAGAATGTGAAGGATGCTATCGGATAATAACCCAACAATGGTTTTGGCGTCCCACAAAGGAATCTGATGTGAGTATCGGAACTCAATCAGTGGAAGAAAGGATGCAAGGCATCAGATTATAGAACATCCAATTAAATCGATGCTTAAATAACCAAGGAATTAAGATTTCCCAATTGGTGTATCAGAATCAGATGCTCCGATCAAATACAAGTAAGCTGAATGGACTTAGATGGACAATCAATCAAAGTTGATTTGTCGAGAACCAACTCATGTTTGGAAAGGCGTCTGAGCCGGACAGATAATTAATGAGAAACAACTGATGAATGCATGCATACAGACATAGGTTGAATCGATAAAATCAAATGACAACCACGAAGGATTTAAAGAATATTGCTAGCCATATGGAATTAACCATTACGCAAGCAGATGAGAAAGGTCAAGAGTCAAAGGCTATTGAGGATTTCGGAAGATCGAATAGCAATTGGAAGGATTTCGTGAAACCCATGACAACTGAGGACGAACGAATCCCCGGTAAGCATAGAGGGGGTGATGGTAGAAGGGAATCGCAAGAGCGATGAACACAAGTTCTCGAGAGAACATCAGAGAGTATCTTTGGAGTCTTCTGATGAATCAAGCCGTCATCTAGAAGGAGGGGCTCTTTGGGAGGAGAAGTTACGAGAACCTAGAGTTAGAGTTAGCAAAATCTTTAACCCGAAAGAGAAGAGAGATCAGAACCCAGAGTATAGACGAGGAATAAAGGATCCTAATACCACCAGATTGAGATGTGGACCCGTAAGCCACACAACAATGTTAGTAAAAGTTTTTCAAGTACTAGACTCAACTTCGGCCAAGGAGTTGGAAAGGGGGCTACCTACAGGCAGTCGGCTCTGATACCAACTTGTGACACCTCCAATTTGACCGTACGCTAATCATAAACGCGAATGCATACGACCAAGATTAGGGACTCACTGATCGATATCACAACACAACTCTAGACACAAATTAAAGTCATACAGCTTCATATTACAAGCCAGGGGCCTCGAGGGCTCGAATACAAAGCTCGACAAGCACGAGTCAGCGGAAGCAAAAATATCTGAGTACAGACATAAGTTAAACAAGTTTTGCCTTAAGAAGGCTAGCACAAACATAAGCAGCGGATCGAAAGAGGCGAGGCCTCCTGCCTGGAAGCCAACCTAACTACTCCTGAGCGTCAGCACTCTCCATGTAGAAGTAGGCTCCAGCGGTGGTGTAGTAGCCGTCTCCGGCGTACTCCATCTCCTGCGCTCCGTCATCTGAACGTGGTAATCGTATCGAGGGGGGAAGAGAATGCAAAGCAGCGGTGAGTACTCATCCAAAGTACTCGCAAGACTGACATCAGAACTATGCTAAGTATGCACCATTATCAAAGGAAAGGGGGGTTATATCTGGACTGACTGCAGAAAGCAAGAATGAGGGGGGAGGCCTAGTCCTATCGAAGACTAGCATCTTCAACATCTTGCAGCATTAGAAGAGTGTAGATTGGTAACTCATATGTAACAATATCATTGTAGCAATTTTATTAAGTAACCACGCCCAGAGATTCTTCCTCGACTCCCTCAGAGGAAGCAATCCCGGAGCCAACATTCATTTCAAATTAAAGTCACAATTTTAGTTGTAGTAGCTCAAGGTACAACTCCAAGTCGTCCTGTTACCGTGGACACGGCTATTCAAATAGTTAATTTCATCCCTGCAGGGGTGCACCACGTTTTCCATCACACTTGATCACCTTTGGCCGGACACACTTTCCTGGGTCATGCCCGGCCTCGAAGATCAACACGTCGTCGCCCTACCTAGGCTCAACAGAGAGGCCAGCCCGCCGGTCTAAATCCTAAGCGCACAGGGTTCGTGGGCCCACTTGCCCTTTGCACTCCTGCACAATGCGTACGCGGCCGGTGTCAGTCCTGGCACCTCTTAATACAAAACGGTGCTTTAACGCGGGCCACCCGGGCGCGCGCCGCTCCATTGCTGACGTCCGAAGAGCTTCGGCTGATACAACGACGCCGAGTACCCATAACTTCTCCCAAGTGAAGGTTAGTGCGAAAAGGTCAAATGACCAACATAGATCAAATACCCAAACCATTAGCATTTTATTAATTGCGGTGACGACCACGATACACTATACGTGGTCCCGTCGCCCCGTCTCGAGGTCTTGTGGCAAGGGCCAAGAATGCCCGGCCACGCCCCGTCGTATTACACCAACACCCTCCGGTCATCCTGACCTCGTCATGTATCCTCCGGTCATCCTGACCTCATCATGTATCAACAGTAAAGTAAAGTAACCGTGTGTCTATAACACCAAGGGGAAAAAACTGAGGAATCACCCTCGATGGATCCCACTCAAAGTAACCGTCAAGGTGACCAGAGAGGATTCACCCTCGATGGTCTACGCTTGAGGGGTTGCACGACAGAGTCGTCGTCGGGAGTGGTGAAGGAGGAATCACCCTCGATAACCACGACCAACTAGCTACACTACAGAGTTAGCATCATGAGTACTTCACGAGGTGTCACCCTCGGTACTCGATAGTAGCTCTGCAGAGTCGTACAACTAAGGGGTGTGCGGTGAATGTGACGGGCATGGCTGGTCGGTCGGTTGACCGAGTCTTCGGGTCTTCGAGTCGTCGAGTCGTCGATGAAGAAGCAGGGGCAACTGGGACTAAGGGGGGTCACAAGGGATTCATTTATCAACCTATACTAAGCAATTGATATAACAGCAGGTATAGTAGCAGTTTATCAAAAACAGGCTATGCATCAGAAGTACGAACTAGCTAATACAGTAGCAAAATCTAATGCAAGAATGAGAGGGAAAGAGTTGGGCGATATCGGAATGCTCAAGGAGGTTTGCTTGCCTTGTTGCTCTGCTGCAAAGGCCTGGTCGTCAACGGCGTAGTCATACCCGGCAGCAGCGTCAGTCTCGGGGTCTACCGGTAAGAAGAGGGGGGAGAAACAATAAATATAAAAGCACAGATGCAACACGATGCATGACATGGCAAATAACAAAGCTAGGCATCCACTAACACAGTACCACACGTCGCAGACGGGTCGGTAGAATATCTGACGATATTTTCCGGGTCTCGGGCTACTACCGGACACACGAAAACGGTGGAAAAGTTCCACGTTTGTTATGATAGGAGCACGTGACACACGAACGGACGGCGTATTCGGATTCGTGGGATTTTTCTGAACAACTTTCATGTATAAAATATTTTCATCCGAGTTACGGATTATTTTATATTAATTTTTAAAGTTTTATTAATATTCTGGAATTAACAGATTTAAATTAATTAAATAAATGTAATTATGACATCAGCATGATGTCATGCTGACATCAGCAGTCAACAGGGGCTTAGACTGGTCAAACTGACCAGTGGGTCCTACATGTCATTCTCACAGGTTAATTAAGGTTTAATTAACATTTAATCAGAATAATTTAGGGGGTGGGACCCACATGTCATTGACATATTAATTATACTAATAAGCAGATCTATTTAAACAGGGTTAATTAGTTGTTAATGGGGCTGGGCCCCACATGTCATACACAGATTAACTTAACAAAGTGATTAGCTAATCTGATTATCCTGATTAAGTTAATTAACAACTTAATTAATTAATTTATCTAAGTAATTTTTTATTTATTTTTATATTTTTATCTAACACTTTTGTTTTAATTAACAGGGGTCGGGCCCCACATGTCATAGGCCAGGGGGTTAGTGGGGCTAACCCACTAACCAGATCGGCCGGGGGCGAGGCCACGGTCAGGGCAAACGGGCGTGCCGGGGAGGGCTCGCCGGTGGCTGGACCGGCGAGGCCAGCTGCTGCGGTGAGAGGGGGGCGGCCAGGTCCAACGTGGGCGGCGGAAGGCGGAGGCGATGGCTAGGCAGGCGGGGGCCGACGCGGGGCCATGGTGAGCGGGTGCTAGCGGGGCGCGGCGGCGCGGTGCGAGCGCGAGAGGGGGGGCGCGGGGCCGCAGCGAGAGGGGGCGAGCGGTGCCGCGGCGGCGGCGAGCATCTAGCGGCGGCGGGGTGGTTCCGGTCGGAGGGGGAGAGGAGGAGGGACGAGAGGAGCCCCGGGGCCGGAGCTCACATGCGGTGGCGGGGAGGCAGCTTGCTCGGGGGGATGAGGCGGGAAGGCGCCGGCGAGGGGGATATGAGGAAGAGGGGTCCGGCGGTGGTGGGGGCGCCGTGGGCGCCGGCGGGGAGTACGGCCGGCGGCGCGGTGCGCCGGGGAAGCGTCGAGGCGGCGTCGGATTCGGTCGGGGGAGGAACCGGTGAGGAGGCGAGGCGAGGCGGCGGTGGTGGCGCCGGTGAGCGGCGTCGGCGCCGGTAGGGAGGCGCGGGGGCGGCCTCTTCCCCGATCCGATTTGGATCGGGAGGAGAGGGGGGATCGGTGGCGAGTGGGGGGGAAGCAAGTGGAGGGGGAGGAAAGGCTAGGGTTCGGGGGGGTTGACCCCTTGTAGGGCTCGGGGTGGGCCGGCCTGCCTAATGGGCCGAGGCCCAGTTGGGCCGGTCCGGGGGGGTGGGTTCCCTTTTTATTTTATTTTTTAAAAGCTTTTCTTTTAAATACTTGTTGTTTTTAAAATATTTTAGTATCTTAGCATTTTTATAAAAAGTTCCACCTAGTCAAATATTAGTGTTGTAATATTTGGCAAGGCCACAAAAAGTTTGGGGGCCTTTTGAAAATATTTGAAACTGCTATAATTAAAAAGGCATTTAAATAAATGATTTGGCCTCTGTTTTAGTTGTTTTGAGGCACCAAAACAATTTATAAAATGGTGGTTATGAGTGGAAAATAGCTTAGGGAATATTTGCAACCTAAGCATGATTTTTATTTCTGGTTTGCAAAAAATTATTTAAACCACTTATTAAATGAATTTTGAAAATCATTAGGGAATTCAAATGAGATATGATTCCGTTGAGGTCAAACATGGTTTAGTAAAGATTGATTAACTTAACTCCTGGGTTACTGTAGCTTAATTACTAAGATCACAGTAGCACCAAATCCAGGGTGTTACAGGTTTGAGAGGAGATGGTGTTGTTGAAGATGTTGATGAAGATTGGCCTCCCGAAGATGAGAGGGGTGTTGGTGATGACGATAGCTTCGATTTCCCCCTCCGGGAGGGAAGTTCCCCCGGCGGAATCGCTCCGCCGGAGGGCAAAAGTGCTCCTGCCCAAGTTCCGCCTAGAGGCGGCGGCGCTTCGTCCCGAAAGTCCTCTTCTGATTCTTTAGCTTTTACCGGTTCTTTAATTTCTTCTTTAACAGGGGGATGATATTTAAACCACTTCTCCTTAGGGAGATCAACATGTGTAGCAAATGATTCACAGAAAGAGGCTACTATCTCAGAGTCAAGTCCATATTTAGTGCTAAACTTGTGAAAAGCATCGGTATTCATAAAAGAATTAACACAATCAAACTTAAGCTTAATACCTGACCATTACCTTCGTCGCGTTCCCAATCTTCAGAGTTGCGTTTAATTCTTTCTAAGAGATCTCACTTGAATTCAATAGTCTTCTTCATAAAAGAACCAGTACAAGAAGTATCGAGCATGGATCGATCATTATGAGAAAGTCGGGCATAAAAGTTCTGAATAATAATTTATGTCGGGATATCATGATTGGGGCATGAGTATAACATTGACTTAAGCCTCCCCCAAGCTAGAGCGATGCTTTCTCCTTCACGAGGCCAAAAATTATATATATAATTCCGATCACGATGAACTAGATGCATAGGATAAAACTTTTGGTGGAATTCTAATTGCAATCGATTCCAGTTCCATGATCCAATATCATCACATAGCCTATACCATGTCAATGCTTTTCCCTTCAAAGATAAAGGGAAAACCTTCTTCTTAACTTCATCTCCGGATAAACCTGCAAGCTTAAATAATCCACAAATTTCGTTCACATGTATTAGATGCATATCGGGATGTTCAGTTCCGTCTCCTGCATAAGTATTAGCTAGCAGTTGTTCTACCATACCCGAAGGAATTTCATAACCAATATTTTCAGTAGGTGCAGTAGGTTGAGGGGCAACTAATTGTGGTTCCGGTCGAGGTGAAGATACCCCGAATAAACCCCTGAAAGGATTGTTTTCCATAGTAGCAAGTGACAACAAATTTCAGCACGTAGTATAAGTTTTTCCTTACCGATTTCTACTTACCAAGAGCGCTTCACTCCCCGGCAACGGCGCCAGAAAGAGTCTTGATGACCAACATGTATAGGGGGTCAATCGTAGTTCTTCCGATAAGTAAGAGTGTCGAACCCAACGAGGAGCACAAGGAAATGACAAGCGGTTTTCAGCAAGGTAATTTCTGCAAGCACTGAAATTGTAGGTAACAGGTAATTTGATAGCAAGATAATTGGTAACGAGCAAGTAACGGTAACGGTAAATAAAGTGCAGCAATATAGCCCAATCCTTTTGTGGCAAAGGACAGGCCAAAACGGTCTCTTATAGTAAGCAAAGCGTTCTTGAGGGTACACGGGGATTTCATCTAGTCACTTTCATCATGTTGGTTTGATTTGTGTTCGCTACTTTGATAATTTGATATGTGGGTGGACCGGTGCTTGGGTGTTGTTCTTACCTGAACAAACCTCCCACTTATGATTAACCCCCTCGCAAGCATCCGCAACTACGAGAAAAGTATTAAGATAAAATCTAACCATAGCATTAAACATTTGGATCCAGATCAACCCCTTACGAAATAACGCATAAACTAGGGTTTAAGCTTCTGTCACTCTAGCAACCCATCATCTAATAACTAATCCACAATGCATTCCCTTAGGCCCAAAGATGGTGAAGTGTCATGTAGTTGACGTTCACATGACACCACTAAGGGAATCACAACATACATATCATCAAAATATCAAACACATATCAAATTCATATGATTACTTGCAACATGACTTCTCCCGTGACCTCAAGAACAAAGGTAACTACTCACAAATAATATTCATGCTCAAGATCAGAGGGGTATTAAATATCATAATGGATCTGAACATATAATCTTCCACCAAATAAACCATATAGTAATCAACTACAAGCTGTAATCAACACTACTAGTCACCCACAGGTACCAATCTGAGGTTCCGGTACAAAGATTGAACACAAGAGATGAACTAGGGTTTGAGAGGAGATGGTGTTGTTGAAGATGTTTGATGAAGATTGGCCTCCCAAAGATGAGAGGGGTGTTGGTGATGACGATGGCTTCGATTTCCCCCTCCGAGAGGGAAGTTCCCCCGACGGAATCGCTCCGCCGGAGGGCAAAAGTGCTCCTGCCCAAGTTCCGCCTCGAGGCGGCGGTGTTCCGCCCCGAAAGTCCCCTCCTTATTTTTTCTAGGTCAAAAGATCTTAAGTACCAGAAGATGGGCACCGGAGGTGGGCTGGGCTGACCACAACCCACCAAGGCGCGCCTGGGGGGGCTGGCGTGCTCTAGTGTCTTGTGGTCACCAGGTGGCCCCCCTCCGGTAGTTATTTGCTCCAGTATTTTTCATATATTCCAAAATAATTCTCCGTGAAATTTCAGCTTATTTGGAGATGTGCAGAATAGGTGTCTCTGCTATGCTTTTTTCAGGTCCATAATTCCAGTTGCCGGCATTCTCCCTCTTTGTGTAAACCTTGCAAATTATGAGAGAAAAGGCATTAGAATTACTCCATAAAGCATTATTATGCATAAAAACATTATAAATAACAGTAGGAAATCATGATGCAAAATGGACGTATCAAGGCCCGCCCAGGCACGGACCCTAGATCTGAGCCATCCGCCGGGGCACATCCAGGAGAAGGGAGCCGCCACCACCGCTCCGCGCCGCCTGCGGCACCACCGTAGCCACACCACCGCAACACAGCAGACTCGCACCAGCCCCCTGCCCACCCGCAGCCACCCGACCACGCCGTACCAAGCCACCACGAGCCAGCACGCCGGAGCCTCCACCACCCCGGGACGGAGCAAAAGCACCAACCCACGCCGCCCATGGCCCTCGCCGCGAGGGGCGCCCGCTGGACAGATCTAGCCGAGCCCCCTGCCACCACCGGCACCCCCGCACGCGTCGCCATCCATCCCGCCGCCCGAAGCCCGGCCCGCACGCCGGCGCCTACCAGCACCAGCTCGCCGCTGTGCCGCGACGCCCGGCGTCCGTGCCGCGCCCACGCCGGAGAGGGCGACGGCGCGCCGGCACTCAGTCCGCGGGGGAACTAAGGAATCCCCGCCGGCTCCGGTCGGGCTTTGCCCGGCCGAGCCCCGTGGCGCCGGCGAGGAAGGGGAAGGGGAGGTTGGGGTGCTGGCGGCACGGCCTTGGGTTCCCCCCTGGTCGCTACGCGGGGCGACCCGGGAGGAGACGGGGGAATGGACCGTCACCACCCGGCGTAGCACGACTGTACGGGGGAATGGCATATATACTCCAAATGGGCAACCAAGGATATTGAGTTGAGCCAAGGGGAGGCCCAGGTCCCCACCCTAGGCTCCCAGAGTCGTTGGTCCTAAGTATTTTGATGATATCGTGGGTTCATATGAGTATTCGTTTGCTACTTACAATGGTACTTGGCAAGGGTCCCTTCCTTATTCCTTTTTGTTTTATGTTACTACCACGAACAAGTGGATTATTTGGGACGTTGATATTTGAAATTATTATCGTGATCAAGCACGTCTAGAGCAGGAAGCTCGGTATGTTGTTGCAGCACAACCACCATTGGGACATTGAAACTACAATTGAAGAAGCCCGAACCCATGGGATCACCAATGACAAACCAAAAGCCTAAGCTTTGAGGGACTATGTACCTCTTGCCCCCTCATTTTCATTGGCGTACCTTAATTGTCATGTCCATTGATGGCTTTGTTATGTTTCATGCTTCATCGTCATGTTGTCATTTGATCTCGTTGGCTTTGTTGTCGTTATATCTACTCCCTCTATTCCTAAATATAAGTCTTTCTAGAGATTCCACTATGGACAATATACGGAGCAAAATGAATAAATCCACATTCTAAAGTATGTCTATATGCATCCATAGTAGTCCGTAGTGGAATATCTAAAAAGACTTACATTTAGGAACGGAGGGAGTAGTTGTGTTTTCTTTTTTGCTTCCCTTCTGCTTTTATGCTTTCGGAAACAACAACAAACATTTTTTATTTGTAGTTTGTTTTTTGTTTGCCTTTTTCTTGCTTTTAAGTCGGTTCTTACTTCTTAGTTGCTTCTTGTGTTCCTTCAAAAATAAGACTCTCAAAATACTTTATGCATTCTTCTCTCGTTCTTTTTAGCGCACTTCTTGCCATTCAGAAAACAACAAAAACGTTTTGTTTGCTGAAGTATGAGAAAATCCTAGAATAATTCTTTGTTGGCTTGCTTTCTTTTTGTTTCCTATGGCTTACTAAAAACTCACAAAAATGTTTTTGTTCTTTTTGTCCTCTACCTTTTCTCTTTAGTTCTTCTTCGCTTTGATTTTTTCTTTGCTTCTTTTTGGGCCGTTTTTGGAAATTATTCATTTGGATCAAGTGTTTTCGCCGCGGTGGCTTGGATCTTGTGGATGAGTCATAAAAAGTTGCTTATTGAGAAGACCCTTTTGCATCATGTTGCTGACTCTAGGTTTTAAGTTTTTGGCTTTTATGCAACAGTGACAGCCTCTCTTTAAGCGGTAGGACATGAGTTTGCTGAATGCCATGATTGTCGTTCTTCATTTAGTCCACTCTCACCTCTCTGCGACTACCTAGTCATTAGGCTCCTTGGGCCTTGAGGCGCCTTCGACCATTTTAATTTCTTCCTTTGGGTATGCTTATAGTGTTTTCCCAACACTTTAAAAAAAAATACTATTTGTTTGTTTTGCTTTCGAACATGGCGTTGACATGGTGTATGAACATTAGTTGTTGCTTATCTATAAAACGAGACGAAAGCTTTTTCGAGAGATAGGATGACTAGGAGGGAGAAATATTGTCACGTGGATAACAATTGGTCAAGACCAAATTGGTCAGCATTGAAGCCGGGCTGGCTGGGTCGAGGGATGAAACTTTCCTGGTTTGGAAAATTAAGGTGAAGCTTGCCCTGTTCAATTCATTGGCTAAGTTTTGAAGTTTTTGCACATATAATCCATTTGGTGTTGGAGAGGCTAATGATCTTTTGCCCTTCGAAGAATGTCGATTGTTTTGTTCCTCTATTCAAGCATTTGAGTTTGTATCCATGTGACCATGTGTATGTGAAATTGTAATGCGTGAGCAATTGAGGTCTGACAAATCACAATCGACATCTTCGACGATTGTTCGCACACGTGGACTGGTTGCCGGCGGCGCTCGCTGTAGTGTAGACGACGACGGCCAGACGGAGCGCTCGGGTTCGGATAGGGGGGCCAAGGCCGAACCGGACACGTCAAGCTCGTTTGTTATTACGTGCCGCATCCATCTGCATGCATGCAAACCACCAAAAGTCGTATCTGAACGAACTCTCGATCATCTCGGTTCGTCGATCTCAAACCCTAATTAAACCCCTCCAAAGTTTTAGGCTTCCACTCTTTATATTCCTCTGGCGGCTCTCGTGCACCGTATATACACCGACCGCGCCCATATATGCGCGCATGCCGCCTGCTGTCGTGCCCGTCGAAGACGGCGGCGGCGGCGGCGGCGCCAAGAAGGAGGCCGTGTGCCAAAGCTGCCACGTCGCGTGGTCGGCGTGGCTGTCCCGCCTCGGCCGGTGCCTCCTAGCCTCCACGCTCCTCCCGTGTCACGCCGCGCTCGGCCTCCCCCCGGCGACGCCCGACTGCCTCTCCTCCCCCGCCGTCGTCCGCGGCACGCTCTTCCTCCCGTCCACCGGCGACCGCCGCGTCCGGCTCTTCCTGCACGAGCACGCGGCGCCCGCGGAGTCAGCCGTGGCCGCGCCGATCCTGGTCCTCGACCTGCCAGCCGGCCTCGTGGGCGCGGACATCGCCGCCGCCGGCAGGATCGTGCTCGAGTGCCAGCGGGAGTGGGCCGGCAGCGGAGGCGCTCTCCTGGAGTCGCCCAAGTGGCTGGTGTACTGCAACGGCAGCCGCGTGGGGTTCGCGGCGAGGCGGGAGACCATGTCGGACGGGGAGGGCTGGGCGATGGAGAAGCTCTGGGCCGTGACTGCCGGCAAGGGGCGGCTTCCCGGCGGAGGGGTGGAGTACCTGCGGGGCCAGTTTGAGAGGATCGTCGGGTCGGCCGATGCGGAGTCGTTCCACCTCGTGGAGCCGCTGGGGTGGCTGGGAGTTCACGGCGACGGCGGCCTTAGCATCTTCTTCCATCGGATTTAATCGAAGACTACATTGAAGATTGAAGTCCTTCCGAAGATTGAACTGTTGGATATACATAGCTGCATACGTGCATGCATGGTAACTCCTTGCAGTACTTTCCACTGTTAGCAAAGGTGTACACATATACAAGACGCGGTACCAATTTGGGTACTGATCATCGAACCCTTCACAAATCAGTGGATGAAACCAAACAAAGTTTTCTTTGTGCCCCACAGCTATCAGAACTTCAGAAGCAAGAAGATGTTAGGAGCATTCATCGTGGTGCAATTCTTATCGGTTTCTTTTCATATCAATGAAATGAACGCCCTCAATTCATAAAAAAGAAAATTTCATCGTGGTGCACACTGCACAGTGTGACAAATACAGAATTAATGTTTTTCTTCTTCTTTTCAGAACGGAATAACCCACTCACCCAAGTGCATATCCAATAAACGGTACTCCCTCGATCCTTCCGTGTGTATAAGAACACTTAGTCTTATCCTAAGTTCAAACTGTTTTAGGTTAGACCAAATTCACACACAAAAATTAGCATCTACCAAATCAACACAACTAGATTTATCAAGAGTTAGCAATTATGTTTTCATAATGTTTTTATTGGGTATTTCCCTCAAACAGTCTGACTTGACAGAATACATTTGGCATTCCGGTGAATTGTCATAATCCTGTTTGCACAAACAACTTTTTTTCGAGGAACACCTGAACATCTTTTTTTTTCCTTTTTATTGGTGTTTGTTTGGCCCTATTTTAGAAATTTTGTGGAATGCAACATGTTCAACAATCACAAGAACCGAGCCCAAATGGCCTTGCATGCATATGTGAGAAACTAGTAGCCTGTATTTTCAAGAGGCCACATGCCGATGTATCTCTTGCAAATTACGTCAGGCCTGCTTCCAGTTTTTCAGAACGCACGATCCAACAAAAGGTGTACGGTTGGTGTAAGAAATGTCCTCTAATGAAAAAAAAAAACGTTCACTAATTTCATTAGAAAAACCAAATTATGATCATGCTGTCGTATACTGATATACTCACTACTTATTATCTCATCCCAACAATGCTAGATTATAGACTCAATTCACCGGACCGGTATTCAAAATAGACTCTAATGGCTACTTACATTAATCATTCTGAAACAATAATAAGAAGCATATGAATTTACGGAATGATTAGCCACATCCAAAATAACGTGTTAAATCCATGAGAAACACATACCATTGTCTATCTAAGCGCATCTCCAACGTCGACCCTCAAACCATCCGCTACGTACGGATTGCGCGTTCAGACCGCGGAAACCATCCAACGCGAGCCTGTACCGGTTCGCTCGACGGTCTAGACGTGCTTTTTCCCGTAAACCGGAGACAAATGTGGGGGCTTTACGAGCGTCCAGACAACAACCATGCCCGCTTTTGATCACCCTGGCCCACCAAAAACTCGCCCGCGCGCTTTCCGTCCTAAACGGTAAACGCCACTACAGAGCGTCAGTGGCCGAATTCATGTCCGGTCAGAGCGGACGCAACTCTCATTGGTGCCGGCATTGAAGCGGCGCACCGATCGAGAGAGTGTCGCCTGTGTCGCTTCCCGGTGCAGGCGTTTGCCCCGCGTTCAAACGACACTATGGCCACCCGTCCGTCCCACTGATGCCCACGTTACGCACGCGATTGCCGAGGAACCCACTCCGGCGCCACCTGTCTGTTCCTTTGCCGCCCACCATTGTCATTCACCCGCTATATATATAAACTTCAGCCCTGCCCATAGCTAGCACTCATCCTTCTCCAGTCTCTTTATCCTCTTCGCACCATTCCCATCATGGCCTCCTCACGATTTAAAGCTCTGTGGGACGGGTTCACACCGGAGCAGAAGAAGGAGATGTCCGCCATTGCTGCCGACTGGCAGGCCGACAAGCAATCGAAGGTCAGCGACTTCTCAATGGAGGACGCAGCCTACGATGAACCGGCGCCACCCTCCTCGCTGGTGCCACCCTTGCCGGTGCATTGCACCCTGACCATCGGCAAGGCCCGTGTCCATTTCATGGACATGATGCAAGATGAGTGGGAGAAGTAGTTCCGGGAGGCGCATGCCGACGTGGTCTTCAACCTCTAGCTCCTTGAAGAGCAACGGCAGGCGGAGGAGCAGCTCGACAACGACAGAGCGATCGCACCTGACGCGGATGTGGCGGAGGAGATAACCACTGCTCGAGTCTTACCTCTCCGTCCGCAAGATCCGCCTCGACCGCTGGCAGTACAGCCAGCATCAGGCGGAACTGAAGGCCGCCTACAAGGAGTTCGACGAGGCGGCAGATGAGGTGTGGGGCAAGAGAGACGAGGAGGAGGACATCGTCGGCTCCGCCAAGGCCGTTCCCCGTCAGCATGACCACGAAGCCGGCACGTCCGCGGGCGCCGCTGACAGCGAGGAAGAGTAGTGCATGGTAGGTCGTTGCCGCTCGGGTCCCAAGAAGGCCACCGCTCTTCCCCTCTATCTGAATCCAAGCTTGGCGGGATGATAATCGCCGGTCGATTAGCCGCTCAAGCTGCGGGGAATGAGCTGGAGAGGGCGAAGTCAAGTACCGGAGTTTCAATTCTCGGTGCTCATGGCAGTCCAGCGGGGAACGGGCACGGACGGCCATTTAGATAGGAATTATACCTCCAGAGCGAGACGAGTTCCGTTTTTAGTTAAAGTATGTCCGAAATGTAATGAATTTCATCATGTTTATATGAAATCCGTCGTGTTTGCATGAATCTCTTCCGGATTATTTGAAGATTCATCGTGTTTCCACGACTTTCGTCCGGTTAGTTCAATTAGTTGTTGAAATCTATGCGGACAACGTTGGATGGCTGCCTCCGGCATCAGTGTCCGTGGACAAGTATCCCATGTCCGCGGACGGATGCCGGAGGGAATTTGCGGATCGGTGTTGGACATGCCCTAAAAGAACCTTTTTGTAAGTGAAAGGTCAAATATAAGATTCAAAGGTTTTGGAGCTTGATACTCTCCCTTAAATCGCAAATGGGTGACATTTGGAACATCGGCATGGTTTTTAAGATGCAACTTTCACCACTAGTCATATGCATCAAACACAAACGAAACCTTAATATATATTTGGGGAGGCTTTTTGATACAAACATATACTTATAATATTTAAACTTTAATCAAAGCATTTAAAACGATATTGTAGCAAGAAACATCACATATACTATTTGCGAAGTGGAGGGAGTATCTCGTATTGATGGATAAAAACACAAGTTAAGTTTGAGAAGAGACACATGTTGAGTTTTAGAAACATATATACATCGGCGTGATTTAGAGCCCCCGCAGGCATGGGGATGAGAAGCTTGGACTCGAAAGGCATGTGTAAAAGTAAAACAACAGAAGCACCGAAAAGACCGTGTACCTTACCTTGATTATCCTGCCATGGTAGACTAGTTGCTGCTAGGCAAGGAGGTTGCGATATTGGCACGGCTCAATCAGATCGAGTTAAGCAGTCACATCGCGCCCCGATTGCTAGCCACTCCTCGATTTGATTGAACCATGCCAACATCGGACTCTCCCGGCCAGAAATCCTCGGAGACAAGCTAGCATGGAACCCTGTTGATTCGGCCACCGCATGAATGCATCTTATAAACACTCGGGAGGAGATCCATGGAGAACCTTGCCTTGACTGGTTGCCAATGGGGCATGCAAGGGGCCGAATTAATAGGCGGCGACCATTGGAGGAGAAACACGGAGAGACGGTTGAGACGTCGATGTCTGCCCATCCAAGGAAGCAAGCATGCACCACGCAGCCGGAAATACAAATGCAAATTGCGAGCCGGAGCGACGTCAGCGGACGGCCAACGGCCCGCCGATGCGTACGTACGTCCCTCTTTCCTCCGGTCCGGTAGTGGTTGCCGCTGACGACCGGCGGCAGGTAGCTCCACCAGTACGCTCCGCCCTGCCGGCCTGAACCGAACAGCTCGATCGCACGCGTCTGAACGGGTGACCGGCCGGCAGGAGCACGCGCGCCAAGCGATCGCCCGCTCTCCGGCCAGGTAATTTTCCGTCTGAAACGCGCCCGTGCGCGTGCGAATTGACTGCTGGCAGTGGCAGGCTTGCGGCCACGTTGGTTGCTTGTGAGTCGTGGTCTGTTAGGCCGGTTGCGAGCTGGGGCAAGCTAGCTAGGCGACGGTACCACGGCGGCAATTCATAGTCAGACTCAGCCAAGGGGGTTGATGATCGACCATTCGACCTGTATTACTATCATTTATTTATCACGGAAAAGGCATCGTCTAGCAGGCGAGATAGCTTAAACTATGCTGCATTTGACGTTTCCAACTGCCCATACCCATTTGATGCTGCTGGCTGGCTGGCTGCTTTCATCACGTCAAGGGTTCAGAACATGCGTCCGTCAGAAAACCACACCAGTAGAATCCGGTGGGTGCACTTGATCTCTGGGTGCTGCAACTGAATCCGCAAATCATGGGCTGACCATACATACTGGGTTTTTTTTTTCGAAAAGAAAGAATACCCCGGTCTCTGCATCAAGTGATGCACACCAATCCCTGTTGGGATGATATATCAAAGATCGTGTACAATGGCCTGTTCGCGGTTCTTCGGTAGCAGTACGTGAAACCACGTACCATGCTGGATTCCGATCGCCCATGACCGTCCTTGACGCGAATCTCTAGCTAGCATAGGATAGCATGGTCACGTTGCGGATAATTCAAGGCGGCACAGGAGCCTGAAATGGATAGACAGCTAGATCCACGGGAAACCAATACGCAACAAGGTCCAGCAAATCGAAAATGGCACTTGGCATTGGCAGGCACCTAAAACTGTGAAATCCACACGCATCACAGAAACTGTAGACCTAAAATGTCGATATGCACGTATGGCAGCCGATCGAACGGGTCCGAGCGAACAATGATCAATGCGTGGATTCGATTGGCGTTAATCAGCTCGAGACTAAAGGACAAGGCCATGGATAAAATGTGCTGGTCTAACACATCACATCAGCATGGTCGATCAGAACATTTTTTTTAGATGACACGTACGGGAAAGGCTAGCTAGGTGGAGATTGTTGAACCAATTTTGGCTGTAGAGTACGTTGGGTTATACTACTGCAAAGTGCCAAGTGCATACATTACATCTATGCCGGCAGTACCAGCAGGATTAAAGAAACGGCTCGCTTCTGCAACTGGCCAAGGTTTGGATTGGGAGAAGAAGACTAGAAGAAAGACGTACGCCAATGGGGCAAAGATGCTACCTGTCCTTTTGAATGATCCATGCAGGCAGCCGTGCAGCGGTGTGCCACTTCTTCAGAGTCTTTGTCTGGAATGAACGGATGTGGATGCATGATAGAGCTTCTGAATTATAGAGGAATCGTTCGTGCCCATTCGGCCATTCGTACAGATGTATAGCGCAATTTGTGCTACTCCATCCGTTCTTTTTTATAAGTCGTTTTAGACCGCTGAAATTGCGCTGTTTTGCACGTTGTCTAAAATACCTAGAACGCTTTACAAAAATAAACAGAGGGAGTGTTATTTCTGCTTTCCGAGGCATTATTTCTAGGTGCAGCCGTGGAAATCGAGTATCCGATCAGTGATCTTGCGCGCTATCTGTAGTTGCCAGCGAGACGGTGTAGCCTGACAAGTGCTAACGAGCAACCTCAGCCCCACGCTTGTCAAGTCAACGGTGCATGATATGTGGTATCGATCTGTTGTTTGCATCGATCCATTATGCTCAATTATTTTCGCTTGGCAATAAGAATATCAAAATAATTATCACAATGATATATGGATAAGACTGATAAAAAAATCCATTTCAAGAAAAGAAGAAATATATCCAAACATGTACAGAAGAATTAGGTGTGATTATTGTAATGATTACAAATAAAATAAAAGAGATGCTTCAAAAACGACACATCATATGCGAATGAATAAAAGCATATGTCGAACCAAGGAAATCTTATAGTTGTTGAGGAAGAACGGGAAGCCTTGAGCATCCCAAGCTTAGAAGCTTGAGATCTCTCCAAATATTATGTGGATGCGTTAGAAATTCTCAAGATTGAGCTCTTGCATCTCCAATTCTATCTATATCACTGTCTCCCGCGGGTCTTCGAACTTTCATTCACACAAAGCTCAAACAGACTTTGTGAGATATGCTAGTCACTACTAGGAAAAACCCTATAGACAGCCACCTAATAGCAGTGCGGGGTATATGGACCGCGCTGCTGGTAAGTAGCAGTAGCGCGGGGCGAAGTACCGTGATGTAGGTAAGCTATAGTAGCAGCGTCGGCTTATTGGCCCCGCGCTACAGATAAACGGTCCCCACAATGCCCCACGGGACAGGCCACGGCAGCAGCGTTGGGTCTAAGCCCAACACTACAGCTAATAGGATAGTAGCAGCAAGGTACCTAGACCCGGTATTGCTGCTATGGTTACCGGCCAGCCCCACTTAGTAGCCCGCTCGCCCCGCGCTACAACTAATGGGCTTAGTAGTCAGGGACGGAGCCAAGATCTATGGAAGGAGGGGGCCAAACACAAACAACCAAACTTTAAGGGGGGGGGCAAACACTGGTTTGAAGGGTGTCTTTGCAATTTTTTCATGAATTTACAGGGTATATAGGCAAAAAAAATCAACCATAGGGGATGGGGGGCATGGCCCCAGCACGCCCCCCTGGATCCGTCCCTGTTAGTAGTATCGCTGGCCGGTGCCCCGCACTACCACTAAGCCCAACACCTCTTATCCTCTCTGTGTCCGTACACCTCTTATCCTCTCTGTGCCCGTACGTTCCTCTCACTCGCTCTCCTCACTCTCACTTGCTCTTTGCCGCCGCCCGCTGTCGCCCCATCCTCCCTCGTCCCTCGTCCCTCCTTCCTCCCTCCTCCCTCCTTCCTCCGCTTCCTCCCTCTCCCTCCTCCCTCCTTCATCCACTCCCTTCCACATCGCCTCCGTCGCCCTCTCCCTCTCTCCAACGTCGACTCCGCCCTCTGCCTCCCTCCAACGTCGACTCCGCCCTCTCCCTCCCTCCCACGTCGCCGTTGCCGGAGCAAGGTGAGGAGCATCTTCACATTTTTTTCAAATGTTGTCTTGTAGTATTGATTTCTTTTCCAAATGTTGACATGTAGTAGTATTAATACGTGACCATAACATATGAATTCATTGCTAAACATGACCATGGAAGAAAGAACTACTAAAATATGCGAGTTTGCATAGAGTACATATACTTCATACACTAGTGTGTACAATTTGGTAAAAAAAACATGCCCGAGGTGCAATAGGTTGTTTGAAATTTGAACTGAAGGCCTTTCATATTCGACCACGGCTTCGATATTTAAAACTAGGTTAGTTAGTAATGATGCTTACAAAATCAAAGACGCTTTACATTAACCAAATGCGTTTAAATATAAAAATGTTGTTGGCAATTATATTGCGAATTATTTTTATGTCATTATCACTTTGTCATTAAAGAATGCTATATGAGATTTGATGATCTAAATTTTTCCCTTGGTGGAATATGCAGGCTTTCTGGTGTTGTGTCTCCCTGGAGTGATTGTCGTCGGAGTTGTTGGTCCCCGGTCATCACTCCGTTGTTTGACTACTTCCTTTACAACCGAGGGTGGGCTAAAAGTCCACCTCGTCCTCCGCTCTTTGTTTCATGTCACTAAATATGTATGCCAAGAGGCGTAGGTTTTTTTTGCAGGGAACACCTCCGACTGGCCTATGTTTTGCTGGAATGTTGATTAATTTCCGTTCCGGCAAATTTCGGGCACTCGATATGTCCTATATTTAGCAAAGGGCGTGACGAAATTTTTCATGGATGAAGAATCCTGACTGTTGTTGTGGGGGTCGCTTCTGTTCCTTCTCCTCGTGATAGGCCTTTTGGTAATGCACTGGGAGAAGGAGAGAAGCGGCCATCACCTAAGGTCATAATATCAGTGAGGGGAGTGTCCACCATATATACCAAAATATGCGGTTGAAATACCAGTGAGGAAGAATCACGATTGTTGTTGTGCGGTCGCTTCTCTTTCTTCCCTGTGTGCTAGACCTTTTGGTAATGCACTCGGGGAAGAAGGGAGGAGTGACCATCACCGACGGTCGAAATATCAGTGAGGAAGTGTCCACCATATATACACCAATATTATTAGTACTAGTGCTTTTGGTCCAGCCTTGAGGGAAGAAGGAGAAGCAGCCATCACTGACAGTCGAAATATCAGTGAGGGAGTGTCCACCATATGCACCACCAGAGATGAGAGTGATCAGTGTGTTGACTTTCTGGTATTTGTCGTTGATTTTTAATCTTTTAATTATGAACACAACAAATGGATGACGACGATAGGATCCCCGAGTGCGATGAATGTACCGATGATGGGGTATGCGCGACAATCCTCACTTGGACAACGATAGGTGCTTCTCCTTCATGCTTAAGGAGGAGTTCAAAGTTTTTACGATATATAACTTTAGTGGCACGTATTTCTTTTTAATTAAGCATGAGTTAAGATTTTTTTTCTTTAACGTGTAATTTCTGTTTTTTATAATTCGACTAGTGCATGCCATGTTGTGCAAGATAGTATGTCCTAGAGAAGCTCTCTTTCGCTGACATGGAAAAGGTGGAGACGAAGAAAGTTCACCTTAAGACGAAACACAATTTCAGATTCGAGGCTAAGTTCTACAATGAAGTAAGTCACACACATTTTGGTTGTGAAAATTGGAGAGGATTATGCAAGGCTTGTGGATTTGAGGACGGTCTGATATTTACCTTCGATATTGGCATTCCTCAATATGATCCAGTCACCGGTGCTCAACATGATAAAGACATTTGGGTGGATCTGGACATGATTTAAATGTTGGAAATATGCCCTAGAGGCAATAATAAAATGGTTATTATTATATTTCCTTGTTCATGATAATTGTCTATTGTTCATGCTATAATTGTATTAACCGGAAACCGTAATACATGTGTGAATACATAGACCACACAATGTCCCTAGTGAGCCTCTAGTTGACTAGCTCGTCGATCAATAGATGGTCATGGTTTCCTGACCATGGACATTGGATGTCGTTGATAACGGGATCACATCATTAGGAGAATGATGTGATGGACAAGACTCAATCCTAAGCATAGCACAAGATCGTGTAGTTCGTCTGCTAGAGCTTTTCTAATGTCAAGTATCATTTCCTTAGACCATGAGATTGTGCAACTCCCGGATACCGTAGGAATGCTTTGGGTGTATCAAACGTCACAACGTAACTGAGTGACTATAAAGGTGCACTACAGGTATCTCCGAAAGTGTCTGTTGGGTTGGCACGAATCGAGACTGGGATTTGTCACTCCGTGTGACGGAGAGGTATCTCTGGGCCCACTCGGTAATACATCATCATAATGAGCTCAATGTGACTAAGGAGTTAGTCACGGGATCATGTGTTACGGAACGAGTAAAGAGACTTTCCGGTAACGAGATTGAACAAGGTATAGGGATACCGACGATCGAATCTCAGGCAAGTAACATACCGATGGACAAAGGGAATTGTATACGGGATTAATTGAATCCCCGACATCGTGGTTCATCCGATGAGATCATCGTGGAACATGTGGGAGCCAATATGGGTATCCAGATCCCGCTATTGGTTATTGGCCGGAGAGGTGTCTCGGCCATGTCTGCATGGTTCCCGAACCCGTAGGGTCTACACACTTAAGGTTCGGTGACGCTAGAGTTGTAATGGGAATTGTATGTGGTTACCGAAAGTTGTTCGTTGTCCCGGATGAGATCCCGGACGTCACGAGGAGTTCCGGAATGGTCCGGAGGTAAAGATCTACATATGGGAAGTCCTATTTTGGCCACCGGAAAATGTTTGGGATTTTTCGGTATTGTACCGGGAAGGTTCTAGAAGGTTCCGGAGTGGGGCCCACCTGCATGGGGGGACCCACATGAACGTGGGTAGTGGGGGCAAGGCCCCACACCCCTGGTCAAGGCGCACCAAGATCCCCCCTTAGAAGGAATAAGATCATATCCCGAAGGGATAAGATCAAGATCCCTAAAAAGGGGGGGTAACAATCGGTGGGGAAGGGAAAGGATGGGATTTCTTTCCTCCCACCTTTGCCAACGCCCCAATGGACTTGGAGGGCAAGAAACCAGCCCCCTCCACCCCTATATATAGTGGGGAGGCGCATGGGAGCTGCACCCCTTGCCCCTGGCGCAGCCCTCCCTCCTCCTACACCTCCTCCTCCTCCGTAGTGCTTAGCGAAGCTCTGCCGGAGAACCACGAGCTCCACCGCCACCACGCCATCATGCTGCCGGAGCTCTCCCTCAACTTCTCCTCTCCCCTTGCTGGATCAAGAAGGAGGAGACGTCCCCGGGCTGTACGTGTGTTGAACACGGAGGCGCCGTCCGTTCGGCGCTTGGATCGGATCTTCCGCGATTTGAATCGCCGCGAGTACGAGTCCATCAACCGCGTTCTTTGCAACGCTTCCGCTTAGCGATCTTCAAGGGTATGAAGATGCACTCCCTCTCTCTCGTTGCTAGCATCTCCTAGATTGATCTTGGTGACACGTAGGAAAACTTTGAATTATTACTACGTTCCCCAACATTCAATTCTACCTCCGTGTGAGTTTGTTAAATAATCTATATTGCTTATTTAAATATAGTTGTTATTCATCCCTACTTAACTTGTTTATTTATAATTGACAGATTATTTCCTTTCTCCGAGAGATACACAGAATGTCTTCTTTTATAATGGGTCACCGGTCTGATAATTTTCTATGCATGGTGGTAGCTACACACTCTTTGGCATACGTGTCTTCTTTTATATATGAGGTGTTGGGTTTCTTGTGGTATTGGCACAAGTATATTTTTGTTGTATAGGAAGGACTTTTTATCACTGCTCATTGTCTTTTTTATTACCTTTTTGACATAAGTGCTTTTTCATTGTGTAGTAAGGGCCTTTTCTCACTTCTTTCAATTTTTTCGCTTGTCTTTTTGGCACAAGTGTCTTTTTGCTTCGTGGCTGGTCCAAAGTCACGATATTTCGTTATAGAGTTATTTTCGTATTTCAAAATAATTTATCAAAATAATTAGAGATAAAAATTCGGGCCATGTGTAGCTGTCACCGTGGGTAGTAAATTATTTTCGTTGCTCTTATAGAGCCAACGGGGACTGTGCACGTCGGGGGAACAGATACGGGGTAGTAGTAGTCACGAAGGGCGCGTGGATAGTTCCAAGACCAATTGATGGGTTGGGACTTCGGGACGAAATGATTCTGATCGAGGACGATTCGGCCAGCACTGTGAAGATGCATGCAGAAAATAGTAAGATTATTCGATTAGGCAACTTGCTAGACGTGCTGTGCTGATGTCTACAAAGTTCAGATCAGTGCTGCTACGGCCCCAAAATGGTGTGCTCAGCAATGGCATAAGGTTTCTACAGATTAAATTCACGCGTGGGCCATGCCTGGTTCTCAACTCTAAAGAAAGCTTAGGTCATCCCCAACGCTTATTTTTAAATCGGACACTGTATTCGTCCATGAACCAATGTGGACAAGTACGCGAACATTGATATGAGAGCTGGCTATCCAAAGCTATCCCCTAAATATCCGCTCAGATTAAAATATGTATTGTGTGGAACTAGTGTTCCTTCATCTCTCTTTGTAAATACAGTTCAAATTGAACAGTAGAAACGTCTTATATTAGTGTAGAGAAGTAGTAGCATCGAAACCAGCCAGTTGAGGTTGGATGCACAATCAAGGATAGAAGTAAACCTACACAATCAAGCCAACAACAGACGATGACAACGAGCCAGCCAACAGGCCACGATCACACGGAACAGCATGCAAACAGTATATCACTGGGGACAACCTCGCCCTGCAAGTATGTCACGGGCTCAGAATCTGAATTGGACAAGAATAATCAAGAGTACTCATTACATCTAATGGATAGCTCGAACATTATCAGTAACATCCTATGATCGAGAGCACTAGGCACAAACTAAGCTCCACACCACCACCAAGCAGCCTTCTTCTTCTGAAGGCTGCCAACTAACGACTAAGGGACCAATCACTCCATCTTCACCGCTACAGAACCCTGAGCTTCTGTAGGCGGCGGCGGAGAAAACTGAAGCCAGTCCTTTGCGCAGAAAAGCGCCTCCACGATTTCAGGGCGCAGTGAGCTTCTATAGTCATCAAGCATCCGGCTTCCTGTTGTTGCTGCTGAAAATACGTTGCCGCCGCTGCTCACCATGGACATAGGGATGGCCAGGATGTCACGGGCCATCTTCGACAGCGTTGGGAACTTCAGGGTGTTGAGCTTCCACCAGTCCACGATTTCAAAGTCTTGGATGCGGGGCGTCAGGGCTTCTTCCAGGTACTGCTCCAGCTCAGACTTTGAGGGCTGGCTTATTGCTATCTCTGAAAGATACATGTCAAAGTCAAGAAGTCCATCCCCAGTAGAAGGTGGAGTTACTGTATTGTTATTCACGTTGGCAGGCCCATTTTTATTAGCTTCCCCTGGCGCGGCATAGGCTGGCGTCAAGGTCTGGGGCTGTGCAACATAATCCTTATAAAGGTCATGAAGAGCATCATCCACCACCTTAACATACTTTGCTGCCTCCACACCATAGATTTTAGAATAACTGAACTCAACAAGTTTCATCTTGAAACGAGGGTCCATGACAACACCAATGGCTAGAACAAGGTTGCAATCCTTCCAGTACTTGTCAAACCTCTCATGCATTTCTTTGGCAATGCTACTGAAAACTGGATCTTCATGGGATATGGCATTTGACAGTTCTAGCTGAAGTTTCCACGCCTCATGGAAAAATAAGTTAGAAGTTGGATTTGCCGCAGCCATGATGCCATGTGCAGAATCATACAGAAATTTCAAATAGTTGGAGGCAGCTTCCACCTTCTTCCAGTCTTCTGCAGAAGGTGATTCATTGTAGTTATCATCACATGTCTCCAATGTGGTGAATGCCTGCCTATAATCCAAGGCAGCAAGCAGCATAAGGTAAGTGGTATTCCACTGTGTTGTAACATCAAGGCACAGGGTCTTAGTGCTGGGGATCTCCAGCTGCAGAGCAATCTCAGCAAACCTCTGCTCACGGGCAGAAGAAGCTTTTATGAACTTTATACTTTCGCGGATACTGTAGATCACACCATGGATTGAAGCAATGACATCATGTGCAACTGCATTGAGGATATTGGCATAGCACCTCACAACAAACAGCTGGCCCTTAAGCATCAGGTTGTTCTTATTGGAGAGATGATCTCTCAGGTTTGCACTGTAGATATCATGTGATGAGCAATCATTATCCAATGTGATGGTGAATAGCTTGTCCTTCATGTTCCAGTCTGTAAGGCTCGAGCTAATAGCTTCACTAAGTGCATTCTCCGAATGAGGAGAAGACACCATCATGAAGTTAAGCATTCTTCGATGCACTTTCCAATCAGTGTCGATGAACTGCCCAGCAATAGAAACATAGCCAAGGGTCTGACTAGTTGTCCACAATCCTATGGTGAGGCTAATCCTTCCAGGCATAGTGTTCAATGCTTGCATCAGGTTGTTTTTCTCTTTCTGGTAAACACCATACACCTCTGCCTCCATTGTTTCAACATCCGCAACCCTGAAACGCGGCTGCAGGCTCTCAGTAAAAGCAGTGAAGGCTGGCTGCTGAACAACATGAAGTGGGTAGTCATGCAAAATGACAAGCTTTGCCAGATATGAGCTGCTACGGTCTTGATCAAATGTAGCATTTGCAAAGCCAGTGTATCTGTAACGCCTCTTAGAAGGACGCTCTACGGTACCCTCACCATCGTTGTCAGTCACTCCTCCAACTGAAGTCATTGCCAGCTTCCTCTCTTGGTTTTTTATCATAGGGCAAGAGCCAAGCGTGATGTGCCTCTTGAGATGGCTTGTACCAGCAATTTTTGTGCCAGAACTGTAAGCAAATGTTGCCTTGCATAGGTTGCAGCATGCTCGTTGGCATCCCCTCTCCCCAGGAACGGGTTCAATAGTGAAGTGCTCCCATACTAATGACTTCTTTCTCCGGCGTCTTGATATGGTTGGTGGGGTCACCTCAGCACCAACCAATTCATGACCATGGGCCATCTCATCACCATTGACCATGTCATTCACTTGAACCATTTCATGACCATGGATCATGTCACTAACTTGAATCATCTCATTACCATGGATCATCTCATCATCATGGACCATCCCACTCCCTTGCACCATCTCGTCACCATGAACCATCTCATTCCCTTGAACCATATCGTGGTCATGGATCATCTCACCATTGTGAACCATTTCATTGCCATGGATCATCTCATCACCAACAACCATTTCAGTTTCATGCACCATTGCATTTTCATTGCCGTTTGGTTCACCCATCCTGTGAAAGATTATCTGATGGAACCCAAAAGCCTGTCAATTTGGAACAATTGATCAAATAAAATCATGTCAGATCTAATGTAGTTAAATCAGAACACTTGGAATTAAGCTGAGAAATCTTGCATAATTTCACTTTGATAATACACATTATCCAGAAGAGATCTAAAAATCACTACTACAAATTTATATGTTGAGATTTCAAGTAGAGCAGATTTTTTGGAAGATGGCAAGTTTGCCAATGCAAGGAACTGTGATCTCTTGAAAAGTAGAGTGATCAACAGTAAATAATTGAAGTATATTGTCCACATAGAGATAGATGCTAGCAATATTATACACAGGTATCCAATACATCAAGATGAAAAAAAAATCAATGGAAGAGTGGGGCTGTGGAGAGCTAGGAAATTCCTGGAAGTAGGCCATTCAATTTGCTAAACAATCATAACAGAAAACAAGATTAAGGTTATAGGACAAGGCCTGATTGGGAAATTCAAAGACACCTGCACATACGTTGTAAAAAATAAACACCACCCTGAGTAGCTTCTTGTATACAAATGCGACTACATGTTATTCCTGGGAACAGGCTAAAAAGCCCATAGCCAGAACTGTTTAGCAATAAGTAGGCTCAGCACCAAATGGCTGATGTATGGCAACCATGGAAGGAACCTAGCTAGGCTCGTGTAAACAACCAAATAATCAAAGTATTGGCTTTGCAAAAGATAAACAAGAATGTTCTATTGACAGAACTATCGCATCTCCACACATAAGTGCAACCACATTCCCGCAGAATCGCGGCTTCTAGGGGTCGGTAAAATTACAAAATATATTTGCTGCTACAAAGATGTTAATCAGTGACTGCGGTCCCTTCACATGCTCCTCTACCCCTGGTGTGAACAACCGAACATTATCATCCGTCACAAATGGCTGCGATGGTCATCATGTTTGCAGCCAGCCAAACAAGGCCTAAACCCGGCCACATCTCCCATGACTAAACCAACCCAACCCCTCCCCTACGCAAAATATAAGTCATCCTATCAATCAACCCTGCCAAGGCATGACTGAGTAGCAGCTGTTACGTACGGGAACAGGAATGAATCATCATCCTCCCAGACAAAAGAACAAAGGTACTCATCATAATTCGAAACGGCGACATAGCCCGCGCACGGCCATTTCAGCGCCCGCGGAGACCATCTCTGAATCTAAATAGACCTCCGTACGAACGCGCGCAGCCAATCCTCGAACGAAGCGCGTACTACGTACTCCACGGCGGATTCAATCCACACGGCCGAGCACAGGACGGAGGAGCAAACGGAGCCAGATCTAGACACGCGGTCGAACCCGGTCCGCGAGGCGACGGGCGGCGCGGGCATGGACGGGGAGGAGGGCTGGAGAGGCGCGGAGGAGGGAGGAGGGAGGAGGAGGGTGTTTAGAGTTTGGGGGGCTTACGGAGGGGGAGGAGGCGGAGCGGGGCGGAGATCCAACTCGAGGTGGGCGGTGCAGGATTGGGGCTCGGCCCAAGAAGAACGAAGGCCGAGCAAACCCTAGATCCGCCTTTTTCTTCTGGGGGCGGGCGGCCACGGGGGGAGGAGAGGGACCGAGGACGGACCGGCAGCGGGGCGGAAATTTTCGTCGGGTTTGGGGGAAACGGAAAAGCGGGGGACGGAAGGGGATTTATGGGCTCGCGGCCCACGGCCGTGGGCTGCCGAGCTGGCAAGGGCGCGTGAGGCTGCCGGCGGGCCATGGGTGGGGGCTCCTCCGCGTGGACCGGCTATTTTTGGGACGAGATGCTCGCTTTCAACAGTTTTATTTATCGATGGGGTGGACCGCGGACGCAGGCCAGGCAGGCTACGGGGTCAGGGACTAGGGTTTGGGCTGATGTGGTCGGGTTTCGATTTGGACCGTCCGAATTATGTGGGCGGATAAGCTTAGAGAGTCTTCTTCGTTAGGGTACGGATCCTAAGGAAAAAATGGCCTGGTTATATTCGAACGCCCGCGTACGCGGCGTCGCATCCGTGGATAGTGACCGATCACCTCTTAAATTTTTACTTTCACAGTCATATCTCTCACTTTATCCTTATACGTCGGGTCAAATGCATTCAATTGGTGGAGATGAAATGAAAAAAGATTAAACAAAGAGAAAATGTGGACTCGATCCTATGTGGCGGACGCAGGACCACTAACCGGGCACGTCCGTGCACTCCTAATAGTCATATCATATATGAAATGGATATGAGGGGTGTCGGTTAATCCGGGCGTTTAAGGCCCGTTTAAGTCGCCCGTCTGGGTCGCATTTTCATGACAGGTCAGTGATCGGGCGGCCTGTCCGGACGTTTAAGACGGATATGAGGGGTCCGGCTGTAAATGCTCTTACCACTAGAGTCGTCGATCGCAGGTTTGGGGAAGTTGAAACGTTCACCTTTTCTGTGCGGTCCTTCCAATTCAAGAAAACATTCCAAATCTATTATTCTCTCCGATTCATATTAACGTTAATACAGATTCGTAATAAAGTTATTATAGTGAAGCTGGGGCAATTAATATGGATCGGAGAAAGTAACGAAAGTTTATCAAAAGGTACAAGGCACATCAAACATAATAAAAATTACGTTGAAATTTGAGATCATCGAATGATCACTAATGCCATCAAAACTAGTCGTCGGCGCATCGTTGTCGTTGCTTCCCTGCCGGAACCGGCTTGACCTTCTATATGACAGTCGGAAAGTCTTCATACACATATTTCTAAGAGCATCTCCAACAGGCGCGCAACGCGCGGCGCGCAAAAGTTGCCTTTAGCGCGCCAAAATACTCATTTTTTGCGCGCAGTCGAGCGCTAGCTCTAGCGGCCACTGTAAAATATAGCGCGCGCGAGCCGCTCCAGCAGGCGCTGCAAAAAAACGTCGCGCGGGCAGGCAATGCTATGGAAAGAAACGATGGATCACATACCATACATCAAACCAAACATCAAATGAAGTTCATACGATACAAATGAAAACACTAGTAAAATAAAAATACGCCTACACTACTCTTCATCATCCTTCGGGGTGGTGTCATCGGACGTCGTAAGATACGCGTCCAGGTACCGGTCGTCGTTCGGGTCCCAGGGGTCGTTCTCCATCTCTGTATGGGAAATTGCCAATGCCTTGCGCCTACGCCTGTCTCGGCGGTCCGCAACACGTTCCGCCCTTCTTTTCACGTAGAACTCGTGCTCGGCGATGACGTCCTCCGGGTGCTGGCGGCGCCACTCCGCCATGGCGTCCTCGTCCCTCCGGGCGATCAACAGCCAGCGCTCCCGACTGCGCGCGGCCCGGCGGTCCGCCTCGGTGGCCAGACGAGGGGGAGGCACGAGCTGCCGCGCCTCTTCAGCTGACCGGATGTCGTCGAAGTTCATCTGCGAGCGAGGCCGCCGGAGATCCCACGCCGTCGCGTCGTACGCGCGGGCGGACTCGTGGGTGGTCTGGTAGGTGCCGAGGCCAAGGTGCGTGTCGACGGACCGTATCTCGGCATAGAACATGCCAGACGGGCGTCGGCGGACACCGCGGAAGCCCGAAATGCTCCGGGGGCGCGGCGGCATAGCGCGGCGGCGACGAGGCGTGGGGAGAAGGCGAGGAAAGAGCGGCAGAGTGGTGGGAGGGCGCGTGGCGAGGAGGATGGGCGCGTGGGAGAGCGCGTGGCGAGCGCTCCATTTATAGAGCGCGTCGGACGCCGCGCGCCAAAACTAGCACGCGCCCGGCCGCTTTTTCGCGCGCGCGCGATCTTTTCCCACGCGCCTGATTATCCCGCGCCCGTTGGAGCGCGCGAAAAGAAAAGTTAACCGCGCGCGCGTATTTTGCGGCGACTGTTGGAGATGCTCTAAGAACCAACCCTTTAGAGACACGGTCGTTGATACGTCTCCAACATATCGATAATTTATGAAGTAGTCATGCCATGATTGTCTACGTTTACAATACGTTTATATGGTTTTGATGCACTTTATATGATTTATTTAGAACTAACCCGGACTGACGTTGTTTTCAGCAGAATTACCGTGGTGTTGTTTTTGTGCAGAAAATAAAATTTCTCGGAATAGCCCGAAACTTTTTGGTGATTTTTTCTGGAGGAAATAAGTCATATGGAGCGAAGAACCACCGAAGGGGAGCCAGCTGTGGGGCACAAGCCATCAAGGCACCCCCCCTAGGCCGCGCCCTGATATGTGGTGGGGCCCACGTGGCTCCGTTGCGCGTGATTCCAATGCTGAAAAATCCTATAATTCTAGAAACACCAGAAATAAACAGAGACTCTCCGTTCCGCCGCCGCAACTCTCTGTATCGACGAAAAACCAATCTGAAGACGTTCCCGTACCCTGCCGGAGAGGGGAAACCGCCACCGGTGGCCATCTTCATCATTCCAGCGAAGTCTATGATGAGGAGTGAGTAGTTCACCCTCGGGGCTGAGGGTATGTACCAGTAATTTTGTGTTCAATCTCTCTCTCTCTCTCTCTTTCTCTCTCTCGTGTTCTTGAGATGTCACGATCTTGATGTATCACGGGCTTTGTTAATATAGTTAGATCATATGATGTTATTCCCTTGCTATCATGTTGTGATGAATTGAATCTTTCCCTTTGAGATCTCGTTATGTTGGATTGAATATTTTGGTTTGAGAACACTTTATGTACGTCTTGCGTGGGATACCCATAGTGACATTGGGGTATTCTATTGATTCACTTGATATATGTTGAGGCAGCAACTTGCGGATTCCAGTGACCTTGGGGATCTATGCATAGGGGTTGATTGCACGTTTTCGTACCACGTTCTCCGAAAGAAATCTTGCGGTGCTCATTGAAGTTCTTTGTGTTGGTTTGAATATGATAGACCTGAAATTGTTTCTGTTGGGGAACGTTGCATGGGAAACAAAAATTTTCCTACGCACACGCAAGATCTATCCATGGTGATGAGCATCTACGAGAGGGAGACTGGATCTACATACCCTTGTAGATCGCTAAGCGGGAAGCGTTAAGAAACACGGTTGATGTAGTCGAACGTCTTCGCGATCCAAATCGCCGAGCGTCCCGCGATCCCATCACGATCCATCTCGCGATCCAATCTCGATCCGTCCCGCGATCCCATCATGATCCGTCTCGTGATCCAATCTCGATCCGTCCCGCGATCCCATCACGATCCGTCCCGCGATCAAATCACGAATCGTCTCGTGATCCTGATCACGGTCCTTCCGATCTAGCGCCGAACGGACGGCACCTCCGCGTTCAGCACACGTACAGCTCGATGACGATCTCCGCCTTGTTGATCCAGCAAGAGGGAGCGGAGAGTTAGAAGAGTTCTCTGGCGGCGCGACGGCGCGGCGGCGATGGTGGTGGAACAATTCCGGCAGGGCATCGCCTAAGCACCGCTGAAACTAGACTAGAGGAGAAACCGATCTAGATGAAGTAGAGGGAGCACGTGGCAATTAGGGTTAGCTCTTCCTTCTAAATCCTCTAGTATATATAGGAGGGAGGGAGGGGACGAGGCAGCCTCAAACCCTCAAGGTTTGGCCGAAATTGGAGGTGGAGGAGTCCTACTCCAATCCTATTAGGAGTAGGATTCCTCCTCTCCACTTGGAAACCCTTTCCACCTTTCCTCCTTTGGATTTTTTTCACCCAAAGCCACATGGGCCTTAGTGGGGGGGGTTAGGCCAGCCCACTAGGGGCTGGTTTGACTCCTCCCACAGCCCATGAGGTCCTTTGGGTCGAGACACCCCTCCCGATGGTCCCCGGTACCCCTCCTGGCACTCCCGGTACACTACCGAAATACCCGAAACTTTTCCGGTGACCAAAATAGGACTTCCTATATATTAATATTTACCTCCGGACCATTCCGGAGCTCCTCGTGACGTCCAGGATCTCATCCGGGACTCGGAACAACCTTCGGTCACCACCATACATAACTCTACTATACCGAAACGTCACCGAACCTTAAGTGTGCAGACCCTGCGGGTTCGAGAACTATGTAGACATGACCAAGACACCTCTACGGTCAATAACCAATAGCGGGACCTGGATGCCCATATTGGTTCCTACATATTCTATGAAGATCTTTATCGGTTGAACCTCTATGTCAAGGATTCAGTTAATCCCGTACGCTGTTCCCTTTGTTCTTCGGTATGTTACTTGCCCGAGATTCGATCGTCAGTATCTCTATACCTAGTTCAATCTCGTTATCGGCAAGTCTCTTTACTCATTCTGTAATACAAGATCCCGTGGCTAACACTTAGTCACATTGCTTGCAAGGCTTATTGTGATGTTGTATTACCGAGTGGGCCCTGAGATACCTCTCCGTCACACGGAGTAACAAATCCCAGTCTTGATCCATGCCCACTCAACAGACACCCTCGGAGATACCTGTAGAGCATCTTTATAGTCACCCAGTTACGTTGTGACGTTTGATACACACAAGGTATTCCTCCGGTGTCAGTGAGTTGCATGATCTCATGGTCATAGGAACAGATACTTGACATGCAGAAAACTATAGCAATAAACTGACACGATCATATGCTATGTTTATAGTTTGGGTTTTGTCCATCACATCATTCTCCTAATGATGTGATCCCGTTATCAAATGGCATCTCATGTCTATGGCCAGGAAACCTTGACCATCTTTGATCAACGAGATAGTTAACTAGAGGCATACTAGGGACACAGTGTTGTCTATGTACCCACACATGTATTTGAGTTTCCAATCAATACAATTATAGCATGGATAATAAACGATTATCACGAACAAGGAAATATGATAATAACTAAATTATTATTGCCTCTAGGGCATATTTCCAACAGTCTCCCACTTGCACTAGAGTCAATAATCTAGTTCACATCACCATGTGATTTACATTGTTATGAATCTAACACCCAATGAGTTCTGGGGTTCGATCATGCTTTGCATGTGAGAGAGGTCTTTAGTCAACGGTCTGCAACATTCAGATCTGTGTGTTCTTTGCAAATCTATATGTTATACTGCAGATGCTACCACGCTCCACTTGGAGCTATTCCAAATGGTTGCTCCACTATACGTATCCTGACTGCTACTCAGAGTCGTCCGGATAGGTGTCAAAGCTTGCATCGACGTAACCCTTTACGACGAACTCTTTATCACCTCCATAATCGAGAAATATTTCCTTAGTCCTCTAGTTACTAAGGATAATCTTGACCGCTGTCCAGTGATCCACTCCTGGACCACTCTTGTACCCCTTGACAGACTCATGGCAAGGCACACACTAGGTGCAGTACACAGCATGGCATACTATACAGAGCCTATGGATAAGGCATAGGGGACGACCTTCGTCCTTTCTCTTTCTTCTGCCGTGGTCGAGCTTTGAGTCTCACTCAACTCCACACCTTACAAATCAGGCAAGAACTCTTTCTTTGACTGATCCATTTTTAACTCTTTCAAAATCTTGTCAAGGTATGTACTCATTGAAAGTTTTACCAAACGTCTTGATCTATCTCTATAGATCCTGACGCCCAACATTTAAGTAGCTTCATTCCAGGTTTTCCTTTGAAAAACTCCTTTTCAAACAACCCTTTATGCTTTCCAGAAATTCTACATCATTTCCGATCAACAATATGTCATCCACATATACTTATCAGAAATTCTATAGTGCTCCCACTCACTTTATTGTAAATACAAGTTTCTCATAAACTTTGTATAGACTCAAAAACTTTGATCACCTCATCAAAGCGTATATTCCAACTCCGAGATGCTTGCTCCAGTCCATAGAAGGATTGCTAGAACTTGCATACATTTTAGTATCCTTAGGACTGACAAAACCTTCTGGTTGTATCACATACAACCTTTCCTCATGGAAACCGTTAAGGAAACTCTGTTTTGACATCCATCTCCAGATTTCATAATTGAAAAATGCAGCAACTGCTAACATAATTCCAACAGACTTTAGCATCGCTACGGGTGAGAAAGTCTCATCGTAGTCAACTCCTTGAACTTGTGAAAAACCCTTTGGCACAAGTCGAGCTTTATAGACGGTGACATTACCGTCCGCGTCTGTCTTCCTTTTAAAGATCCATTTGTTCTGAATGGCCTTTCGCTCTTCAGGTAATACTTCCAAAGCCCATACTTTGTTTTCTTACATGGATCCCATCTCGGATTTCATGGCCTCTAACCATTTCTCGGAATCCGGGCCCATCATCTCTTCTCCATAGCTCGTAGGTTCATCGTTGTCCAACAACATGACCTCTAAGACAGAGTTGCCGTACCACTCAGGAGCAGTACGCGTCCTTGTCGACCTACGAGGTTCGATAGTAACTTGAACCGAAGCTTCATGATCATAATCATTAACTTCCTCTTCAACTAACGTAGGCTCCACAAAAACAACTTGCTGCGCTGCGCTACTCTCTGGTTGAAACAAAGGTTCAACAACCTCATCAAGTTCTATCTTCCTCCCACACAATTCTTTCGAGAGAAACTCTTTCTCGAGAAAGGACCCATTTTAGCAACAAACACTTTGCACTTGGATCTGAGATAGAAGGTACACCCAACTGTTACGTTAGGGTATTCTATGAAGATGCATTTGTCCACTTTGGGTTCGAGCTCATTAGGTTGAAAACCTTTTCCACATAAGCATCGCAGCCCCAAACATTAAGAAATGACAGCTTAGGTTTCTGCCAAACCAAAATTCATACGGTGTCATCTCAACGGACTTAGATGGTGCCCCCTTTTAAAGTGAATGTAGTTGTCTCTAATGCATAACCCCAAAACGATAGTGGCAAATCGATAAGAGACATCATAGTTCGCACCATATCCAATAGAGCACGACTACGACGTTCGGACACACCATCACACTATGGTGTTCCAGGTGGCGTGAGTTGTGAAACAACTTCCACATTGTCTTAAGTTGTATACCAAACTCGTAACTCAGATATTTACCTCCACGATCATATCGTAGACATTTTATCTTCTTGTCACGATGATCTCAAACTTCACTCTGAATTTGTTTGAACTTTTCAAACATTTCAGAATTGTGTTTCATTAAGTAAATATCCCCATATCTACTCAAATTATCAGTGAAGGTAGGAAAATAACGATATCCACCGCACACTACAACACTCATTGGTTCGAATACATCAACATGTATCATTTCCAATAAGTCACTTCCCCGCTTCATCATACTGGAAAACGGGGTCTTGGTCATCTTGCCCATGAGGCATGGTCCGCATGTCTCAACCGATTCGAAATCGAATGAGTCCAAAGATCCATCAGCATGGAGTTTCTTCATGCGCTTTACACCAATATGACATTTAGCGGCAGTGCCACAAGTATGTGGTACTATCATTATTAACTTTGTATCTTTTGGCATCAATATTATGAACATGTGTATCTCTATGATCAAGATTCAATAAACCATTCTCATTGGGTGCATGACCATTGAAGGTATTATTCATGTAAACAGAATAACCATTATTCTCTAACTTAAATGAATAACCGTATTGCAATAAACATGATCTAATCACGTTCATGCTTAACGCAAACACCAAATAACATTTATTTAGGTTCATCACTAATCCCGAAGGTAGAGAGAGCGTGCGATGGTGATCACATCAACCTTTGAAACACTTCCAACACTCATCGTCACCTCACCCTTATCTAGTCTCCTTTTATTCCGTAGCTTTTATTTTGAGTTACTAACATTTAGCAACCGAACCGGTATCCAATACCCAGGTGCTACTAGGAGCACTAGTAAGGTACACATCAATAACACGTATATCAAATATACTTTTGTCGACGTTGCCAGCCTTCTTATCTACCAAGTATCCAGGGGTGTTCCGCTTCAGCGACCGTTCTCCTCATAATAGAAGCACTTAGTCTCGGGTTTGGGTTCAACCTTGGGCTTCTTTACTGGAGCAGCAACTGGCTTGCCATCCATGAAGTATCCCTCCTTGCCCTTGCCCTTAAACTAGTGGTTTTACTAACCATCAACACTTGATGCTCCTTCTTGATTTCTACCTTCGCGGTGTCAAACATCGCGAATAGATCAGGGATCGTTATTTCCATCCCTGGCATTTTATAGTTCATCACGAAGCTCTAGTAGCTTAGTGACAGTGACTTGGAGAACTATATCAATCACTATCTTATCTGGAAGATCAACTCCCACTCGATTCAAGCGATTGTAGCACCCAGACAATCTGAGCACATGCTCAAAGATTGAGCTATTCTCCTTCATCTTGCAGGCAAAGAATCTTGTTGGAGGTCTCATACCTCTCAACACGGGCACGAGCCTGAGATCCCAATTTCAGCTCTTAGAACATCTCATATGTTCCGTGACATTCAAAACGTTTTGGAGCCTCAATTCTAAGCCATAATGCATGACGCACTGAACTATCAAGTAGTCATCAAAACGTGCCTGTCAGATGTTCACAACATCTACAGACGACGCCAGAGGGGGTGGCGCACCGAGCGGTGCATTAAGGACATAAGCCTTCTGTGCAACAATGAGGACAATCCTTAGATCACGGACCCAGTCCGTATTATTTCTACCATCATCTTTCAACTCTATTTCTCTAGGAACATATAAAAATTCAAGGGAGCTACAGCGCGAGCTAGTAATCTACAACATAATTTGCAAAGACATTTTGACTATGTTCATGATAATGAGTTTAGTTAATCATATTACTTAAAAACTCCCACTCAAATTGACATCCCTCCGGTCATTCGAGTGACACATGATCCAAATCCACCAACTCAAGTCCGATCATCACGTGAGTTGAGGTGGTTTTAATGGTGAACATCTTCATGTTGATCATATCTACTATATGACTCATGTTCGACCTTTCGGTCTCTTGTGTTCTGAGGCCATGTCTGTACATGCTAGGCTCGTCAAGTTTAACCCGAGTGTTCCGCACGTGCAACACTGGCTTGCACCCGTTGTATGCGAACGTCGAGTCTATCACACCCGATCATCACGTGGTGTCTCAAAACGACGAACTTTCGCAACGGTGCACACTCGGGGAGAACACAATTTTATCTTGAAATTTTAGTGAGGGATCACCTTATAATGCTACCGTTGTCCTAAGCAAAATAAGATGCATAAAAGGATTAACATCACATGCAAATCATAAGTGACATGATATGGCCATGAACTTGTGCTTTTGATCTCCATCTTCAAAGCACCGGCATGATCTCCATCGTCACCGGCATAACACCATGATCTCCATCATCTTGATCTCCATCAATGTGTCGCCATGAGGTTGTCGCGCCGACTGTTGCTTCCACGACTATTGCTAACTCATAGCGATAAAGTAAAGCAAAAATGGAAAAAATTATTAAAGACAACCCTATGGCTCCTGTCGGTTGCCGTACTCATCGACATGCAAGTCGTGATATTCTATACAATACATGATCATCTCATACATCACATATATCTCATCATGTAATTGGCCATATCACATCACAACATACCCTGCAAAAACAAGTTAGACGTCCTCTAATTGTTGTTGCAAGTTTTACGTGGCTGCTACGGGTATCTAGCAAGAACAATTCTTACCTACGCAAAAACCACAACGGTGATAC
Organism: Elymus sibiricus; assembly: GCA_039707655.1. Taxonomy (NCBI): domain Eukaryota; kingdom Viridiplantae; phylum Streptophyta; class Magnoliopsida; order Poales; family Poaceae; genus Elymus; species Elymus sibiricus. The sequence continues at coordinate 56,711,372 of CM077673.1, forward strand.
AAAAATTGCTATTCAACCTTCTCAAGGACCGCCTTTGTCAAATCCGATCCGACTAAAGTGGGAGAAACAGACACCCGCCAGCCATCTTTATGCAACGAAGTTACATGTCAGTTGATGGAACCGGTCTCTCGTAAGCGTACGAGTAATGTTGGTCCGGGCCGCTTCATCCCACAATACCGCCGAATCAAGAAAAGACCAAGGGAGGAAGCAATTTGAATATCAACGCCCACAAACTCCTTTGTGTTCTACTCGAGATTTCATCTACACATAGACCTAGCTCATGATGCCACTGTTGGGGAACGTTGCATGGGAAACAAAAAAATTGCTACGCACACGCAAGATCTATCCATGGTGATGAGCATCTACGAGAGGGAGAGTGGATCTACATACCCTTGTAGATCGCTAAGCGGGAAGCGTTAAGAAACGCGGTTGATGTAGTCGAACGTCTTCGCGATCCAAATTGCCGAGCGTCCCGCGATCCCATCACGATCCATCTCGCGATCCAATCTCGATCCGTCCCGCGATCCCATCACGATCCGTCTCGCGATCCAATCTCGATCCGTCCCGCGATCCCATCACGATCCGTCCCGCGATCAAATCACGAATCGTCTCGCGATCATGATCACAGTCCTTCCGATCTAGCGCCGAACGGACGGCACCTCCGCGTTCAGCACACGTACAGCTCGATGACGATCTCCGCCTTCTTGATCCAGCAAGAGGGAGCGGAGAGGTAGAAGAGTTCTCCAGCGGCGCGACGGCGCGGTGGCGATGGTGGTGGAACAATTCCGGCAGGGCTTTGCCTAAGCACCGCTGAAACTAGACTAGAGGAGAAACCGATCTAGATGAAGTAGAGGGAGAACGTGGCAATTAGGGTTAGCTCTTCCCTCTAAATCCTCTAGTATATATAGGAGGGAGGGAGGGGAGGAGGCAGCCTCAAACCCTCAAGGTTTGGCCGAAATTGGAGGTGGAGGAGTCCTACTCCAATCCTATTAGGAGTAGGATTCCTCCTCTCCACTTGGAAACCCTTTCCACCTTTCCTCCTTTGGATTTTTTCCACCCAAAGCCACATGGGCCTTAGTGGGGGGGTTAGGCCAGCCCACTAGGGGCTGGTTTGACTCCTCCCACAGCCCATGAGGTCCTTTGGGTCGAGACACCCCTCCCGATGGTCCCCGGTACCCCTCCCGGCACTCCCGGTACACTACTGAAATACCCGAAACTTTTCCTGTGACCAAAACAGGACTTCCTATATATCAATCTTTACCTCCGGACCATTCCAGAGCTCCTCGTGACGTCCAGGATCTCATCCGGGACTCCGAACAACCTTCGGTCACCACCATACATAACTCTACTATACCGAAACGTCACCGAACCTTAAGTGTGCAGACCCTGCGGGTTCGAGAACTATGTAGACATGACCAAGACACGTCTACGGTCAATAACCAATAGCGGGACCTGGATGCCCATATTGGTTCCTACATATTCTACGAAGATCTTTATCGGTTGAACCTCTATGTCAAGGATTCAGTTAATCCCGTACGCTGTTCCCTTTGTTCTTCGGTATGTTACTTGCCCGAGATTCGATCGTCTGTATCTCTATACCTAGTTCAATCTCGTTACCGGCAAGTCTCTTTACTCGTTCTTTAATACAAGATCCCATGGCTAACACTTAGTCACATTGCTTGCAAGGCTTATTGTGATGTTGTATTACCGAGTGGGCCCTGAGATACCTCTCCGTCACACGGAGTAACAAATCCCAGTCTTGATCCATGGCCACTCAACAGACACCCTCGGAGATACCTGTAGAGCATCTTTATAGTCACCCAGTTACGTTGTGACGTTTGATACACACAAGGTATTCCTCCGGTGTCAGTGAGTTGCATGATCTCATGGTCATAGGAACAGATACTTGACATGCAGAAAACTATAGCAATAAACTGACACGATCATATGCTATGTTTATAGTTTGGGTCTTGTCCATCACATCATTCTCCTAATGATGTGATCCCGTTATCAAATGGCATCTCATGTCTATGGCCAGGAAACCTTGACCATCTTTGATCAACGAGATAGTTAACTAGAGGCATACTAGGGACACAGTGTTGTCTATGTACCCACACATGTATTTGAGTTTCCAATCAATACAATTATAGCATGGATAATAAACGATTATCACGAACAAGAAAATATGATAATAACTAAATTATTATTGCCTCTAGGGCATATTTCCAACAGTTTGATGCATGTCGCATAATTTACCCACGGATACTTGAGGTGACATTGGAGTATCTAGGTGACATTAGGGTTGATTGATATGTATCATTTGTGTTGTTCTAGTACGAACTCTAGGGCTGTTTGTGACACTTATAGGAATAGCCCAAAAGATTGATCGGAAAGAATAACTTTGAGGTGGATCTACTACCTACACCAATTTCATCTTATTGTTCTCCGCTAGATAGGAACTTTGGAGTGATTCTTTGTTGCACGTTGAGGGATGATCATATGATTCAACTATGTTAGCATTGTTGAGAGATTGCACTAGTGAAAGTATGAACTCTAGGCCTTATTTCCAAGCATTTATACACCGTTTTGCTCGCTGTTTTACACTTGCTACCTTGCTGTTTTTATATTTTCAGATTACAAAAACCTATTTCTATCATCCATATTGCACTTGTATCACCATCTCTTCGCCGAACTAGTGCACCTATACAATTTACCATTGTATTGGGTGTGTTGGGGACACAAGAGATTTCTTGTATTTGATTGCAGGGTTGCTTGAGAGACCATCTTCATCCTACACCTCACATGGATTGATAAACCTTAGGTAATCCACTTGAGGGAAAAATGCTACTGTCCTACAAAACTCTGCGCTTGGAGGCCCAACAAAGTCTATAAGTATAAAGTTGCGTAGTAGACATCAAGTCGTTTTCTGACGCCGTTGCCGGGGAGGTGAGTGCTTGAAGGTATATCTTTAGATCTTGCAATTAAATCTTTTAGTTTATTGTTTTTTACTAGTTTGGTTTTATAAAAGAAAACTACAAAAAATGGAATTTAGGTTGCCTCAATTGTTTCGTATTTTTAATGTCTTTCGTGAAAATGATGGTTCGGAAAATTGTGCTCAATTGGTAGAGGAAGAGTTTATGAAAATACTTAATGAGAATTCCTTGAATGATGAGCATGATTGCAATGTTGCTAGTATGGATTCTCTGAATATCCATGATGCTAATGATATGCAAAGCCACAAGCTTGGGGATGCTATGTTTGATGAAGATGATATTTTTAGTCCCCCAAGTTTTGACGAGCAAAGTTATTATGATGATGGCATGCCTCCTATCTATGATGATTATGATGATGACATGTATGCTATAAGGAATAATTATAACTATGAAACTTGTCATCATGATTTTAATTTTCAATTTGGTTATGTCCATCATGTATCTCATGATAGTTATTTTGTTGAATTTGCTCCCACTACAATGAATGAGAAGAAAATTGCTTATGTGGAGAGTAATAATTTTTTTATGCTTGTAGATCATGAAAAGAATGCTTTATGTGATACTTATATTATTGAATTCCTTCATGATTCTACTGAAAATTATTATGAGGGAGGAACATATGCTTGTAGGAATTGCAATAATATAAAGTTTCCTCTCTATATGTTCAAGTTTTGAAGTTATGCTTGTTTTGCCTTCCTATGCTAGTTGATTTGTGTTCCCATAAATTATTTGCTCACAAAATCCCTATGCATAGGAAGTGGGTTAGACTTAAATGTGCTTGCCATGTGATTCATGATGCTATCTTGCATATTTCAATTACTATTCTTATGTAAGCATCATTGAAATTATCATGCCTAACTAAAAGGCATTAAAGAAAAGCGCTTGTTGGGAGACAACCCGACACTTTTCCTTTCTGTTTTTGTGCGTTTTCACATGATTAAGCTACTGTAGTAATCATGTTTTGTGTCTTTTATTTTAATAAAGTGTCAAGTAAGGCCTTTGGGATAGTGTGGATACTTACTAGTTTGATTCTGTGCAAAAATAGAAACTTTTGCCTCCAGTAAAGAATTTCTATGATTTTACTGGAGCGTAAAAAAATTATGGAATTTGTACAAAGTATTTATAGGCAAATTACTTAAGTTTTCCTAATTTTTTAGAGTTTTTAGAGACAGGAAAGTATGGTTATACTACAGATCTTCACAAATTGTTCTGTTTTTGACAGATTCTGTTTTGCATGCATAGTTTGCTTGTTTTAGTGTTCACACAGCTTATATTCAGTGATATAAATTATATGAATGGTAGAATACAGTAGGTATTATGTTAGAACAATTATGAATCTTGTCTTGACAGTACCTAAGTGAATGATCTTTATTTATTATACTAACCCATCTCACGAAGTTCCGTTAAGTTTGGTGTGATTGAAGTTTTCAAGGTTTGGGTGAGATACCAATATGAGGAGAATAAGTAGTGAGAAGAACCTAAGCTTTGGGATGCCCAAGGCACCCCCAAGGTAATATCCAATGAAGACTCAAGCGCCTAAGCTTGGGGATGCCCCGGAAGGCATCCTCTCTTTCGGCTTCAACACTATCGGTACATCTTACTTGGAGCTATAGTTTTATTCGTCACATAATATGTGTTTTGCTTGGAGCATCATTTTATTTTGTTAGTATTTTCTTGCTGTTATTTATAATCTTTTTTTTCAATAAAAAGTTCCATGAATTGCCTTAAGATGTCTCTATTGCATGTTTGATGTGTGTTGTGTAAAAACAGAAACTTTTGTTGTGGTGTTTGAATTTTCATATTTTACTGGAATGTAGAAAGTTTCTGAAATTTTTACACGGTATTTTAATATAAATTATTTATCATGTCCTAAATTTTGAGAATTTTTTGAGTTACGGAAATACAGTAGTTTAATAGATTGCTACATACTGTTCTGTTTGGACAGATTGTTGTCATAGTTTTGTTATCTACTTATCCTATAGTTTCCATAGCCTATATTGGTAGATATAAATTGTGGAAACGATAGTAAACAGTAGATGATGTTTGAAAATTATTGTGCAACTTGTCTTGGCAGTACATGAAGTGTTGATTTATTCTTATGTGTACTAACCTATCTCACGAGTTCTTTTTGAGTTATGTGTGGATGAAGTTTTTGAGACTTAGGTGAAACCGGGACATGAGAGGATTGAACGAGATACAAAAGCTCAAGCTTGGGGATGCCCAAGGCAACCCAAGTAAATATTTCAAGAAGTCTCAAGCATCTAAGCTTGGGGATGCTACGCATCCCACCTCTCTTCATCAAACAAATATCGGTTAGCCTATGTTGAGCCTAAAATTTTATTTGTCCACATGATATGTGCTTTTCTTGGTATGAATTTTATTTAGTTTGCCGCTTGAATAAAATACTCAGATCTAAAAATCTTTATTGAGAGAGAGTCCTCACATAGCTACTTCATTGTTTGACTACTCATTGATCTTCACTTATATCTTTTGAGAGTAATTTGATGTTTAGTGCTTCACTTATATCCTAAGAGTAAATTGTGAATGAATGAAATATTATAAATCTGAAATTATCAATGTGCTATATTCTTAGTAGCAAGTTCACATTTGGTTTAGAAAGTAAAATCTATTGAAGTTTAACAATCATTGTGTTGGTCATATGAGCAATTCATGAATGATTAGTATAAGAAGAACTTTCAGATACAAATATATTATTTTGGACATCTTTTATGATTGTGACCCATTAATTATTTTCAAACTTGATCAAATAGTTAAAGTTGGACAAGGAAGACAATGTAATTGTTATGTTTGGGTATATTTGCATAGAAGTTATATTGTTATGGATCCTCTAACATGTGGTGCTTGTTTAGAACCTTTTGCTATCCAAAACTTCGTACTAAGTAGAGATACTACTTGTGCATACAAATCCTTGAGCCAAGTTTCTTCCATGAGAGTCCACCATACCTACCTATATATGGTATTTCAATGCCATTCCAAGTAAATTTGCATGTGCCACCTCTAAAACCTTCAAATAAACATCTGGTTTGTGTGCTCGTACCGCTCATGGAGCGACGGGGCGGTCATTATCTTCCATGCTAAGCGGGTTATTCTCAAGATAAGTGTTTATTTACTTGTCATTGCACGAGAGAGGCCGGTAAAAAGGATGCTTAGTCCTGCATAATACAACCCCCCCCCTAGAAAGTTGATTGTTTGGAGGGCAACCGTGGATTCGGCCAGCCATGTAATGTGTTTGAATGGTGGAGGGGGAGTAAAATTTCAATTCTGTTTGGGAACCGCCAATAATGTGATTAGCATGGAAGATATTGAAAACTCTGTTGTGACGTTGACAGGAAAAGCACACCACTCAAAATTACATATTCATCTTTGTTTTAAACAATGAGCTCTGGCACCTATGCAAATCCTTGCTTCCCTCTGCGAAGGGACAATCTATTTACTTTCATGCTATTTCCTATTCATGTTGAGTCAACTTCTTATTCCAACCTCAGTCTATTAGTTGGCAAGCATCATGTGGTGAGGAAAGATCCAAACATATATATCCAGTCAAATATATTTGATCATAATTCTTTATTGTTGACAATTATCTTCATGATAAGTATGTTGGGAGGCGAAACATTAAGCCCCTATCTTTCTATATGTTCGATGGATGTTATTTGTTCTAAAAATATGCCTTGAGTATTAGCAATCATAAAAGACTATATGATAATTGAGTATGTGGAGCTCTTACTAGACTTGATGATGCATCGAAATTGTTTGGTGACCAATAACATAGATTGTTAAGTTTCAAGTGAATTAATTGCTTGAACCATGACATGTGAATTGATTGCTACTCTATCATGATGATTTTTATGAGAAAAAGTTGTTGGTTATGATGCTAGAAAAGTGACTGAAATTATCAGTGATCAAACTTATATATTATGCTAGTATTCATACTTCATAAATTATTTCTTTTATCATTTACCTACTCGAGGACGAGCGGGAATTAAGCTTGGGGATGCTGATACGTCTCCAACGTATCGATAATTTATGAAGTATTCATGCCATGATTGCCTATGTTTACAATACTTTTATATGGTTTTGATGCACTTTATATGATTTATTTAGAACTAACCCGGACTGGCACTGTTTTCAGCAGAATTACCATGGTGTTGTTTTTGTGCAGAAAATGAAGTTCTCGGAATCGCTCGAAACTTTTTGGTGATTTTTCTGGAGGAAATAAACCATATGGGAGCGAATAACCACTAGAGGGAAGCCAGTTGTGGGGCACAAGCCATCAGGGCGCCCCCCTAGGTCGCGCCCTGATATGTGGTGGGGTCCACGTGGCTCCGTTGCGCGTGATTCCAACGCTGAAAAATCCTATAAATCCCAGAAACCCTAGAAATAAATAGAGACTTGATACTCGTGTTCTGCATTGGGTTCTCCGTGAAGAGGAATGGGTATTCGCAGCACAAAGTGGGTAAGTATTTCCCTCAGTTATGAAACCAAGGTTTATCGAACCAATAGGAATACCAATCCTCAACCGTCTTCAGCGGCTGCACACAAAAGAACAAACAACTTGCACCCAACGCCGGCAAGAGGGTCGTCAATCCCCTTGATCACGTTATTTGCAAGCAAGTGAGTTGTGTAGATAATTGTAGATAATAGTAAAGTGCAAAATAAAATAAAAGGTAATAAATAACAGCAAGGTAATGATAGTGTTTGTGAATATATAAGTGAATAGACCTGGGGGCCATAGAGTTCTCTAGTGGCATCTCTCATAAGCAAAGCATACGGTGGGTAAACAAATTATTGTTTGGCAATTGATAGAGAAGCGAATAATTATGCGATGTTCACGACAATGATCATGTGTATATAGGCATCACGTCCATAAGCAAATAGGCCGACTCCTGCCTGCACCTACTACTATTACTCCACTTCAAGAGCGCTTCTATGCTTGCCTCTCTACGTATTACATTCATGACAAATGGAGTAATGCTTGGAGAACGATGACATGATGTAGACAAAGTAAATTCAACTAATATGAATAAACCCCATCGTTTTATCCTTAGTAGCAATAACACAAAGACGCAACGTGTCCTCTTCTGTCACTGGGATATAGAAACTCGTCAGGTTGAACCTACTACAACGCACCACTCCCACTGAAGAAATATCAATCTAGTTGGCCAAACTATCTCAATAGATCGGAGAGCATTACGAAGCTATGATGATCATGCAAATAAGAATCATAGTAATCAGGTTTGACTCAAATACTTTTCATGAATAATCTGAACATAAACTCATAATTCATCGGATCCCAACAAACACACCATACAAAGGGATTACATCGGATAGATCAAGGCAAAGATGCGATGAACATTGTATTGAATATCAAGAGAGAGAGATTGCCATCTAGGTACTACCTACGGACCCGTAGGTCTGTGGTGAACTACTCACACATCATGGTGAGGGCAGCAAGGTTGATGAAGAGGCCCTCCGTGATCGATCTCCCCTCCGGCAGGGTGCCGGAACGGAGGTGTAGATGGCCTCCCATCGGAACAGAGACTTGCGGCGGCGGAAAAAGTGTTTCGCGAGCGCTTCTGGTGTTTCTAGGGTGAAAGGATCGATATGGTTGACTAGAGGGGGGGTGAATAGGCAACTAACAATTTTTAACTTTTCTTTAACAATTTAGGCTTAGCAACAAATAGGTTGGCTAGATGTGCAACTAGGTGAGCAACCTATATGATGCTAAACACAACAACAAGCTAAGCAAGCAAGATATAACAATATAAGTAGCTTGCACAAAGTAAAGGTAAGAAGTAACCACAAGAGGAACCGATGGAGACGAGGATGTGTTACCGAACTTCCTTCCCGGTAAGGGGAAGTACGTCTCCGTTGGAGCGGTGTGGAGGCACAATGCTCCCCAAGAAGCCACTAGGGCCACCGTATTCTCCTCACGCCCTCACACAATGCGAGGTGCCGTGATTCCACTAGTGGTGCCCATGAAGGCGGCAACCGGACCTTTACAAACAAGGTTGGGGCAATCTCCACAACGTAATTGGAGGCTCCCAACGACACCACGAAGCTTCACCACAAATGGACTATGGCTTCGAAGTGACCTCTTCCGTCTAGGGTGCTCAAACACCCAAGAGTAACAAGATCCGCAAGGGATTGATGGGGGGAATCAAATATCTCTCGGTGGAAGTGTAGATCAAGGCCCACTCCTCCAAACCCTAGAGCACCAACAAGATTTGATGGCTAGGGAGGGAGAAGGAGCAAGAATAAGCTTAGGAGCAACAATGGAGCTTTTTGTGGGAAGAGGTGAGTCTCAATGAAGAAGAAGACTCACTTATATAGGTGGGGAGAAAAGTGGCCGTTTTTCTGCCCAGATACGAGCATAAGCGGTAGTACCATCCTAGGGGGCGGTACTTCCGCTTATACACGTACTGGAACAACTGAGCGGTAGTACCGCTCTGGAGGGAGCGGTACTTCCGCTTGGGGCAGTAGTACCGCTCTGGAGAGAGCGGTACTTCCGCTCAGAAGTCCCAGAAGTCCGGAAGAAAAAGGATGCGAAAAGAGGCTCCAAAGTTCCTCAGGGCGGTAGTACCGCTAGGAACTTCCGCTTAAAAAATATAAGCGGTAGTTCGGGGCGGTAGTACCGCTCGGAACTTCCGCTTAAAAAACATAAGCGGTAGTTCGGGGCGGTAGTACCGCTCGGAACTTCCGCTTAAGAAATATAAGCGGTAGTTCAGGGCGGTAGTACCGCTCGGAACTTCCGCTTAGGAAGTAAGCGGTCGTTCGAGCGATTCTTCAGGGCAGTAGTACCGCTGGAGCGGTACTACCGCTCTGAAGAGCGGTACTTCCGCTTAATAGAAACTATGGAGCCTTTAGGGGCAGAGAAAGCTCCATCGTGCCGGGAAAGGACGGGGGTGCAAAGTGTACGTGATGATTCCTCCCAACCTTTCCGGATGCGGATCCCCTCTTAATAGTACGGATTTTCCTACGACTCAGGTCCACCAACCTAACCTCGAAAGGAAAAGACTCCGTCTTCTGATATACTACTTGAGGGGAAGATAACCGTCTCGTGCCACCTGATAATCTCTGAAAGCTTAATGCACACAGTTAGTCCGCAAACGCACTGTCATCAACCACCAAAACTACTTAGGGAAAATTACGCTCTTACATAGGGTATATGTGAATTTATAGGCCAGAGAACGATGTCGGAAGAGGCTCCAGGGGGGCACAACATATCTGGCCGCGCCCCCCTGGGGGCACAGCCAGATGGCTTGTGGGCCCCTGGTGCATTTCCTTGCCCTCCTCCGAAGCTTCTAGGTCTTGTATTTGTCCAGAAAAAATCACCAAAAAGTTTCATGACAATTGGACTCCGTTTGGTATTGTAACTCTGAAAAGGCAAAAACACGCAGAAAATAGGAACTGGCACTGGGCACTGGGTCAATAGGTTAGTGCTCAAAAATATTATAAATTGGTAAATAAATACCCAAAAAGTATCATAGAATGATAATATGTTAGCATGGAACAATAAAAAATTATAGATACGTTGGAGACGTATCAAGACTCTCCGTTCCGCCGCCGCAACTCTCTGTATCAACGAAAACCAATCTAGAGACGTTCTAGTACCCTGCCGGAGAGGGGAAACCATCACCAGTGGCCATCTTCATCATCCCGACGGAGGCCATGACGAGGAGGGAGTAGTTCACCCTCGGGGCTGAAGGTATGTACCAGTACCTATGTGTTCAATCTCTCTCTCTCTCTCTCTCTCTCTCTCTCTCTAGTGTTCTTGAGATGTCACGATCTTGATGTATCACGGGCTTCATTAATATAGGAGGATCATATGATGTTATTCCCTTGCTATCATGTTGTGATGAATTGAATCTTTCCCTTTGAGATCTCGTTATGTTGGATTGCATATTTTTCTTTGAGAACACTTGATGTACGTCTTGCGTGGGATACCCGTAGTGACATTGGGGTATTCTATTGATTCACTTGATATATGTTGAGGCATCAACTTGCGGATTCTGGTAACCTTGGGGATCTATGCATAGGGGTTGATTGCACTTTTTCGTACTACGTTCTCCGATAGAAATCTTGGGGTGCTCCTTAAAGTTCTTTGTGCTGGTTTGAATATGATAGACCTGAAATTGTTTGATGCATGTCGCATAATTTCCCCACGGATACTTGAGGTGACATTGGAGTATCTAGGTGACATTAGGGTTGATTGATATGTATCATTGGTGTTGTTCTAGTACGAACTCTAGGGCTGTTTGGGACACTTATAGGAATAGCCCAAAAGATTGATCGGAAAGAATAACTTTGAGGTGGTTCTACTACCTACACCAATTTCATCTTATTGTTCTCCGCTAGATAGGAACTTTGGAGTGATTCTTTGTTGCACGTTGAGGGATGATCATATGATTCAACTATGTTAGCATTGTTGGGAGATTGCACTAGTGAAAGTATGAACCCTAGGCCTTGTTTCCAAGCATTAATATACCGTTTTGCTCGCTGTTTACTATTTATTACCTTGCTGTTTTTATATTTTCAGATTACAAAAACCTATTTCTATCATCCATATCACACTTGTATCACCATCTCTTCGCCGAACTAGTGCACCTATACAATTTACCATTGTATTAGGTGTGTTGGGGGGGGGGACAAGAGATTTCTTGTATTTGATTACAGGGTTGCTTGAGAGAGACCATCTTCATCCTACACCTCCCACAGATTGATAAACCTTAGGTCATCCACTTGAGGGAAAATTGCTACTGTCCTACAAAAGTCTACACTTGGAGACCCAACAAAGTCTACAAGAATAAAGTTGCGTAGTAGAAATCAGTCATCATCATTAAATCCTTAAATATATCTAAAGCACCTGACGCCAAATCTCGTCACATGACGAGAAATCCTAACCTCCCCAAGAAGATGTTAGGAATCTGATGCCCTGTGAGATCCGGTTTGGATGGCAAAAGACTATCTTGTCTTTTCCCCCATGGAGTGTCCCTAATTTATTGAACCCGCGAGAGCATGTGCACTACGACAAAGGTTGGTAAGTTCTTGCTAAATAATTTAATTTAATTTTTTCAACCGGATTTTAACGACCTTAAGGGTGTAAACATTGGCATTAAAAACACGCATGGGTATGAGGTATTACTCTTACAACCTTATATTTCTGCTTGGGATCTAACTTAATGATATCAAACGGTGTCCTAAAGATAACCGATATGATGTGCTTGTGACGAGATGATTGTGGACCATGTGTCCAAAGTACGTCTTGACCGGCGCGCGACCTACATCAAGAGTCAGTTGGCTAACCAATGGCCCTTACTATTTCGCGGGTTATCTCTCTTATTAAGAATAAACATTCAGACAAATGCATTGAGTGTTTGATAACTACACCTCATTCGTCTCAAGCAATATTTTTTCGCTAGTGTACTAACCCCTTATCTCACTTTTGTTTGGGATAGAGTTTCACGACCTTCTCACTCCTTACCTCCTCCCCGATCGATCTACAAGATCTAGGGTCTTAGAGCAAGAAGAAGGCAAGAGACAATTCGGTTGCAATCGGACAAATATACAAATAATATCAAATACACAAAGTCATTCCAACAATCCGCTGCATAAATACATCGGCTCGCAAGGCCTTGCCTCAAACCATTGTCTTGTTGAATTACTCACACATGGCGATCAATCACGAGTTGAACTCATTTAAGACGACATGAAGATGAATGATTGATTGATAATATGTCTTACAATAGTTGTCAGATGCAATACATCGCATTGCAATACCATTTGTGCTCACTTTTATCACTTGCTATCTTGATGTTTTTATTGTTTCAGATTAAAAAACCTACATCTACTATTCATACTTCACTTGTATCACCTTCTCCTCGTCGAACTAGTGCACCTATACAATTTGCCATTGTATTGGGTGTGTTGGAGATAAAAGAGATTTCTTGTATTTGATTGCAGGGGTTGTTTGAGGGAGACCACCTTCATCATACACCTCTCGCGGATTGATAAACCTTAGGTCATCCACTTGAGGGAAATTTGCTATTGTCCTATAAAACTCTGCATTTGGAGGCCCAACAGAGTCTAAAAGGATAAAATTATGTAGTAGACATCAGTTGCCGGGGAGGTCAAAGTCGAAAGCTAGTGGTACTATACACAAATTTGTATGAATAAAATCTTAAGGCACGACGAAAGCACATAAAATAATTTTAAGATCAATTCGGTTGGCACATGAAAGACATATTTTTTTACTTAAGCTTTTCGGTTTTTCCGAGCTCGTGATACTTCTATCCTGTTATATGATTTTGATCTTGGAGGCATAACTTTTGTTTGCTCGAGGTCAAGCCCAGAGGCTATTATGCACTGTCCGTTAGTTGGCTGAATTGTTTTTTAGGCCGGCATTTGCCTTGTTGATCAACAAATCCAACAGAACCGACCCAGGGGCTATTGCGCCCACATTGATGGTCGGCTAAATTATATTCATGGCCGACATCTGGCAGGTTGATCAACGTGTCTCACAGAACCGGCCTGGGGACTATTGCGCCCATGCAACTCGCCGGCTAAATTATTTTCCAGGATGACATCTAGAAGGTTGATCGACAGATCCCACAGACGTGCCTAGGATCTATTGCATACTTGTCGACTTGGTCATATTCTAGGCCGACGTATGACAAGTTAATCGACAGATCCCGCATAACTGACCTGGGGACTTCTTGTGCCCAAATGTCGTTGCTCGGTTCAGGTAGTCTAAGAAGATTTCGATCCTCAAGTCAACCATGCTGCCCGACCTGAGTCTCGGGGAATATTACGTACCAGTTTGATTTATTCAAGTCTCGCGAGGAAGATTCAGATCCTTAGGTCGGCCGTGCTGCCCGGCCTGATTCTTTGAGGCTACTGCATCGATGTTTCTAATGAAATTTTTCTAATGCAATATGGGTTTCTGAGGAGGATTTTGAACCTCAGGCCGGACACTTGTGTCTGACCTAAGTCTTGGGGGCTAGTGCACATCCGGTTTTGATCTAAGTATGTTCCCAGGTTTGGATTCGATCCTCAGGACGATTTTGCATACCGATCTGAGCCTTGCAGACTACTGGATCAACGGTTTTCTACTTGATAACGCAAAGTGTAGGACCGAAAGTATGTCTAGAGGGGGGGTGATTAGACTACTTGAATAAATAAAAATTCTACCTTTTCCCAATTTTAAGTGTTGGCAGATTTTAGCATTGATAGCAAGTCAAGTACACCCTACACATGCATGTCTAAGAGTATAGCTGCGGAAAGTAACAACAAGCAATTATATAGAGGGTAGGTAGGAAGATCAAACGCAATTTGTAGACACGAAGATTTTTCCCGTGGTTCCGATAGGTGGTGCTATCGTACGTCCACATTTATGGAGTCTTCAACCCACAGAGGGTAACAGTCGCGAGAGTCCACGGAGGGCTCCACCCATAAGGGTTCACGAAGTAGCAACCTTGACTATTCCATAATGGCTTCCGTCCACGAAGGACTAGCCTCACTATGGGTAGATCTTCACGAAGTAGGCGATCTCCTTTCCGGTACAAACTTCTTGGTTCAACTCCACAACACGAAGTAGGAGGCTCCCAAGCGACACCTAACCAATCTAGGAGGCACCACCCTCCAAAAGGTAATAGGCCCGGCAATGTCGATGAACTCCTTGCTCTTGTGCTTCAAGATGATAGACTCCTCAACACACAATCACTCTCTCACAGATTTGGCTATGGTGGAAGAGATTGATTTGGTGGAAAGCAACTTGGGGAGGCTAGAGATCAAGATTCATATGGATGGAGTGGAATAGCTTGATCTCAACACAAGGGTAGGTGGCTCTCTCTCAGAAAATATGATGGGGCAAGTATGGAATAGTTCTGAGTGCTTCTCTTTCGAGTGGGTGATGGTGAAGGGGTATATATAGGCATCCCCAAAAATCCAACCGTTACACCTAAAGTGACCAACTCGGTGACACCGATGTGTTAATCTCGGTGGTACCGAAGTGACCAAAAGGTGACAACTTTTGAATCTCCGTGAGACCGATATATAAATCTCAGTGGTACCGATCAGATGACCAACGGTCAGATTGCGCAAACTCGGTGACGCCGATTCTCACATCTCGGTGGTACCGATTCTTGACCATGGCTTACCAGAGAGTTGGTCCAGAAACTCGGTGGCGCCGATCCACAATTCTCGGTGGTACCGATTCTTGTGAATGGCTATCCAGAGAGTTGGTCCATAAACTCGGTGAGACCGATTGGCAAAACTCGGTGGTACCAAAGACTGAAAATAGCTAAATAGAGAGTTGGCAACCTAAACTCGGTGGCACCGATGCAGAATCGGTTGCACCGACTAGCTAGGGTTTGGCATGGGTCTGTCTGAGTTTGGGAATCGGTGGCACCGAGTGGGAAGTGTTGGTTGCACCGATTTTGGATATATGGCTTTGGACAGACTTTTGTGGAAGAGCTTGTGGGTGTTTTTGGTGACTATCTCTTGTGCACGTGGAGCATTTTGTTCACCAACAATACCTTACCCCCTTTTAATAGTATTGGCTTTCCTATGGACTAAAAGTGATTTCCCACAAAGTAAAATGCAGAGTCCTCTTGCTTGAAGCTTTGCCAATCCATTTCCTTGCATCTTGGGGTATTTCCACAATCCTTTTGCCATCCCTATCATTGAACTTTTCCTGAAATATGCTTAGTGGAAACATTAGTTCAATGAATTATATTTTGTTATTAATTACCAAAACCACCAAGGGAGCAAATGTGCTTTCAATCTCCCCCTTTTTGGTAATTGATGACAACATATAGATCAAAGCTTCGACATATGATATAATCAATGAATATAATCGTCGCTTTGAGAAGTATGTGATAAGCAAGAGCTCCCCCTAAATTTGTGCATTATTTTAAATTTGCGTTTGAATGCAAATGCACAATCGATTAGGTACATAGGGTACTCTTTCATGTCACATACAACTTGGTGGTGTGCGAGAATAGTTAGAATGAACATCATAGCACAACACAATCAAGTAACGGTGAATGATCATCTCATAAGCATCATAATGATAGGAAATAGTAGCAACACACAATCAAGCGTATGATCAAACACCACATAGTTCAACACAAACAAACCAAAAGACCAAATGTTTTTTTTAAAGCGATAAAAACCAAACGCTCTCTCACTCGAAGCCTAAAGATCTATATACAACTTCTCCCCCTTTGGCAACAAGTTACCAAAAAGTTCAAAGAGATATAGCTAATCGTTCTTCTGGGGCTGATCTCTTCCGGTTGTTGATGAAGGAGTCGAGAGAACTGCGTCGGCGAAGATGTCGGCAGACGTCATGGACGGAGTTGGTGTAGCAACGGGAGGTACTGGAGCTGATGGAGCTGAAGAGGCTGTAGCAGGTGCTGATGAAGAAGGCCTCAACTCTTGAGTTGGCACTGTGGCTGATCTGGCCTGGGTAGTGAAGTGAGTGTCTGGCCTGAGAGGAGAGTCATCCTCATCATCTGAAGTGTCGGGACTGGGCACGCTGTCAACTTCCTTCTTGAGCTCGTTCACGGTCTTGGTCAGCCCATCCAGCTTGTCATTGAGGGTCTTGATCCTGTTTTCCATGATCCTCACAAGACTATGCTGATTTGCCAATATGTCCTTGATGTCCTTCTGCATGCCCTAAACGGTGGTGATCAAGAGATCCATTTGCTCGTTCCTGGATCTAGGGACTTGAGCACTAGTGGCTCTAGCTGCCTCTGCCTCTGCCTGTGCTGCAGCTGAGGTGGGATGATCTGGGTTCATCTCCACGACATTGTCCTCAAGATCTGGCTGTAGGGGCAAGTGTGGCCTGTCAAGAGCAAAAATGTGCTTCTCCAGCTTGGAGTTGATGAGCATCTGAATGTAGGGTGCATAGCAGCATGAGCGCTTCTGATCAGCAGCAACCCTCTTCATAGTTTCTACTATCAAGTCCATCACTCGTATCCTGGTGTGTCTATCAAGATGGATCAGCATGTTGATGGAATAGCCTCGAATCATCTTCTCATCTCCAGACTTAGGCATCAATGTGTGCCTCAAGATGGTGTTCATGGTGCAGAGGTCAGCCTGGAGGAAGTAAATGGATCCTAACTTGTGAGATTTCAAGTTAGCAGCAGGGATCTCATTGTACATATTCTTCATAGAATCATGGCTCTCCTTGGATTCAGAATAGACATCCAAGTCACCATCTTCCACCTCTGGGACTCCTAAGATGGCAGCCCATTCCTCAATAGTAGACTCATATCTTGCTCCTTCAGTCATCCACACAATCCTACCATCTCCATAGAAGTGAGCAGTGGAGTAGAATTGCATGATCATCTCGTCATTCCATGCAGTGAATTCTTTGCCAACAAACTTATCCAGACCAATGCAATGAAAGTTGTCTTGAACATTTGGAAAGAAATCTTCATTTGCCTTGATGTACTTCCAATCAACGTATCTCATGTCACTCACAGCTGGACTCTTATCAAGCAAGATTGTCTCATAGAAATCATGTTGCTCCTTGGTATAAAACCTATAGTCCACAGCTATTTTCCTTCTCTGGGCATATGGATCAATTGCTCTCCATGCCCTCAAACCAGAATCCTTCCTCTTCTTCATATCTTCAGCAAGCATGTGGCTGGCATTATGCTCTGGAAGGTGTGGTCTGAGCTTCATCAAAGCAGAAAAGTCATCATCATCCTCAGCTTCCCTGAAAGTGGAGGTTTTGTTCTTGCTGGAAGCTGGTATCTCTCTGGAGAACCTCTTAGGCTTATCAGCAGCAGCAGCCTTCTTGGGAGCAGACTTGGTGCTCTTGGAAGTGGTAGCCTTAGGCATAGCATCTGCCGTAAGCTTCTTCTTCTTCTTAGGAGGTGCCTTTGCAGCTGGCTCTACCTCCTCCTCTTCAGCAGCAGCCTCCTCTGGATCCTCAAACATAGAGGTAGGCCTGCCAATAACATGGATAATCCTCTTCCTGGCTCTCTTCTTCTCCCCTGCCTTCTTAGGCATAGATTTCTTGGGAGGCACAACTGTCATGGTTGCTCTGGAGCTCTCTGGTGCTCTCAATGTCTCAGAGCTAGCATACTCCTTCCTAATAGCTTTCTTCTTCTTGGAAGAAGTGGCAGCAGCATCTTTCTTAGTTAGCTCCTCAGGGATGAAGTCCTCATCCTCCTCATCAGAATTGAGCTACCTCCTAGTTCTTGTAGCAGCCTTGGGCAAATCTGGAGAACTAGGCACATCATCAAAACTCTCTTCAGGGCTAGTGCCTGAGTCCATATCCACACTCTGCTCTCTGAGATCATTCTGGCTATCTTCAGGATCTGACATATCTGACCCTGTGAATAGAGTATAGAGGAGTGGAGAAGATGAGTCATCACAAAATGCAGACATTTTCAAAAGATTGAACTAAGATTTCTCAAATTTTGCATTCTGCCAAATGTATGTCGGTACAACCGAGGCAAAATTTTCGGACCTACCGAGACAGACAACCTTCTTTTCAGAAACTTGGCACCATTTTCGGTCACACCGAAAATAGGTACTCGGTTCCACCGAGGTGTTCTCAGTTGGCCAGAAAAACCGAATCGGTGCTACCGATTCTTTTGCGTCGGTTCTACCGAGATTCATGTGGCGGACGGCAAAACCTAAAAAATCGATCGTTCGCTATTCTACTGGAATTTCTAGAGGATAGGGAGGTTTGCAATCGGTGGCTTATCGATAAAATTATATCCAATGCGCAAGAATCGGACGGGGAGCGCAAGGAGGGCCGGATCCATACCCTAACTTGGTGAAGGATCCGCTACAGCGATGACGGCGGTGAAGATTCTGTCGGCGGCGGCGATTCCCAACGGCGGAGACGCACGGGAGGGCAAGGGCGACGACCAGGGGGTCCGGAGCGGCAGCTTAGGGTTGGAGGAAACGGGCTCTTGAGATTGAATTTCAAAAGTCGTGTCCGCCAGGATATATACCCTTCGCTGTCGGTGACACCGGTTCGAGATTTTCGGTGTCACCGAGTTTCTCAACTGTCAGCTAATAGGGAAACTCGGTGTAACCGAGAATAAGGAATCGGTGTTACCGAGATTGAAAATCCAGATCAACCCTAGGCATTCAGTGAGACCGAGAATTTTGGTTGGTTCCACCGAGATGCACTTGGGGGTTTTAATGGTCAGTCCTTTGTCGATGCTGAACTCCGAGTGCTCCTCACACAGAGGAATCGAAAAGTACTTGTTCAAATTTTGTGATGCAACAAGAATGGAATATGAGGTGAGAAAGCATAGATAGCTAGAGAGTGGTCCTAGGCATTCTTGTCCATCCAATTGGCAAAAGAGTAATAAAAAACTAAATAGCAACAATTGGATGTCCTCGAATGGATAAATAAATGCAGACCAACATGCTGACACAATAAGATGTCAAATGAAATCATGGCAAACATGCACATACATACTAGCATCTATCAAGCATTTTGGCGATGACGAAGTCATCTATATATGAGTATATTGACTTAGGAGCCAAGTAAGAGTACTTGATCATAGGTCATACTCATCGTTTAAGCACAAGTGGGGTTACCACTTTTACATAAAGCATTTAATGTTGTCACATACTATGAGATGCTTTAACTCAAGTCTTAGAGTAAAGCTCCCCCTTGATGTGACATCCCCCCATAGGAGGGATAAACTAACCTTGGGTTTTGTCGATGAAGAATTCATGTTGGTGAGGTAGTGGTGGATGCTCAAGGTTGATGAAGATCACCATGAGTTGGGAGCATCCTTGTTGTTTCCTTACTCTTCTCACCTACATGGGTTAGTCCCAACACACAAGACACAAATACAAGGATATCTATGGACATGGAGTGCAAATCATGTGTGATGATGTCCATTGATTTGTTGATTACCTTGTCCCTTGCTTACCTTTGAGGGAATGTGTGACTCCTTGAACTATTGCATGATGTTGGAGTTGATTGCAAATAGTTCTTGCCAATAATGAATGTGAGTGAATTTCATTGGCGGAGTCACCCCTCAAGAACTTCTCTAGTTCTTCTTCTTGGGGATCCACATCAACTTGATGGGGATCCTTGTGTTGAAGTAGCCCTTGTAGAAGTTGAGCTTGAAGTAGCCTTGGGAACCCACTCCACCAAAGCTTGGGATTCATCTTCATATGAGTCAATGTCCTCTTGAAACTTGTTCTTGCCCTTGAGCTTGTGGTCTTGTGGTGGAAGGTCATCTTGAGTGTTTGTTCCCTTGGAAGGAGTATTTTCATACTTCTCCTTTTGAGGAACAAACTTGGGCTTGGGGTATTGACCTTCTTCCCATTCAACTCCATTTGTGTTGAAGTAGCCAATGCCATGGTTCTTCCGGTATCCTCCATGCTTGCGTACAATTTCCTCAAATTGCTTACACCCGGCAAGACTCTTGTAGATACCTTTCTCTATAATTCCTTTCAATAAAGCATTTTCTTGCTCAAGTGTAACTTGGCTAAGAGAATCATCATTAGTGGAATCAATAGAACTACTAGAAGCAACATCATTAGATTTAGCATTTTTATTGTTGCTACTAGATGAAGAACCTTTCTTGCCTTTGTTACTAGTTTGTCTAGATTTAACTTGTGGCATGAATGTAGACAAGAGTAATCGTTTGGCTAGATAAGATGAAGTCTTCTTTCGGAGATCGTCATTGATAGCTTTAGGAAACTCATGCTCTTGCTCCAAGGTGAGCTTCTCGAAGCGTAGCTTCTCATGAGTCCTTACAAGCTCTCTATGATCTTCTAGAGTAGATTCATGGGCTAACTTAAGAGTGTTTAGTTCTTTAGTTAGTTGTTCTATTTTCATCTTATCATCATCAAATGACTTATCTTGCCTAGCATGAGAATTATCAAGTTCATTTTGACTAACATCACTAGTTTCATCAAAGTGCAAGTCATCATCACAAAGTAAATCATCTCCATCACTATCGAAATCAAGATACTCGGGGTGTGATACCTTGGGGCCTTTAGCCATGAAGCAACTTCTACTCCCTTCATTTGGTGAATCAAATAGATCATAGGAGTTGGTAGTCACTAGTGCAAGTCCGGCAACACCTTCATCTTGACTATAGTCGGAGTTGGAGTGATAGCTTCTCTCGGAGTTGTTGTCGGAGTCGGAGCCGGAAACCCATTCACCAACATGAGCTTGATGTCTTCTTCTTGTGTAGCTCTTGGCGTACTTGTCCTTCTTCTCCGAATCCCTACTTCTCCTTGAGCGTCTTCGTTCATAACGATCATCTCTACTCCTTCTCTCTCTTTGAGGTGATTCATTCCTTGAGCTTCGTCTTCTAGGTGACTCTTCTCTTCGTTTGTAGGGAGCCGTGCACTCATTTGAGTAATGTCCGGGCTTCTCACAATTATAGCAGTTGCGGTCACGACTTGACGAACGCTTCTCTTCATATCTTGAGTTGGAGCTTCGTTCTTTGCCTCTATTCTTATAGAACTTGTTGAATTTCTTGACCATGAGGCTTATCTCTTCATTGGTGACAAGGTTGTCGCTTGAATTTGCGGGAGCATCACTTGTGGCTTTGTAAGCACCGCTAGACTTGTTGTGAAGCTCTTCTTTGTCTTTGAGTATCATCTCATGAGCAACAATCCTTCCAATGACTTCCGTAGGCTTGAGATCTTTGTAGTTGGGCATCATTTGGATCAATGTGCACACGGTGTCGTATCTCTCATCCAAAGCTCGGAGTATCTTCTTGATGATGAATTTGTCGGTCATTTCTTCGCTTCCTAAGCCGGCAATCTCATTGGTGATGAGAGCTAGCCTAGAGTACATCTTCGCGACTCCTTCACCATCCTTCATCTTGAACTTGTTAAGTTGACTTTAAAGAACATCCAACTTGGATTCTCTCACGGACTCGGTACCTTCGTGCATATCAACCAAAGTATCCCAAATCTCTTGTGCATTCTCAAGACGGCTGATTTTGTTGAATTCTTCGAGGCATAGGCAGTTGAAGAGAATGTCACATGCTTGAGCGTTGTATTGCAACATCTTCAATTCATCCGCGGTCGCTTCACGATCCGGTTCCTTTCCATCACCAAAGAATTCACCTTGCAAGCCAACACGAACAACAGCCCATACGGCGGGGTTATGACCAGGAATATGCATTTTCATTTTGTGCTTCCAACTAGCAAAATTAGTGCCATCAAAGTACGGACCTCTACGGTGATAATTTCCCTCACTAGACGACATACTCTCCTAGGTTGTGAGACCAATGTAATGGAGACCAAAGCTCAGATACCACTTGTAGGACCGAAAGTATGTCTAGAGGGGGGTGATTAAACTACTTAACCAAATAAAAATTCTACCTTTTCCCAATTTTAAGTGTTGGCAGATTTTAGCATTGATAGCAAGTCAAGTACACCCTACACATGCATGTCTAAGAGTATAGCAGCGGAAAGTAACAACAATCATGTATATAGAGGGTAGGTAGGAAGATCAAACGCAATTTGTAGACACGAAGATTTTTCCCGTGGTTCCGATAGGTGGTGCTATCGTACGTCCATGTTTATGGAGTCTTCAACCCACGGAGGGTAATGGTCGCGAGAGTCCACGGAGGGCTCCACCCATAAGGGTCCACGAAGTAGCAACCTTGACTATTCCATAACGGCTTCCGTCCACGAAGGACTAGCCCCACTATGGGTAGATCTTCACGAAGTAGGCGATCTCCTTGCCCGTACAAACTTCTTGGTTCAACTCCACAACACGAAGTAGGAGGCTCCCAAGCGACACCTAACCAATCTAGGAGGCACCACCCTCCAAAATGTAATAGGCTCGGCAATGTCGATGAACTCCTTGCTCTTGTGCTTCAAGATGATAGACTCCTCAACACACAATCACTCTCTCACAGATTTGGCTATGATGGAAGAGATTGATTTGGTGGAAAGCAACTTGGGGAGGCTAGAGATCAAGATTCATATGGATGGAGTGGAATAGCTTGATATCAACACAAGGGTAGGTGGCTCTCTCTCAGAAAATATGATGGGGCAAGTATGGAATAGTTTTGAGTGCTTCTCTTTCGAGTGGGTGGTGGTGAAGGGGTATATATAGGCATCCCCAAAAATCCAACCGTTACACCTAAAGTGACCAACTCGGTGACACCGATGTGTTAATCTCGGTGGTACCGAAGTGACCAAAAGGTGACAACTTTTGAATCTCGATGAGACCGATATATAAATCTTGGTGGTACCGATCAGATGACCAACAGTCAGATTGCGCAAACTCGGTGATGCCGATTCTCACATCTCGGTGGTACCGATTCTTGACCATGGCTTACCAGAGAGTTGGTCCAGAAACTCGGTGGCGCCGATCCATAATTCTCGGTGGTACCGATTCTTGTGAATGGCTATCCAGAGAGTTGGTCCAGAAACTCGGTGAGACCGACTGGCAAAACTCGGTGGTACCGAAGACTGAAAATAGCTAAACAGAAAGTTGGCAACCTAAACTCGGTGGCACCGATGCAGAATCGGTTGCACCGACTGGCTAGGGTTTGGCATGGGTCTGTCTGAGTTTGGGAATCGGTGGCACCGAGTGGGAAGTGTTGGTTGCACCGATTTTGGATATATGGCTTTGGACAGACTTTTGTGGAAGAGCTTGTGGGTGTTTTTGGTGACTATCTCTTGTGCACGTGGAGCATTTTGTTCACCAACAGTACCTTACCCCCTTTTAATAGTATTGGCTTTCCTATGGACTCAAAGTGATTTCTCACAAAGTAAAATGTAGAGTCCTCTTGCTTGAAGCTTTGCCAATCCATTTCCTTGCATCTTGGGGTATTTCCACAATCCTTTTGCCATCCCTATCATTGAACTTTTCCTGAAATATGCTTAGTGAAAACACTAGTTCAATGACTTATATGTTGTTATTAATTACCAAAACCACCAAGGGAGCAAATGTGCTTTCACAAAGCTCCTACCAAAGAAGATTTCGATACTCAGCTCGGGCGTTGGTGCCCGGAGGCTACTGCACACTTTGATTTTTTCTGCAAAGATAATGTTTCATCAACCTGCAGCCCGGCATCTTCCCTGCTAAGTACTTTGGCTAAGTTGTATGTGCATATCGGATTTTGGGAGGACTAATGACGAGATATCTCAGCAGAGAATAAATTGCACCAATAAAAAAACGCACAAAAGGGCTCGTAGAAGCCAGCTTGGCGGGAAAACGGTTTTTTTTTTGCGGTGGACGGCAATCTTGATCAATAGTTCAAATCCGAGGTGGTTCGTGCCACTTCGGAAGCAGCTCGGCGGATGGAGGTTGCCTGAATGAAGACATTGTTTGGGGGATGCTTCGTTGAATCGGTTTCAAGCCTGGCGACCGAAGACGTCGTGCATCTCGGATGGCCCGAGGTGCAACCAAGCTTGAATACCGGTTTGTGAGGCTACTAACGGTGTCTTGGTTAAGGGACCTCTCATCATGTCAATTCACGGCTAGGTGGGATGGAAGCGGACCCCTTTGTCGGTTCCATCCCAAAACACTTTGGATGGCTCATGGCAAATAACAAGAAAACTCTGGAAGCCTTGATGTTTAAAACAAGGACTTCATAGCCTAGAGGGTCCATCAGCTGGCATGATAGCCCAGGGCGAAACCGACCTAGGGGACCTCGGGCCGGCCTACTTCTGCCGGTAATCGACAAGATGGGACACCCCTAACACCGTCAACTATGACTAAGCATTATATGCCTCAAAATCCGGGCCGAAGCCATGACTAAATATATCATCATTGAATCGCCGTACGCCGGTGCCTCACGCTGACAATGAACAACATCAAGAGACTCAACCACTGAAATACATGTGTAAAAACAAATCACGTTGAATGGCCACAATAGTAAATCACCACATACGATGAAGATTGACAATAGTGCCCAACATATCGACGACAGGGGATGACCCTGGTCTTGAATATTCTAGGAAAAACCCAAACAAAGGGCCAGAAGACTTTCCCATGCCTATCTTCGTTGGGAGCAACTCAGTGAACATCGCACCACCAGCACCTGCTGCCGCTACTGCACAAGGTCCCACACCCGCTCATAGCAGCCCGTCCTCCGTCTTTGGCATGCGTGGCGGGGCTTCGACTTTGGCTGAGCTCGACGCCCTCACGGTAATTACGCGTCGCACCAACATATCTATAATCTTCTGCTTCCGTTGCCTTTCGGATGTCTGACGCCACAGACATGTCTTTGCAGGCCGATGAAACCCCGTGCACCGTAATGTACATGATCAACGGCCAGAAGGTGGACGTGGGAACCACGACGATACAGAAGCCCAAGGAACGCTTGTTCCACGGCCGGTCGATCCCCGATGGCACCTTCAGGGTTTCCTTGGCGAGTGTCAAAGTGGGCCACGAGGATTTGGCTCCTCCATTACGGCTCGGGGGAGAGGAAGACGAGACCCCGATGCTGCTTGGACAATGCAAGGGTTGGATGCTGCCGTGGCTGAAGAATCTTCTTCGTGTGGAGGCGGCTGAGAGCACACCAACGACAACATCACATCATCAAGTTATGAACACCACCCCGCCTACGCAATTACCAGCGCCTGATCTCGTGCCGGGTGAGAGCGACGGACGACGCGAGGAAGGGGTCCAATACTGGATTATGTAGTCGCCCGTGTGGAACAACAAATGGATGATGAGATGGAGGAGGATGACCCTCTTCGGTTCCTCAATACCGGCGCCTATGACAATGGACAAATGATGAGTCGGCCACATGACTCGGGCTATGAGCATGTGGATGAGGAATGGATGATGTGCCCTAGCAGGAACGTCCTAGGTTTGATTGCAAGAAGTCTCTCTTCATGCAATCCTGACAGGACACGCCTCGAGATGCCGCCTCAACGCAGGGTCAACTAGCCGAGGGTCGTACAGTGCTTAGCCCGACAACACTGGTGGCGGGGTTAAGGAAGGGTCTAGAAGGTGAACCCAAGAGAAAGGAGAGGAAGAGACCGCCGAAGAGAGGCTCAGCTACCGCCAAAGCTGCCAAAGCTTCTAGCAGCCAGTCGGCTCCGTCGACCGATTTTGAAGACCGTGTATTGGTCAAAGGTGCGGCATTAATCCATGTCATGGGTGAGCCGATCCTACCAGAGAAACCGCTAGAGGGCATATCAGGGGATCTCGGGAGACTCCACGACCATGTGTTGTCAACTGAGAAAAGCCTTCTCGCCTCAGAAGATCCAGGATATCCGCTTTACGTGGTTCGTGTGCCTCAGGGCAAGTGCTACATCGATAGACCCCCGCGGATGCGTTCTTCCTGCGGTTTGATCACATCTTTGAGATGTTTCTCACGAGGCGGCTCGATTTTACGACCGTCCACCTTTTTGCGCTACATATGAACTTCGTCATGAGGAGAGACCAAATCGCCCATATCTCGGTGGCGGATCCATACTACATGCATGAGTCCTTCTTGAGTCTCGGCGACTATGAACGCGGTACTGCTAGGGATTACATCGAAGAGTTAATGATAATGAATAAGGACAAGGAAATGGTGTTCCTGCCTTATCATCCTACGTAAGTCATTGCCTAATAGCCCTTTAGTACATTTCAATCATTCCTTCGCTCATATGAAGGCTAATTTGAGGTGTATTTATATTGCGCAGCGACGACAACGCCGTCCTTATCGTTCTTTTCCCGCGAATCTCCCACGTAGTGTATTTTGACTCATCCGGAAACTTCAAGAAGAAGGACTACACCCACGTAATGGCAATTCTGAACAGTGCTCTCCAGGGCTTTAGCCTGAGGGGTGGCCACATCGAGATCGGGAAAACAAGAAAGGGTGCGCCGGGTTTCGGGCATAAAACTAATTTCTGCTGCGTACATCAACCAATAGCAAGTAAGAACTATGGATTCTACGTCATCTACCTCATGATGGAGTTCAGAAGGGATTGCCAACAACTTCGCATGACAAGCAAAAACGATGACCATATCCGCAAATGAGCACGATCATTAGGAGCCGAAGCGGATTATAAACTCAGAGATGACTTCTTTCGCATCCAGAGGGACATTGCAAGGTCATCATGAAAGATATTGTCGAAGAGAACGGGATGTTCCACCACGACCCTATATCACGAGCTGATGTCCGAACTCGCATAGCCATGCAACGTCTGGATATGATTCCGTTCACGAAGCTGGGTTGCATCCTCTCGGATCTGGATGTATGGAACGTGCAGTGATTGACGATGTCGATGATGATGGGTGTATTGAATTTGTACTTTCTGTATCAATGAAACTCTCTGATGTAAACGGTCCTGTTGAACTTGCGTAACGCTAGTTTGTTAGTTTGGGTATGATGACCTGCGTACATCTAGTTAACTAGTTTGGGTACGATGAACCTGTGTTGATTAATTATGTTTACTATATGTTGAATCTATTTGCTAACTCTTTCTCTTCGTGTTGCTCAAGTATATTATGTTGCAAATTATTGTTGAATTCGCTTGATGAAGATGCATCTCTAATAGGTACATAGGTCCTTGATGACGAAGAAGCACTATACCGTGTACATAGGGAGGGTTCTGGGAGTGTACGACGAGTGGCCGGAGTGTTAGGCCCAAGTGTATCGCTTCCCGGGCGGCAGCTAGAGAGGGTTTGATAGCAGAAGCGAGGCAGAAGCTAGTTACTTGAGGTGGACGCTAGCGCGAGAGAGGAATCAGAACCGACGCCTCATGTACTGCATAATTCCGCTCTTACTCGTAGTGATAGCTCTTCTCTTCTATATCATCGTTTAGATGGATGACGATGTAGTTGCATGTATTCGAGACATGTCACGACCTGTATCGCTATTTCGAAATGATGACGAGAGACATCATTTGTGTTGGATGATCATTATAATGATGAGACTATTTGTATTTGTGTGATATGATTAGATTTGTATGTGTATGATATGATGAGACCATTGTGTGTATGATGTTTGATAGACTATTGTATAAAACATGTACAAATACAGAGGAAACATGCTGTAAAAAAATCAGAAAATAATAGCAGTAGCGCAGGGTAGGTGTCTAGCAGCAGCGAGGCATTACCAGTAGCGCGCTCAAAATAACAGCATTGTAGCTTTTAGCGGCACCGCGGTTAGGTAAAACGCGCTACTGTTACATATGGATAGCAGTAGCGCTGGTTCAGATGCGCTACTAATAATAGTTAGTTGTAGCGTCGTACCAGTAGTGAGGGTCCCCGCGCTACTGATACAGGAAAAACCCGCGCTACTACTAGACTTTTCCCTAGTAGTGTATCTACCATATAAACATCGTAGGTGGATGTTGCATTCTACTTGCCAGTGTTTACCAGGGGCGAAGTGTGCTCTATGGGGCCATTGGCATCTTCATCCATGTCTGTGGCCTCATCGTAGTCTAGCACATCGATTAAGTCATCGACCATGGCGACTAGGTGGGTGGTGGGTGGGACGTAAATTTCCCGATCGTCGGCTTTAAGCCTGATCTTGTCGTAAACTGAAGTCTTGCTATCCGAGATGGACATGCACTGGATCCGATCGAGCATCTCGTTTAAGTGAGATAGTTCTTCGGAGTTTATTGCCTGGCTATAAGCGGGGCTGACTCGAAGCGTGCCCGGTGTATAGCTTGGCATACTTCCAGCGCAAGGGTGATTCTAGATCCTGTGCCGGGGTTGGCTCGAGATCCAACGTGGAGGCCGGGGTCCAGGCCAGGGTTCGAGGGGAGATCGCCCGGAGTCACCACATCGGGGTTCTCCGGTGACACTAAGGTTTCTGGTCTGACGTCCTCGAAAGAGATCGGTTTCGGAGTCGATGCTCCGGTGCCAGGTAGACCCTCCATCCGGTCGGGCGTCCAACCTGACAGGATGAGTTCTCCGCGGGAATCCGCGGTGTATTCTAGGCCTCCAAAGGTCACGATTCGATCTGGGGCGTAGTTCTGTACGGAGGCTGGATGGCCGGTCGAATCGGCGCAGAAGATCATGATGCCGAACATGATAAGTTGGCCGGGGACGTAAACGTTCCCGTTACCACTATCGCAGTTGATCTGCAGACGAGCCATTGATCCTTCTGTCGATCTCACAGCGGAACTCTCAATGAAAGCACTAGTGTCGGTGTGAAAACCGGCAGACCTCGGGGTAGGGGGTCCCGAGTTGTGGACCTCGGACAGATGGTAACAGGAACAGGGGAGACGATGTTTACCCAGGTTCGGGCCCTCTTGATAGAGGTAATACCCTACGTCCTGCTCTTGTTTATATTGATGGAGAAGTATTGAGTACAAAGTTGATTTACCTCGAGATCGTAAGATGTGTTCTAACTCTAGGGCTTGGTGAATGATGTTGCGTTGATGTCCCTTCTACGGGCTAAATCCTACGGCTTATATATACGACAGGTAGGGTATCTAGGTTTACAAAAATCGGTATCTAGGCGTAGAGGCGGTAGGAGAAGTCTTGGAGTACACGTCAAGCATTCGGTCGATGCGGTCTTGTATAACTTCCGGAGTTCATCTCGGGAAGAATGAGGGCCCATCGGTCCAGTCCGAGGAGCATGGCCCGACTAGGCTTGTACCCCCTAGTCCAGGACACCGTCACCTGGCGACCGAAGACGACGTGCATCTCGGATGGCCCAAGGTGCAACCAAGCTTGAATAGCGGTTTGTGAGGCTACTAACGGTGTCCCGGTAAAGGGACCTCTCATCATGTCGATTCACGGCCAGGTGGGCTGGAAGCGGACCCCTTTGTCGGTTCCATCCCAAAACACTTTGGACGGGTCATGGTGAATGGCAAGAAAACTTTGAAAGCCTTGACATTTAAAACAAGAACTTCGTAGCCTAGAGGGTCCATGGGCTGGCATGATAGCCCAGGGCGAAATCGACCTAGGGGACCTCAGGCCGGCCTACTTCTGCCGGTAATCGACAAGATGAGACACCCCTAACACCGTCAACTATGACTAAGCATTATATGCCTCAAAATCCTTGCCGAAGCCGTGACTGAATTTATCATCATTGAATCGCCGTACGCCGGTGCCTCACGCTGACAATGGACAACATCATCAAGAGACTCAACCACTGAAACACCTGTGTAAAAACAAATCACGTTGAATCGCCACAGTAGTAATTAAATCACCGCATACGATGAAGATTGACAATCGTGCCAAACATATCGACGACAGAGGATGACCCTGGTCTTGAATATCGAAGCCGTAAACAAAGTAGGCAATACAACAGGTGACCAGCCCCATTGAACAAATCCATCGCCAACACGTACACCCGAACCACCACGCGACACCGGAACCACTCCGGCCACCTGCCTGGACTCGCCGCCCGGTCCAATCCAGCACGCGCACACAGGGACGCGCGTATATACCTGCAGCCCACACCACACCACACCGATGACACCATCGCCTCCGAAGTCGTTGACGCACGAACCGATCAGCCCAACCAACATCCCCCGAGCCGGCCAAGCGCACCCACGTCGCCCTCCCTCCCTTGTCCTCCCCACCACATCGATCGTTTTTCGGCCAAGCTCGGCGGAGCAAGGATCTCGGGCGCCGCGATAGCCCGGCATGGTGCGGGCACCAGGGGCTGCCGCCTCGCCGTTGCTCCTCCTCCTCCTGCTGTTCGCCACGGCGGCCGCGGCGGCGCCCATGGAGCTCTACTTCTCGCAGGCGGAGCTGGCGCGCATTGCCGGGTACGGCGAGGAGCCGGTCTCGACGGTGCTGGTGTCCGGCCAGGTCGCCTGCCAGCTCTGCCTCCGGCCAGGCTCCGACCTCCTCACCTTCGACCTGCCAGGTTAGCAGTAACCCACTCAGTCTGGAAGATTCTTCTTTCTCTTCGCCGTCTTCTTTGTTCCCGCTCGTTCCATGCGCAGTCTTTCTTGTAGCTAAGAATGAATGAACATCAAACATGGCGTTCATAGGTCACATCGTTAATTACTATACTCAGCTCTGCATAGTCAATATCAAATGGTCCGCCAATATTTACGTAAACGTTTCTTATCTGGTGACTGCTTGACGTGTTGCGTAAAGAAAAAATCTGCCAAGGCCAAGGATTAGGAGCAAATTAAACCAGCGTTCACCTTCTCACCGATGAAAGCTGCCGCCGTGACACATCGATAGTTACCACTTGTTCCAGCATCTTCCTCTTGCGATTCTAACACGTAACAATGCACGATTTTTCTATGAGGAAAGTATACTTTTCCCCCTCAAATCCTTCTAATTGGATCGAATCCCCCCTCAAGTCTAAAACCGGATCAATCACCCCCTCAAATCTATCATACCGGATCAATCAGACCCCAAGGTGGTATTGAACATGATTTGAGGTGGTTTTGAGTTGTTGATGCTGACTGGACATATAAAAGTCAACTCCGATGAGGAGACACCTTTGGTGATGCCCGCACGGTGACCACCAGGAGTCTCCGTCACCAACCGTCCTGCTCGTCGGCGGGGTCTGGCCGGTGAGCCCCAGGCCGGGTGACGCAGTGCTCACATGGTCGTCCATCTCCTCCGGGGCGTCCCTCCACCATGAGCCTCCTCCTCTCCGACGGGATCTGGCCGGTGAACCAGCTTCCCGAGCGCACGCGCACCGACGACGCCTCGCGGCCGAACGGTCACATCGCGTTCCCTTCGGCGTTTTCAACGGCAGTGCCGGGGCAATGCGGTACGAGCACCTCCCAGTCCGAAAGAAGCACGACCTCAATCTCTGGCAGCGAAGATCGCGAATTCCGGCCAGCGGTTGGCGTGGCGGACGCAGTAGTCCCGTGGACGGCGAAGAGGCAGGCGTGCAGCCAACGCGACGGGACGAGCTACAGCACGCGCGGACGCGGCGAGCGTACCCACGGGGTCGAGGCGGCTGAAGCAGAGGACCGCTGCGAGCGACATGGCAATGGCCGCGACCGGCAATCAGCGCGCGGCACCGTGCCACGGAGTGCGCCGGCGAGCGTGCAGCTGGGCTGGCACGCTGCTTATCCCTCCGGGTCGCCGGCCCAGATGCACAGACCGAGGACATGTGTCCCTGGCGTACAAGGTGCTTGAAAATGTCAGCGACCCCGTATATACAGGCCTCAATTCCATATGGCAGAACGAACCATCCTACTTACTAATCTATCTAAGAAGAAGAAACATAGTACCACCGATCCTAATCAGAGATCATGACAGGTGATTAATCAGTCCATCCGACCAGCCGGCCGGAGCCCGGTCATCATCATCTCAGGCAGCGGGGACCTGGCCATGACAGCATCGAAGTTGCCAATGCTAATCACGCCATCCCCATCTGCGTCCATGCCTGTCCCGCGTCATGGTACGCAGCTCGTCGAAGCTGAGCGGCTGGACGAGCCTGGCCATGGAGCGCGCGAGTGGCGAAGTGCTCGTCTTCGCCAAGGGAGTCAACCCGCGGCAAGGCGTGAACCGCGCGACCTCCAACATCCGGTGCATATACAACGGACATGGCAAGTGAGGAGAGAGGAAATCGAAGCAAAATCACCTTCAATTCTCTCTGAAACCACCTAGGGTGAGATTTATACGGTTTTGCAAAGTTTAGGGGGGAAATAATCCGGTTTTGAAGTTGAGGGGGATATTGATCCATTAGAGAGGATTTGAGGGGGAAAACTATACTTTCCTCTTTTTCTATTATTTCCCACATTTCAACACGTCAATCGGCCGCCCGGAAGCCTAAAAACTAGTAAGAAATGGTAGTTGGGCCGTTCGGATGTGCCCGGAGGTTGGCATGCCGTTGAATAAAATTATAGAAACTCAAAAAGATCCTGCGTCCAAGACGACGATTGGAATTGTTTAAGAGATGAACGATCCCTGTCGCGGCGGTCGCTGGCCGGCCGATTAAGACCTTCCCAGAGAGAAGAATGGAAAGAGAAGCAGCGAAGCGACAGAGCAAGTGGCCAAGGCGACGTTGCAACCTCCTCCCCTAACCTCCGGATTGTGCATGCAGCTCGGTGCTCGGAGGAATCATCGATGTACTGTCGAGATTTAGGTTGGCAGAAGGTCGGCATCATGCGTGCCGATGACACGCACGCACAGGTTGCAGTCGAAAGCCGTTCACAAGTTCTAAGCCCTAGCTAGAAACGCAACCACAGGCCTACTGCCCAAGGAGTAGATAGTTATGCCAGCGTCCGGTTCGGTGCCATGTTGCTGTTGGCAAAGTTTGGGTTCAACGGCTCCGGTACAATGCGCGGCGAGATGCGTACTCGTTGTGTTAGTTTATATGTAATAATGTACGACGACCGCTTTTAATTTGCCAAACGGAGTGCTTAAGTTCAAAGCAAAAAAAAAACAGAGCATCCAGCCGTACCGGAGCTGCATCGGCACAAATTCCGGCCATGTTGGGTCCAACCAACACACGCGCACGACGAGGCCGCGGCGGCAAGCTCGACAAGCCCGGCCTTGTGTCGCCTGGACGGAGAAGGCGTTGAGAGAGACGGTGCAACCTTTGTGCAGCCTAGTTGCAGGCTTGCGTTATGCCAATTCGGCACTCCATCTTTTTCCTCTACCATGGAGATGGAACTTTATCAGGTCACGCTCACGGGTCACGGCCATGTTTTGTTGGCCTAATTCCACACTTTGTTTTTTCCCGAGTCAACCGCATTAGCACCTCGTAGCCAAGAAGAAACACACGATAACCCACTGGCGTCATGGGTAGATGACAGCTGATTTGGTATGGCAGAGCAGATATGTTTGGTCAAGGAACACAAGCCACGCGTGACAGACCGCATTTGGGGGGCTCGGTGCTATCAGCACGGGCTAAAAGCAATTCTGCAAAGCTGCTTTAGATGCTCGGGAACAACCCAACAAGGGCATCGGACATGGGGTCTCCGATCGCCCGGGGTCACGTCGTCGTGGCGACGTGCTATCATCGTCCAACACCTTGATTACACCTTCTGAGATTGACGGTTATTCACCCATGACACCGTCTCACGGGTGCGCTTGCAAGGTGCCAACGTCATTATATGTTGCCATCTTCACTTTCAGCGGTTTGTATTTTGCGGAGTGGGCGTGTATTAGAGCATCAACAGCCGGTCATCCCAAACCCGTCTTAAATGTTGACGTACGGCCCGGTCACTGACCGATCATAAAAAATCAAACTAGACAGACTCCTCAAATGTTGGAACTGACCGACACTCCTCATATCCAGCTCAAATATGGGGCGGATATGGGGCGTTCGGACACGTTCGTCACGTCGGACTGACAAACCAGTGCCACGCGGAATAGTCTGGAAACCTAGCGGTTGGACGGACGTCTCCTCTGGTGAGGGGATGTGAACGCTGCGTGACGCCGCTCCGGCTCGCCGCCCGAGGCCAAATCCGGCTATTTAAGTCGGCCGGCGTCCCCCAACCCTAGCCCGTCCACTTCCTCTTCTCCGTGCCGCCAGCCCGAGCCCATCCATCTCCTCTCTCCCGCTACGCCGCTCTTCCCACGCTCTCCGACGGCGCCATGATCCGACAAAAGATAATCACCTACGCTATGCTCACGTCGAAGCGCTGGTACCAGATCGAGCAGGAGATTTGGGCGAGGCGCGCCGCCCGCATCGTTGTCGGGCTGCCTCCGAACTCGTCGGAGTCGGAGGAGTAGGCGGAGGAGGAGGAGGGAGAGGAGCAGCAGCCGCTCCTATGGAGGAGGATCAGGTGGACAAGGAAGCGGAGCAGCCGGAGTAGGAGATGGCGCCGGCTCCAGGCTTTAACATGGAGCAGGCGGAGGGGAAGTTCGCTGTCGCTCAAGTGGACGAGATGGCAGGGCAGTAGACCATCCTGGAGTCCATCCAGGATGAGGCATATGTGGAGGCCAACCGACGCTTCATCCGGTAGGAGCGGGCGGCGACCGACGTTTCTTTTCACCGTACTCGACGCGGAGGTGGATGCGGAGGCCGACGCAGAGGAGTCGGAGAAGCCGCAGGAGCATGAGCTGCAGCTGACACCCATGTACTCGGAGGCGGGCACGGAGATAGTCAACATCTCAGACGAGAACTAGGATAAATGATCTACGTAATACGTGATTTTTTTTTTTGCTTGCTTTTGTATGAATTTAAGATTTTTAGTATGAGATATACGGATGTGGACGATAAAATTAAAGGACTAACCGGTCAGCGTCCACGGAGAACGCGTCCGTAGATGTTTGAGGCCAGAATTAACCCATCGCGTCTGATGATGCTGATGCCCTTGCCCGTCTTGCACTGATTTATCTAGACTGCTCTCACCATCGTTTACTAAAAACGCAACATGCCACGTGTACCACCACACCACACTCACACACTCCACTACAGACTGAAATCACGGAGCTTCAAAATTGACAAAGTGCCACGTGTGCCACCACGCTCACACCCTCCACTGATACTCTCCTTCCTAAATCTCCGTCGAAATCGAAGCTGTATTGTCCTTGTCACGGGTGGTTGAGTGCTTGGTGTGGATCTTCATGTTGCTTTGCGTGGCTGCCATGGTGTGCGTTGGGTCGGCGGTCGTCTGCGGCGAAGTAGGAGTCGCTTGTTAAGGTTGGAAGGTACGTTGATCCCGTCCTTATTGGAGTTGTGGCCGTGTGATGATGATGCCATGCCTTGGGCACGACATGACCTAGATACCTTGTATCTCATCTTTTTGCCTTAGTGGCTGGAGTTCGAGCTAGGAGAGTTTTGTGTTGTGTTGTATCCTTCTTTCCTTTCCCAACAACCTTGTGTGGTGCTCTTCTCTTTTTCTCGTGTATGTCTCTGTTATCTTTTCTGCCTATCAATGAATGATACACAAGATTTCCATATTCGTTAAAAAGATGGCGATGATACTTGCTCAGATAGAAGTGATGACGATGACGTCAATTTGCTTCCTTGATGAGGCTTTCTTTGTAGTGGCTTGTGTGGGGTATTTTGTGTGTGCCGTTCAGTGAATTGTGACGATTTTCGTCGTTTTTTTTAAATTAACTAATAAAATGCATACAATATGTCGCAAAAGTATATGTTTAGACATTTTTATTTGGTGACGGATCCAATGAAATGTTTTTAGAAGCATATAACACATGCTCTGGTAGTTAAATTGACAACCTGAAAACTCTTGTCCGCCTTACAAATCTGGATAAAGGTAGTAGTATTTGTTGATTTTCCTAATTTCACAAGGCTATAACGAGGTTTTCGCTACATATAACCTCTTAAGAGCAACTTTAGCGGACCCCGTATAATGGTCAAAGCCGTAAAAAAACGACGCGTTTACAGTTTCGGTCGGAAAAACGGCGCCTAGCAGACCCCGTAAAACTTATTCGACCGGTCAATTTTTTAAGGGGCTCGGTAAATCCATCCGCGAAAACCTTATATGTACAGTTTCGAAGGCAGTATATAGTTCAACCCGTAAACCGGTCAAACCTCGTCGGAGCATACGCGCCGCCGCGGAACTGGCCGGAATCTACCTGGAACTCACCGGAATCCGTCGCCGCACATCGGAAGAAGCCGCCGCCAGTCCGAATTGCAGTCAGCCCGTCCTCCACTGCCGAGGCGAGGCCGTCCACGACGGGGAACGTGCGCGCGCGCGCGACGGCGGGCAGTGCCAGGCTCAATCGGGGAAGGCGGGAGCGCCAGGGAGTGCGCGGTCGGGGCGGGCGGCGCAGGGCTCCTCCACTGCATGCGTGGTCGGGAACGGGTGGTGCCAGGACGAGGCGGGGGCGAGGCAGGCGGTGCCGGGGCGAGTCGGGGCGTCATGGCGAGGCACGCCAGGGCCGGAGACGGACTCGTCGGGACGGGAGGAAAAAAAAGGAAAAAATAAGCTATAGTGGGATACAGTTTTATTTACGTGGTTTGTTCTGTTCGGGACAATTTCGTACCGTAAAAATAGTTTACGGTGCTCCTTATACACGTTTTTAGGGTCTGACTTCCTGCACGCTGAGAACAAATCCTCATACTCTGTTTCTTCTTTTTGCCCAAGCAGGTAGTAAGGTGGCAGTAACCTGCACAACCGAAGGTCCCAACACGGCGGCTAACTCTGCATTTGCAACAACAAATGAGTACGGCAATTTCACCATAGAGCTCCCGTCCCGGCTCCACGCTACGCCAAGCCTAGAGAATGCCTGCTCAGTCAAGGTGCTGGAGCTTCCGCCAGACTCCGCGTGCCGCGTCGCCGGCGGTCATGGCTCCCCTCACGGCCTCCGGCTATCTTCGTCGGACGGCAGCGTCCGCACCTACACAACAGGGGTCATACGGCTGCAACACGACGGCACGCCATCCAGCAAATGCGTGCAGGAAGAGGACACAAGTGATAGGAGATGAACGATCAGTTCAGTTCTTCGTTTGAGTTCATGTTTCTCATGGTTATGGAGACTCGGGAGAACGTAAAGATCAACTGGAGGTGCTGCTTTCGCCTCCCGTATAGCATTGATGAAGCACATACATGTAGATTATAGGTGTGTTTGATAGACAGCCTCACTCTGGTATGGCTATTCTCTCCTGAGACATGCTGACCAGACCAGAGCAAGTTTGTGTATATACAACTGTGATGATGTGTTTAATAGCATGTTCTCATATGTTGAGACATGCTAAGCTGAGGAGTAAATTGCAAAAAACCATCATAATTGGGGACCCTAATTCACAAAACCGCCACCATTCGTTTTTTTGTCAAAAAACCACCAACATTGTGGTGACAGTTTTCAAAAAACACTAAACGTTTAATTAAAACCGTTTAATGCGAAACCTGACGGCTGGGTCCAACCATAAGTAGTGACGTGGCATGAAAACAACGCACACCGTTTGTCTCAAATATTAGACTGGTGTGGGGCCCACACGTCATCCTCTCCCTCGCCTCTCTTCCTCCTCTGTCCAACACGAGCTCACAGTCCTGAACGAACTCGTGTCCTCGCCGGCGTCGTCCCAGCCACGGGTTCTTGCCAGGAGAATCGGGAGAGCGGGACAAGGGGGAAGGAGGAGATCACAGGGAGCTTGTAGTCAACGCGGGGGTGGAAGGGGAGCTCAAGGACTGTTGCTTGGGGCGTGGCGGCGGCTGCCGGAGCAGGGCGACGACGGGACGTGGCAGGAGTTCGCGGGGATCGTCGTGAAGATGTCCTGAGGCATCGTCTCGTCGATGCAAATCTGCTGGTGGCGACGGCGAGGGCTGGGGATCGCCGGAGTTTGAGTTCGGGCGGTGGCGAGGTGTGGTCAGATGTGGAGATCACGTCCATGACACGGCCGATTCCGGACGTCCTAGTCCCATTCCTTAGGTGCGAAGAGGGAGAAGACCGTGGCGGGGCTAGCTGTCATGACGGCGTTGTGAGATTTGGCCGTTGGCCACGAGCTCCCTGCGAGGGCGGCGACGGGCGCGGTGGGGAGCCGCTGCAACCTGCAAGAGAGCAGAGAGGAGGGAGGGAGAGCGTGGCGGCGTTGGGAGGGGTAGTGAGGTCGAGCGCGGAGCCGGGGGCATTGGGCGGCGGCTCCGACGGATGGTAGCCGCCCTCCACTTCGCCACACGCCACTGCCGGCCATCTTCTCCACTTCGCGACCTCGCCGGCGTCGTTGGGCAGCTCCTGGGCATGAGAAGGTCCAGCCTAGCTCGGTCACGACTGGACACCTCGCTGGGTCTGACACCATCAGCCGCCGCCGCCCTTGCCTGGACCCCTGGATGAGCAGCTCGAGCTAGTGATGGAGACGGCCACAGCGACAGCGGCGCACGGGAGGTGTTCGCAAGAATGCTTGAGAAAGAAAGAGGAGCAAACACACTGTTGGGTGGGACCTACGTAACGTCCAGCCAAACTTTCTAACGGCGTGTAACGAGCACCGTCTTTACCCGGCCATGTGGCACCTGACAAAGGACCCCACCGGTCAGAAATTCACTCAAATGACACAAATCACTCTATCAGTGTTTTTTGAAAACTGTCACCACAATGTTGGTGGTTTTTTGAAAAAAAAACGAATGATGGTGGTTTTGTGAATTATGGTCCCCAATTGTGGTGGTTTTTTGCAATTTACTCCTCCTCAGCGAGTAGCTGAGGAGAGATATTGTATGGTG
The DNA here is from genome assembly GCA_039707655.1 of Elymus sibiricus. Lineage (NCBI taxonomy): Eukaryota > Viridiplantae > Streptophyta > Magnoliopsida > Poales > Poaceae > Elymus > Elymus sibiricus. Next base: position 56,750,311 of record CM077673.1, read on the forward strand.
ACGTGTGTCTACTGAGATATGCTGAGCCGAGGCTTTGTTTGGTAGATTTTATCTCTGCCAGTTTGGTTGCAACGCCTCCTCCCCACGGTGGTGAAGATAACACCATCAAAACATATTAATTATGAAATATGAGCATCACAATCCAAACAATATTTCAGGGCCAGAAAACAGAGTTTACAAAGCAGTTCAGCAGTTTGTTAGCAGATTTACACCGCTCCAACACGTTCAACCATTTCAATTGGATATCTTGCTCTTCCTATCTTTATCAAAATCAACCATTTATTTTTCTGTTCTTTTTTGCATAGAAAAATCAACCATTTCAATGCAGCAACGGAAAGCTCTGGTGTTATCCCGGTGAGGATTGATTTCTTAAGGACAGAACAACCATATTTCTAAATCTACCTTCAGACAAAGATTCAAATATTCTTAGGAAATATTGGATAGTTACTAGAGTAGAATGTTCTTTCGTGAGTTGTGATGATACTGTTGGACTGTGAAGCTACAGTAGACAGGGGTTCTAGCAGTGCAGGCTGAACACATCAGGAATATTCCGGCCAAACATAGTGACCTCTCTATTCTGTAATTCTTGCAGTTTCTAGCGAAATGTGGTGTTCAGCCGTGACCGAAATCGTCAAATAGACAAACACTTAAGTTCCCTCCAGGGATTGAATTAGGATAATACTGTAATTTTCCTGAATGAGCGACTGCACTAGTGTTCATGCAACCATCAGGTGAAGCAGTAATGGCATCAGCCTGACGAAGAATCAAATGAACAACACACATAAACAAGAAGGCCAAACTTGGGCCCTTGTTGTAGAAGGCAAAACATGTTCCCTGACGGTCTCTGCCCCCCACCTATATCCAGTGGCTCTGGAGGAGAACGAGATAGCCGATGTCTCAGAGCCGGAGGAGGACGAGCAGGAACAGAAGGCGAACCGGAGGATAATGATGGGGGCTATCTCCGGTGACGACACCGGTGGCTCCAAGGGCAGCCGTGGACGAGCAGGAGCAGGAGGCGAACCGGAGGACAATGGGATTCATGGAAGAGAAAGTGAGAGAAATGCTGGGCCATTACAGATTTTCCTCTGGCAACTCTTCCAGGATGCTATTCTTACTAGGGATGTTATGTAGAAGAAATTGGGCAGGAAATCCCCAATGTTCCTTTTCTAATAAGAGAGGGGCAAATTTTAACATGCTCCCTCTTACCCCCTCTTTTACAATGATGTGGCCACCGATTTGAAGCCCAGGATGACCAAGGGCCAAGGCTAACTCCAACAAAGTCATCACAATCACACAAAAAACGGAAGCACAAACACATACCACCGGCTGGTACATTACGTTGCTGGTAAATACACAATCCCAAACAACGCCAGATAACATCTCTGGTAACACATTACAACACCAAGAGAGGGGCACATAGCGGCATGGAGGAGTTAACAGAGTTCTACACAACAAATTACATTCTAGGACAGAACCAATGAAATCCATCGCAGCCAATCCACATACTCTGCCTAAAATACGACTACGGTTAAAAGACCACTCACAGGCACCAGAAGATATACGCATGCTTCAGCGAGGAAGCATGCCTAGTCCATCTTGAGAAGCCCAGAGCCCGGCGCCTCCGGTGCGGCGGTCGAATACGGAAGCCAGTCTTTCGCACAGACGAGCGCCTCCACGATCTCCGGGCGTAGCGAGCTTCTGTAGTCATCGAGCATGTGGCCTCCTGTTCCTGCAGAAAATATAGAGCTGCCGCCGGTTACCATGGACACTGGAATGGATAAGATATCCCGCGCCATCTTTGAGAGCGTCGGATACTTGAGCGTGTTAAGCTTCCACCAGTTAAGAATGTCAAACTCTTGGATACGAGGAGTGAGGGATTCGTCCAGGTACTGCTCTAATTCAGATTTGGAGGGCTGGGTTGTAGCAATCTCAGAAAGATATATATCAAAGTCCTGAAGACCATCACCAGTTGAAGGTTGAGTTGCTTGGGTGTTGTTCCCATTGGCAGTAACATTATCAGTTTTCCCTTGTTCAACATAGGCCGGTGTTAAGGGGAGCGGCTGTGCGACATAATCCTTAAAAAGTTCATGCACCGAATCATTTACCACCTTAACATACTTCGCAGCCTCAACGCCGTAAATCTTCGAGTAACTGAACTCAACAAGCTTCATCTTAAAACGTGGGTCCATCACAACAGCAACAGCCAACACAAGGTTGCAATCTTTCCAGTATTTGTCAAACCTTTCATACATATCTTTGGCGATGCTGCTGAAAATTGGATCTTCATGTGCTGAAGCATTTGCCAGCTCTAGCTGCAGTTTCCAAGCTTCATGGAAGAAAATGTTTGAGGTTGGGTTTCCTGCTGCCATGATGCTATGAGCCGAGTCATAGAGCAGCCTCAAGTAATTGCAGGCAGCCTCAATTTTTTTCCAGTCCTCAGCTGAAGGTGCTTCATTGTAGTTATCATCAACTGTTTCTAGTGTAATGAAAGCCTGCCTATAATCCAAAGCGGCCAAGAGCATCAGATAGGTTGTGTTCCACTGGGTTGTAACATCTAGACAAAGGGTCTTCGTACTGGGGATCTCCAGCTGCAGAGCAATCTCAGCAAACTTTTCCTCGCGACTAGGAGAAGCTTTTATGAACTTTATGCTTTCACGGATACTGTAGATGACACCGTGGATTAAAGCAATGACATCTTCTGCAACCGCATTCAGGATATGGGCATAGCACCTCACAACAAACAGCTGACCCTTAAGCATGAGGTCATTCTTACTGGAAAGATAATCTCTAAGATTTGCACTGTAGATATCATGAGATGAGCAATCATTATCCAACGTGATGGTAAATAGCTTCTCCTTCATACTCCAGTCAGTAAGGCTTGAGCTAATAGCTTCACTAAGTGCATTCTCCGAATGAGGCGAAGACACCATCATGAAGCTAAGCATTCTTCGATGTAATTTCCATTCAGAGTCAATGAACTGCCCAGAAACTGAAACATAGCCAAGAGTTTGACTAGTTGTCCACAATCCAATAGTGAGGCTGATCCTTCCAGGCATAGTGCTGAATGCTTGCAAAAGGTTCTCTTTTTCTTTCTGATAAACAGCATACACCTCAACCTCCATTGCATCAACATCAGCAACCCTGAAACGAGGCTGCAGACTATCAATAAAAGCAGTGAAGGCTGGTTGTTGAACAATGTGGAGCGGGTAGTCATGCAAAATGATCATCTTTGCCAAGTATGAACAACTGCGGTCTTGATCGAAAGACGCGTTCGCATAACCAGTATATCTGTAACGCCTCTTAGACCGCCTCTCCACAGTACCATCACCATCATTGTCAGTCCCAATTGTAATTGCTAGCTTATGCCCTTGGCCTTTTATCTTAGGACAGGAACCCAAGGTGATGTGCCTCTTGAGATGGCTAGTCCCAGCTATTTTTGAACCAGAGCTGTACGCAAAGGTTTGCTTGCAAAGTTTGCAGCAAGCCCGAGTGGCCCCTCCAGCAGCATCTTCTATAGTGAAGTGCTCCCATACCAGGGACTTCTTTCTCCGGCGCCTCGTGGTTGGAGGAGTGGCCACCTCAGTGATGGCCATCTCATTCCCTTGGAGCAATTCATCAACCTGTGTTAAGTCCTCGCCCTGAGCCAACTCATCACCTTGAGCTAATTCATCAACTTCGACCAACTCGCCACCTTGGACTGCCTCATTACCAGGGTCAACAATCTCATTACCTTCGACCATCTGACTGTCATTGCCAGTTTCATCAGCCATGCTGGAAGTCCCAAAATCTGGCATACATAACATGGTAAAGTCAGATGCCAGAGCACCGGCTATGTCTTATTTGACCAAAAGGAAGCAAAATAAACTTTGATTAATATCCGTTCATTCACGCAACTTGAAAGGAATCAATACGGACCACATTACAGATAGATATTAGAAATACAAGGTTTAATTGGACTGGAAAGTGCACAGCTCAAACGCTAAACCTCGAGCTTTGCTTAAGTACCACTGCAAGTACTCCCAGACAATATTAACTACCTTAATTTTATGATCTGTAAGCTTTTCTAGAGTAGTAGTGAGGCAAAATCCATAAATTTCTACAAGTTCGTCAGGTATGTTTATTCTACATTTGCACGCATGTACTCCCTCCGTTTCTAAATATAAGTCTTTTTAGAGATTTCAATATAAACTACATATTGAATGTATATAGACGTATTTTAGAGTGTAGATTAACTCATTTTGCTTTGTATGCAGTCCATGTTGAAATCTCTAAAAAGACTTGTATTTTGGAATGGACGGAGTAACAAATAAGAAACAAGTACGGATATATTTAAATAATAATCTGCAAAGGGTTCAGTGATGTACGAGCTAAATATCAGACTTAGCTATTAGAAATCATAGCCTTTAATATGCCTTTCAAGAGAAGTATGTTTCGCTGGCCTGCCTCAGTTAAAATGCTTAAAAGCACGAAGTAAGTATAAAAAGAATTGTATTGAGCTAAGCTATTAAGTATGAACCACTGTCACTCAGAGGAAGCTTTTGGGAAACGACACCCCGCATGCCAGTTAAGTTTCTCCAGGATGGTCCAGCACACACTTTTTAATGGTAGCTCTAGCAGTCTAGTCCCAATTAAATTTGTAACAGCTCCAGAGAAGTTTGTTCATCCACAACTCAGTGGTCACCGTTCCTTGTGAATATTAGCTTAAGCTCTTTCCTTTTTCAAAACTACAAGTTTAATGGGAGCACAGTCAAACTCACGCTGGAAGCGGCTAGAGACAGGACTTCAGTTAAAATTCACAAATTTATGCTCGAAAATTTATGGCTCCACCGTGCTTGTGCAATCACAAAAGATTATGGATCAAAACAAGCAGACACAGCGTCTGCACGCCTCCATGTGGCTCCCCAGAGCCACGAATCGAGCTGATGTCTCTCCAGACTCCCCCATGGCGCCTGCCGAAGGCTGGGATGATAAATCTGGGCTACCCGCTTGCATGCTAGACTGCAAGAATGGAAAAACATTCCGCAGAAAGCGCTGGAGTGGACACAAGAAGCCATGGCTTCCGAACCACGGACTCACAGGGATTCTAAAACATCAGTGACAATTTTGGGCCATGAGCGGCGAATCCCCATCGGCAAAACTTTTGTTTGGCTAACAGACGAACCCTCCTACAGATAGATAAATCAATCCCTCGCAGGGCCCGCCCTCGGCCCAATCGGACCGCGCGAGCGAGGGAGACCCTCTGCAAGCAAACAGCGATTGAACAAACGCTCCCGGAAAGGAAAAGCCCAGAAATTCCGAGCGTCCGTGCAGGCAGATCCGAACGAAACGAGCCCAAACGGGCTCAGATCTGAGCTTAGACGAGGAGGAGGAGGAGGAGGACAGGGAAGGAAATTAAAACCCGCGGCGCAGGACGACGACGGGGCCGGGCGGTTCGGGAAAGGAGAGGGATTTGGAAAGTTTCGGGAGCTTACTTACGGAGCGCGAGAGGGGAAGGATGATCGGGAGGGAGCGCGGGGCTCGGCCCAAGAAGCGCAAGGCCGAGCGAGGAGATTTCAGATCTGGTTTTTGCGGGGGGTGAGGGAGGTGGGGGACGGGGGAGGCGCCGTTGTAGTAGGTGGCTGGCTGGGGGAGAATTTCCTTGGTGGGGGAGAGGGGGGGCGAGTGACGTTTCGATGGGCTCATCACGGGTCCCGGCCCATCGCCGATATGGGGTCGCGCGGCGCCCGTGCCGCTGCCGGCCGGGCCATCCGTCGGTGGGGGAGCGGGCGGGTTGGGTTAAGCTGTTTCGCGTTGCTTTTGCTTCGCGGTGTGCGCGCGCGCGTGCTGCGAGCACCGGGGGAACGGGCCTCCCCGCGGCGTTGGCAAACTGCACAGCCAGGCGCCAAGCAGGTGAACATAAAAGTTGGGCTTTTGATTCCGATGGGTACAGCTTTGGTTTGGTAGCAACACAACCCTGGTTGAGAACACGAGGCTCGTGATGAAGCCCGTGTTTTGTTTTAAGCTCCAGAAATGGGATTTCTTCGAACATCCATCCCCCCTCTCTCTCTCTCTCAAGTGGCAACATCTATGCATGTGATGTGTTTCTGGCCCATGAAGAACGGTGGGTCTTTTTTCCGGCATCTGTCCGGTGCCGCTGTCTTCGTAATAATAAATAAAAAGTGAAATATTACGGGTTTTAAGTCCAAATGCGCGTCACTACAAATTTGGATGACCACTAGCTAAACTAATAGAACGTCGGTACGCGTTGCTACGGGCTAAAATAAAAGTAAATGAAGAAAAAGGTGTGACAGCTCCCGGATGCCCCTACACCCTCATGAGCAGTAAATTTAAAATAAAATGAAAAAATCAAAAACTTTAGGGGATCAAAGATGAGCAAACTTTTAATATTCTTGCAAATTTTCAGCCGCAAATAACATTTGAGGAGCCCTCACCAAAAAAAATTACTATTTAAAAGTGCACATAAATTTTGACCACTGATATTTTTAGGTGAGGTCTCGTCGGATGTTATTTAAGGCTGAAAATTTGCAAGAACGTCAAATGTTTAATCATGTTTGTTTGATGTTCCAAAGTTTCAGATTTTATTTATTTGAATTTACTCTTCATAGAGGGTGCAGAGGCACCCGAGTGTCCTGTCTCATAAATGAATCAAACAAATAATTTTCGAAACTCACTTCTTCCTCATACGCTCGGCCGTGCTTGGATATCAAATGGGTGCCCAGCAAGCTCGCCACCCCACGATGCAACCTTACCTTTTTCTACCGGACCCTCCCCTTCCCGCCCGGTTTCCCGTCGTAGCGGGACATTTCTCACTCGAGCTCTCTCTTTTAAAACTGGATAACGCCCACCTCACATTCGTCATGGCACCCTATCTTCTTTACACCATACTTACCCATGAACCGTCAATGAAAAATCCCCTGCCAATCGCCCGTGTTTGTGTCGATCCGCCACCACCACCAAGGGATAGGAGGCGTGAGCCACCCATGATGCCCCTCGAGCAAAGATTGCATATCTGATATCTCCTAATCCATCGACATGTTGTAACATACAGTTGAATGTCGCTCATTACCATGAAAAAACATGTGATGGCAGTTGTTGGGCGTGCAACTAAGACGCCACTGTCACCGTTATTAACTCTTGAAACAACCAACAATGAATTTGGCCTTCTATCCTAACCAGAAAATGTACAAGAATGTCGTGCATTACCATGAAACAAAAAAAATATGATGTTTGTTGTTGTCAGTTGTATGATTGATGATTGTATACGACAGTGAATGGTAATAAGAAAGGAAATATCTCATTAAAACTATACAAAAAATCCTAAAATAAATTGCATTAATTAGAGAGATCATTTGATTTGGATAAGTTAGGAAAGTTAGATCTGTGATCTTTTGTACGTTAGGAAAGTGTTAATTTAAAAGAAAAGAGTGGAGAAAAAATAAATCGATGGATAAGAAAACCAGTGAAAGGGGATGTTGGGAGGTGGGACGAAATAAAACCGGACGAAAAAAACCCGCGTACCGGACGAACCTACCATCACGACCGCAGACTACCCTTTTAGGAGTAGAGATTTGGTGTATCCCGTGGAGGAAAAACTGTTGGAAATATGAGTAATTTATCATATGATTGTATTAACAGAAATAGTAGATAAAACATGATTATCATAACAGAGATAAAACAAGTCATGCAATCTAACTAAGAGTAGGCAAATAACATGTGAAGATGTGAATTAGAGTAGAACATATTTAGAAGAGATACTAGAAGAAGAAACTATAGCAGGATCTCAGACAGGAAAAACACGAACACATATACTAAGGTGCGGTAGTAGCATTGGCGTTGGCGTTGACGTTGTCCCCGGCCATGTCGTCGAAGAGGTTGTCGACATCGGGGAAGAAGTCGTCGTTCGGGAAGGGGGTCGTCGGCGTCCTCGGCGTCCGTGATGAAGAAGTCAGCAGTCGCGCAGAGCGCTCCTCAAAAACATTATCACCCTTTTCCCGTACAGGACTCAAAGAGGTGGGGTTTCGGAAGCCTACCGTCCCGAACTGTGAAAAGACTGGAGACGAAGCGGACAGCCATCAGCCGACAGGTGCAGCGTTCGTATCCATTCTCCACTACGGCAAAAACATTTCAGCTCCCGTGCGACCTTTCGCATACCAGTCATGCATGGAAAAAATTTAGACAACGGCTCGGCTCATTCCCACAACCCGCGGTGCGTCGTGACGAGGCGTGGCGTGTGTTGGGGAACGTTGCATGGGAAACAAAAAAAATTCCTATGCACACGCAAGATCTATCCATGGTGATGAGCATCTACGAGAGGGAGAGTGGATCTACATACCCTTGTAGATCGCTAAGCGGGAAGCGTTAAGAAACGCGGTTGATGTAGTCGAACGTCTTCGCGATCCAAATCGCAAGCCGTCCCGCGATCCAATCATTATCCGTCCCGATCTAGCGCCGAACGGACGGCACCTCCGCGTTCAGCACACGTACAGCTCGATGACGATCTCCGCCTTCTTGATCCAGCAAGAGGGGGCGGAGAGGTAGATGAGATCTCCAGCAGCACGACGGCGTGGTGGTGGTGATGGTGGAGTTATCCCGGCAGGGCTTCGCCTAAGCACTACCGGAACCTATTTGGTGGAGGAACTAGAGAATAGAGAACTAGCACGTGGTCGTGGGTTTTGGGGCTCTATTCCTCTAGTATATATAGGAGGGAGGGGAAGGAGCAAGCCTCCCTAGGGTTTCCCCTAGGGGTCGGCTGAACCAGGGCAAGGAGGAGTCCAATCCACTTCCTACTAGGAAGTGGATTCATATTAGGAAGGAGTCCTATTCCTTCCTATTTCCACCTTTTTTCCTCTTGGGTATATGGGCCCTTATGGGGTCGGTTCCCCTTCCCATTAGGGGCTGGTGCGCCACATCTTGGGCCCATGTGCCCCCCCGGGGTGGGTGGGCCCCACCCGGTGGACCCCCGGAACCCATTCGTCACTCCCGGTACACTACCGGAAATACCCGAAACCTTTCCGGAACCCAAATACCACTTTCCTATATATATAAATCTTTACCTCCGGACCATTCCAGAGCTCCTCGTGATGTTCGGGATCTCATCCGGGACTCCGAACAACCTTCGGTCACCAACACATATATCTCAATACTACCGAAACGTCACCGAACGTTAAGTGTGCAGACCCTGCGGGTTCGAGAACTATGTAGACATGACCGAGACACCTCTACGGTCAATAACCAATAGCGGGACCTGGATGCCCATATTGGTTCCTACATATTCTACAAAGATCTTTATCGGTTGAACCTCTATGTCAAGGATTCAGTTAATCCCGTATGATGTTCCCTTTGTTCTTCGGTATGTTACTTGCCCGAGATTCGATCGTCGGTATCTCTATACCTAGTTCAATCTCGTTACCGGCAAGTCTCTTTACTCGTTCCGTAATACAAGATCCCGTGGCTAACTCTTTAGTCACTTTGCTTGCAAGGCTCATTGTGATTTTCTATTACCGAGTGGGCCCTGAGATACCTCTCCATCACACGGAGTAACAAATCCCAGTCTTGATCCATGCCAACTCAACAGACACCCTCGAAGATACCTATAGAGCATATTTATAGTCATCCAGTTACGTTGTGACGTTTGATACACACAAGGTACCCCTCCGGTGTTAGTGAGTTGCATGACCTCATGGTCATAGGAACAGATACTTTGACATGCAGAAACAATAGCAATAAACTGACACGATCATATGCTACGTTCATAGTTTGGGTCTTGTCCATCACATCATTCTCCTAATGACGTGATCCCGTTATCAAATGACATCTCATGTCTATGGCTAGGAAATCTTGACCATCTTTGATCAATGAGCTAGGTTACTAGAGGCATACTAGGGACACAGTGTTGTCTATGTGACCACACATGTATTTGAGTTTCCAATCAATACAATTATAGCATGGATAATAAACGATTATCATGAACAAGGAAATATAATAATAACCATTTTATTATTGCCTCTAGGGCATATTTCCAACAGTCTCCCACTTGCACTAGAGTCAATAATCTAGCTCACATCGCTATGTGATTTACATTGTTATGAATCTAACACCCAATGAGTTCTGGGGTTCGATCATGTTTTGCATGTGAGAGATGTTTTAGTCAATGGTCTGCAACATTCAGATCTGTGTGTTCTTTGCAAATCTATATGTCATACTACAGATGCTACCACGCTCCACTTGGAGCTATTCCAAATGGCTACTCCACTATACGTATCCGGTCTGCTACTCAGAGTCATCCGGATTGGTGTCAAAGCTTGCATCGACATAATCCTTTACGACGAACTCTTTATCACCTCCATAATCGAGAAACATTTCCTTAGTCCTCTTGTTACTGAGGATAATTTTGACCGCTGTCCAGTGATCCACTCCTGGACCACTCTTGTACCCCTTGACAGACTCATGGCAAGGCACACACCAGGTGCGGTACACAGCATGGCATACTATATAGAGCCTATGGATAAGGCATAGGGGACGACCTTCGTCCTTTCTCTTTCTTCTGCCGTGGTCGAGCTTTGAGTCTCACTCAACTCCACACCTTACAAATCAGGCAAGAACTCTTTCTTTGACTGATCCATTTTGAACTCTTTCAAAATCTTGTCAAGGTATGTACTCATTGAAAGTCTTATAAGACGTCTTGATCTATCTCTATAGATCCTAATGCCCAATATTTAAGTAGCTTCATTCCAGGTTTTCCTTTGAAAAACTCCTTTCAAACAACCCTTTATGCTTTCTAGAAATTCTACATCATTTCCGATCAACAATATGTCATTCACATATACTTATCAGAAATTCTGTAGTGCTCCCACTCACTTTATTGTAAATACAAGTTTCTCATAAACTTTGTATAGACCCAAAAACGTTGATCATCTCATCAAAGCGTATATTCCAACTCCGAAATGCTTGCTCCAGTCCATAGAATGATCGCTGGAGCTTGCATACATTTTAGCATCCTTAGGACTGACAAAACCTTCCGGTTGTATCACATACAACCTTTCCTCAAGGAAACTGTTAAGGAAACGATGTTTTGACATCCATCTGCCAGATTTCATAATCGAAAAATGCAGCAACTGCTAACATAATTCCAACAGACTTTTAGCATCGCTACGGGTGAGAAAGTCTCGTCGTAGTCAACTCCTTGAACTTGTCGGAAACTTCTTTGCGACAAGTCGAGCTTTATAAATGGTGACATTTACCATGAGCGTCTGTCTTCTCATTAAAAGTCCATTTGTACTCAACGGCCTGTCGTTCAACGGGCAAGTCTACCAAAGTCCATACTTGGTGTTCATACATGGAACCTTTCTCGGATTTCATGGCTCCTAGCCATTTGTTGGAATCTGGGCCCACCATCGCTTCTTCATAGCTCGTAGGTTCACTGTTGTCTAACAACATGACCTCCAAGACAGGATTGGCGTACCACTCAGAGGTGGTACGAGTTCTTGTCGGCCTACGAGGTTCGGTAGTAACTTGATCCGAAGTGTCATGATCATCATCATTAACTTCCTCTTCATTCGGCGTAGGCGCCACAAAAACATCTTTCTGCGTCGTGCTACCATCCAACTGAAGTGACGATTCAATAACCTCATCAAGTTCTACCTTCCTCCCACTCAATTCTTTCGAGAGAAACCCTTTCTCGAGAAAGGACCCGTTTTTAGCAACAAACACTTTGCCCTTGGATCTGAGATAGAAGGTCCATCTGCCAGATTTCATAATCGAAAAATGCAGCAACTGCTAACATAATTCCAACAGACTTTTAGCATCGCTACGAGTGAGAAAGTCTCGTCGTAGTCAACTCCTTGAACTTGTCGGAAACTTCTTTGCGACAAGTCGAGCTTTATAAATGGTGACATTTACCATGAGCGTCTGTCTTCTCATTAAAAGTCCATTTGTACTCAACGGCCTGTCGTTCAACGGGCAAGTCTACCAAAGTCCATACTTGGTGTTCATACATGGAACCTTTCTCGGATTTCATGGCTCCTAGCCATTTGTTGGAATCTGGGCCCACCATCGCTTCTTCATAGCTCGTAGGTTCACTGTTGTCTAACAACATGACCTCCAAGACAGGATTGGCGTACCACTAAGAGGTGGTACGAGTTCTTGTCGGCCTACGAGGTTCGGTAGTAACTTGATCCAAAGTGTCATGATCATCATCATTAACTTCCTCTTCATTCGGCGTAGGCGCCACAGAAACATCTTTCTGCGTCGTGCTACCATCCAACTGAAGTGACGATTCAATAACCTCATCAAGTTCTACCTTCCTCCCACTCAATTCTTTCGAGAGACACCCTTTCTCGAGAAAGGACCCGTTTTTAGCAACAAACACTTTGCCCTTGGATCTGAGATAGAAGGTCCATCTGCCAGATTTCATAATCGAAAAATGCAGCAACTGCTAACATAATTCCAACAGACTTTTAGCATCGCTACGGGTGAGAAAGTCTCGTCATAGTCAACTCCTTGAACTTGTCGGAAACTTCTTTGCGACAAGTCGAGCTTTATAAATGGTGACATTTACCATGAGCGTCTGTCTTCTCATTAAAAGTCCATTTGTACTCAACGGCCTGTCGTTCAACGGGCAAGTCTACCAAAGTCCATACTTGGTGTTCATACATGGAACCTTTCTCGGATTTCATGGCTCCTAGCCATTTGTTGGAATCTGGGCCCACCATCGCTTCTTCATAGCTCGTAGGTTCACTGTTGTCTAACAACATGACCTCCAAGACAGGATTGGCGTACCACTCAGAGGTGGTACGAGTTCTTGTCGGCCTACGAGGTTCGTTAGTAACTTGATCCGAAGTGTCATGATCATCATCATTAACTTCCTCTTCATTCGGCGTAGGCGCCACAGAAACATATTTCTGCGTCGTGCTACCATCCAACTGAAGTGACGATTCAATAACCTCATCAAGTTCTACCTTCCTCCCACTCAATTCTTTCGAGAGGAGAGAAACCCTTTCTCGAGAAAGGACCCGTTTTTAGAAACAAACACTTTGCCCTTGGATCTGAGATAGAAGGTCCATCTGCCAGATTTCATAATCGAAAAATGCAGCAACTGCTAACATAATTCCAACAGACTTTTAGCATCGCTACGGGTGAGAAAGTCTCGTCGTAGTCAACTCCTTGAACTTGTCGGAAACTTCTTTGCGACAAGTCGAGCTTTATAAATGGTGACATTTACCATGAGCGTCTGTCTTCTCATTAAAAGTCCATTTGTACTCAACGGCCTGTCGTTCAACGGGCAAGTCTACCAAAGTCCATACTTGGTGTTCATACATGGAACCTTTCTCGGAATTCATGGCTCCTAGCCATTTGTTGGAATCTGGGCCCACCATCGCTTCTTCATAGCTCGTAGGTTCACTGTTGTCTAACAACATGACCTCCAAGACAGGATTGGCGTACCACTCAGAGGTGGTACGAGTTCTTGTCGGCCTACGAGGTTCGGTAGTAACTTGATCCGAAGTGTCATGATCATCATCATTAACTTCCTCTTCATTCGGCGTAGGCGCCACAGAAACATCTTTCTGCGTCGTGCTACCATCCAACTGAAGTGACGATTCAGTAACCTCATCAAGTTCTACCTTCCTCCCACTCAATTCTTTCGAGAGGAGAGAAACCCTTTCTCGAGAAAGGACCCGTTTTTAGCAACAAACACTTTGCCCTTGGATCTGAGATAGAAGGTCCATCTGCCAGATTTCATAATCGAAAAATGCAGCAACTGCTAACATAATTCCAACAGACTTTTAGCATCGCTACGGGTGAGAAAGTCTCGTCGTAGTCAACTCCTTGAACTTGTCGGAAACTTCTTTGCGACAAGTCGAGCTTTATAAATGGTGACATTTACCATGAGCGTCTGTCTTCTCATTAAAAGTCCATTTGTACTCAACGGCCTGTCGTTCAACGGGCAAGTCTACCAAAGTCCATACTTGGTGTTCATACATGGAACCTTTCTCGGATTTCATGGCTCCTAGCCATTTGTTGGAATCTGGGCCCACCATCGCTTCTTCATAGCTCGTAGGTTCACTGTTGTCTAACAACATGACCTCCAAGACAGGATTGGCGTACCACTCAGAGGTGGTACGAGTTCTTGTCGGCCTACGAGGTTCGGTAGTAACTTGATCCGAAGTGTCATCATCATCATCATTAACTTCCTCTTCATTCGGCGTAGGCGCCACAGAAACATCTTTCTGCGTCGTGCTACCATCCAACTGAAGTGACGATTCAGTAACCTCATCAAGTTATACCTTCCTCCCACTCAATTCTTTCGAGAGGAGAGAAACCCTTTCTCGAGAAAGGACCCGTTTTTAGCAGCAAACACTTTGCCCTTGGATCTGAGATAGAAGGTCCATCTGCCAGATTTCATAATCGAAAAATGCAGCAACTGCTAACATAATTCCAACAGACTTTTAGCATCGCTACGGGTGAGAAAGTCTCGTCGTAGTCAACTCCTTGAACTTGTCGGAAACTTCTTTGCGACAAGTCGAGCTTTATAAATGGTGACATTTACCATGAGCGTCTGTCTTCTCATTAAAAGTCCATTTGTACTCAACGGCCTGTCGTTCAACGGGCAAGTCTACCAAAGTCCATACTTGGTGTTCATACATGGAACCTTTCTCGGATTTCATGGCTCCTAGCCATTTGTTGGAATCTGGGCCCACCATCGCTTCTTCATAGCTCGTAGGTTCACTGTTGTCTAACAACATGACCTCCAAGACAGGATTGGCGTACCACTCAGAGGTGGTACGAGTTCTTGTCGGCCTACGAGGTTCGGTAGTAACTTGATCCGAAGTGTCATGATCATCATCATTAACTTCCTCTTCATTCGGCGTAGGCGCCACAGAAACATCTTTCTGCGTCGTGCTACCATCCAACTGAAGTGACGATTCAGTAACCTCATCAAGTTCTACCTTCCTCCCACTCAATTCTTTCGAGAGGAGAGAAACCCTTTCTCGAGAAAGGACCCGTTTTTAGCAACAAACACTTTGCCCTTGGATCTGAGATAGAAGGTCCATCTGCCAGATTTCATAATCAAAAAATGCAGCAACTGCTAACATAATTCCAACAGACTTTTAGCATCGCTACGGGTGAGAAAGTCTCGTCGTAGTCAACTCCTTGAACTTGTCGGAAACTTCTTTGCGACAAGTCGAGCTTTATAAATGGTGACATTTACCATGAGCGTCTGTCTTCTCATTAAAAGTCCATTTGTACTCAACGGCCTGTCGTTCAACGGGCAAGTCTACCAAAGTCCATACTTGGTGTTCATACATGGAACCTTTCTCGGATTTCATGGCTCCTAGCCATTTGTTGGAATCTGGGCCCACCATCGCTTCTTCATAGCTCGTAGGTTCACTGTTGTCTAACAACATGACCTCCAAGACAGGATTGGCGTACCACTCAGAGGTGGTACGAGTTCTTGTCGGCCTACGAGGTTCGGTAGTAACTTGATCCGAAGTGTCATGATCATCATCATTAACTTCCTCTTCATTCGGCGTAGGCGCCACAGAAACATCTTTCTGCGTCGTGCTACCATCCAACTGAAGTGACGATTCAGTAACCTCATCAAGTTCTACCTTCCTCCCACTCAATTCTTTCGAGAGGAGAGAAACCCTTTCTCGAGAAAGGACCCGTTTTTAGCAACAAACACTTTGCCCTTGGATCTGAGATAGAAGGTCCATCTGCCAGATTTCATAATCGAAAAATGCAGCAACTGCTAACATAATTCCAACAGACTTTTAGCATCGCTACGGGTGAGAAAGTCTCGTCGTAGTCAACTCCTTGAACTTGTCGGAAACTTCTTTGCGACAAGTCGAGCTTTATAAATGGTGACATTTACCATGAGCGTCTGTCTTCTCATTAAAAGTCCATTTGTACTCAACGGCCTGTCGTTCAACGGGCAAGTCTACCAAAGTCCATACTTGGTGTTCATACATGGAACCTTTCTCGGATTTCATGGCTCCTAGCCATTTGTTGGAATCTGGGCCCACCATCGCTTCTTCATAGCTCGTAGGTTCACTGTTGTCTAACAACATGACCTCCAAGACAGGATTGGCGTACCACTCAGAAGTGGTAGGAGTTCTTGTCGGCCTACGAGGTTCGGTAGTAACTTGATCCGAAGTGTCATGATCATCATCATTAACTTCCTCTTCATTCGGCGTAGGCGCCACAGAAACATCTTTCTGCGTCGTGCTACCATCCAACTGAAGTGACGATTCAGTAACCTCATCAAGTTCTACCTTCCTCCCACTTAATTCTTTCGAGAGGAGAGAAACCCTTTCTCGAGAAAGGACCCGTTTTTAGCAACAAACACTTTGCCCTTGGATCTGAGATAGAAGGTCCATCTGCCAGATTTCATAATCGAAAAATGCAGCAACTGCTAACATAATTCCAACAGACTTTTAGCATCGCTACGGATGAGAAAGTCTCGTCGTAGTCAACTCCTTGAACTTGTCGGAAACTTCTTTGCGACAAGTCGAGCTTTATAAATGGTGACATTTACCATGAGCGTCTGTCTTCTCATTAAAAGTCCATTTGTACTCAACGGCCTGTCGTTCAACGGGCAAGTCTACCAAAGTCCATACTTGGTGTTCATACATGGAACCTTTCTCGGATTTCATGGCTCCTAGCCATTTGTTGGAATCTGGGCCCACCATCGCTTCTTCATAGCTCGTAGGTTCACTGTTGTCTAACAACATGACCTCCAAGACAGGATTGGCGTACCACTCAGAGGTGGTACGAGTTCTTGTCGGCCTACGAGGTTCGGTAGTAACTTGATCCGAAGTGTCATGATCATCATCATTAACTTCCTCTTCATTCGGCGTAGGCGCCACAGAAACATCTTTCTGCGTCGTGCTACCATCCAACTGAAGTGACGATTCAGTAACCTCATCAAGTTCTACCTTCCTCCCACTCAATTCTTTCGAGAGGAGAGAAACCCTTTCTCGAGAAAGGACCCGTTTTTAGCAACAAACACTTTGCCCTTGGATCTGAGATAGAAGGTCCATCTGCCAGATTTCATAATCGAAAAATGCAGCAACTGCTAACATAATTCCAACAGACTTTTAGCATCGCTACGGGTGAGAAAGTCTCGTCGTAGTCAACTCCTTGAACTTGTCGGAAACTTCTTTGCGACAAGTCGAGCTTTATAAATGGTGACATTTACCATGAGCGTCTGTCTTCTAATTAAAAGTCCATTTGTACTCAACGGCCTGTCGTTCAACGGGCAAGTCTACCAAAGTCCATACTTGGTGTTCATACATGGAACCTTTCTCGGATTTCATGGCTCCTAGCCATTTGTTGGAATCTGGGCCCACCATCGCTTCTTCATAGCTCGTAGGTTCACTGTTGTCTAACAACATGACCTCCAAGACAGGATTGGCGTACCACTCAGAGGTGGTACGAGTTCTTGTCGGCCTACGAGGTTCGGTAGTAACTTGATCCGAAGTGTCATGATCATCATCATTAACTTCCTCTTCATTCGGCGTAGGCGCCACAGAAACATCTTTCTGCGTCGTGCTACCATCCAACTGAAGTGACGATTCAGTAACCTCATCAAGTTCTACCTTCCTCCCACTCAATTCTTTCGAGAGGAGAGAAACCCTTTCTCGAGAAAGGACCCGTTTTTAGCAACAAACACTTTGCCCTTGGATCTGAGATAGAAGGTCCATCTGCCAGATTTCATAATCGAAAAATGCAGCAACTGCTAACATAATTCCAACAGACTTTTAGCATCGCTACGGGTGAGAAAGTCTCGTCGTAGTCAACTCCTTGAACTTGTCGGAAACTTCTTTGCGACAAGTCGAGCTTTATAAATGGTGACATTTACCATGAGCGTCTGTCTTCTCATTAAAAGTCCATTTGTACTCAACGGCCTGTCGTTCAACGGGCAAGTCTACCAAAGTCCATACTTGGTGTTCATACATGGAACCTTTCTCGGATTTCATGGCTCCTAGCCATTTGTTGGAATCTGGGCCCACCATCGCTTCTTCATAGCTCGTAGGTTCACTGTTGTCTAACAACATGACCTCCAAGACAGGATTGGCGTACCACTCAGAGGTGGTACGAGTTCTTGTCGGCCTACGAGGTTCGGTAGTAACTTGATCCGAAGTGTCATGATCATCATCATTAACTTCCTCTTCATTCGGCGTAGGCGCCACAGAAACATCTTTCTGCGTCGTGCTACCATCCAACTGAAGTGACGATTCAGTAACCTCATCAAGTTCTACCTTCCTCCCACTCAATTCTTTCGAGAGGAGAGAAACCCTTTCTCGAGAAAGGACCCGTTTTTAGCAACAAACACTTTGCCCTTGGATCTGAGATAGAAGGTCCATCTGCCAGATTTCATAATCGAAAAATGCAGCAACTGCTAACATAATTCCAACAGACTTTTAGCATCGCTACGGGTGAGAAAGTCTCGTCGTAGTCAACTCCTTGAACTTGTCGGAAACTTCTTTGCGACAAGTCGAGCTTTATAAATGGTGACATTTACCATGAGCGTCTGTCTTCTCATTAAAAGTCCATTTGTACTCAACGGCCTGTCGTTCAACGGGCAAGTCTACCAAAGTCCATACTTGGTGTTCATACATGGAACCTTTCTCGGATTTCATGGCTCCTAGCCATTTGTTGGAATCTGGGCCCACCATCGCTTCTTCATAGCTCGTAGGTTCACTGTTGTCTAACAACATGACCTCCAAGACAGGATTGGCGTACCACTCAGAGGTGGTACGAGTTCTTGTCGGCCTACGAGGTTCGGTAGTAACTTGATCCGAAGTGTCATGATCATCATCATTAACTTCCTCTTCATTCGGCGTAGGCGCCACAGAAACATCTTTCTGCGTCGTGCTACCATCCAACTGAAGTGACGATTCAGTAACCTCATCAAGTTCTACCTTCCTCCCACTCAATTCTTTCGAGAGGAGAGAAACCCTTTCTCGAGAAAGGACCCGTTTTTAGCAACAAACACTTTGCCCTTGGATCTGAGATAGAAGGTCCATCTGCCAGATTTCATAATCGAAAAATGCAGCAACTGCTAACATAATTCCAACAGACTTTTAGCATCGCTACGGGTGAGAAAGTCTCGTCGTAGTCAACTCCTTGAACTTGTCGGAAACTTCTTTGCGACAAGTCGAGCTTTATAAATGGTGACATTTACCATGAGCGTCTGTCTTCTCATTAAAAGTCCATTTGTACTCAACGGCATGTCGTTCAACGGGCAAGTCTACCAAAGTCCATACTTGGTGTTCATACATGGAACCTTTCTCGTATTTCATGGCTCCTAGCCATTTGTTGGAATCTGGGCCCACCATCGCTTCTTCATAGCTCGTAGGTTCACTGTTGTCTAACAACATGACCTCCAAGACAGGATTGGCGTACCACTCAGAGGTGGTACGAGTTCTTGTCAGCCTACGAGGTTCGGTAGTAACTTGATCCGAAGTGTCATGATCATCATCATTAACTTCCTCTTCATTCGGCGTAGGCGCCACAGAAACATCTTTCTGCGTCGTGCTACCATCCAACTGAAGTGACGATTCAGTAACCTCATCAAGTTCTACCTTCCTCCCACTCAATTCTTTCGAGAGGAGAGAAACCCTTTCTCGAGAAAGGACCCGTTTTTAGCAACAAACACTTTGCCCTTGGATCTGAGATAGAAGGTCCATCTGCCAGATTTCATAATCGAAAAATGCAGCAACTGCTAACATAATTCCAACAGACTTTTAGCATCGCTACGGGTGAGAAAGTCTCGTCGTAGTCAACTCCTTGAACTTGTCGGAAACTTCTTTGCGACAAGTCGAGCTTTATAAATGGTGACATTTACCATGAGCGTCTGTCTTCTCATTAAAAGTCCATTTGTACTCAACGGCCTGTCGTTCAACGGGCAAGTCTACCAAAGTCCATACTTGGTGTTCATACATGGAACCTTTCTCGGATTTCATGGCTCCTAGCCATTTGTTGGAATCTGGGCCCACCATCGCTTCTTCATAGCTCGTAGGTTCACTGTTGTCTAACAACATGACCTCCAAGACAGGATTGGCGTACCACTCAGAGGTGGTACGAGTTCTTGTCGGCCTACGAGGTTCGGTAGTAACTTGATCCGAAGTGTCATGATCATCATCATTAACTTCCTCTTCATTCGGCGTAGGCGCCACAGAAACATCTTTCTGCGTCGTGCTACCATCCAACTGAAGTGACGATTCAGTAACCTCATCAAGTTCTACCTTCCTCCCACTCAATTCTTTCGAGAGGAGAGAAACCCTTTCTCGAGAAAGGACCCGTTTTTAGCAACAAACACTTTGCCCTTGGATCTGAGATAGAAGGTCCATCTGCCAGATTTCATAATCGAAAAATGCAGCAACTGCTAACATAATTCCAACAGACTTTTAGCATCGCTACGGGTGAGAAAGTCTCGTCGTAGTCAACTCCTTGAACTTGTCGGAAACTTCTTTGCGACAAGTCGAGCTTTATAAATGGTGACATTTACCATGAGCGTCTGTCTTCTCATTAAAAGTCCATTTGTACTCAACGGCCTGTCGTTCAACGGGCAAGTCTACCAAAGTCCATACTTGGTGTTCATACATGGAACCTTTCTCGGATTTCATGGCTCCTAGCCATTTGTTGGAATCTGGGCCCACCATCGCTTCTTCATAGCTCGTAGGTTCACTGTTGTCTAACAACATGACCTCCAAGACAGGATTGGCGTACCACTCAGAGGTGGTACGAGTTCTTGTCGGCCTACGAGGTTCGGTAGTAACTTGATCCGAAGTGTCATGATCATCATCATTAACTTCCTCTTCATTCGGCGTAGGCGCCACAGAAACATCTTTCTGCGTCGTGCTACCATCCAACTGAAGTGACGATTCAGTAACCTCATCAAGTTCTACCTTCCTCCCACTCAATTCTTTCGAGAGGAGAGAAACCCTTTCTCGAGAAAGGACCCGTTTTTAGCAACAAACACTTTGCCCTTGGATCTGAGATAGAAGGTCCATCTGCCAGATTTCATAATCGAAAAATGCAGCAACTGCTAACATAATTCCAACAGACTTTTAGCATCGCTACGGGTGAGAAAGTCTCGTCGTAGTCAACTCCTTGAACTTGTCGGAAACTTCTTTGCGACAAGTCGAGCTTTATAAATGGTGACATTTACCATGAGCGTCTGTCTTCTCATTAAAAGTCCATTTGTACTCAACGGCATGTCGTTCAACGGGCAAGTCTACCAAAGTCCATACTTGGTGTTCATACATGGAACCTTTCTCGTATTTCATGGCTCCTAGCCATTTGTTGGAATCTGGGCCCACCATCGCTTCTTCATAGCTCGTAGGTTCACTGTTGTCTAACAACATGACCTCCAAGACAGGATTGGCGTACCACTCAGAGGTGGTACGAGTTCTTGTCAGCCTACGAGGTTCGGTAGTAACTTGATCCGAAGTGTCATGATCATCATCATTAACTTCCTCTTCATTCGGCGTAGGCGCCACAGAAACATCTTTCTGCGTCGTGCTACCATCCAACTGAAGTGACGATTCAGTAACCTCATCAAGTTCTACCTTCCTCCCACTCAATTCTTTCGAGAGGAGAGAAACCCTTTCTCGAGAAAGGACCCGTTTTTAGCAACAAACACTTTGCCCTTGGATCTGAGATAGAAGGTCCATCTGCCAGATTTCATAATCGAAAAATGCAGCAACTGCTAACATAATTCCAACAGACTTTTAGCATCGCTACGGGTGAGAAAGTCTCGTCGTAGTCAACTCCTTGAACTTGTCGGAAACTTCTTTGCGACAAGTCGAGCTTTATAAATGGTGACATTTACCATGAGCGTCTGTCTTCTCATTAAAAGTCCATTTGTACTCAACGGCCTGTCGTTCAACGGGCAAGTCTACCAAAGTCCATACTTGGTGTTCATACATGGAACCTTTCTCGGATTTCATGGCTCCTAGCCATTTGTTGGAATCTGGGCCCACCATCGCTTCTTCATAGCTCGTAGGTTCACTGTTGTCTAACAACATGACCTCCAAGACAGGATTGGCGTACCACTCAGAGGTGGTACGAGTTCTTGTCGGCCTACGAGGTTCGGTAGTAACTTGATCCGAAGTGTCATGATCATCATCATTAACTTCCTCTTCATTCGGCGTAGGCGCCACAGAAACATCTTTCTGCGTCGTGCTACCATCCAACTGAAGTGACGATTCAGTAACCTCATCAAGTTCTACCTTCCTCCCACTCAATTCTTTCGAGAGGAGAGAAACCCTTTCTCGAGAAAGGACCCGTTTTTAGCAACAAACACTTTGCCCTTGGATCTGAGATAGAAGGTCCATCTGCCAGATTTCATAATCGAAAAATGCAGCAACTGCTAACATAATTCCAACAGACTTTTAGCATCGCTACGGGTGAGAAAGTCTCGTCGTAGTCAACTCCTTGAACTTGTCGGAAACTTCTTTGCGACAAGTCGAGCTTTATAAATGGTGACATTTACCATGAGCGTCTGTCTTCTCATTAAAAGTCCATTTGTACTCAACGGCCTGTCGTTCAACGGGCAAGTCTACCAAAGTCCATACTTGGTGTTCATACATGGAACCTTTCTCGGATTTCATGGCTCCTAGCCATTTGTTGGAATCTGGGCCCACCATCGCTTCTTCATAGCTCGTAGGTTCACTGTTGTCTAACAACATGACCTCCAAGACAGGATTGGCGTACCACTCAGAGGTGGTACGAGTTCTTGTCGGCCTACGAGGTTCGGTAGTAACTTGATCCGAAGTGTCATGATCATCATCATTAACTTCCTCTTCATTCGGCGTAGGCGCCACAGAAACATCTTTCTGCGTCGTGCTACCATCCAACTGAAGTGACGATTCAGTAACCTCATCAAGTTCTACCTTCCTCCCACTCAATTCTTTCGAGAGGAGAGAAACCCTTTCTCGAGAAAGGACCCGTTTTTAGCAACAAACACTTTGCCCTTGGATCTGAGATAGAAGGTCCATCTGCCAGATTTCATAATCGAAAAATGCAGCAACTGCTAACATAATTCCAACAGACTTTTAGCATCGCTACGGGTGAGAAAGTCTCGTCGTAGTCAACTCCTTGAACTTGTCGGAAACTTCTTTGCGACAAGTCGAGCTTTATAAATGGTGACATTTACCATGAGCGTCTGTCTTCTCATTAAAAGTCCATTTGTACTCAACGGCATGCCGTTCAACGGGCAAGTCTACCAAAGTCCATACTTGGTGTTCATACATGGAACCTTTCTCGTATTTCATGGCTCCTAGCCATTTGTTGGAATCTGGGCCCACCATCGCTTCTTCATAGCTCGTAGGTTCACTGTTGTCTAACAACATGACCTCCAAGACAGGATTGGCGTACCACTCAGAGGTGGTACGAGTTCTTGTCAGCCTACGAGGTTCGGTAGTAACTTGATCCGAAGTGTCATGATCATCATCATTAACTTCCTCTTCATTCGGCGTAGGCGCCACAGAAACATCTTTCTGCGTCGTGCTACCATCCAACTGAAGTGACGATTCAGTAACCTCATCAAGTTCTACCTTCCTCCCACTCAATTCTTTCGAGAGGAGAGAAACCCTTTCTCGAGAAAGGACCCGTTTTTAGCAACAAACACTTTGCCCTTGGATCTGAGATAGAAGGTCCATCTGCCAGATTTCATAATCGAAAAATGCAGCAACTGCTAACATAATTCCAACAGACTTTTAGCATCGCTACGGGTGAGAAAGTCTCGTCGTAGTCAACTCCTTGAACTTGTCGGAAACTTCTTTGCGACAAGTCGAGCTTTATAAATGGTGACATTTACCATGAGCGTCTGTCTTCTCATTAAAAGTCCATTTGTACTCAACGGCCTGTCGTTCAACGGGCAAGTCTACCAAAGTCCATACTTGGTGTTCATACATGGAACCTTTCTCGGATTTCATGGCTCCTAGCCATTTGTTGGAATCTGGGCCCACCATCGCTTCTTCATAGCTCGTAGGTTCACTGTTGTCTAACAACATGACCTCCAAGACAGGATTGGCGTACCACTCAGAGGTGGTACGAGTTCTTGTCGGCCTACGAGGTTCGGTAGTAACTTGATCCGAAGTGTCATGATCATCATCATTAACTTCCTCTTCATTCGGCGTAGGCGCCACAGAAACATCTTTCTGCGTCGTGCTACCATCCAACTGAAGTGACGATTCAGTAACCTCATCAAGTTCTACCTTCCTCCCACTCAATTCTTTCGAGAGGAGAGAAACCCTTTCTCGAGAAAGGACCCGTTTTTAGCAACAAACACTTTGCCCTTGGATCTGAGATAGAAGGTCCATCTGCCAGATTTCATAATCGAAAAATGCAGCAACTGCTAACATAATTCCAACAGACTTTTAGCATCGCTACGGGTGAGAAAGTCTCGTCGTAGTCAACTCCTTGAACTTGTCGGAAACTTCTTTGCGACAAGTCGAGCTTTATAAATGGTGACATTTACCATGAGCGTCTGTCTTCTCATTAAAAGTCCATTTGTACTCAACGGCATGTCGTTCAACGGGCAAGTCTACCAAAGTCCATACTTGGTGTTCATACATGGAACCTTTCTCGTATTTCATGGCTCCTAGCCATTTGTTGGAATCTGGGCCCACCATCGCTTCTTCATAGCTCGTAGGTTCACTGTTGTCTAACAACATGACCTCCAAGACAGGATTGGCGTACCACTCAGAGGTGGTACGAGTTCTTGTCAGCCTACGAGGTTCGGTAGTAACTTGATCCGAAGTGTCATGATCATCATCATTAACTTCCTCTTCATTCGGCGTAGGCACCACAGAAACATCTTTCTGCGTCGTGCTACCATCCAACTGAAGTGACGATTCAATAACCTCATCAAGTTCTACCTTCCTCCCACTCAATTCTTTCGAGAGAAACCCTTTCTCGAGAAAGGACCCGTTTTTAGCAACAAACACTTTGCCCTTGGATCTGAGATAGAAGGTCTATCTGCCAGATTTCATAATCGAAAAATGCAGCAACTGCTAACATAATTCCAACAGACGTTTAGCATCGCTACGGGTGAGAAAGTCTCGTCGTAGTCAACTCCTTGAACTTGTCGGAAACTTCTTTGCGACAAGTCGAGCTTTATAAATGGTGACATTTACCATGAGCGTCTGTCTTCTCATTAAAAGTCCATTTGTACTCAACGGCATGTCGTTCAACGGGCAAGTCTACCAAAGTCCATACTTGGTGTTCATACATGGAACCTTTCTCGGATTTCATGGCTCCTAGCCATTTGTTGGAATCTGGGCCCACCATCGCTTCTTCATAGCTCGTAGGTTCACTGTTGTCTAACAACATGACCTCCAAGACAGGATTGGCGTACCACTCAGAGGTGGTACGAGTTCTTGTCAGCCTACGAGGTTCAGTAGTAACTTGATCCGAAGTGTCATGATCATCATCATTAACTTCCTCTTCATTCGGCGTAGGCGCCACAGAAACATCTTTCTGCGTCGTGCTACCATCCAACTGAAGTGACGATTCAATAACCTCATCAAGTTCTACCTTCCTCCCACTCAATTCTTTCGAGAGAAACCCTTTCTCGAGAAAGGACCCGTTTTTAGCAACAAACACTTTGCCCTTGGATCTGAGATAGAAGGTCCATCTGCCAGATTTCATAATCGAAAAATGCAGCAACTGCTAACATAATTCCAACAGACTTTTAGCATCGCTACGGGTGAGAAAGTCTCGTCGTAGTCAACTCCTTGAACTTGTCGGAAACTTCTTTGCGACAAGTCGAGCTTTATAAATGGTGACATTTACCATGAGCGTCTGTCTTCTCATTAAAAGTCCATTTGTACTCAACGGCCTGTCGTTCAACGGGCAAGTCTACCAAAGTCCATACTTGGTGTTCATACATGGAACCTTTCTCGGATTTCATGGCTCCTAGCCATTTGTTGGAATCTGGGCCCACCATCGCTTCTTCATAGCTCGTAGGTTCACTGTTGTCTAACAACATGACCTCCAAGACAGGATTGGCGTACCACTCAGAGGTGGTACGAGTTCTTGTCGGCCTACGAGCTTCGGTAGTAACTTGATCCGAAGTGTCATGATCATCATCATTAACTTCCTCTTCATTCGGCGTAGGCGCCACAGAAACATCTTTCTGCGTCGTGCTACCATCCAACTAAAGTGACGATTCAATAACCTCATCAAGTTCTACCTTCATCCCACTCAATTCTTTCGAGAGAAACCCTTTCTCGAGAAAGGACCCGTTTTTAGCAACAAACACTTTGCCCTTGGATCTGAGATAGAAGGTCCATCTGCCAGATTTCATAATCGAAAAATGCAGCAACTGCTAACATAATTCCAACAGACTTTTAGCATCGCTACGGGTGAGAAAGTCTCGTCGTAGTGAACTCCTTGAACTTGTCGGAAACTTCTTTGCGACAAGTCGAGCTTTATAAATGGTGACATTTACCATGAGCGTCTGTCTTCTCATTAAAAGTCCATTTGTACTCAACGGCCTGTCGTTCAACGGGCAAGTCTACCAAAGTCCATACTTGGTGTTCATACATGGAACCTTTCTCGGATTTCATGGCTCCTAGCCATTTGTTGGAATCTGGGCCCACCATCGCTTCTTCATAGCTCGTAGGTTCACTGTTGTCTAACAACATGACCTCCAAGACAGGATTGGCGTACCACTCAGAGGTGGTACGAGTTCTTGTCGGCCTACGAGCTTCGGTAGTAACTTGATCCGAAGTGTCATGATCATCATCATTAACTTCCTCTTCATTCGGCGTAGGCGCCACAGAAACATCTTTCTGCGTCGTGCTACCATCCAACTGAAGTGACGATTCAGTAACCTCATCAAGTTCTACCTTCCTCCCACTCAATTCTTTCGAGAGGAGAGAAACCCTTTCTCGAGAAAGGACCCGTTTTTAGCAACAAACACTTTGCCCTTGGATCTGAGATAGAAGGTCCATCTGCCAGATTTCATAATCGAAAAATGCAGCAACTGCTAACATAATTCCAACAGACTTTTAGCATCGCTACGGGTGAGAATGTCTTGTCGTAGTCAACTCCTTGAACTTGTCGGAAACTTCTTTGCGACAAGTCGAGCTTTATAAATGGTGACATTTACCATGAGCGTCTGTCTTCTCATTAAAAGTCCATTTGTACTCAACGGCCTGTCGTTCAACGGGCAAGTCTACCAAAGTCCATACTTGGTGTTCATACATGGAACCTTTCTCGGATTTCATGGCTCCTAGCCATTTGTTGGAATCTGGGCCCACCATCGCTTCTTCATAGCTCGTAGGTTCACTGTTGTCAAACAACATGACCTCCAAGACAGGATTGGCGTACCACTCAGAGGTGGTACGAGTTCTTGTCGGCCTACGAGGTTCGGTAGTAACTTGATCCGAAGTGTCATGATCATCATCATTAACTTCCTCTTCATTCGGCGTAGGCGCCACAGAAACATCTTTCTGCGTCGTGCTACCATCCAACTAAAGTGACGATTCAATAACCTCATCAAGTTCTACCTTCCTCCCACTCAATTCTTTCGAGAGAAACCCTTTCTCGAGAAAGGACCCGTTTTTAGCAACAAACACTTTGCCCTTGGATCTGAGATAGAAGGTCCATCTGCCAGATTTCATAATCGAAAAATGCAGCAACTGCTAACATAATTCCAACAGACTTTTAGCATCGCTACGGGTGAGAAAGTCTCGTCGTAGTCAACTCCTTGAACTTGTCGGAAACTTCTTTGCGACAAGTCGAGCTTTATAAATGGTGACATTTACCATGAGCGTCTGTCTTCTCATTAAAAGTCCATTTGTACTCAACGGCCTGTCGTTCAACGGGCAAGTCTACCAAAGTCCATACTTGGTGTTCATACATGGAACCTTTCTCGGATTTCATGGCTCCTAGCCATTTGTTGGAATCTGGGCCCACCATCGCTTCTTCATAGCTCGTAGGTTCACTGTTGTCTAACAACATGACCTCCAAGACAGGATTGGCGTACCACTCAGAGGTGGTACGAGTTCTTGTCGGCCTTCGAGGTTCGGTAGTAACTTGATCCGAAGTGTCATGATCATCATCATTAACTTCCTCTTCATTCGGCGTAGGCGCCACAGAAACATCTTTCTGCGTCGTGCTACCATCCAACTGAAGTGACGATTCAGTAACCTCATCAAGTTCTACCTTCCTCCCACTCAATTCTTTCGAGAGGAGAGAAACCCTTTCTCGAGAAAGGACCCGTTTTTAGCAACAAACACTTTGCCCTTGGATCTGAGATAGAAGGTCCATCTGCCAGATTTCATAATCGAAAAATGCAGCAACTGCTAACATAATTCCAACAGACTTTTAGCATCGCTACGGGTGAGAAAGTCTTGTCGTAGTCAACTCCTTGAACTTGTCGGAAACTTCTTTGCGACAAGTCGAGCTTTATAAATGGTGACATTTACCATGAGCGTCTGTCTTCTCATTAAAAGTCCATTTGTACTCAACGGCCTGTCGTTCAACGGGCAAGTCTACCAAAGTCCATACTTGGTGTTCATACATGGAACCTTTCTCGGATTTCATGGCTCCTAGCCATTTGTTGGAATCTGGGCCAACCATCGCTTCTTCATAGCTCGTAGGTTCACTGTTGTCTAACAACATGACCTCCAAGACAGGATTGGCGTACCACTCAGAGGTGGTACGAGTTCTTGTCGGGCTACGAGGTTCGGTAGTAACTTGATCCGAAGTGTCATGATCATCATCATTAACTTCCTCTTCATTCGGCGTAGGCGCCACAGAAACATCTTTCTGCGTCGTGCTACCATCCAACTGAAGTGACGATTCAATAACCTCATCAAGTTCTACCTTCCTCCCACTCAATTCTTTCGAGAGAAACCCTTTCTCGAGAAAGGACCCGTTTTTAGCAACAAACACTTTGCCCTTGGATCTGAGATAGAAGGTCCATCTGCCAGATTTCATAATCGAAAAATGCAGCAACTTCTAACATAATTCCAACAGACTTTTAGCATCGCTACGGGTGAGAAAGTCTCATCATAGTCAACTCCTTGAACTTGTCGGAAACTTCTTTGCGACAAGTCGAGCTTTATAAATGGTGACATTTACCATGAGCGTCTGTCTTCTCATTAAAAGTCCATTTGTACTCAACGGCATGTCGTTCAACGGGCAAGTCTACCAAAGTCCATACTTGGTGTTCATACATGGAACCTTTCTCGGATTTCATGGCTCCTAGCCATTTGTTGGAATCTGGGCCAACCATCGCTTCTTCATAGCTCGTAGGTTCACTGTTGTCTAACAACATGACCTCCAAGACAGGATTGGCGTACCACTCAGAGGTGGTACGAGTTCTTGTCGGGCTACGAGGTTCGGTAGTAACTTGATCCGAAGTGTCATGATCATCATCATTAACTTCCTCTTCATTCGGCGTAGGCGCCACAGAAACATCTTTCTGCGTCGTGCTACCATCCAACTGAAGTGACGATTCAATAACCTCATCAAGTTCTACCTTCCTCCCACTCAATTCTTTCGAGAGAAACCCTTTCTCGAGAAAGGACCCGTTTTTAGCAACAAACACTTTGCCCTTGGATCTGAGATAGAAGGTCCATCTGCCAGATTTCATAATCGAAAAATGCAGCAACTGCTAACATAATTCCAACAGACTTTTAGCATCGCTACGGGTGAGAAAGTCTCATCATAGTCAACTCCTTGAACTTGTCGGAAACTTCTTTGCGACAAGTCGAGCTTTATAAATGGTGACATTTACCATGAGCGTCTGTCTTCTCATTAAAAGTCCATTTGTACTCAACGGCATGTCGTTCAACGGGCAAGTCTACCAAAGTCCATACTTGGTGTTCATACATGGAACCTTTCTCGGATTTCATGGCTCCTAGCCATTTGTTGGAATCTGGGCCCACCATCGCTTCTTCATAGCTCGTAAGTTCACTGTTGTCTAACAACATGACCTCCAAGACAGGATTGGCGTACCACTCAGAGGTGGTACGAGTTCTTGTCGGCCTACGAGGTTCGGTAGTAACTTGATCCGAAGTGTCATGATCATCATCATTAACTTCCTCTTCATTCGGCGTAGGCGCCACAGAAACATCTTTCTGCGTCGTGCTACCATCCAACTGAAGTGACGATTCAATAACCTCATCAAGTTCTACCTTCCTCCCACTCAATTATTTCGAGAGGAGAGAAACCCTTTCTCGAGGAAGGACCCGTTTTTAGCAACAAACACTTTGCCCTTGGATCTGAGATAGAAGGTCCATCTGCCAGATTTCATAATCGAAAAATGCAGCAGCTGCTAACATAATTCCAACAGACTTTTAGCATCGCTACGGGTGAGAAAGTCTCGTCATAGTCAACTCCTTGAACTTGTCGGAAACTTCTTTGCGACAAGTCGAGCTTTAAAAATGGTGACATTTACCATGAGCGTATGTCTTCTCATTAAAAGTCCATTTGTACTCAACGGCCTGTCGTTCAACGGGCAAGTCTACCAAAGTCCATACTTGGTGTTCATACATGGAACCTTTCTCGGATTTCATGGCTCCTAGCCATTTGTTGGAATCTGGGCCCACCATCGCTTCTTCATAGCTCGTAGGTTCACTGTTGTCTAACAACATGACCTCCAAGACAGGATTGGCGTACCACTCAGAGGTGGTACGAGTTCTTGTCGGCCTACGAGGTTCGGTAGTAACTTGATCCGAAGTGTCATGATCATCATCATTAACTTCCTCTTCATTCGGCGTAGGCGCCACAGAAACATCTTTCTGCGTCGTGCTACCATCCAACTGAAGTGACGATTCAATAACCTCATCAAGTTCTACCTTCCTCCCACTCAATTCTTTCGAGAGAAACCCTTTCTCGAGAAAGGACCCGTTTTTAGCAACAAACACTTTGCCCTTGGATCTGAGATAGAAGGTCCATCTGCCAGATTTCATAATCGAAAAATGCAGCAACTGCTAACATAATTCCAACAGACTTTTAGCATCGCTACGGGTGAGAAAGTCTCGTCGTAGTCAACTCCTTGAACTTGTCGGAAACTTCTTTGCAACAAGTCGAGCTTTATAAATGGTGACATTTACCATGAGCGTATGTCTTCTCATTAAAAGTCCATTTGTACTCAACGGCCTGTCGTTCAACGTGCAAGTCTACCAAAGTCCATACTTGGTGTTCATACATGGAACCTTTCTCGGATTTCATGGCACCTAGCCATTTGTTGGAATCTGGGCCCACCATCGCTTCTTCATAGCTCGTAGGTTCACTGTTGTCTAACAACATGACCTCCAAGACAGGATTGGCGTACCACTCAGAGGTGGTACGAGTTCTTGTCGACTTAGAGGTTCGGTAGTAACTTGATCCGAAGTGTCATGATCATCATCATTAACTTCCTCTTCATTCGGCGTAGGCGCCACAGAAACATCTTTCTGCATCGTGCTACCATCCAACTGAAGTGACGATTCAATAACCTCATCAAGTTCTACCTTCCTCCCACTCAATTCTTTCGAGAGAAACCCTTTCTCGAGAAAGGACCCGTTTTTAGCAACAAACACTTTGCCCTTGGATCTGAGATAGAAGGTCCATCTGCCAGATTTCATAATCGAAAAATGCAGCAACTGCTAACATAATTCCAACAGACTTTTAGCATCGCTACGGGTGAGAAAGTCTCGTCGTAGTCAACTCCTTGAACTTGTCGGAAACTTCTTTGCGACAAGTCGAGCTTTATAAATGGTGACATTTACCATGAGCGTCTGTCTTCTCATTAAAAGTCCATTTGTACTCAACGACCTGTCGTTCAACGGGCAAGTCTACCAAAGTCCATACTTGGTGTTCATACATGGAACCTTTCTCGGATTTCATGGCTCCTAGCCATATGTTGGAATCTGGGCCCACCATCGCTTCTTCATAGCTCGTAGGTTCACTGTTGTCTAACAACATGACCTCCAAGACAGGATTGGCGTACCACTCAGAGGGCGTACGAGTTCTTGTTGGCCTACGAGGTTCGGTAGTAACTTGATCCGAAGTGTCATGATCATCATCATTAACTTCCTCTTCATTCGGCGTAGGCGCCACAGAAACATCTTTCTGCGTCGTGCTACCATCCAACTGAAGTGACGATTCAATAACCTCATCAAGTTCTACCTTCCTCCCACTCAATTCTTTCGAGAGAAACCCTTTCTCGAGAAAGGACCCGTTTTTAGCAACAAACACTTTGCCCTTGGATCTGAGATAGAAGGTCCATCTGCCAGATTTCATAATCGAAAAATGCAGCAACTGCTAACATAATTCCAACAGACTTTTAGCATCGCTACGGGTGAGAAAGTCTCGTCGTAGTCAACTCCTTGAACTTGTCGGAAACTTCTTTGAGACAAGTCGAGCTTTATAAATGGTGACATTTACCATGAGCGTCTGTCTTCTCATTAAAAGTCCATTTGTACTCAACGGCCTGTCGTTCAACGGGCAAGTCTACCAAAGTCCATACTTGGTGTTCATACATGGAACCTTTCTCGGATTTCATGGCTCCTAGCCATATGTTGGAATCTGGGCCCACCATCGCTTCTTCATAGCTCGTAGGTTCACTGTTGTCTAACAACATGACCTCCAAGACAGGATTGGCGTACCACTCAGAGGTGGTACGAGTTCTTGTCGGCCTACGAGGTTCGGTAGTAACTTGATCCGAAGTGTCATGATCATCATCATTAACTTCCTCTTCATTCGGCGTAGGCGCCACAGAAACATCTTTCTGCGTCGTGCTACCATCCAACTGAAGTGACGATTCAATAACCTCATCAAGTTCTACCTTCCTCCCACTCAATTCTTTCGAGAGAAACCCTTTCTCGAGAAAGGACCCGTTTTTAGCAACAAACACTTTGCCCTTGGATCTGAGATAGAAGGTCCATCTGCCAGATTTCATAATCGAAAAATGCAGCAACTTCTAACATAATTCCAACAGATTTTTAGCATCGCTACGGGTGAGAAAGTCTCGTCGTAGTCAATTCCTTGAACTTGTCGGAAACTTCTTTGCGACAAGTCGAGCTTTATAAATGGTGACATTTACCATGAGCGTCTGTCTTCTCATTAAAAGTCCATTTGTACTCAACGGCCTGTCGTTCAACGGGCAAGTCTACCAAAGTCCATACTTGGTGTTCATACATGGAACCTTTCTCGGATTTCATGGCTCCTAGCCATTTGTTGGAATCTGGGCCCACCATCGCTTCTTCATAGCTCGTAGGTTCACTGTTGTCTAACAACATGACCTCCAAGACATGATTGGCGTACCACTCAGAGGTGGTACGAGTTCTTGTCGGCCTACGAGGTTCGGTAGTAACTTGATCCGAAGTGTCATGATCATCATCATTAACTTCCTCTTCATTCGGCGTAGGCGCCACAGAAACATCTTTCTGCGTCGTGCTACCATCCAACTGAAGTGACGATTCAATAACCTCATCAAGTTCTACCTTCCTCCCACTCAATTCTTTCGAGAGAAACCCTTTCTCGAGAAAGGACCCGTTTTTAGCAACAAACACTTTGCCCTTGGATCTGAGATTGAAGGTCCATCTGCCAGATTTCATAATCGAAAAATGCAGCAACTGCTAACATAATTCCAACAGACTTTTAGCATCGCTACGGGTGAGAAAGTCTCGTCGTAGTCAACTCCTTGAACTTGTCGGAAACTTCTTTGCGACAAGTCGAGCTTTATAAATGGTGACATTTACCATGAGCGTATGTCTTCTCATTAAAAGTCCATTTGTACTCAACGGCCTGTCGTTCAACGGGCAAGTCTACCAAAGTCCATACTTGGTGTTCATACGTGGAACCTTTCTCGAATTTCATGGCTCCTAGCCATTTGTTGGAATCTGGGCCCACCATCGCTTCTTCATAGCTCGTAGGTTCACTGTTGTCTAACAACATGACCTCCAAGACATGATTGGCGTACCACTCAGAGGTGGTACGATTTCTTGTCGGCCTACGAGGTTCGGTAGTAACTTGATCCGAAGTGTCATGATCATCATCATTAACTTCCTCTTCATTCGGCGTAGGCGCCACAGAAACATCTTTCTACATCGTGCTACCATCCAACTGAAGTGACGATTCAATAACCTCATCAAGTTCTACATTCCTCCCACTCAATTCTTTCGAGAGAAACCCTTTCTCGAGAAAGGACCCGTTTTTAGCAACAAACACTTTGCCCTTGGATCTGAGATAGAAGGTCCATCTGCCAGATTTCATAATCGAAAAATGCAGCAACTGCTAACATAATTCCAACAGACTTTTAGCATCGCTACGGGTGAGAAAGTCTCGTCGTAGTCAACTCCTTGAACTTGTCGGAAACTTCTTTGCGACAAGTCGAGCTTTATAAATGGTGACATTTACCATGAGCGTATGACTTCTCATTAAAAGTCCATTTGTACTCAACGGCCTGTCGTTCAACGGGCAAGTCTACCAAAGTCCATACTTGGTGTTCATACATGGAACCTTTCTCGGATTTCATGGCACCTAGCCATTTGTTGGAATCTGGGCCCACCATCGCTTCTTCATAGCTCGTAGGTTCACTGTTGTCTAACAACATGACCTCCAAGACAGGATTGGCGTACCACTCAGAGGTGGTACGAGTACTTGTCGGCCTACGAGGTTCGGTAGTAACTTGATCCGAAGTGTCATGATCATCATCATTAACTTCCTCTTCATTCGGCGTAGGCGCCGAAGAAACATCTTTCTACATCGTGCTACCATCTAACTGAAGTGACGATTCAATAACCTCATCAAGTTCTACATTCCTCCCACTCAATTCTTTCGAGAGAAACCCTTTCTTGAGAAAGGACCCGTTTTTAGCAACAAACACTTTGCCCTTGGATCTGAGATAGAAGGTCCATCTGCCAGATTTCATAATCGAAAAATGCAGCAACTGCTAACATAATTCCAACAGACTTTTAGCATCGCTACGGGTGAGAAAGTCTCGTCGTAGTCAACTCCTTGAACTTGTCGGAAACTTCTTTGCGACAAGTCGAGCTTTATAAATGGTGACATTTACCATGAGCGTCTGTCTTCTCATTAAAAGTCCATTTGTACTCAACGGCCTGTCGTTCAACGGGCAAGTCTACCAAAGTCCATACTTGGTGTTCATACATGGAACCTTTCTCGGATTTCATGGCACCTAGCCATTTGTTGGAATCTGGGCCCACCATCGCTTCTTCATAGCTCGTAGGTTCACTGTTGTCTAACAACATGACCTCCAAGACAGGATTGGCGTACCACTCAGAGGTGGTACGAGTTCTTGTCGGCCTACGAGGTTCGGTAGTAACTTGATCCGAAGTGTCATGATCGTCATCATTAACTTCCTCTTCATTCGGCGTAGGCGCCACAGAAACATCTTTCTGCGTCGTGCTACCATCCAACTGAAGTGACGATTCAATAACCTCATCAAGTTCTACCTTCCTCCCACTCAATTCTTTCGAGAGAAACCCTTTCTCGAGAAAGGACCCGTTTTTAGCAACAAACACTTTGCCCTTGGATCTGAGATAGAAGGTCCATCTGCCAGATTTCATAATCGAAAAATGCAGCAACTGCTAACATAATTCCAACAGACTTTTAGCATCGCTACGGGTGAGAAAGTCTCGTCGTAGTCAACTCCTTGAACTTGTCGGAAACTTCTTTGCGACAAGTCGAGCTTTATAAATGGTGACATTTACCATGAGCGTCTGTCTTCTCATTAAAAGTCCATTTGTACTCAACGGCCTGTCGTTCAACGGGCAAGTCTACCAAAGTCCATACTTGGTGTTCATACATGGAACCTTTCTCGGATTTC
Source organism: Elymus sibiricus (assembly GCA_039707655.1). Classification (NCBI taxonomy): domain Eukaryota; kingdom Viridiplantae; phylum Streptophyta; class Magnoliopsida; order Poales; family Poaceae; genus Elymus; species Elymus sibiricus. Next base: position 56,786,117 of record CM077673.1, read on the forward strand.
ATGGCTCCTAGCCATATGTTGGAATCTGGGCCCACCATCGCTTCTTCATAGCTCGTAGGTTCACTGTTGTCTAACAACATGACCTCCAAGACAGGATTGGCGTACCACTCAGAGGTCGTACGAGTTCTTGTCGGCCTACGAGGTTCGGTAGTAACTTGATCCGAAGTGTCATGATCATCATCATTAACTTCCTCTTCATTCGGCGTAGGCGCCACAGAAACATCTTTCTGCGTCATGCTACCATCCAACTGAAGTGACGATTCAATAACCTCATCAAGTTCTACCTTCCTCCCACTCAATTCTTTCGAGAGAAACCCTTTCTCGAGAAAGGACCCGTTTTTAGCAACAAACACTTTGCCCTTGGATCTGAGATAGAAGGTCCATCTGCCAGATTTCATAATCGAAAAATGCAGCAACTTCTAACATAATTCCAACAGATTTTTAGCATCGCTACGGGTGAGAAAGTCTCGTCGTAGTCAATTCCTTGAACTTGTCGGAAACTTCTTTGCGACAAGTCGAGCTTTATAAATGGTGACATTTACCATGAGCGTCTGTCTTCTCATTAAAAGTCCATTTGTACTCAACGGCCTGTCGTTCAACGGGCAAGTCTACCAAAGTCCATACTTGGTGTTCATACATGGAACCTTTCTCGAATTTCATGGCTCCTAGCCATTTGTTGGAATCTGGGCCCACCATCGCTTCTTCATAGCTCGTAGGTTCACTGTTGTTTAACAACATGACCTCCAAGACAGGATTGGCGTACCACTCAGAGGTGGTACGAGTTCTTGTCGGCCTACGAGGTTCGGTAGTAACTTGATCCGAAGTGTCATGATCATCATCATTAACTTCCTCTTCATTCGGCGTAGGTGCCACAGAAACATCTTTCTGCGTCGTGCTACCATCCAACTGAAGTGACGATTCAATAACCTCATCAAGTTCTACCTTCCTGCCACTCAATTCTTTCGAGAGAAACCCTTTCTCGAGAAAGGACCCGTTTTTAGCAACAAACACTTTGCCCTTGGATCTGAGATAGAAGGTATACCCAGCTGTTTCCTTAGGGTATCCTATGAAGATGCATTTTTCCGCTTTGGGATCGAGCTTATCAGACATAAGCGTCGCATTCCCAAACTCTGAGAAATGACAGCTTAGGTTTCTGCCAAACCAAAATTCATACGGTGTCATTTTCAACGGACTTAGATGGTTCCCTATTTAAAGTGAATGTAGTTGTATCTAATGCATAACCCGAAAACGATAGTGGCAAATCGATAAGAGACATCATAGTACGTACCATATCCAATAGGGCACGACTACGACGTTCGGACACACCATCACACTATGGTGTTCCAGGTGGCGTGAGTTGTGAAACAACTTCCACATTGTCTTGAGTTGTATACCAAACTCGCAACTCAGATATTTAACTCCACGATCATATTGTAGACATTTTATCTTCTTGTCACGACGATCTCAAACTTCTCTCTGAATTTGTTTGAACTTTTCAAACGTTTCAGACTTGTGTTTCATTAAGTAAATATCCCTATATCTACTCAAATCATCAGTGAAGGTAAGAAAATAGCGATATCCACCGCACGCTTCAACACTCATTGGATCGCTACATCAACATGTATCATTTCCAATAAGTCACTTGCCCGCTCCATCATATCGGAAAACGGAGTCTTAGTCATCTTGCCCAAGAGGCATGGTCCGCGTGTCTCAACCGATTCAAAATCGAGTGAGTTAAAAGATCCATCAGCATGGAGTTTCTTCATGCGCTTTATACCAATATGACTTTGGCGGCAGTGCCACAAGTATGTGGTACTATCATTATTAACTTTGCATCTGTTGGCATCAATATTATGAACATGTGTAACACTACGATCGAGATTCAATGAACCATTCACATTGGGTGCATGACCATTGAAGGTATTATTCATGTAAACAGAATAACCATTATTCTCTAACTTAAATGAATAACCGTATTTGCAATAAACATGATCTAATCACGTTTATGCTCAACGCAAACACCAAATAACATTTATTTAGGTTCATCACTAATTCCGAAGGTAGAGAGAGCGTGCGATGGTGATCACATCAACCTTGGAAACACTTCCAACAAACATCGTCACCTCACCCTTAGCTAGTCTCCGTTTATTCCGTAGCTTATATTTCAAGTTACCAACATTTAGCAACTGAACCGGTATCTAATACCCAGGTGCTACTAGGAGTACTAGCAAGGTACACATGAATAAAACGTATATCAAATATACTTCTTTTGACGTTGCCAGCCTTCTTATCTACCAAGTATCTAGGGCAGTTCCGCTTCAGTGACCGTTCTCCTCATAATAGAAGCACCCAGTCTCGGGTTTGGGTTCAACCTTGGGTTTCTTTACTGGAGCAGCAACTGGCTTGCCATCCATGAAGTTTCCCTCCTTGCCCTTGCCCTTCTCGAAACTAGTGGTTTTACTAACCATCAACACTTGATGCTCCTTCTTGATTTCTACTTTCGCGGTGTCAAACATCGCGAATAGCTCGGGGATCATTATTTCCATCCCTGGCATTTCATAGTTCATCACGAAGCTCTAGTAGCTTTGTGGCAGTGACTTGGAGAACTATATCAATCACTATCTTATCTGGAAGATCAACTCCCACTTGATTCAAGCGATTGTAGCACCCAGACAATCTGAGCACATGCTCACCGATTGAGCTATTCTCCTTCATCTTGCAGGCAAAGAACCTTGTTGGAGGTCTCATACCTCTCAACATGGGCATGAGCCTGAGATCCCAATTTCAGCTCTTAGAACATCTCATATGTTCCGTGACGTTCAAAACATTTTGGAGCCTCAATTCTAAGCCGTAATGCATGACGCATTGAACTATCAAGTAGTCATCAGAACGTGCCTGTCAGATGTTCGCAACATCTACAGATGACGCTTGAGGGGGTGGCGCACCGAGCGGTGCATTAAGGACATAAGCCTTCTGTGCAGCAATGAGGACAATCCTCAGATCACGGACCCAGTCCGCATTATTGCTACCAACATCTTTCAATTCTATTTTCTCTAGGAACGTATAAAAACAGGGGAGCTACAGCGTGAGTTATTGATGTACAACATAATTTGCAAAGTCACTTTGACTATGTTCATGATAACGAGTTCAATTAATCATATTACTTAAGAACTCCCACTCAAATCAACATCCCTCTGGTTGTCTAAGTGTGACATGATCCAAATCCACCAACCCAAGTCCGATCATCACGTGAGATGAAGTGGTTTCAATGGTGAACATCTTCATGTTGATCATATCTACTATATGACTCATGTTCGACCTTTCGGTCTCTTGTGTTCCGAGGCCATGTCTGTACATGCTAGGCTCGTCAAGTTTAACCCGAGTGTTCCGCACGTGCAACATTGGCTTGTACCCGTTGTATGTGAACGTAGAGTCTATCACACCCGATCATCACGTGGTGTCTCGAAACGACGAACTTTCGCAACGATGCACACTCGGGGAGAACACAATTTTATCTTGAAATTTTAGTGAGGGATCACCTTATAATGCTACCGTCGTCCTAAGCAAAATAAGATGCATAAAACGATTAACATCACATGCAAATCATAAGTGACATGATATGGCCATGAACTTGTGCTTTTGATCTCCATCTCCAAATAGGGATGGCAACGGGTCTGCACCCGGCCGGGGAGTCCCTTTTCTCCCCCGTCCCCGTGAGAGAACAATCAGCCTATCCCCATCCCCATCCCCGACGTCGGGGACAACTTTTGCCCGTCCCCATCCCCTGCCGGGTGTAGCAGACCCACGGGTTCCCCTATCCCCGTCCATGCATACAATATCAACTAGTATATTTTAGTAAGTTGACGAGTATACACATCAGTGTGGTACATTGGGAGCAAGAAAAATATAATTATCTAGCAGCTATGATTATTAAGAAGTAGTAATATGTGGTCATCAACATTCAACATCATGCGAGCAACTCAAAAAGCAAATTTAAATAAAATATCCAAGAAGCAGTACAAGAGCATGCCAATTGCCATGACACAATAATAATTGATAAAGGTTCACACGGACTAGTTCTCACACATGGTTTATGAAGATAAGCAAACAGTCTAGAATCCAAACGTTTACGAAGACTAAAATATTACATGAGTCATGCAATATTGACGACAGACCACACGTAACTTAAAAGGAAGTTCATCTGACTGACAGAAATAGTAGCACGCTAGTTGAATTCTTATTCGACGACAAAAGACCAGCTTCACCAATCAGGAGCAATAACCAATAGAGCAGAGACCAGCAGCTTCAACTTCTTGTAGCAGTCAAAGTGTCAAATCCTACATGGCAATGTGAACTTAGTTAAATGGCGAAATCAAATATACTTCTATATTACCAAAATGTATTTTCGAGAGTACCTGCATCCCCTCCTGAATGTCTTCAAGACAAGACCAGAAACTTATAGCATCTCCTTTGGGGGCATCTGTACAAATAAACAAGTGAACAATGAGCTATATTTACACAACACAGAAGTGGCACAACAAAGAAGACAAGTCAGCTTACATTTGTACTTGTTCCTAAGACAATTTTGTGAGCACATTAGTGCCTCCAATATGGGAGGAGTTAGACGGCTACGATGGTCACTAAGAACCCGGCCACTTGTGTTAAAAGCAGATTCTGATGCAACAGTTGTTACCGGAATAGCAAAAATGTCTCTTGCTACTTTTCTCAAAGTAGGGTAGCGTCTACCAGCTGATTTCCACCAGTCCAACACATCAAAGTTCTCTTTACTCAATGGAACCAAATCATCCATCAAGTACTGATCTAACTCAGACCTATAAGTTGCTGGCCTTTTCTGAGCAATGCGTGCATTGAAAACTGACATTAAAGCTGTAGCTTTTGTTGTTGTCGATGAGGAATGTGATGATTCTGCATCCTCTTCATTGTTTTCATCCTGATATTCTTCCAGCAAGCTACATAATGAAGCAATGACTTCGGAAACATGACCATGACACTCTTCAGGACTAACACCATGCAGGCTAGAGAAGCAAACAAGCAACATTTCATTTTTGTATCTTGGGTCAAGAAGAGTAGCCATACCCATGAGACCTTTAATGCCAGACCAATATTTATCAAACTTCTCATTCATGTTAGCTGTCATGTCTGCTATAATTTCATCATCAGAAGTGGACCATTGTCTCATTTTCTCTTTGATTTCACAAATCTTGGGGAAATAAATATTGGCAGTGACATAATTGGTTCCAGAGAACACTTCAGTTACTTCAAAGAATAACTCTAGCCTCTTCACCACATCAGAAGCAAAAGACCATTCATGGTCACTAGGATAGCAATCATATAGTTTCTCAACCTTCTTCGCACGCTCGAACACAGCCTTATAAGGTAAAGCAGTATGGAGCATGGTGAAGGTAGAGTTCCATCTAGTCTTGCAGTCAAGCGCCAACTTTTTCCCCATTTTAACTTTCTGAAACTTAGCAATTTCCTCAAATTTCTCTACTCTTTTTGGGGTGGATGTCCAAAATGCTACACTCTCACGAATTTTTTCTATAGCAGCTTTCAACACATCCAAACCATCCTTCACTATCAAATTCAGAATGTGTGCACAACATCGCATGTGAAGCATCATACCTTTCAGCATTAGCTTCTCTTTCCCTATCTTATTCAGCAAGAGATCAACCGCCTTGTCATTTGAGGTGCAGTTATCCACAGTCACGGCGGAAAGCTTCTCATCAAGATTCCAAGCAACCAAAGACTCATACAATTCATTTGCTATAGCCTCTGCAGTATGTGGAGCTGGCACGTAAATGAACCTGGACACAATACAATAAATATTGACAAGATATTAGACAACAACATTCATATGTTCAACATAGCAGTGTTGATAATCTCAAGATAGCAACATTTCTAAGTTTAATACCTCATAATAACACTCCTAAGGTTCCAATTATCATCAATAAAGTGGGCTGTGATAGCCATGTAGCCCTTCTTTTGATGATCGGATGTCCACATATCAGTTGTGATGGCCACTCTAGATTTAGTGGTAGCCATGTACTCAATTGCCCTTTTTCTTTCTTCTTCATAATTATCCTTGATGTCATTCCTATAAAATTGAAATCAACAACTAAATATCAAAATAAATAATGTACAGTACAACCATGTTGGAGAGGTATATCGAATGCGTACCTAATAGTGTTCCTTGTCACCATTTTGAACAGAGGCTGCAATGCACTAACAAATCTACGAAAACCAGTATGATCAACAATACATAATGGATATTCATGTAAAACAATCATGTTTGCAAGCTCCTTCCTAGCAAATTCCTGATCAAAAGTATAGTTCTCAAGTGAAATTTTGCCTTCATCTAGGGAGTTAAACCTCAAAGAAGTCTGAGCCAGTGTCTTGCCCCTGTTCTTGATCTTGACATAAACACAACTCCTCAGATGATCATGGAGATGCTTAGTCCCATTTTTTGTTTCTCCTCCAAGCTTCTTTTTACAATAAGAACACTTGGCTTTCCAGTTCCCCTTTATCTTCACTCTCTCAAAGTGCCTCCAAACAGGTGAGGTAAGCTTCCTTCTCTTTGAACCAACAACCTCAACTTCTTCTTGTTCGTCTTCTCCCTCGTCCTCATCCGAAATTTCTACAGGAACATTGTCACCTTCGACGTCTTCTGCAGCAGGTTCATGGACGGACTCAGATGCTTGTGACTCTAACAGTGAAGCGGCTCTGGTTGGGACTCATGGCTCTGGTTGGTACACCCACTTGGACTGGACAAGAAAAAAGTGCTATCACATCCGTATATGACAAATTAATGTAAGCAATGAAATTTGCTGGTACTGAAAATTTAAATTAAGCGATGAAACTTCTCAGTACTGATCTTATATGTACAGGAAGATATTATCTTATATGACAAACACACATAAGCATATATCTTGTTAGATAATTTTAAATAACAGTAAGTAAGCAGGCTGCTGCTTATAGGCGTTCATACAGAATGGCCTATTTATTGCCTTTCATACAGATTAGTGCATGCTAATTAGATACCATTAGTTACTATTACAGACAAACATCAATTCAGTTAAAGGAGATGATTATACATAATAGTAAATAAACATGATGTTGTTCATATGCGTTCCTGCAGGATGGTCTAATTACAATCCCCTTTTGCACAGATTAATTAAACTGGATACATACGGAAGGAATTTATGAGATATATAATTGACAAGTATCCAGACAAACAGATCTATGCATCACCGATTCACACAATAATAAATATACCCATAAATCCAACCTAGCAATCACATGTACGCATGTCTAATCTGAGACTCACATGCACGTATGCCAGTAATCTAACTAGATGAAGAACCCCCGCTTGCCTCTGATCTAACAATCAGACAAGTACGCATGCCTCTAATCCAACAATCACAGAAGCTTGTTCATCCTCCCAAATCAGCATAAATCAAGAGAAATAAGATACTCACGTGTTCCTGTTCTTCTTGGGGTCGGCTACACTGGGAGTAGTTGAACGACGGAGCGGCTGGTGTCCGCCCTGGATGCGCCCAGGAAGTTGGCCGCTCCCTGGATGCCGGAGGCGGAGTTTCGAGCCGTCCGCAGCAGCCTTGGCTCTGACCTGTGGTGAATGGTCATTCGTAGGAGTGGAGGAGTCCATCCTATTCCTAGGTGGAACAGGCGGACGGCAGATGGCACTCAATCGTCAGGCGGCGGTGCCACCTGTAGATGGAAAAGTTGACGGCGGCAGGGGAGGGGTGAAAAACAGGGTTAGAAATTGACGGCGGCTGAGGTAAAACGAGGGTTTGACCTAGGGTTGTATTATATAGGCAAAGCAGTGGGCCACATGTCAGATGTTTATGGGGGATTAGTGGGGTTCGGGTCTGGGGACTATAGAAACGGCCCCGCCCCCGCTACACCCGATGGGGAGGAAATTCTCCCATAAATATCCCCATGGGGCTGGCAATGTATCATCCCCGTCCCCTAATGGAAGAAAAACCCATCGGGTTTCGGGTAAACGGTACCCATTGCCATCCCTATCTCCAAAGCACCGGCATGATCTCCATCGTCACCGACATTACACCATGATCTCCATCATCTTGATCTCCATCAACGTGTCGCCATGAGGTTGTCGCGCCGACTATTGCTTCTACAACTATTGCCGGTTGCCGTACTCATCGACATGCAAGTCATGATTATCTATACATAACATGATCATCTCATACATCACATATATCTCAGCATGTCATTGGCCATATCATATCACAACATACCCTGCAAAAACAAGTTAGACGTCCTCTAATTGTTGTTGCATGTTTTACGTGGCTGCTATGGGTATCTAGCAAGATCGATTCTTACCTACGCAAAACCACAATGGTGATACACAAATTGCTATTCAACCTTCTCAAGGACTGCCTTTGTCGAATCCGATCCAACTAAAGTGGGAGAGACACACACCCGCCAGCAGTCTTTATGCAACAAAGTCACATGTCAGTTGATGGAACCGGTCTCTCGTAAGTGTACGAGTAAGGTTGGTCCGGGCCGCTTCATCCCACAATACCGCTGAATCAAGAAAAGACCAAGGGAGGAAGCAATCTGAATATCAACGCCCACAAACTCCTTTGTGTTCTACTCGTGATCTCATCTATGCATAGACCTAGCTCATGATGCCACTGTTGGGGAACGTTGCATGGGAAACAAAAAAATTTCCTACGCACACGCAAGATCTATCCATGGTGATGAGCATCTACGAGAGGGAGAGTGGATCTACATACCCTTGTAGATCGCTAAGCGGGAAGCGTTAAGAAACGCGGTTGATGTAGTCGAACGTCTTCGCGATCCAAATCGCAAGCCGTCCCACGATCCAATCATGATCCGTCCCGATCTAGCGCCGAACGGACGGCACCTCCGCGTTTAGCACACGTACAGCTCAATGACGATCTCCGCCTTCTTGATCCAGCAAGAGGGGGCGGAGAGGTAGACGAGATCTCTAGCAGCACGACGGCGTGGTGGTGGTGATGGTGGAGTTATCCCGGCAGGGCTTCGCCTAAGCACTACCGGAATCTATTTGGTGGAGGAACTAGAGAATAGAGAACTAGCACGTGGCCGTGGGTTTTGGGGCTCTATTCCTCTAGTATATATAGGAGGGAGGGGAAGGAGAAAGCCTCCCTAGGGTTTCCCCTAGGGGTCGGCCGAACCAGGGCAAGGAGGAGTCCAATCCACTTCCTACTAGGAAGTGGATTCATATTAGGAAGGAGTCCTATTCCTTCCTATTTCCACATTTTTTCCTCTTGGGTATATGGGCCCTTATGGGGTCGGTTCCCCATCCCATTAGGGGCTGGTGCGCCACCTCTTGGGCCCATGTGGCCCTTCGGGGTGGGTGGGTCCCACCCGGTGGACCCCCGGAACCCATTCGTCACTCCCGGTACACTACCGGAAATACCCGAAACCTTTCTGGAACCCAAATACCACTTTCCTATATATAAATCTTTACCTCCGGACCATTACGGAGATCCTCGTGACGTCCGGGATCTCATCCGGGACTCCGAACAACCTTCGGTCACCAACACATATATCTCAATACTACCGAAATGTCACCGAACATTAAGTGTGCAGACCCTGCGGGTTCGAGAACTATGTAGACATGACCGAGACACCTCTACGGTCAATAACCAATAGCGGGACCTAGATGCCCATATTGGTTCCTACATATTCTACGAAGATTTTTATCGGTTGAACCTCTATGTCAAGGATTCAATTAATCCCGTATGATGTTCCCTTTGTTCTTCGGTATGTTACTTGCCTGAGATTCGATCGTCGGTATCTCTATACCTAGTTCAATCTTGTTACCGGCAAGTCTCTTTACTCGTTCCGTAATACAAGATCCCGTGGCTAACTCTTTAGTCACTTTGCTTGCAAGGCTCATTGTGATGTTGTATTACCGAGTGGGCCCTGAGATACCTCTCCGTCACACGGAGTAACAAATCCCAGTCTTGATCCATGCCAACTCAACAGACACCCTCGGAGATACCTATAGAGCATCTTTATAGTCACCCAGTTACGTTGCGACGTTTGATACACACAAGGTACCCCTCCGGTGTCTGTGAGTTGCATGATCTCATGGTAATAGGAACAGATACTTTGACATGCAGAAACAATAGCAATAAACTGACACGATCATATGCTACATTCATAGTTTGGGTCTTGTCCATCACATCATTCTCCTAATGACGTGATCCCGTTATCAAATGACATCTCATGTCTATGGCTAGGAAACCTTGACCATCTTTGATCAACGAGCTAGTCCACTAGAGGCATACTAGGGACACAGTGTTGTCTATGTAACCACACATGTATTTGAGTTTCCAATCAATACAATTATAGCATGGATAATAAATGATTATCATGAACAAGGAAATATAATAATAACCATTTTATTATTGCCTCTAGGGTATATTTCCAACAGCGTGGCGAGGCGAGTGATATACATCCATTTTGCATCATGATTTCTTATTGATATTTATGTTATTCTTGTCAATTATTCCTTATTATCATACAATTCTTATATCTTTTCTCTCGGAATATGCAAAGTACATCACAAAGAGGGAAAACTCTGGAAACTGGAATTCTGGACCGGGAAACAAAGAAAAAGGCAGAAAAATCACCAGACTCCAAATGACCTGAAACTTCACGGAGAATTTTTATGGAATATTAAAGAATTATTGGGCAAAAAATATACCAGAGGGGGCCACTTGCTGGCCACAAGCCAACAGGGCGCGCCCACCCCCCCTTGGCGTGCCCTAATGGCTTGTGGGGCCCCAAAAGGCCTCCTGACCCCCCTCTTCTCCTATATGGTATGTTTTACCCTAGAAAAATCATAAGAAATCTTTCGGGACAAAGCGCCGCCGTATCGAGGCAAAAACCTGGGCAGAGGCCCTTTTGCACTCCGGCAGGCTGATTCTGCCGGGGAAACTTCTCTCCGGAAGGGGGAGATCGAAGCCATCGTCATCACCAACGCTCCCTCCTTCGTGGGAGGACCAATCTTCATCAACATCTTCACCGGCACCATCTCATCGCCAACCCTAGTTCATCTGTTGTATTCAATCTTTGTATCAAAACCTCATATTGGTACCTGTGGGTTACTAGTAGTGTTGATTACATCTTGTAGTTGATGCTTGTTGGTTTACTTGGTGAAAGATATTATGTTCAGATCCTTAATCTCCATTATTACACCTCTAACCTTGAACATGTTGATGAGGTGTGAGTAGTTACTATTGTTCCTGAGTGAGGGAGTCCTGGATTTAGGGGTCCTCGGGAGGCCGACCTATACCTGATGGGCCGGACTGTATGGGCCGTTTGCCGGACACTGGATGGGTCGACGATCTTGTCTCCAGGATGGAAGCCTCAAGGATCATGGCGTGTCCTCCAAGTTTGAAGTAGTGAATAGGCATGTTTATCTCTTCGACGTGTAATCGACCATGTGTAAACCCTAGGTACCCTCGGCGTCTATATAAGCCAGAGGGTTTTAGGTTGTAGGCCAAGAGAACTCATCTAGGGTTTTAGTCATACGATCTCGTGGTAGATCGACTCTGTAATCCTCAGACCATCAATATAATCAAGCAGGACGTAGGGTATTACCTCCATAGGAGTGCCCGAACCTGGGTAAAACACTGTCCCCTTCGTCTCCTGTTACCCTCGATTCTAGTCTCACAGCTCGGGACCCCCTACCCGAGATCCGCCGGTTTTGACACCGACATTGGTGCTTTCATTGAGAGTTCCGCTGTGATCGCCAGAAGGAATCGATGGCTCGCCTTGTCACAAGCAGCGAAACCTGCATCCGGGGGGCTCTCGCCCCGGGGCAGATCCTCGCAAGCGGCGACATCTCGTCGCGCGCTTACCCGATCGGCCACCCATGCCAGATTGGAAACTCTTCCCCCGATCAAGGAATCAGGTTCGGAACCCTAGAGTTCATCACTGATTCACGGGGGGAACTCGTCTTGGTAGGACCCTTGACTCTCACGGAGGAGCCCACTGATCTTGACGCCTCAATGCCAAAGACGTCGGGCCCTGCCTCCGATGATGACGTGGAACCCAATTCGGTCGTTGTGACCGGATCTACCATGGTGGAGCAGAATCTGGAACCGCCCTCGCGCGACTCCGGAACTGCGACGCCACATACCGACCCCACTCGCTTCAGCGACACGCATCCTACCATCGCCTCTTTTCTCAATGAGTTATTTGATCGGATGGAGACCATGCGTATGGCCGATGACCATATCCCGGTCTATGATCGGCTCGGGCTTAAACCCGACGATAGGGAAATTCACATCCCCACGGTCACCCACCTTGTCGCCACCGTCGAGTGTCCGGATGGGGGCTTGTCCCCCCAGCGACCGGAATTAAAAACGGTTTATACCCTAGTCTTCGATCACCGAGACCTCGCCCGCAACCCAGACTCTAGAGTTTGCTCCGGAAACAGACCGGTATCGGTCCCCGATCTATCGCATAGTTCGGAGTCCACGATTCCGAACCCTCACCATGGTGTGGAGTCAAATCTTTTCCCACCCACCTCCCAAGCCGATCACTCAAGCATCGCAGCAGAGCCCAAGTCTTCAGACTTACGGGACGTTAAGCAGTTGCCAGGAGAATCGGTTCATCACTACTGGGCTAGACTCCTCCTCTCTAGGAATAAAGCACGGGTCCTCAGTGATCAAGAGATAATGGCAACCTTCATTCGCAACTGCCATGACAAAGTGATTCTCAATGCCCTGGCGCGGCGGCACATTCGTGACTTCACCGAGCTGTCAGTTTTGGTACAGAAGTATTGCGCCATGGAAAGCGCTTGGCAAGCCGAACGACTGTTTTCGGAACCAACCTTTACAGAATACCCTAGAGGAGATCAGAAAAAGAGGATACCTCCAAAGCGGCCAGTCAGACTCGAATCCGCCGAAAAGAGAAACAGGCCCCTTCCAGGGGTTAGTACCATCCTTGATGGACTACTGGATAAACCTTGTCCCATACACTCCGTATTGCTGAACACAGCTCCGACTCACAGCCTTAGAGCTTGCTGGGTCGTCAGGCAGATCGCCAGAAGCGGTGAAGCCATTCTTCAGGCACTACCGCAGAGCAGGCGCTCTACATCGCCACCAGAACACAGTGCCGAAGTCCTGACGATCTACGAAACCTTCCCCTCAAGGAACAGGAGGAAAAGAGCTCTTAAAGAACTCGAGCAGGTATATCATGTGGCAGCAACAAGTGCATGGGCAGACATACCCATTACCTTCGCAGATACTGACCAACCAGCCGTTCTTCCCAGTCATTCACCGGCCGCCTTAGTCCTGAATCCCATCATCGACGGCTTCAGGTTACACAAGGTGTTAATGAACGGCGGCAGTGGCTTAAACCTGATCTACGAAGATACCCTAGAAAAAATGCAGTTCGACCGATCTCGCATCGAGCATAGCAACACAACTTTCCGGGGAATCATCCCGGGGAAAGAGGCACGTTGTTCTGGACGTATCGTCCTGGATGTAGTGTTCGGCACGCCCGAAAACTACCGATCCGAAGAACTCCTCTTCCATATCGTGCCCTTCCCCAGCGGCTACCACGCCCTGTTGGGACGTGACGCCTTCACAAAATTCCAGGCTATACCACATTACGGGTATATGAAACTTAAAATGCCAGGACCAAATGGGGTAATCACAACCTCCGGCGATCCGAATATAGCCCTTCGGGCCGAAAACAAAACAGCAGCACTTGCCCTCGAGGCTCTAGCTGAGACCTTTGCTGCAGAAGAACTGACCGCACTTCGATCAACAGTAGACAGGGACGATGTGATCCTCAGTAAAAGGCCCAAGCCCACGTCCTTTAAACCAGCAAAGGAAGTCGTCAAATTTCAGGTGCACCCGACGGACCCCAACAAGACAGCATCCATCGGAGCTCAGCTCGATCCCGTAGTGGACGAAGCGCTGCGAGCATTCTTACGAGAAAACTGGGACATCTTCGCCTGGCATCCTTCCGATATGCCCGACATCCCACGGCGGCTGGCAGAACATAGTCTGAACATCATCGCAGGCTTTAAGCCCGTCAAGCAGACTCTGCGTCGCTTTTCCAAGCCCAAACGATAGGCTATGGGTGAAGAATTAGCTAAACTGCTAGAGGCCGGATTCATTCGGGACATTAAGCACCCCGAATGGTTGGCAAACCTGGTGATGGTACCAAAGAAAGACAAATCCTGGCGGCTGTGCATCGACTTCAAAGACCTTAACAAGGCCAGCCCCAAGGACCCTTTCCCCCTACCACGGATAGACCAGATCATCGACGCCACAGCCGGACACGATTCATTGTGTTTCCTCGATGCTTACTCCGGATACCATCAGATCAAAATGAAGGAATCCTACCAAGCTGCAACCGCATTCATCACCCCTTACGGGCCATTCTGCTTCAACACAATGCCTTTCGGGCTAAAGAACGCTGGGGCTACATACCAGCGCATGATCCAGACCTGTCTCGAGAAACAGGTCGGCAAAACAGTCGAGGCATACGTTGACGATGTGGTCATCAAAACCAAACACGTCAGCCATCTGATCGACGATCTAAGGCAAACCTTTGCCAGTCTACACGAATACGATATACGACTCAATCCGGATAAGTGTGTATTCGGAGTTCCCGCTGGAAAACTGCTTGGATTCATCGTTTCCCATAGAGGAATAGAAGCGAATCCGGCCAAGATTCATGCCTTATCAGAACTTGCAGTTCCCACGGAGCTAAAGCATGTCCAAAGGTTGGCGGGTTGCGTGGCGGCGTTAAGTCGCTTTATCTCCCGCCTCGGTGAAAAGGCTTTACCGCTCTATAAATTGTTGAAATGGACCAAGACTTTCGAATGGACCGATGAAGCAAAGGTTGCGTTAGAAGAAATCAAGACACTCCTGGCAAGCAATCCCATACTCATAGCACCAGGCGCGGGTGAGCCCATGTTATTATACATATAGGCCACCAATCAAGTCGTTAGCGCGGTGCTTGTCGTTGAACGAGAGGAGGAGGGACACAAATTCCAGATACAGAAGCCGGTCTATTACGTGTCAGAAGTACTAACGCAATGCAAGTCCAGATACCCGCACTACCAGAAGATAGCCTATACAGTATTTATGGCATCAAGGAAACTAAGACACTACTTCCAAGAGTGTGCTGTCACGGTGGCATCCGAAGTACCCCTGAATGATATAATCAATAACAGGGACGCCACCGGCCGCATAGCCAAATGGGCCATTGAGCTCCTTTCCTTTGAAATTACCTACAAACCACGGCGAGCTATTAAGTCTCAGGTATTGGCAGATTTCCTCGCCGAATGGACGGAAGCCGAGCTCCCCAGGGAATATAGTACATACTCCCATTGGACGATGTACTTCGATGGATCCAAAACTTTGGCCGGACTGGGGGCTGGAGTTGTCCTCACATCCCCCATAGACGACAACGTTCGATACGTGTTGCAGATCATGTATGCTGACTCCAACAATGCAGCCGAATACGAAGCCCTCTTACACGGTCTTCGGATGGCAGCCTCAATGGGCATACAGCGGCTGGAGGTACGGGGAGACTCCAACCAGGCCATCTCCCAAATCAACGGCGAGTTCGATGCCAAGAATCCAAAGATGGCGGCATACAGAAACGCCGTCCTCAAGATATCCGCACGGTTCGAGGGGTTGGAATTTTACCACGTCGCTAGAGACGACAACCAAGCTGCCGACATACTGGCTCACATGGGAGCCAAACGCGACCCTGTCCCACCAAACACTTTCCTGGAATGGCTCTTTAAGCCATCCGTGGTTTGGCAGGACGATCAAAAGGGCGCCGACCTAAACAATGCAGACCAGGTTGTTCCCCCTGTAAACGAACCAGACGATCAAATCATCGGCGGCTCCGTAATGGACGAAACGCCCTCGGCTCACGAGGTCATGGAAGTAATCACGCCATGGACCGAGCCCTTCCTCGCCTATCTCCTTCGCAAAGAACTCCCCGACGATTAGACGGATGCGCGGCGCATAGTCCGGCGCTCCAAAGCCTTCAAAGTACATGAGGGTGAGTTGTACAAGAAGAGCACCACTGGAATATTACAGCGGTGCATACCTGAGGAAGAAGGGCGGCAGCTCCTAGCCGAAGTCCACTCAGGGATGGGCGGTCATCACGCCGCAGCAAGGGCCTTAGTAAGCAAGCCCTTCCAGGCTGGGTTTTTCTAGCCCACAGCTCGGGCGGACGCCCAGTCACTTGTCAAATATTGCGTGGGGTGTCAAATTTTTGCAAATCAAAGTCACCTGCCCCCAACAGCTCTTCGGACTATTCCGATCACCTGGCCCTTCGTGGTCTGGGGGCTGGATATGGTCAGACCACTTAAAGGGGGGACCAAGAAGAATAAATACTTACTGGTCATGGTGGACAAGTTCACCAAGTGGATAGAGGCAAAACCTGTCAAATCAGCCAAGTCCGGACCAGTAATCGATTTTATATCCGGCGTGGTACACTGTTACGGTGTTCCGCATAGTATAATAACCGACAACGGATCTAATTTCACGGCTCAAGAGGTCAAAGACTGGTGCGCGAGAATGGGCATCAAGCTCGATTATGCATCGGTTTATCATCCGCAGACCAATGGACAAGTCGAACGAGCAAACGGCCTCATCATGAGCGGCATTAAGCCACGTTTGGTCCGGTCTCTTCAAGAGTCCGACTGTCATTGGGTTGAGGAGCTCGACTCCGTTCTATGGGGCCTGCGCACTACCCCGAATAGATCGACGGGATACACACCGTTCTTCATGGTCTACGGGGCCGAAGCAGTCCTCCCCTGCGACATTATTCACGACGCGCCGCGGGTGCGCATGTACGAGGAAAGGGAGGCCGAGTTAGATCGGCAAGACGACTTGGACGCCTTGGAAGAGGAGCGCGACATAGCTCGGGCCCATTCTACCTTTTATCAACAGCAGGCCCGGCATTACCAGAGCAGGGAGGTCAGGGCACAAGCATACAACGTGGGCGAACTCGTCCTACGGCTCCCGGAGAAACAGAAGCATAAACTCAAGCCCAAATGGGAAGGCCCCTTCATCATCGACGAAGTACTCACAGGGGGAGCTTACCGTCTTCGGAACCCGTCGGACAACCGCCTTGAACCAAACCCATGGAACGCAGGTCGTCTTCGGCGCTTCTACGGCTAGACCGGTGTCGTCATACTCCCTACCCTCCCTTTTTCTTTCTTTTCTTTTTTCTTTTCCCTCCTACCTTGATTTTTGGTCAGGTTTTGCTTTCTTTTCTCTTCCCAACTCTATGTTCGGCTCAACCGATCTTGTACTGAAGATTTCCGGCTTACACCCTTAAGTGTTAAATCCGAACACAGTACCTGGGGGCTTCTTTTCCGAAGCCAATATTCTATATTATAATCACTTATGCACACTTATTTGTGTTTGCATGATTCCCTTGTCGTTTTTAAGCCATCATATGCATCAATTCGAACTAAGACTTTGCCAAGCTGGGTTGCCTCGCTCCTGTGGTTACCCTCTACGTTCCCGATCGTTCGGCTAGAGGGTAAAGGGTGCACCTCTGCGATTGTTACGACCGGGTCATCCGGATACGTACCTCAGACGGGTGAAGCCAAAAGCTAGCTATCTTCAGTAGACAATTGATCGGCCACGACGGAATCAACTAATAATACTATGGTCGTCATGACCATTACTCGGGCTTCTTCCCTTGCGAAGGCCCTTAGTCGCATACTAACAGTATACGGCTTTCTGCCTATGATTTACATAGCACCCTGAAGAAAGGTATCGATAGAGATACTATTTTCTTCGGAAGATGTTTCTTACGCTAAGCAGTAATATAACATATCTCCATGTGTCCTTTCTGTCTGTTCGCACCACATAGCCGGATTGCCTGGTTCCCCGAACATAATTCACTCCCCTCGGGTGATAATTTTCAAGGAACACTCCCATGCTCTTAGCACGGGAGGCCGAAGCCGATGGCCGGTTAAGACAAAGTTTACAACACAGATGGAGCAATTCCTTGTACATAGTTACATATAATCATACATCTGGCTGCTGATCGAGATTGTCGATTATAGTGTCCAGGGAGCAATCTTCTTGTGAGAGACAGGCAGCGTGCATCACCTGATCATATACCAGGTGGAGCGGCACTTCTTGTCCATCTGACCCTACTGGCCCAACCTGAGCCATACGCTCGGGGTTAAGTCCGGTATAGCGGGTCTTGATCATCGCCCATGCCTCTCGTGCTCCCTCTCGACAAGCCGATGTCTTCCACAGCTCGAACCTGCTTCGGGCTCCCTTGAAACGATCGACTAGTTCGGTCATCCCCTCCGGAGGTTGCTCGGCGGGCCACAATGCTTTCACCATGCTCTTCATGGCCTTCCGAGCTCGCTCATGAAGGGCGGACAGCTCTTTCAAAAGGCTTCCCTGGTAGGATCCGATCTCTTCTTCGGGTCGCCCAGATAGGAGAGCTGTACATGAGTCACGGCATGCGTGTTATGCATTATTCATAGGAAATACCTTTTGATGTTAAAATCATACTTACCGAATATGCCCCTCTGTAATTTCTGATTTTCTCCTTGGGCTATGGCCAATTGAGCCTTTAAGCTCTCAATTTCTTCGGCCTGCTGTTTGTTCTCCTCCTTGAGGCGGTTCTTCTCTTCAAGGTGTCGTTGCAAAACACGACAGCCAGCCTCCTGCTGGGACTCGGCATATCGCTGAGATTCTCGGGCTACATCCAAATCTCTTTGTAATTGCCCTATGGATTCAGCTGCTACATAGTACCCTCGTGTCAGCTTGGGAATATACTAAGATTAGCAGAACAGATATACTCACCATGTGCCTCCCGAGTAAAGCTCTTCACTTGCTCCAAGTCGGCCTTCACAGCTTTGACCTGTGTTCGGCTGGCTTCCAGTTCCTTGGCCAGTTGCTCGCTTTGTTGCTTCGATGCCTGAACGCAGTAAAATATATATATATATACAAGGATCCTTAATTCGGTCGTGCCGACCAATTTAAGGCTCGGGGGCTACTGGGTTTACACAACTGTTCGGACATTAATAACCGACTACTTACCTGCAGACTGGACGATATCAATTTCATGGCTTCCCCGAACCCAGCTCGGGAGGCTCCGAGGTGCGCGTCCGCCATACGCAGAGCGCCGAACTCTTGTTCGGAAAAGGCCGGATTACGCAAGGCCTCTCGTCGCCGCCGATGATGCATAGCACTCCCAACCTCGGATTTGGTAACGGATATGGCGTCACCAGAATCGGCGGGGGCTGGATTGACAGTGGGAACCCCCGTAGCAGGATCAGCATGGGCGGAAGGCCCGGAATCTTGAACACCGCCTCGGCGGGTGATGGCCGAACCCTTTGCCTGAATATTTTGACAAAGAGGTCTCTTGTGAGACTTTATCAATCATGATACTAAACCAGACGACCGAGCGAAATACCTTTGGGATGAACTCATAAGCGGACTCGCCCCCACGACCGGCTCATTTGCCGGATCCTTGTTGCTTTTCAATCCAGGCATTGCCACCGCTGCCGATGTATGACGCACGGATCTACGGCGCTTGGGTGTAGGAGCCGGTGCATTGGGGTCAGTGGAGGATACTCGCTTCTTGCGGGACGACTTCTTCTTCTTGCTTGTCGTAGGGGAAGGGAAGGATCCAGGTTAATCGGCAATGATGGCCACCTTGGAGCCGTCAAGGCCCTCCTGGTAGAAAACCCCGTCTTCGAGTTCGATTGACAGGTCTGGGTCTTCATGATAGCCCGGATCATCATCACGGGAATAGTCCTCGGGCTGAGGGACCGGACAATTAACTGTCTCAATAAAGCTCCTCCATTCCTGCTCACATAAAGTTAAAGGCTTCGGTCAAAAAGGGACAAACCGAGAAACCGAACTGTGGTCACAGGGTAGAAAGGCTTACCCATTCGATGGGATTGTGGCTCGAGTATCCCTCCTTTGTCGATCGCCGAATAAAATCTTCTTGCTCCCCTTTGTATAGGTCGGCAAGTGCGGCGGCTAATGCTGTCTGATCGGCAGGGCCCAGTCTTCGAGAGCGAGTAGTGTCGCTTGTCCCATTGTAGCACCACAAGGGGTGTATCCTCTGTTGAAGAGGCTGGACGCACCGAGTAATGGCGGCGGCCATGACGTCTATCATGGTCAGCTTGTGATGGGCTAGTACCCTCACGCGGGCTGCCAAGCGTTGTACCTCAACGCTGTCCTCTTGGGACAGGCTCTTCGGGCACCAGTTGTACCTTTTCTTCAAAGGGGCGTCGGAGTACTCGGGCAGACCTCTCTGAGCTGGATCGAAGAGAGGGACGTCTTCGATATAAAACCATTCCGAAGTCCATACTTCGGACTCCTTTGGCGTCCCCACAGGATATCCCGTCCCCCCTATTCGGCATACTTCGGCTCCACCGACCTCGAAAATTGTCTTGTCTCGAATGCGAGGAACGAGGCAGAAGTATTTCCTCCACAGATCGAAGTGCGCCTCGTAGCCCAGGAACATCTCGCAAAGGGCAACGAAGCCTGAGATGTGCAGTATAGACCCTGGAGTGAGGTGGTGGAGCTGGATTCCATAAAACACCAGTAACCCTCTCAGGAACGGATGGATGGGAAACCCAAGACCCCGCAGGAGAAAGGGCACGAGACATATACGCTCCCCTTGTCGAGGATTGGGGAAATTCTCTGCGAGGGCCTCGCCGTTGAATGAAGACAAACCGGCGCGGACAGCTGCCAGATCCGAGGTGGGGAGGTAGCCTTGGGTCTCGAGCTCCCGTAGGCGAAGGAGGGACACGTAGCAGCTTGTCCAGTCCCCGGGACGGGATCCATAAGGATGCGAGGAGGAACTAGGGGCGCTCGCCATTTTTGGTGGAGGCCTTTCGCTGGAGGCTTTTTCCGATGGGGAAGGAGAAGGTGTGGTTTGGTCCACGATTCAGTTTGTTTAAATGGGTGGTGCCTCCCTTGTGGAGGGGTAGTTTTGTCAAGAGCTGCTGAACCGCTCGTCTCCCCACAACGCGCGAAGATCGAGAAATGCTATTACTGTGGGCCCAGCAATCCCGTGACGTTTGGGATTTCACCGATGACAGGATGGTTGCCGAACAAGAAGGGCTGGAGGTACTCGCCTCGCAAGCCGAAGACTTCGACGTACAAGATTATCCGGATATACATCGGCGTTGGAGGCTAGTCCGGGGGCTACTGAGGGAGTCCTGGATTTAGGGGTCCTCGGGAGGCCGACCTATACCTTATGGGCCGGACTGTATGGGCCGTTTTCCGGACACTGGATGGGTCGACGATCTTGTCTCCAGGATGGAAGCCTCAAGGATCATGGCGTGTCCTCCAAGTTTGAAGTAGTGAATAGGCATGTTTATCCCTTCGACGTGTAACCGACCATGTGTAAACCCTAGGTACCCTCGGCCTCTATATAAGCCAGAGGGTTTTAGGTTGTAGGCCAAGAGAACTCATCTAGGGTTTTAGTCATACGATCTCGTGGTAGATCGACTCTGTAATCCTCACACCATCAATATAATCAAGCAGGACGTAGGGTATTACCTCCATAGGAGGGCTCGAACCTGGGTAAAACACTGTCCCCTTCGTCTCCTATTACCCTCGATTCTAGTCTCACAGCTCGGGACCCCCTACCCGAGATCCGCCGGTTTTGACACCGACACTGAGGACATGGGAAAAGTCTTGTTATAAGTAATCATGTGAAGTTGGTATTCGTTCGATATTTTGATGATATGTATGTTGTTACTTCTCTTAGTGGTGTCATGTGCACGTCTACTACATGAAACTTCACCATGTTATGGGCCTAAGGGAAGTCCTTGTGGAGTAACAAGTAAATGATGGGTTGCTAGAGTGACAGAAGCTTAAACCCTAGTTTATGCGTTGCTTCATAAGGGTCTGATTTGGATCCACATGTTTCATGCTATGGTTAGATTTATCTTAATTCTTCTTTCGTAGTTGCGGATGCTTGCGAGAGGGGGTAATCATAAGTGGGTTGCTTGTTCAAGTAAGAATAGCACCTTAGCACGGCCACCCACATATCAAATTATCAAAGTAGCGAACGTGAATCAACTCAACATGATGAACATGACTAGACAGAAATTCCCATGTGTCCTCGGGAGCGCTTGCTTACTATAAGAGTACTTTTAGGCCTGTCCTTTGCTATAAAAAGGATTGGGCTACCTTGTTGTACCTTTGTTACTATTGCTACTTGTCACTTGTTACGAATTATCTTGCTGCAAAACTATCTATCACCGTTACTCACAGCACTTGCAGAGAATACCTTGCTGAAAACTGCTTATCATTTCCTTCTGCTCCTCGTTGGGTTCGACACTCTTACTTATATAAATGACTACGATTGATCCCCTATACTTGTGGGTCATCAAGACTCTTTTCCAGCGCCATTGCCGGGGAGTGAAGGGCCTTTGGTAAGTGGAAACTTGAAAGGAAACAATTTCGATATGTGCTGAAATTTACTGTTGCTTGTCACTATGAACGGTCACCCTTTGAGTGGCTTGTTCGGGGCATCTTCGCCTCGAACGGAAGTTGAAAAGGTTTCTCCTCAACCTATTGAACCTACTGAAAATATTTATTATGAGATTCCTTTGGGTATGTTAGAAGAGCTGCTAGCTAATCCTTATGATGGTACGACTCATCCTGATTACCATTTGATATTTGTCGATGAGGTTTGTGGATTATTTCAGCTTGCAGGTTTGTCTGGAGACAAAGTTAAGAAGAAGGTTTTCCCTTTATATTTGGGGGGGAAGGCATTGGTGTGGTATAGGCTATTGGATGATATTGGATCATTGATACGTCTCCGTCGTATCTACTTTTTCTAACGCTTTTGCTCTTGTTTTGGACTCTAATTTGCATGATTTGAATAAAACTAACCCGGACTGACGCTGTTTTCAGCAGAACTACCATGGTGTTTTTTGGTGCAGAAATAAAAGTTCTCGGAATTGGACGAAACTTTTTAGAGAATTATTTACAATAAATAAAAAATAACGGAGCCAAGAACCACCAGAGGGGTGCCCTGGTTGGGCACGATACACCAGGGCATGCCACCCCCTCCAGGCGTGCCCTGGTGGGTTGTGGTCACCTCATGGCCCCCCTAACCCTAATTCCAACTCCATAAATACCTATTTTCGAAGAAAAAAACAGGGGAGGAAGTTTTATCACGTTTCACTAGACGGAGCCGCCGCCACCTCCTGTTCTTCATCGGGAGGCCAGATCTACAGTCCGTTTGGGGCTCCGGAGAGGGGAATCTTCGGTCTTCGTCATCACCAACCCTCCTTCATCGCCAATTCCATGATGCTCCCCACCGGGAGTGAGTAATTCCTTCGTAGGCTCATTGGTCGGTGAGGAGTTGGATGAGATTCATCATGTAATCGAGTTAGTTTTGTTAGGGCTTGATCCCTAGTATCCACTATGTTCTGAGGTTGATGTTGCTATGACTTTGCCATACTTAATGCTTGTCACTAGGGCACGAGTGCCATGATTTCAGATCTGAACCGTTTATGTTATCATCATTATATCTATGTTCTTGATCCGATCTTGCTAGTCATATGCACCTATTACGTGTTATGATCCGTAAACCCCAAAGTGACAATAGTTGGGATACTTTCCGGTGATGGCCGTAGATTGAGTAGTTCATGTATTCACTATGTGTTAATGCTTTGTTCCGGTTCTCTATTAAAAGGAGGCCTTAATATCCCTTAGTTTCCTTATGGACCCCGCTGCCACGGGAGGGTAGCACAAAAGATGTCATGCAAGTTCTTTTCCATAAGCACGTATGACTATTTACAGAATACATGCCTGCATTATATTTATGAACTGGAGCTAGTTCTCTGTCGCGCTAGGTTATGACTGTTATATGATGAATATCATCCAACGAATTCACCGATCCAATGCCTACGAGTTTTCCACATATTGTTCTTGCTAAGTTACTATTGCTATTGCTACTGTTCCAACTGCTACAAAATCATTGCTATCACTGTTACCGTTACTACTACTGTTACCATTGCTATCAAACTATCATATTACTGTGCTACTGATCACTGTGTTGCAGATATTTAATCTCCAGGTGTGGTTAAACCGACAACTCAAATGCTAATACTTGCAGATATTCTTTGGCTCCCCTTGTGTCGAATCTATAAATTTGGGTTGAATAATCAACCCTCGAAAACTGTTGTGATCCCCTATACTTGTGGGTTATCAAGACCTTTTTCTGGCGCCGTTGCCGGGAAGCTTAGCTATACTTGTTGAGCCACTTGGGATTTATATCAATTTATCACTATGAAGAATCTGAATGATACCAGAACCAAGATTTTTCCCTCTAAGACGAGGGGAGGTAAGGAATTGCCATCTAGCTCCGTACTTGATTCACCTTCGGTTATGAGTAAACTTGCAACACCACCACATGCTATTAATCCTGATATGTCGCAAGTTATTTATGATGCTACTTCTGCTATGAATGATGCTTATGATGATGATAGTACCATGTCTGATGATAATGTGCCACTAGGTGAATTTCTTGATAAACAAATTGGTAGAGCTAAAGAGAATGAAATTATTGAAACTGATGAGATTACTGAAACAAATGAAGTCCTGGAAACTGAGAACTATGAAACACCTATTAGACCTAGCTCTCCTAGATTTGAATTGCCTAAGATACCTGAGGGTTATGTTATGGATGAGGAGATAGCTAGAGACATCCTTGCTTGTAAGGATAGAGAGATGATCTTAAGAAATTATTATGCAAGTATAAAGAAAAGACTTTGAATGCTAGAATGAAATGTGATCCTAAGTTTTCTACTTCACCTATCTTTGTTACTGATAAGGATTATGAGTTCTCTGTCGACCCAGAGTTAATTACTTTGGTTGAATCTGATCCTTTTCATGGCTATGAAACTGATACTGTAGTGGCACATCTTACTAAGTCGAATGATATAGCCACCCTTTTTGCTCATGATGAGAAGATTCGTTACTACTATATTCTCAAATTATTTCCGTTCTCATTAAAGGGTGATGCTAAGATATGGTACAACACTCTTGCTCCTGGTTGTGTGCGTAGTCCCCAGGATATGATTTACTACTCCTCTGGAAAAAAAATTCCTGCTCATAAGAAACAAGCTGCCTTACAAGAAATATTTAACTTTGTGCAAATTGAAGAAGAGAGTCTCCCACAAGCTTGGGGGAGGTTTCTCTAATTGCTTAATGCTTTGCCTGATCACCCTCTTAAGAAAAATGAAATACTTGATATCTTCTATAATGGACTAACTGATGCTTCTAGGGACTTCCTAGATATTTGTGCTGGTGGCGTTTTCAGGGAACGAACTGTTGAACAAGCTAAGGAACTATTGAATAATATATTGAACAATTATGATGATTGGACTCTTCCTGAACCACCACCTAAACCCACTCCGAAGAAGAGGGGTATTGATACGTCCATTTTATATCATGATTTCCTACTGTTATTTATAATGTTTTGGTAAATAATAATGCTTTAGGGAGTGATTCTAATGCCTTTTCTCTCATAATATGCAAGGTTTACACAAAGAGGGAGAATACCGGCAACTAGAATTTTGGACCTGAAAAAGCACATCAGAGATACCTATTCTGCACTTCTCCAAATAAACTGAAACTTTACGGAGAATATTTTTGGATTCTATTAAAAATACTGGAGCAAATAACTACCGGAGGGGGCCACCCTGGTGGGCACAAGACACCAGGGCGCGCCAGGCCCCCCAGGCGCGCCCTGGTGGGTTGTGCCCTCCTCGGCCCACCTCCGGTGCCCATCTTCTGGTATATAAGGTCTTTTGACCTAGAAAAAATAAAGAGAGGACTTTCGGGACGGAACGCCGCCGTCTCGAGGCGGAACTTGGGCAAGAGCACTTTTGCCCTTCGGCGGAGCGATTCCGCCGGGGGAACTTCCCTCCCGGAGGGGGAAATCGAAGCCATCGTCATCACCAACACTCCTCTCATCTTTGGGAGGCCAATCTTCATCAACATCTTCAACAACACCATCTCCTCTCAAACCCTAGTTCATCTCTTGTGTTCAACCTTTGTACCGGAACCTCAGATTGGTACCTGTGGGTGACTAGTAGTGTTGATTACATCTTGTAGTTGATTGCTATATGGTTTATTTGCTGGAAGATTATATGTTCAGATCCATTATGCTATTCAATGCCCCTCTGATCTTGAGCATGAATATTATTTGTGAGTAGTTACCTTTGTTTTTGAGGTCACGGGAGAAGTCATGTTGCAAGTAATCATGTGAATTTGATATGTGTTCGATATTTTGATGATATGTATGTTGTGATTCCCTTAGTGGTGTCATGTGAACGTCGACTACATGACACTTCACCATCATTGGGCCTAAGGGAATGCATTGTGGAGTAGTTATTAGAT
The DNA here is from genome assembly GCA_039707655.1 of Elymus sibiricus. Lineage (NCBI taxonomy): Eukaryota > Viridiplantae > Streptophyta > Magnoliopsida > Poales > Poaceae > Elymus > Elymus sibiricus. The sequence continues at coordinate 56,812,582 of CM077673.1, forward strand.
GATGGGTTGCTAGAGTGACAGAAGCTTAAACCCTAGTTTATGCGCTACTTCGTAAGGGGCTGATTTGGATCCAAACGTTTAATACTATGGTTAGATTTTATCTTAATACTTTTCTCGTAGTTGCGGATGCTTGCGAGGGGGTTAATCATAAGTGGGAGGTTGTTCAAGTAAGAATAGCACCCAAGCACCGGTCCACCCACATATCAAATTATCAAAGTAGCGAACACAAATCAAACCAACATGATAAAAGTGACTAGACGAAATTTGTAGGAGATATGCCCTAGAGGCAATAATAAATGTTATTGATTATCTCCCTGTTCATAATTATGTTTATGTTCCATGCTATAACTGCAATGATTCTCGAGTCTGCAAATAAAACGAGGCTTGGAGGGAAACTCATGTGCACGTGTGGGATAATAAACGGTAAAAAGTATTCCTAGTCAAGCCTCTATGACTGGCTCAAGTATTGCATGATGATCCTGTTTTCCTGATCATGGGCATGACTATGCCGGCAATTTTGAGGGCACAATTGTTGGTAGAACACTTGTGTTGAATCGACCCGAATTGATGTTATGCTATGAGATACATTCGTCATTAGTTAATGGTTAATAACACAGAGATGGTTAATGTTTGCATGATTCCTTAGACCATGAGAGTATCGAGTTTCTTCATGCTTGCTTCATGAACTTTGGGGTTTGTTAAACGTCATCCGTAAATGGGTGGCTATTACGGCGGCTTACGGGTTCATGGAAAAGTATGTCAAGTAACTTGATAGCTCAAGATTGGGATTTGCTCCTCCGACGATGGAGAGATATCTCTGGGCCCTCTCGGTGTTACGGTATCCATCATCGTCTGGCCAGACACTTTGTGATTTGATCACGGGGATGCCGGAACACGGGAACGAGAAAAGAGAACAATACCGGTAACGAGGTAACTGGCATAGTGGACAAGTTGTTGATCCTCGGGGATGCCTACATGTCTCACCTCGGGTATTTGTAACATATCGCGAAGCAACAGGAATAGCACACGGCAACTGGAGGTTCACTCGAATATTCATTCGTGTGGGTATAGGGGTCAATATGGGTGTCCACGGCTCCGATGTTGATCATTGATCGAAAGGGGTTCCGGGTCATGTCTATGCTTCACCGAACCTATAGGGTCACACGCTTAAGGGTCATCTATCTGCTGAATACTAGACGGGGAGTCTGAGAGAAAATCACCGAAAAAGTTTCGGACGAAACGGAAACGTTCCGGAGAGGATATCGGAATAGTTCCGGTGAAACTGAAAAGTTGTTTCAGGGTATTCCATAAAGTCAAATTGGTTTCGGCACATGCCTGGAAATTATTGGAAGGTACCAGAATTGTTCCGGTAACTTCTGAGATTTTTCAGAGACAAAAACCGGAAATGTTCCGGACTGCCGGAACCGCTTTAGTTGCTTTTCACAGATGAAAATCACTAAACCGAAAAGTTGTTTCGGAGTACACCATAAAGTCAAATTGGTTTCGGCACATGCCTGATAATTCTTGGAGGGTGCCAGAATCATTCTGGAAACTTTCTGGAATTTTCCGGAATGAAAACCGGAAATGTTCCGGAGCTGCCGAAACCGCTTCAGATGCTTTTCGCAGATGAAAATCACTAAACCGGAATTGTTCCGGCTCGTGTTGAAAATTATTTTGGTGGGTACTGGAAATGTTCTAAGCCCACATGAATATTTTCAGTTCGATCAGACGCTGAAAAATGTCGTCGTGAATAGTGAAAGTGCTTTTTGGGATATTTATGGAAAAGTCACCTTTTGGGATATTTTCCCAAAAAGGTTTCTAGAAGGCTTGGGGGCCAAGAAACCCTACCCCTTGGATTTCCTATAAATAGAGGTGGAGGGGCTGCCTCCACACTCACTCCTTCTCACATACAAATGCCATGACATTTCTGGCTTCTCTCTCCCTCCCAGCGAAATAGTTTCGTAGAGCCGAAAGGTTGTCTGAGTTCCGGTGGGAACTAGTTCTGGACGGCGAAGCCCTGCCGGATAGATGACACCGTATGTGTGCAACTCTGTAGAGAGATCGTAGTTTCGGTCTTAGTTTGAGAGTGCCTCCCGAAGGGCTGTCCGAGTGACTGTCCGAGTTTCGATGGTCCTCCCGAAGGGCTGTCCGAGTGAACGTCCGAGTTTCGATGGTCCTCCCGAAGGGCTGTCCGTGACACCGTCCGAGGGACTGTCCGACCGCCTCCCGGAGGGCTGTCCGGGGGCGGATGAGGGTATACATCCTCGCGGTTGGGAGGTTGTAAATCCTAGCTGCGGGGATCTGCACCGCCGATCGTCATCAACTCTACTTCCGCTGCGCTACGAGTCGGTAACGAAACAGATCAAACCTTGTATGCAGTCTCCATAGTGATCCTGGGCTGGTACGTAGGTCGGAAAAATTTTGTTTTCTGCTGCGTTACCCTACAGTGGCATCAAGAGCCGTGCTATGCGTAGATGCAGGTTGCGATCTAGAATACATAGAGATGTATGGGTGTTGCACAATATAATTAGGTAGTAGATGTGTTCTATTGCTGAAAATTATTTGTGCGGGTAGCAGATGAAATCTGTTACCCGATGTTCTTGTTGCTTCCCTGGAATTTGCATATTTCTGATCTTGATAACGGTATGGTGGAGTTTCAAAGTTCTGGCAATCCGCGATCCTGATTGATCAACGAAGTGCTAACAGTTCTTTGAATTCCACCGTAGTTAAAAAGAAAGATGAAATTTCGCAGACGAAAGGGCAATGCAGATATGATCTGCACGGGGGTCACACGTATGACAAAGTTTAGTATGGGGCTCGAGATTTTATTATCTCGTGTTTCATACACCCCGCAATGTTAATCTAGCGACTTGGATTATCATGCTTGATGATGGACGTTGGTAGCTTCGGTTTGTTTCGAAACCTTAGAAGCCACGTAAAATAAAATTTTGCATGAACCGATTAGAGGCGTCTAACTTGGTTTTGCAGGATGGTTTGCATATGCATGTGATGTGGTATAGCAGTGTTCATAATAATTTGATTATGTATGAGATGGCTATATGATGTAAATTGATTAACATGACCTGCGTGTCATGATTCGGCATGATGGCTGGAGCCATATGATTGCACTTTAATGACCTGCGTGTCAACCTTATGTAATGCACTTATTTTATTAGCTATAGAGATAGCAATATTATCTGGTGCATCGACTAGGTGGTGGCAATCTTCGCGAAGGTGAACACCGACGCGAATGCCGAAGACGAAGAAATGAAAGACTTCTCCGTCAGAAAGGGCTATACCATATCTTGCTATTATGAATTGCCTGAGATGTTTATCCCTTATGATGCACCCTTCTTGATTGCGCGGTAGTCGCTTTTTATTAGGGTGATCTCTCACAAAAATATCAAGTAGTTAGTGTTCTCCCAAGTGTAGCACCGTCACGGCACCTAACTTTTCGGGGTGCGCCATGCTGACATGGGTACGAACGATTAGGGATGTGTGAGGCGGGTGAGTTAAGACCTCGCAGCGAGATCACTTGGTTGTCTTGACGTTCAGGCATGAAAGTCATGAGCTCGGAACACACGCATCGAAAGATGAACAAGAGTCACATAGAGATGTGATCGGCAAGTTTGCCTAACGATTGAAGTTCTCGTCATCAGTGATGCTCACCATCAATGGCGTTGAATTGAAATTCGTGTCTTGAATCATTCATAATCAATTATGAGAGATATTGATTTGAGTGGGAGCGCACTATTGAATTAACTTGTTTAATTCTCAGTGCAATTAATTTTGAACACTGTCTAAGTGTGGTTTGCATAAAAGTTGTAGAATAATGGCTCGCGTTTCCACCTTCCCTATTAAAATTGAATAGCTGTTAAATATCTGGTTAAAACTTTACGGTTGGTAACGTAATGTGAGGATTGTCCTCAATAGTGCCGAGAAGGACTTTGTCCTATCGCATACTTTCGGTATTCTCCCGCTAAAGCTATGGATCATGTGACTCTCGTCCTTCGATCCAAAAGCTAGAATTCTGTTTCAGTCAAGTGCAATACGTTTGCTCTCATGAGACCCAAACTTCGAAAGTTTGGATAGTTATGTGATATTCATGGAATCTGAAAATCATTTTCAGAGACAGACAAAGGCTAAAAGATATGAGATATCCAAAGCAATGTTTTTTTGCAAACTGTTGGTAAAGGAGTTTACTATGCATTAAACTGATAAGAGAGGGATCCAGAAGAACGCCTGTCATATGATGATGGTGAATAAAACAACAACTTAAAGAGAAAGGAAGTATCCGGAAGGGTGTTAGTGAAACTTTCACGCCTAGGAAGTCCGGGGCTAACGCCACTCTTAAGTTGGATGCTTCTTCTGAGAGTAGGAGAAATACTAGAAGTTAAACTGTTAGAAGTATAAAGGCAAAAGGAAAGAAGACTGGAATATCCAGCTCATGTATGAAAGTCATACAAGTTTTTTGATGTATAGAAGGCTGGTCAGAGATATAGTTCTTGGGAATTATGGTTAAACATGTTAATCACTAATTCTTGGGTATTGTGAGTTAATCACAAAGATACCCGCTCGATTGCATTCTGTTGCAACTCGATGTAAGAACTACTATGGCCTGAAAGACTAGCCAGGAATGAGATTTAGATACACGCAGGGAACATAGTAAATGTTACTATGCCTTCCATCGGTGTATTCCCTATGTATTTACTTTCATAATTCATTTGAGAGTTTCACACTCTAGCCCTTTGCATAAAGTATCTTGCAAGAAGGTTGTTCATAAGAGAACTTTTAATGTTCGGAGTTATGAATAACAAAAGGGGGCCATACTTTCATTATGAATGAGAAGTATGTTATGAATATTGATAATAATACATTACCTCTGTATTTACTTTCATAATTCATTTAGAGTTTCATACACTCTAGCCCTTTGCATAAGGTATCTTGCAAGGAGGTTATTCACAAGAGAACTTTTGATGTTCGGTGTTATGAATAACATAAAGGGCCATGCTTCCATCCAGAATGGAATGTATGTTATGAATATTGATGGTAATATAATACATCCATAACACTGACGCTAAATGTCGCAATACTAAAAGAATACCACATATGTGTGGCACTGCATTTGGTCACATTGGAGAAACCCGCATGGAAAATTCCATTATGATGGATTTTAAAGTCATTTGATTTTGAATCATCTGACACTTGCAACTTTCCTCTGAAAGGTGAAGTGACTGAAATACCGTTCACATGCCATAAAGAACGAGCATAGAACATATTGGTGATCATACATTATGATGTGTGTAGTCCAATAAATGTTGTTGCAAGTAGTGGATTTATCTATCTTCAGAAATGACTCAGGTAGATATATGGATATTTACTTGTTGAGACGTAAGTCTGGATCTTTTGAATTCATTCATAAGGTTTTCAAAAATGAAGTAGAACTTGTTGTAACAAGAAAATTATGTTTCTACAATTCGATTGCAGAAAGGAATATTTGAGTTACGAGTTTAGCGAATGTCTGATGAGTTGTGAAAGGGGTTTCATAACTTGCACCTCCCGGAGCACCACTACAAGTGGAGAGTCCGTGTTGATGTAATCGAACCATTCATGACATGGTAAGATCAAAGATGACATAAATAAATTTGCCATTATCCCTTTTAAAGTGATGCTTTAGAGACTGCGGCTTTTACACTGAAAAGAGCTCCATCAGGTCTGTTGAAATGACGCCATGGTGTGGTACGCCCAACCATGTTATATCTTTTCTTAACATTTGGAATATGGGGCTTGTGTAAAAGGTTACAAACCTATTCCAAATCAGACAAGTGCTACTTTGTAAGGTTATCCCAAGTCATTGGGTATTCCCCCACCACTATACCGAGGCAAAGGGTTTTTGCCGCAAAACGGTATGCTTTTAAAGAGAATAGTTCTTTCAAAAGGTGAGTGGGAGGACAGTGCAACTCGACGAGATAACCAGTATCTTTGTCATCAGATCAAAGGAAAGAAACCTTGGAAGTGATTCCAGAGTTTCCTACTGCGACTGATACGGAAGTCTCTACAATAAAATGTATGGACTTCGGTCAAACTTGCAGCTGAACCACGTAGGCAAAGCTCGTGCAAACCTATCAGGTGCGCAAACGAGATATTGTTGTTAGACAACAGTATACCTACGATACACAAGGAAGCGTTGATGGGCCCTGACTCCGGAATTGGCTAAATGCCAATACAATCCGAGATAGTTTCCATATATGTGATTCGAGATTAAAATCTTGATACACCTTTCGGAAGACTTAGAGTCTAACAAATATTTATGGAACTAAAAACTGATACGGAAAAAAATGTTTTATCCATGAAGCTCGACTTGTTGCAATAACAAGTTCAAGGAGTTGACTACGATGAGATTGTCTCACCGTAGCGATGCTTGAAGTCGGTTCGGGTTGAACTAGCAATTAATACATATTTCAATCATGAGATATGAAACATGGATGACAAAAGGATTTCCATCTGATGGAAATGAAACCTAGGACTTGTATGTGATACAGTCCAAAGTAATTGTCGATCCAGAGGATGCTAGTAAGTATGCAAACTTCAGAGTTCCAGCGATGGACAGAAGAGAGCAAAGTGGAGTTGGAATCTTCGTTTTTGATGGAATGGTCAAAGGGGTTTGACTTCATCAAATGGGTATCGAAGATGCTTGTGATTCAAGAAAGTAAGTGGGAGCATAATAATATTTCTAGAAACCTTGTGTACTTGACACATTGTTAATTGGAAATAAATTTCTTGACACGAATTAGGACTTCATTTGAAAATAGTTTTTTGATGAAGTGCTTAGGCTAAATAGCCTCAATATTAGGCATGATGATCTATGGAGATAGATTTACCTAATGGGGCTAAGCTATGAATACATATTGACAAGATGCTAAAACCTTTTAGCATTGAAAACCGTCAAGGAGTGATTCTTGCCGAAGTCACATGGAAAGAGTTTTTGCAAGACTCGGTGTCCCAAAACACTGATGAGCAAAATACATGATGGTGATTCCACACACTCTTGTGTTTGGATTAATCATGTATTCCATGGTATGTAAAAACAACCAGATATGTCCAATACTCCAAAGTTGTTGCGAGTATAGATACCAAAGTGATCAAAGTACTGATCATAGGACAACAGTGAAAGATGTCATTGAGTACTAGAGTAGTAGTGATGACATGTTTTCTCGCAAGCGGAGATTATGAAGTACTCGTTGTAAGTAATTACATCGATACAGTCTTCATCAATGCTCCATGCGATTTTCGATTTAAGTTAAGGGTTTTGTGTAATACACAATATGGTGGCACAGTAGTTGGAAATTGTTCCAAACAAGATACTGTGGCGAATTCTATAACAAAGGCTAAGTATGTTGATGCTTAAGAAGTGACAAAGAAGTTGTTGAATCATATAGTTCATTCATGAACTTAGTATGGTTCCAAGATGGCTTTGGTCTATGGGACACTATTGCAGATAGTTGCTCCATAGCTCAGTCTGAGGAATCAGGTTTCGACCAATGATTCACACATATGCAAAGCCAAGTCCACACAAAATATGAATTTTGTGAAAGCGTGAAAACACGGGGATATGCAAAGTTACACACGGAGCTGAAGTCGTCAGATCCGTTGGACATCAGGCTATACCACATGCGAAGCATATTTTACACCAGTATGCCATAGGTGTAAAGTGCATTAGCATTGACTAGATTATTGACTCTAGTGCAAGTGGGAGTTTGTAGGAGATATGCCCTAGAGGCAATAATAAATGTTATTGATTATCTCCCTGTTCATAATTATGTTTATGTTCCATGCTATAACTGCAATGATTCTCGAGTCTGCAAATAAAACGAGGCTTGGAGGGAAACTCATGTGCACGTGTGGGATAATAAACGGTAAAAAGTATTCCTAGTCAAGCCTCTATGACTGGCTCAAGTATTGCATGATGATCCTGTTTTCCTGATCATGGGCATGACTATGCCGGCAATTTTGAGGGCACAATTGTTGGTAGAACACTTGTGTTGAATCGACCCGAATTGATGTTATGCTATGAGATACATTCGTCATTAGTTAATGGTTAATAACACAGAGATGGTTAATGTTTGCATGATTCCTTAGACCATGAGAGTATCGAGTTTCTTCATGCTTGCTTCATGAACTTTGTGGTTTGTTAAACGTCATCCGTAAATGGGTGGCTATTACGGCGGCTTACGGGTTCATGGAAAAGTATGTCAAGTAACTTGATAGCTCAAGATTGGGATTTGCTCCTCCGACGATGGAGAGATATCTCTGGGCCCTCTCGGTGTTACGGTATCCATCATCGTCTGGCCAGACACTTTGTGATTTGATCACGGGGATGCCGGAACACGGGAACGAGAAAAGAGAACAATACCGGTAATGAGGTAACTGGCATAGTGGACAAGTTGTTGATCCTCGGGGATGCCTACATGTCTCACCTTGGGTATTTGTAACATATCGCGAAGCAACAGGAATAGCACACGGCAACTGGAGGTTCACTCGAATATTCATTCGTGTGGGTATAGGGGTCAATATGGGTGTCCACGGCTCCGATGTTGATCATTGATCGAAAGGGGTTCCGGGTCATGTCTATGCTTCACCGAACCTATAGGGTCACACGCTTAAGGGTCATCTATCTGCTGAATACTAGACGGGGAGTCTGAGAGAAAATCACCGAAAAAGTTTCGGACGAAACGGAAACGTTCCGGAGAGAATATCGGAATAGTTCCGGTGAAACTGAAAAGTTGTTTCAGGGTATTCCATAAAGTCAAATTGGTTTCGGCACATGCCTGGAAATTATTGGAAGGTACCAGAATTGTTCCGGTAACTTCTGAGATTTTTCAGAGACAAAAACCGGAAATGTTCCGGACTGCCGGAACCGCTTTAGTTGCTTTTCACAGATGAAAATCACTAAACCGAAAAGTTGTTTCGGAGTACACCATAAAGTCAAATTGGTTTCGGCACATGCCTGATAATTCTTGGAGGGTGCCAGAATCATTCTGGAAACTTTCTGGAATTTTCCGGAATGAAAACCGGAAATGTTCCGGAGCTGCCGAAACCGCTTCAGATGCTTTTCGCAGATGAAAATCACTAAACCGGAATTGTTCCGGCTCGTGTTGAAAATTATTTTGGTGGGTACTGGAAATGTTCTAAGCCCACATGAATATTTTCAGTTCGATCAGACGCTGAAAAATGTCGTCGTGAATAGTGAAAGTGCTTTTTGGGATATTTATGGAAAAGTCACCTTTTGGGATATTTTCCCAAAAAGGTTTCTAGAAGGCTTGGGGGCCAAGAAACCCTACCCCTTGGATTTCCTATAAATAGAGGTGGAGGGGCTGCCTCCACACTCACTCCTTCTCACATACAAATGCCATGACATTTCTGGCTTCTCTCTCCCTCCCAGCGAAATAGTTTCGTAGAGCCGAAAGGCTGTCTGGGTTCCGGTGGGAACTAGTTCTGGACGGCGAAGCCCTGCCGGATAGATGACACCGTATGTGTGCAACTCTGTAGAGAGATCGTAGTTTCGGTCTTAGTTTGAGAGTGCCTCCCGAAGGGCTGTCCGAGTGACTGTCCGAGTTTCGATGGTCCTCCCGAAGGGCTGTCCGAGTGAACGTCCGAGTTTCGATGGTCCTCCCGAAGGGCTGTCCGTGACACCGTCCGAGGGACTGTCCGACCGCCTCCCGGAGGGCTGTCCGGGGGCGGATGAGGGTATACATCCTCGCGGTTGGGAGGTTGTAAATCCTAGCTGCGGGGATCTGCACCGCCGATCGTCATCAACTCTACTTCCGCTGCGCTATGAGTCGGTAACGAAACAGATCAAACCTTGTATGCAGTCTCCATAGTGATCCTGGGCTGGTACGTAGGTCGGTAAATTTTTGTTTTCTGCTGCGTTACCCTACAGTGGCATCAAGAGCCGTGCTATGCGTAGATGCAGGTTGCGATCTAGAATACATAGAGATGTATGGGTGTTGCACAATATAATTAGGTAGTAGATGTGTTCTATTGCTGAAAATTATTTGTGCGGGTAGCAGATGAAATCTGTTACCCGATGTTCTTGTTGCTTCCCTGGAATTTGCATATTTCTGATCTTGATAACGGTATGGTGGAGTTTCAAAGTTCTGGCAATCCGCGATCCTGATTGATCAACGAAGTGCTAACAGTTCTTTGAATTCCACCGTAGTTAAAAAGAAAGATGAAATTTCGCAGACGAAAGGGCAATGCAGATATGATCTGCACGGGGGTCACGCGTATGACAAAGTTTAGTATGGGGCTCGAGATTTTATTATCTCGTGTTTCATACACCCCGCAATGTTAATCTAGCGACTTGGATTATCATGCTTGATGATGGACGTTGGTAGCTTCGGTTTGTTTCGAAACCTTAGAAGCCACGTAAAATAAAATTTTGCATGAACCGATTAGAGGCGTCTAACTTGGTTTTGCAGGATGGTTTGCATATGCATGTGATGTGGTATAGCAGTGTTCATAATAATTTGATTATGTATGAGATGGCTATATGATGTAAATTGATTAACATGACCTGCGTGTCATGATTCGGCATGATGGCTGGAGCCATATGATTGCACTTTAATGACCTGCGTGTCAACCTTATGTAATGCACTTATTTTATTAGCTATAGAGATAGCAATATTATCTGGTGCATCGACTAGGTGGTGGCAATCTTCGCGAAGGTGAACACCGACGCGAATGCCGAAGACGAAGAAATGAAAGACTTCTCCGTCAGAAAGGGCTATACCATATCTTGCTATTATGAATTGCCTGAGATGTTTATCCCTTATGATGCACCCTTCTTGATTGCGCGGTAGTCGCTTTTTATTAGGGTGATCTCTCACAAAAATATCAAGTAGTTAGTGTTCTCCCAAGTGTAGCACCGTCACGGCACCTAACTTTTCGGGGTGCGCCATGCTGACATGGGTACGAACGATTAGGGATGTGTGAGGCGGGTGAGTTAAGACCTCGCAGCGAGATCACTTGGTTGTCTTGACGTTCAGGCATGAAAGTCATGAGCTCGGAACACACGCATCGAAAGATGAACAAGAGTCACATAGAGATGTGATCGGCAAGTTTGCCTAACGATTGAAGTTCTCGTCATCAGTGATGCTCACCATCAATGGCGTTGAATTGAAATTCGTGTCTTGAATCATTCATAATCAATTATGAGAGATATTGATTTGAGTGGGAGCGCACTATTGAATTAACTTGTTTAATTCTCAGTGCAATTAATTTTGAACACTGTCTAAGTGTGGTTTGCATAAAAGTTGTAGAATAATGGCTCGCGTTTCCACCTTCCCTATTAAAATTGAATAGCTGTTAAATATCTGGTTAAAACTTTACGGTTGGTAACGTAATGTGAGGATTGTCCTCAATAGTGCCGAGAAGGACTTTGTCCTATCGCATACTTTCGGTATTCTCCCGCTAAAGCTATGGATCATGTGACTCTCGTCCTTCGATCCAAAAGCTAGAATTCTGTTTCAGTCAAGTGCAATACGTTTGCTCTCATGAGACCCAAATTTCGAAAGTTTGGATAGTTATGTGATATTCATGGAATCTGAAAATCATTTTCAGAGACAGACAAAGGCTAAAAGATATGAGATATCCAAAGCAATGTTTGTTTGCAAACTGTTAGTAAAGGAGTTTACTATGCATTAGACTGATAAGAGAGGGATCCAGAAGAACGCCTGTCATATGATGATGGTGAATAAAACAACAACTTAAAGAGAAAGGAAGTATCCGGAAGGGTGTTAGTGAAACTTTCACGCCTAGGAAGTCCGGGGCTAACGCCACTCTTAAGTTGGATGCTTCTTCTGAGAGTAGGAGAAATACTAGAAGTTAAACTGTTAGAAGTATAAAGGCAAAAGGAAAGAAGACTGGAATATCCAGCTCATGTATGAAAGTCATACAAGTTTTTTGATGTATAGAAGGCTGGTCAGAGATATAGTTCTTGGGAATTATGGTTAAACATGTTAATCACTAATTCTTGGGTATTGTGAGTTAATCACAAAGATACCCGCTCGATTGCATTCTGTTGCAACTCGATGTAAGAACTACTATGGCCTGAAAGACTAGCCAGGAATGAGATTTAGATACACGCAGGGAACATAGTAAATGTTACTATGCCTTCCATCGGTGTATTCCCTATGTATTTACTTTCATAATTCATTTTAGAGTTTCACACTCTAGCCCTTTGCATAAAGTATCTTGCAAGAAGGTTGTTCATAAGAGAACTTTTAATGTTCGGAGTTATGAATAACAAAAGGGGGCCATACTTTCATTATGAATGAGAAGTATGTTATGAATATTGATAATAATACATTACCTCTGTATTTACTTTCATAATTCATTTAGAGTTTCATACACTCTAGCCCTTTGCATAAGGTATCTTGCAAGGAGGTTATTCACAAGAGAACTTTTGATGTTCGGTGTTATGAATAACATAAAGGGCCATGCTTCCATCCAGAATGGAATGTATGTTATGAATATTGATGGTAATATAATACATCCATAACACTGACGCTAAATGTCGCAATACTAAAAGAATACCACATATGTGTGGCACTGCATTTGGTCACATTGGAGAAACCCGCATGGAAAATTCCATTATGATGGATTTTAAAGTCATTTGATTTTGAATCATCTGACACTTGCAACTTTCCTCTGAAAGGTGAAGTGACTGAAATACCGTTCACATGCCATAAAGAACGAGCATAGAACATATTGGTGATCATACATTATGATGTGTGTAGTCCAATAAATGTTGTTGCAAGTAGTGGATTTATCTATCTTCAGAAATGACTCAGGTAGATATATGGATATTTACTTGTTGAGACGTAAGTCTGGATCTTTTGAATTCATTCATAAGGTTTTCAAAAATGAAGTAGAACTTGTTGTAACAAGAAAATTATGTTTCTACAATTCGATTGCAGAAAGGAATATTTGAGTTACGAGTTTAGCGAATGTCTGATGAGTTGTGAAAGGGGTTTCATAACTTGCACCTCCCGGAGCACCACTGCAAGTGGAGAGTCCGTGTTGATGTAATCGAACCATTCATGACATGGTAAGATCAAAGATGACATAAATAAATTTGCCATTATCCCTTTTAAAGTGATGCTTTAGAGACTGCGGCTTTTACACTGAAAAGAGCTCCATCAGGTCTGTTGAAATGACGCCATGGTGTGGTACGCCCAACCATGTTATATCTTTTCTTAACATTTGGAATATGGGGCTTGTGTAAAAGGTTACAAACCTATTCCAAATCAGACAAGTGCTACTTTGTAAGGTTATCCCAAGTCATTGGGTATTCCCCCACCACTATACCGAGGCAAAGGGTTTTTGCCGCAAAACGGTATGCTTTTAAAGAGAATAGTTCTTTCAAAAGGTGAGTGGGAGGACAGTGCAACTCGACGAGATAACCAGTATCTTCGTCATCAGATCAAAGGAAAGAAACCTTGGAAGTGATTCCAGAGTTTCCTACTGCGACTGATACGGAAGTCTCTACAATAAAATGTATGGACTTCGGTCAAACTTGCAGCTGAACCACGTAGGCAAAGCTCGTGCAAACCTATCAGGTGCGCAAACGAGATATTGTTGTTAGACAACAGTATACCTACGATACACAAGGAAGCGTTGATGGGCCCTGACTCCGGAATTGGCTAAATGCCAATACAATCCGAGATAGTTTCCATATATGTGATTCGAGATTAAAATCTTGATACACCTTTCGGAAGACTTAGAGTCTAACGAATATTTATGGAACTAAAAACTGATACGGAAAAAAATGTTTTATCCATGAAGCTCGACTTGTTGCAATAACAAGTTCAAGGAGTTGACTACGATGAGATTGTCTCACCGTAGCGATGCTTGAAGTCGGTTCGGGTTGAACTAGCAATTAATACATATTTCAATCATGAGATATGAAACATGGATGACAAAAGGATTTCCATCTGATGGAAATGAAACCTAGGACTTGTATGTGATACAGTCCAAAGTAATTGTCGATCCAGAGGATGCTAGTAAGTATGCAAACTTCAGAGTTCCAGCGATGGACAGAAGAGAGCAAAGTGGAGTTGGAATCTTCGTTTTTGATGGAATGGTCAAAGGGGTTTGACTTCATCAAATGGGTATCGAAGATGCTTGTGATTCAAGAAAGTAAGTGGGAGCATAATAATATTTCTAGAAACCTTGTGTACTTGACACATTGTTAATTGGAAATAAATTTCTTGACACGAATTAGGACTTCATTTGAAAATAGTTTTTCGATGAAGTGCTTAGGCTAAATAGCCTCAATATTAGGCATGATGATCTATGGAGATAGATTTACCTAATGGGGCTAAGCTATGAATACATATTGACAAGATGCTAAAACCTTTTAGCATTGAAAACCGTCAAGGAGTGATTCTTGCCGAAGTCACATGGAAAGAGTTTTTGCAAGACTCGGTGTCCCAAAACACTGATGAGCAAAATACATGATGGTGATTCCACACACTCTTGTGTTTGGATTAATCATGTATTCCATGGTATGTAAAAACAACCAGATATGTCCAATACTCCAAAGTTGTTGCGAGTATAGATACCAAAGTGATCAAAGTACTGATCATAGGACAACAGTGAAAGATGTCATTGAGTACTAGAGTAGTAGTGATGACATGTTTTCTCGCAAGCGGAGATTATGAAGTACTCGTTGTAAGTAATTACATCGATACAGTCTTCATCAATGCTCCATGCGATTTTCGATTTAAGTTAAGGGTTTTGTGTAATACACAATATGGTGGCACAGTAGTTGGAAATTGTTCCAAACAAGATACTGTGGCGAATTCTATAACAAAGGCTAAGTATGTTGATGCTTAAGAAGTGACAAAGAAGTTGTTGAATCATATAGTTCATTCATGAACTTAGTATGGTTCCAAGATGGCTTTGGTCTATGGGACACTATTGCAGATAGTTGCTCCATAGCTCAGTCTGAGGAATCAGGTTTCGACCAATGATTCACACATATGCAAAGCCAAGTCCACACAAAATATGAATTTTGTGAAAGCGTGAAAACGCGGGGATATGCAAAGTTACACACGGAGCTGAAGTCGTCAGATCCGTTGGACATCAGGCTATACCACATGCGAAGCATATTTTACACCAGTATGCCATAGGTGTAAAGTGCATTAGCATTGACTAGATTATTGACTCTAGTGCAAGTGGGAGTCTGTAGGAGATATGCCCTAGAGGCAATAATAAATGTTATTGATTATCTCCCTGTTCATAATTATGTTTATGTTCCATGCTATAACTGCAATGATTCTTGAGTCTGCAAATAAAACGAGGCTTGGAGGGAAACTCATGTGCACGTGTGGGATAATAAACGGTAAAAAGTATTCCTAGTCAAGCCTCTATGACTGGCTCAAGTATTGCATGATGATCCTGTTTTCCTGATCATGGGCATGACTATGCCGGCAATTTTGAGGGCACAATTGTTGGTAGAACACTTGTGTTGAATCGACCCGAATTGATGTTATGCTATGAGATACATTCGTCATTAGTTAATGGTTAATAACACAGAGATGGTTAATGTTTGCATGATTCCTTAGACCATGAGAGTATCGAGTTTCTTCATGCTTGCTTCATGAACTTTGGGGTTTGTTAAACGTCATCCGTAAATGGGTGGCTATTACGGCGGCTTACGGGTTCATGGAAAAGTATGTCAAGTAACTTGATAGCTCAAGATTGGGATTTGCTCCTCCGACGATGGAGAGATATCTCTGGGCCCTCTCGGTGTTACGGTATCCATCATCGTCTGGCCAGACACTTTGTGATTTGATCACGGGGATGCCGGAACACGGGAACGAGAAAAGAGAACAATACCGGTAACGAGGTAACTGGCATAGTGGACAAGTTGTTGATCCTCGGGGATGCCTACATGTCTCACCTCGGGTATTTGTAACATATCGCGAAGCAACAGGAATAGCACACGGCAACTGGAGGTTCACTCGAATATTCATTCGTGTGGGTATAGGGGTCAATATGGGTGTCCACGGCTCCGATGTTGATCATTGATCGAAAGGGGTTCCGGGTCATGTCTATGCTTCACCGAACCTATAGGGTCACACGCTTAAGGGTCATCTATCTGCTGAATACTAGACGGGGAGTCTGAGAGAAAATCACCGAAAAAGTTTCGGACGAAACGGAAACGTTCCGGAGAGGATATCGGAATAGTTCCGGTGAAACTGAAAAGTTGTTTCAGGGTATTCCATAAAGTCAAATTGGTTTCGGCACATGCCTGGAAATTATTGGAAGGTACCAGAATTGTTCCGGTAACTTCTGAGATTTTTCAGAGACAAAAACCGGAAATGTTCCGGACTGCCGGAACCGCTTTAGTTGCTTTTCACAGATGAAAATCACTAAACCGAAAAGTTGTTTCGGAGTACACCATAAAGTCAAATTGGTTTCGGCACATGCCTGATAATTCTTGGAGGGTGCCAGAATCATTCTGGAAACTTTCTGGAATTTTCCGGAATGAAAACCGGAAATGTTCCGGAGCTGCCGAAACCGCTTCAGATGCTTTTCGCAGATGAAAATCACTAAACCGGAATTGTTCCGGCTCATGTTGAAAATTATTTTGGTGGGTACTGGAAATGTTCTAAGCCCACATGAATATTTTCAGTTCGATCAGACGCTGAAAAATGTCGTCGTGAATAGTGAAAGTGCTTTTTGGGATATTTATGGAAAAGTCACCTTTTGGGATATTTTCCCAAAAAGGTTTCTAGAAGGCTTGGGGGCCAAGAAACCCTACCCCTTGGATTTCCTATAAATAGAGGTGGAGGGGCTGCCTCCACACTCACTCCTTCTCACATACAAATGCCATGACATTTCTGGCTTCTCTCTCCCTCCCAGCGAAATAGTTTTGTAGAGCCGAAAGGCTGTCTGGGTTCCGGTGGGAACTAGTTCTGGACGGCGAAGCCCTGCCGGATAGATGACACCGTATGTGTGCAACTCTGTAGAGAGATCGTAGTTTCGGTCTTAGTTTGAGAGTGCCTCCCGAAGGGCTGTCCGAGTGACTGTCCGAGTTTCGATGGTCCTCCCGAAGGGCTGTCCGAGTGAACGTCCGAGTTTCGATGGTCCTCCCGAAGGGCTGTCCGTGACACCGTCCGAGGGACTGTCCGACCGCCTCCCGGAGGGCTGTCCGAGGGCGGATGAGGGTATACATCCTCGCGGTTGGGAGGTTGTAAATCCTAGCTGCGGGGATCTGCACCGCCGATCGTCATCAACTCTACTTCCGCTGCGCTACGAGTCGGTAACGAAACAGATCAAACCTTGTATGCAATCTCCATAGTGATCCTGGGCTGGTACGTAGGTCGGAAAATTTTTGTTTTCTTCTGCGTTACCCTACAAAATTCCCGTGTACCCTCAAGAACACTTTGCCTATTACTAGAGACTGTTCTGGCATGTCCTTTGCCACAAAAGGATTGGGCTACCTTGCTGCACTTTATTTACCGATACCGTTACTTTCTCGTTACCAATTATCTTGCTATCAAACTATATGTTACCTATAATTTCAGTGCTTAGAGAAATTACCTTGCTGAAAACCGCTTGTCATTTCCTTCCGCTCCTCGTTGGGTTCGACACTCTTACTTATCGAAAGGACTATGATTGATCCCCTACACTTGTGGGTCATCAAGACTCTTTTCTGGCACCGTTCCCGGGGAGTGAAGCGCTCTTGGTAAGTGGAAATCGGTAAGGAAAAACTTATACTACGTGCTGAAATTTATTGTTACTTGCTACTATGGAAAACAATCCTTTGAGGGGTTTGTTCGGGGTATCTTCACCTCGACCGGAACCACAATTAGTTGCCCCTCAACCTACTGCACCTACTGAAAATATTGGTTATGAAATTCCTTCGGGTATGGTAAAACACCTGCTTGCTAAACCTTATGCAGGAGATGGAACTGAACACCCTTATATGCACCTATTATATGTGAACGAAATTTGTGGATTATTTAAGCTTGCAGGTCTACCCAGAGATGAAGCTAAGAAGAAGGTTTTCCCTTTATCTTTGAAGGGAAAAGCATTGACATGGTATAGGCCTGTTGATGATCTTGGATCATGGAACTGGAATCGATTGAAATTGGAATTCCATCAAAAGTTTTATCCCATGCATCTAGTTCATCGTGATCGGAATTATATATATAATTTTTGGCCTCGTGAAGGAGAAAGCATCGCTCTAGCTTGGGGGAGGCTTAAGTCAATGTTATATTTGTGTAATCATGATATCCCAAGAGAAGTTATTATTCAGAATTTTTATGCTTGGCTTTCTCATAATGATCAATCCATGCTCGATACTTCTTGTACTGGTTCTTTTATGAAGAGGACTATTGAATTCAAGTGGGGTCTCTTAGAAAGAATCAAACGCAACTCTGAAGATTGGGAACTCAACGAAGGTAATGAGTCAGGTATAAAGCTTAAGTTTGATTGTGTTAAATCTTTTATGAATACCGATGCTTTTCACAAGTTTAGCACTAAATATGGACTTGACTCTGAGATAGTAGCCTCTTTCTGTGAATCCTTTGCAACTCATGTTGATCTCCCTAAAGAGAAATGGTTTAAATATCATCCCCCTATTAAATAATAAATTAAAGAGCCGGTCATAGCTAAAGATGAAACCAGCATTTACAATGTTGATCCAGTTGTGCCTACCGCTTATATTGAAAAACCACCTTTCCCTATTAGGATAAAGGAACATGCTAAGGTATCAGCTGTGGTTCGCAAGAGTAATATTAGAGCACCTAAGCCCCCTGAGCAAATTAAAGTAGAACCTAGTGTTGCTATGGTTAAAGATCTCTTGGTAGAAAATATTGATGGGCATGTTATCTACTTCTGTGATGAAGCTGCTAGGATTGCTAAACCCGATGAAAAAGATAAACATAGACCCATAGTGAGCATTACTATTGTCTCAGTCAAAATAGGAGATCATTGCTATCATGGTTTATGTGATTTGTGTGGTAGTGTGAGTGCTATTCCTTTTACCTTATACCAAGAAATTATGAATGAAATAGCACCTGCTGAAATAGAAGATATTGATGTTACTATTAAACTTGCTAATAGGGACACCATCACACCACTTGGGATTGTTAGAGACGTTGAAGTCTTGTGTGGGAAAGTAAAATACCCTATTGATTTTCTAGTTCTTGGTTCCCCACAATATGACTTTTGTCCCATTATCTTTGGTAGACCTTTCTTGAACACCGTCAATGCTAAGATAGATTGTGAAAAACAAACTGTTGGTGTCAGTTTTGGTGATGTGTCTCATGAGTTTAATTTTTCCAAGTTTAGTGGACAACCTCGTGATAGAGGACTATCTAGTAAGGATGAAATAATTGGTCTTGCTTCTATTGTCGTACCTCCTACCGACCCACTAGAACAATATTGGCTTGACTATGAAAATGATATGCACTTGCGTGAAAGAAATGAAATAGATAAAATTTTCTTTGAACAACAACCTCTCCTAAAGCACAATTTGCCTATTGAAACCCTTGGAGGTCTTCCTCCACCTAAAGGTGATCATGTGTTTGAATTAAAGCAATTGCCTGATACTTTGAAGTATGCTTATCTTGATAACAAAAAGATATATCCTGTTATTATTAGTGCTAACCTTTTAGAACATGAAGAAGAAAGATTATTAAAAATTCTGAGGAAGCACCGGGCTGCTATTGGATATACTCTTGATGATCTTAAGGGCATTAGTCGCACTCTATGTCAGCACAAGATTAGTATGGAACCTGATGCTAAACCCGTTGTTGATCACCAACGGCGATTGAATCCTAAGATGAAAGAAGTGGTAAGAACTGAAATATTAAAGCTTCTGGAGGCAGTTATAATCTATCCTATAGCTGATAGTAGATGGGTAAGTCCCGTTCATTGTGTCCCTAAGAAGGGAGGTATTACCGTTGTTCCTAATGATAAGAATGAACTCATTCCACAAAGAATTGTTATTGGCTATAGAATGGTAATTGATTTTAGAAAATTAAATAAAGCTACTAGAAAAGATCATTACCCTCTGCCTTTTATTGATCAGATGTTAGAAAGATTATCTAAGCACACACACAGATATTCTGGTTTCTCTCAAATACCTATATCACAATCGGATCAAGAGAAAACCACCTTTACTTGCCCTTTTGGAACCTATGCTTATAGACGTATGCCTTTTGGTTTATGCAATGCACCTGCTACCTTTCAAGATGTATGACAGCTATATTCTCTGATTTTTGTGAAAAGATTGTGGAGGTTTTCATGGATGATTTTTTAGTTTACGGGACTTCTTTTGACGATTGCTTAAGCAACATTGATCGAGTTTTGCAGAGATGTGAGCAAACTAATCTTGTCTTGAATTGGGAGAAGTGCCACTTTATGGTTAGTGAACGTATTGTCTTGGGGCATAAAATATCTGAACGAGGTATTGAGGTGGATAAAGCTAAAGTTGATGCAATTGAGAAAATGCCATGTCCTAAAGATATTAAAGGTATTCGAAGTTTTCTTGGTCATGCTGGTTTCTATAGGAGGTTCATTAAAGACTTCTCTAAAATTTCTAGGCCTCTTACTAATCTTTTGCAAAAGGATATCCCTTTTGTTTTTGATGATGATTGTGTAGAAGCCTTTGGAACACTCAAGAAAGCCTTAACCTCTGCACCTATCGTTCAACCACCTGATTGGAACTTGCCTTTTGAAATTATGTGTGATGCTAGTGATTATGCTGTTGGCGCTGTTCTAGGACAACGAGTTGATAAGAAGTTGAATGTTATCCATTATGCTAGCAAAACTCTAGACAATGCCCAACGAAATTATGCTACTACTGAAAAAGAATTTTTAGCAGTTGTGTTTGCTTGTGATAAATTTAGATCCTACATTGTTGATTCCAAAGTTATTGTTCACACCGATCATGCTGCTATAAAATATCTTATGGAAAAGAAAGATGCTAAACCTAGACTCATTAGGTGGGTTCTCTTGCTTCAAGAATTTGACTTACATATCATTAATAGGAAGGGAGCTGAGAACCCCATAGCTGATAACTTGTCTAGGTTAGAAAATATTCTTGATGACCCACTACCTATTGATGATAGCTTTCCTGATGAACAGTTAGCTGCAATAAATGTTTCTCAAAACACTCCTTGGTATGCTGATTATGCTAATTACATTGTCGCTAAATATATACCACCTAGCTTCACATACCAACAAAAGAAAAAATTCTTCTATGATTTAAGACATTACTTTTGGGATGACCCACATCTTTATAAAGAAGGGGTAGATGGTATTATTAGACGTTGTGTACCTGAGCATGAACAGGAACAAATCCTACAGAAATGTCATTCCGAAGCTTATGGAGGACATCATGCGGGAGATAGAACTGCTCACAAGGTATTGCAATCTGGTTTTTATTGGCCTACTCTCTTCAAGGATGCCCGTAAGTTTGTATTGTCTTGCGATGAATGTCAAAGAATTGGTAATATCGGTAAGCGTCAGGAAATGCCTATGAATTATTCACTTGTTGTTGAACCATTTGATGTTTGGGGTTTTGATTATATGGGACCTTGTCCTTCCTCTAACGGGTACACTCATATTTTGGTTGCTGTCGATTATGTCACTAAGTGGGTAGAAGCTATTCCAACTAGTAGTGCCGATCACAACACCTCCATTAAAATGCTTAAAGAAGTTATCTTCCCGATGTTTGGAGTCCCTAGATATTTAATGACTGATGGTGGTTCACACTTTATCCATGGTGCTTTCCGTAAGATGATTGCTAAATATGATGTTAACCATAGAATTGCATCACCCTATCATCCTCAATCTAGTGGTCAAGTTGAACTTAGCAATAGAAAAATAAAATTAATATTACAAAAAACTGTCAATAGGTCTCGAAAGAATTGGTCTAAGAAACTAGATGATGCACTTTGGGCCTAGAGAACAACTTATTAAAATCCTATGGGTATGTCTCCATATAAAATGGTATATGGAAAAGCTTGTCATTTGCCTCTACAGTTAGAACATAAAGCATTTTGGGCAATTAAAGAACTCAATTATGATTTCAAACTTGCCGGTGAGAAGAGGCTATTTGATATTAGCTCACTGGATGAATGGAGAACCCAAGCCTATGAAAATGCAAAATTATTGAAAGATAAAGTACAAAGATGGCATGAGAAAAGAATCCAAAAGCGGGAATTCAAAATAGGAGACTATGTTCTTTTGTTCAACTCTCGTTTAAGATTTTTTGCAGGTAAGCTTCTCTCCAAATGGGAAGGACCATATATTATCGAAGAGGTTTATCGTTCTGGAGCTATTAAGATTAATAATGCCGAAGGTACTAACCCGAAGGTGGTCAATGGACAAAGAATTAAACATTATATCTCATGTACGCCTATTAATGTTGAATGCAATGTTATCCAAACGATGACACCAGAGGAACACATAAAAGAAACCTTCCGGAACACTCCAGAATTTTGAAAAATAGGAGGTACGTGATATGGTAAGTAAACGGACTCCGAAAAATCCGCAAAAATATTTTCTGTCAGATTTGGAATATTAGAAAATTTAGGAAAATAAGAAATAAACCGGAAAGCAACCGAGGTGAGCACGATACACCAGGGCGCGCCAGCCCTGCCAGGCGTGCCCTGGTGGGATGTGCCCACCTCGGACACCTTCCCGACTCCGTTTTCCTTCCATACGCTTGCTTCCCAGGAATAAAAATTCTCTAAATATACCCCCGACTGTTTTGACCACCGCATCGCAGAAAAATCCTCTGTTCTTATTTCGTGTTGTTTTCTCGTCGGATCTAGATCTCCATGGCTCCACCAAGCTCCTCCAAGGACAAGTTCTTCGAGAAGGTCATCAACCCGTACTTGCCGGAGGTGATGAAGCACCCTCAAGCCATTGAGATGCGTGAGGGGGTGCTCCACATCCGCGATGTTCAGGGACCCAAGAGGACCGGAAGCATGGAAGCTAGGCTCGAGGCAGTGGAACAATACATCTTCAAGTGCCAAAGGATGGTGGAGCGTGGACTTAGTGCCAACCACTCCATGATCACGGAATTCACCCGTGATCAGATGGTGGATGGCCAGTCAGTGAAGGACACCATCTCCACCCTCAACGAGTAAATTAATTTTCTGCAAAGTCAAATTTATGATCTTCAAAACCAAGTTTTTGAATATGAAGCAAGATTTAAAGGTATGAGTTTAGCCGCCAGTTGCAAGACTCAGGGGACCCTTGCGTCAACTTTTGATGGTGAGCCCTTGCCCTGGAAGCTGGAGGACAAGCCTACCACATCATCACCACCACCAACTTCATCACCACCACCAAAGGAGACTTGAGCACACGGGTATGGGCACTCCCCTTGGCTTGAGCCAAGCTTGGGGGAGATGCCCCGGTATCGTATCACCATCACTTTTATTCGCCTTTACCTATTCTAGTTCGATCTTTAGTTTCCTTTTGATTTAGTTGAATAAAAGTTTAGCATGATCTTTTTTTGTGTGTTAGTTTCGTGGTCTATCTATCTATGTAATCGAGTGAGAGTTATATAATAAAGTTTAGCTTGAGATTTTGCTTCTTTATTTTCTTGTTGCAATCAAAATAAAGGGAAAGAGAAATAAATGAAAATAATCATATGCTAATCTTATGGTAAGTAATGACATCACACAAGGAAAAGTATAAGTGGTAAAATTTATTGGAGATTGACAAACATAGCATTGGTCAATGATGCAATTCATGAAAGAATTAATAAGGGATGAGGAGATTCACATGCAAATACACTATCTTGGACATCTTTTATGATTGTGAGCCCCCATTAAATATTATATGCCAAAATTGTTGACGTTGGACAAGGAAGACAACATAATGATTTATGCTTGTTCATATCCACATAGAAGTTATATTAGCATAGATCCTTCAACATGTGGTGCTTGCTCAATATCTTTGCTAGCCAAAAAAAACTCCGCACTAAGTAGAGATACTACTTGTGCATCCAAAAACCCCAAACCCAAAATCATGCTTTAAGAGTCCACCATACCTACCTACGGATCAAGTAAGATCCTTCAAGTAAGTTGTCATCGGTGCAATAAGGCAATAAAAATTGCTTCTAAATGTGTTTTGATCAATTAGTGTAAGAGAAAATTGAGCGTTATATGAACTTATGATGGCAAAGTAATAAAAGCGACGGACTGCATAATAAAGGTTGCTATCATAGGGGGCAATATAGCGTGACGTTCTTTTACATTAAGGGATCGGGCATACAAACCAAAAAGCGCATGACAACCTCTGCTTCCCTCTGCGAAGAGCCTATCCTTTACTTTTATGTATTTACTTTTATGCAAGAGTCAAAGTATTCTTCCCTATTCCTTTTTACTTTTTCTTTTGCAAGCATCATGTGGTGAGGAAAGATCTAGGCACATATATACAGTTGGATATGAGTGAGCATGAGTTATTATTGTTGACATCACCCTTGAGGTGAGTACGTTGGGAGGCGAAACTATAAGCTCCTATCTTTCTACGTGTCCAGTTGAAACTTTTTGCTCATGGGTATGCTGTGAGTGTTAGCAATCATAGAAGACAAAATGATGGTTGAGTATGTGGACTTGCCAAAAGGCTCCGACACGAGACCCTTCCTGAAAATATGATGAATTGTAGTTGCAAAGTTGACTGAGAACATAGTTTGTTGGTTTTCAATAAAGTTTATGCTTTATATTTCTTTGTTGTGATGAATTGTTACTTGTTCATGAGAAGTTATATGATGAAAGTATATGAATAAGTTTTATGATAGAGTTTGTTGTTGTTATGATAATAAGCATGATGCTACTATGTCCATATTTTCTTTTTATCGACACCTCTCACTCAACCCATGTGGACATGCTTTTCAATATCGGCTTTCGCTTGAGGACAAGCGAGGTCTAAGCTTGGGGGGTTGATACGTCCATTTTGCATCATGATTTCCTACTGTTATTTATAATGTTTTGGTAAATAATAATGCTTTAGGGAGTGATTCTAATGCATTTTCCCTCATAATATGCAAGGTTTACACAAAGAGGGAGAATACCGGCAGCTGGAATTTTGGACCTGAAAAAGCACATCAGAGATACCTATTATGCACTTCTCCAAATAAGCGACTTTACGGAGAATATTTTTGGATTCTATGAAAAATACTGGAGCAAATAACTACCGGAGGGGGCCACCCCGGTGGGCACAAGACACCAGGGCGCGCCAGGCCCCCCAGGCACACCCTGGTGGGTTGTGCCCTGCTCGGCCCACCTCCGGTGCCCATCTTCTGGTATACAAGGTCTTTTGACCTAGAAAAATTAAAGAGAGGACTTTCGAGATGGAACGCCGCCGTCTCGATGCGGAACTTGGGCAGGAGCACTTTTGCCCTCTGGCGAAGCGATTCCGCCGGGGGAACTTCCCTCCCGGAGGGGGAAATCGAAGCCATCGTCATCACCAACACCCCTCTCATCTTTGGGAGGCCAATCTTCATCAACATCTTCAACAACACCATCTCCTCTCAAACCCTATTTCATCTCTTGTGTTCAATCTTTGTACCGGAACCTCAGATTGGTACCTGTGGGTGACTAGTAGTGTTGATTACATCTTGTAGTTGATTGCTATATGGTTTATTTGGTGGAAGATTATATGTTCAGATCCATTATGCTATTCAATACCCCTCTGATCTTGAGCATGAATATTATTTGTGAGTAGTTACCTTTGTTCTTGAGGTCACGGGAGAAGTCATGTTGCAAGTAATCATGTGAATTTGATATGTGTTCGATATTTTGATTATATGTATGTTGTGATTCCCTTAGTGGTGTCATGTGAACGTCGACTACATGACACTTCACCATCCTTGGGCCTAAGGGAATGCATTGTGGAGTATTTATTAGATGATGGGTTGCTAGAGTGACAGAAGCTTAAACCCTAGTTTATGCGCTACTTCGTAAGGGGCTGATTTGGATCCAAACGTTTAATGCTATGGTTAGATTTTATCTTAATACTTTTCTCGTAGTTGCGGATGCTTGGGAGGGGGTTAATCATAAGTGGGAGGCTGTTCAAGTAAGAACAACACCCAAGCACCGGTCCACCCACATATCAAATTATCAAAGTAGCGAACACAAATCAAACCAACATGATAAAAGTGACTAGACGAAATTCCCGTGTACCCTCAAGAACACTTTGCCTATTACTAGAGACTGTTCTGGCCTATCCTTTGCCACAAAAGGATTGGGCTACCTTGCTGCACTTTATTTACTATTACCTTTACTTGCTCGTTACCAATTATCTTGCTATCAAACTATCTGTAACCTACAATTTCAGTGCTTGCAGAAATTACCTTGCTGAAAACCGCTTGTCATTTCCTTCTGCTCCTCGTTGGGTTCGACACTCTTACTTATTGAAAGGACTACAATTGATCCCCTACACTTGTGGGTCATCAGGTATCTTATTTCTCAGTCCTGAAGATATGCAGGAGGCAAAGAAATGTATGAAGGAAAAAGGTATTAAAGTTGAGGATGTTAAGAATTTACCACCTATTGAAGAAATACATGGCCTTGACACACCACCACCTCAACAGGTGGTAAAGGTAAATTCTTTATTAAAGTTTGATGAAGGTGATATCCCTTACAATAAACATCCTAGTCAATGCTTATATGAGTTTGACAACTACATTAGGAAACAAGATCACTTCAATGCAAATGTTCTGAAACAATTGAAATATAATTCTGATATGATTGCACGCTTGAGTGACTTGTTATTTAGAATCAGTAATGATGTTAGAGGTGTAGGAAAACATGCCTCTATGGTTCAAACCCAGTTAGAACAAGTTGCTAAATCTCAAAGAGAATTGCTTAATGAAATGAATAATAATATGAATGATTTTGCTGTTATAGTAGCGACTAGAGGAGGAAAGATGACTCGGGAACCACTTTATCCTGAAGGACACCCTAAAAGAATTGAACAAGACTCTGAAAGAATTAACACTGATGCACCTAGTCCTTCTAAAAAGAAAAGAAAAAGAAAAATGATAGGACTTTGCATACTTCTAGGGAACCTGAGATAGAAAAACCTCCTGAAGATAATAAGGATGTCTCTATTTCTGATGCTGAAACTCAGTCTGGTAATGAACATTCACATAGTGATAATGAAAATGATAATGATGATGTTCATGAAGATACTCAACCGAACAATGATAAAGAACCAGATAATGATGTTGAAATAGAACCTGCTGTTGATCTTGATAACCCACAACCTAGAAATAAACGATATGATAAAAGAGACTTTGTGGCTAGAAAACATGGTAAAGAAAGAGAGCCATGGGTTCAGAAACCCATGCCTTTTCCACCTAAACCATCTAAGAAAAAGGATGATGAAGAATTTGAACGCTTTGCTGAAATGATTAGGCCAGTCTTTTTGCGTACCTGCTTAACTGATATCTTAAAGATGGCCCCTTATGCAAAATACATGAAAGACATCATCTCTAATAAAAGAAAGATACCTGAAGCTGAAATCTCCACCATGCTTGCTAATTATTCTTTTAAGGATGGAGTACCTAAAAAACTTGGAGATCCTGTAATACCAACTATACCTTGCTCCATCAAAAGAAATTATGTCAAAACTGCTTTGTGTGATTTGGGAGCTGGTGTTAGTGTTATGCCTTTCTCTTTATATAAAAGACTTGATTTGAATACACTCACAGCTACTGAAATATCATTGCAAATGGCTGACAAATCAACTGCCATACCTATCGGTATTTGTGAGGATGTTCCCGTTGTTGTTGCAAATGTTACTATCTTAACAGACTTTGTTATTCTTGAGATGCCCGAGGATGACAACATGTCGATTATCCTTGGTAGACCCTTTTTGAATACTGCAGGGGCTGTTATTGATTGCAATAAAAGCAAAGTCACTTTTCATATCAATGGTAATGAGCATACGGTGCACTTTCCGAAGAAACAATTCCAAGTGAATGGTATAAATGTTATTGAAAAATCTTCGACACTCACTATTGGAAGTTTTCAACTACCTCTACCTACTGCCAAAAAAAATATGACATACTTATTGTTGGGGATATGCATATCCCCATTGAGGTAACTTAATGATTTACGAAAATTCTTCGGTTTCATGCTAATCGAAAGTGGTTGTTAATAAGACTTGATCAACCTTATTAATGGATACTTTTTGAGAGGTATGAAGTTGATGAATCTAGTAGGCACAACCTTCTGCTCCCACCTTTTGTTTTCTATTCTTCTTAGTCATATAAAATAAAATGCCATGTTTATCATGTTTTCTGATTTCTCTGTGCAATAAAAATGACCCAAAAATAAAAAGTTCTCAGAATGTCCTGAAAATTTAACACGATTTTTTTCTGAATATTTCTGAATTTCTGGTGCAAATAACATCAGAGGGGGTGCATCTGGTGTCCACGAGACACCAGGGCGCGTCAGCAACCCCAGGCGCACCCTGGTGGGTTGTGGTCCCCACGTGGGTCCCCTCACTTATCTCTTTAGCCCATTCCATCTCCTACCTCCAGAAAAAAAAATACCATAGCTCTCTCTCTCTCTCGTGTTCTTGCTCTCAAACCCGCGGATTTCAATCTCTTTGCTCGAAGCTCCATTTCCGAAATTGTTTTGGGGGATTGCTACTTGGTATGTGACTCCTCCGTTGCTCCAATTAGCTTTTGATTTAGTGGTTTATTTTTAGAATAATTAGCTACTCTTGGTGTTGTTGTAGATGGGCTTGCATGTTGAATTCTTAGAGTTCTAAGTAGTTTGAATGCTTAATATGGCCTCTAGGCATCCTTAGGAGTAGTTGCTATCAATCTAACGAAGTTTTGTTGATAAAAAATTTGGGACCCAAAATTTTTCAGAAATTTGTACGCACTCTTTGGAAGGAGTTCTTTGAGGAGAAAGTCCTCGGAGGCATCATCGAGTAGTGGCTCAATACGACGGTCTTATGTTGAGCCAAGTGCAAGCTCGATGCGGGATGCCGCTGATAACCCACAAGTATAGGGGATCGCAATAGTTTTCGAGGGTAGAGTATTCAACCCAAATTTATAGATTCGACACAAGGGGAGCCAAAGAATACTTGAGAGTATTAGCAGTTGAGTTGTCAATTCAACCACACTTGGAGATTAAATATCTGCAGCAAAGTGATCAGTAGCACAGTAATATGATAGTTTGATAGCAGTAGTGACAGTAACAGTAGCGGTAATAGTAGTAGCAATAGTTTTGTAGCAGTTGGAACAGCAGCAGCAGCAATAGTAACTTAGCAAGAACAATAAGTGAAAAGCTCGTAGGCACTGGATCGGTAACTCGTTGGATGATATTTGTCATGTAACAGTCCTAACCTAGGGCGATACAAAACTAGCTCAGTTCGTCAATGTAATGTAGGCATGTATTCCGTAAATAGTCATACATGCTTATGGAAAAGAACTTGCATGACATCTTTTGTCCTACCCTCCCGTGGCAGCGGGGTCCATAAGGAAATTAAGGGATATTAAGTCCTCCTTTTAATAGAGAACCGGAACAAAGCATTAACGCATGGTGAATACATGAACTCCTCAAACTACGGTCATCACCGCGAAGTATCCCAAATATTGTCACTATGGGGTTGACGGATCATAACACGTAATAGCTGCATATGACTAGGCAAGATCGGATCAAGAACATAGATATAATGCTAATAACATAAACGGTTCAGATCTGAAATCATGGCACTCGGGCCCTAGTGACAAGCATTAGGCATAACAAAGTCATAGCAACATCAATCTCAGAACATAATGGATACTAGTGATCAAGCCCTAACAAAACTAACTCGATTACATGATGAATCTCATCCAACTCCTCACCGACCAGCAAGCCTACGATGGAATTACTCACTCCCGGTGGGGAGCATCATGGAATTGGCGATGGAGAAAGGTTGGTGATGACGAAGACCAAAGATTCCCCTCTCCGGAGCCCCAAACGGGCTCCAGATCTGGCCTCCCGATGAAGAACAGGAGGTGGCGGTGGCTCCGTATCGTAAAACGCGATGAAACTTTCTCTCTGATTTTTTTCTCCGAAAATAGGAATTTATAGTGGCAGGATTAGGGTCAGTGGGGCCACGAGCTGGGCACAACCCAGCCTGGGCGCGCCCTGGTGGGTGATGCTCACCCTGCCCCTCCTCTTCGGTGGATTTTGGCTTTCGTTCCATTCCGAGAACTTTTATTTCTACACAAAAACAACACCATGGTAGTTCTGCTGAAAACAGCGTCAGTTCGGGTTAGTTCCATTCAAATCATGCAAATTAGAGTCCAAAACAAGGGCAAAAGGGTGAGGAAAAGTAGATACGTTGGAGATGTATCAACTCCCCCAAGCATAAACCTTTGCTTCTCCTCAAGCAATTCAGTTGATAAACTGAAAGTGATAAAGAAAAACTTTTATGAACTCTTTTGTTCTTGTTTACATATATATGCTTAAGTAGCACCCAAGTTTTTAGCAGAGATTATGACTAACCATGTCAACAATAACTCTTAGAAATTATATTAACTCATATCAATAACATAAGCAACTAGCGAGCAATAATAAGATATCTCAAACGCCAACACTTTGTCAAAACAATCATGATACAATATGACAATAGTGGTATCTCGCTAGCCCTTTCTGATACCGCAAAACATAAATGCAGAGCACCTCCAAAGTTCAAGCAGCGACTAAACATTGTAATTCATGGTAGAAAAGATCCAGTCATGCTGCACCCAACATCAACTATACACAATGCATGAGGATGACAATAATGCTCTCAGGTCTGGCGCTTGTTTGAGAAGGTGATGACTCAACATAAAAGTAAATAGATAGTCCCTTCGCAGAGGGAAGCATGGATTTGTAGTGGTGTCAGAGCTCAAAGTTTAAAGTAGAGATAGATATAATTTTGGGAGGTACACCCTTCCTGTCAACGTCACGACCAAGAGTTATCAATATCTTCCATGCTAAACAAATTAGCGGCGGTTCCCAAGCGGTAAAAGCAAAGGTTTATTCCCCCTCCACCAACAATCACACTCCACGGCTAGCCGCATCCACGGGTACCGTTCAAACCAATAACATTCCTGGGGGAGTTTTGTTTAATTATATTTTTGATTTTTGATTTCGGGACTGGGAATCCCTATTACCGCCCCTCTCGTGTAAGGACAAGTGAATAAACACTCATCATGAGAATAACCCGCTTAGCATGGAAGATACTGACCGCCCCCTGTCGCTCCATGAGCGGTCCAGGCACACAAAACAGATGTTTATTTGAATTTTTAGAGGTGGCACATGCAAATTTACTTTGGAACGGCAGGGTAATACCGCATATAGGTAGATATAGTGGACTCATCTGGCACAACTTGGTTTAAGGGTTTTGATGCAGAAGCAGTATTCCCACTTACTACAGGCGAAGGCTAGCAAATAGATTGAGAAGCAGCCAGCTAGAGAGCGAAGACGGTCATGAACATGCATTACATATAATCAACATTGAGTATTAGCATGAGTAGGATATGGACACCATGAACATAAATATCATGAAGGCTATGTTGGTTTTGATTCAACTACATGCGTGAACATGTGCCAAGTCAAGCCACTTGAAACATTCAGAGTAGGATACCATATCATCATACCGCATCACAACCATTTTAATGCATGTTGACACCCAAGATAAATCATTATCCACTCCTAGCTACTTAAGCATGGCATGAACAACTATAATCTCTAATGGTCATTGCAAACATGTTTGATCATAATGAGTTGAATCTAGGGATACTAGGTTAAACATATTTACAAAAACAAAAACAAGTTGAGTTCATACCCGCTTTTCTCTGTCACGGTCAATTCATCAAATGTCGTCATTATTGCCTTTCACTTGCACGACCGAGTGATAAGAAAATAATAATAGTGCAAGAATGCCGTGGACTAAGCTGGAATCTGCAAACATTTTATTCAAGAGGAGAAGACAAAGTAATATGGGCTCTTTGTTAGATAAACAATGATACAGATGAGAGCCACTCAACAATTTCATTGTGGTCTTCTCCTTGGTACGACTCAAACAAAAAGAAAATAATTTCAGAGAAACACACTGGAATATTTTTGGAGTTTTTGTTTTTTCTTGAAGAAAGCAAATTAAAGAGAAAAACAAAAATGAGAAAAACTATTTACACGGGAAAGCTCCCAACAAGTAAAAGAAGAAGCGAGAAATCTTTTTGGGTTTTCTTTTAATGCAACAATTAAACTAAGCTAGAAAGAAAAACTAAAAAGAAGCAAGAAATATATTTTTGGGTTTTTCTCAAAGTTTTTCAAACACACAAGAAGAAAGCAAGAAAATAAATTTAGCATGAATATTACAATGAAATAGTATGAACACTGACAACTGGAATGAAATGTGTGAACATGAATGTAATGTCGGTGGAAATACGTACTCCCCCAAGCTTAGGCTTTTGGCCTAGCTTGGTAATCACCATCCGTAGTAGCCGTCCGGTCCCAAGTTGTAGTGAGGTGGAGGCGGCACCTGGGCATCCCACCCCTGGGGCTCCTCCTCAGCAGCTGCTAAGTTGTTCCAGTAGGCTGTAATGTCATCTGGCATGATCCTGTATCCGTTCCTAGCAATAGAATCAAACAAAGCAGGTGCAGGCAACAGAATAACATCGCGTGTTTCCTTGCTGAATACTAGGTTGTAATGAATGTCACGGGGAGAATCAGTTACATCAAGGAATTCATGTTCCTGTAGTGACTTGTGATCAAGGTAAACTCAGGATAAAAGATAATCATGTGGGCGAAACTGCACCTTAAAGTGTCTCGTTAAGCGAGTAGCATAAATACCACCATGTATCTTTCCCTTGGTTTTGTTAAGATGTAAGCGTCGAGCAATAATAGCCCCCATACTAAAGGTGTGATCATCATAAAGTGCACGACGTAAAATAGCAAGGTCAGGGGCACTGAGTGCGCCGACCTTCTCCCTAGCGGTTAAACACTTAGCGATGACCAAAGCGAAATAATGTACTGAGGGAAACTGCAAGCTGGTAGCAGTGGCGCTCGACACGCCTCTATCCTCACCCACGGTTAAAGTGAGGAGAAAATCCTCAAACTCAGATGGCCTAGGTTCTCTCAAGTCCCCATCAGAAGGGATCAAGCATATGTTGCAGAAGTCAGTTAGCGGTATTTTGTAAGTTTCAGCATAAAGATTAAACTGCACTTCAGGAGGATTGTTTCTCCCTAGATAATAAAAGCCTTGCACAAAGGAATTTGTAAGGATGTGATATTGGTCACACTTAGCTGCAAGGAACTCGGTCAACCCAGTATTTGCAACAAACTAAGCGAACTCTTGATGGAACCCGGCCTCCTCCATGAAGGCATCATGCGGCCATTCACACGGCCGCACCTCCACCTTTCTTGGGGTGTGAAGGTCATTGTCCGATGATTCCCCAATGAATCCCTTGGCATTTTTCTTGGAGGAGAACTTCCTAAAGATTTGCATTTTATTCCTATGAAAATTCTGGAAATTTTCAGTCCACAAAAATTTTGTCAACAAAACTTTGTAAGATTGATAGCAACTACTCCTAAGCATGCATAGAGGCCATATTGAGCATTCAAACTACTTAGAACTCTAAGAATTCAACATGCAAGCTCATCTACAGCAGCACCAAGAGTAGCTAATTACTCTAAAAATAACCCACTAAATCAAAAACTAATTGGAGCAATGGAGTCACATACCAAGTAGCAATCCCTCCAAACAGTTTCAGAAACGGAGCTTCGAGCTAATAGATTGAAATCCGCGGGTTTGAGAGCAAGAACACGAGAATGGTGGCTATGGTGAATTTTTTCTGGAGGTAGGTGATGATGTGGGCTAAAGAGATAAGTGAGGGGGCCCACGTGGGGGCCACAACCCACCAGGGCGCGCCTGGGGGTGCTGGCGCGCCCTGGTGTCTTGTGGGCACCAGGTGCACCCCCTCTGTTATTATTTGCACCAAAAATTCAGAAATATTTGGGAAAAAATCGTGTTAAATTTTTAGGACATTCTGAGAACTTTTATTTTTGGGTCATTTTTTATTGCACGGTAAAAACAGAAAACAGGATAATCACGACATTTTATTTTATTTGACTAACTAAAACAAAAAATATAAGGTGGGAGCTGAGAGTTGTGCTTACTAGATTCATCGACTTCATACCTCTCAAAAATGATCCATTAATAAGGTTGATCAAGTCTTATTAACAACCACTTCCGATTGAAATGAAACCGAAGAACTTTCGTAGAACACTAAGTTACCTCAATGGGGATGTGCATATCCCCTACAATAAGTATATCATATTTCTTTTTGGCAGTAGGTAGAGGTAATTGGAAACTCCCAATAGTGATGGTCGGAGATTCTTCAATAACATTTATACCATTCACTTGGAATTGTTTCTTCGGAAAGTGCACCGTATGCTCATTACCATTGATATGAAAAGTGACTTTGCTTTTATTGCAATCAATAACAGCCCCTGCAGTATTCAAAAAGGGTCTACCAAGGATAATCGACGTGTTGTCGTCCTCGGGCATCTCAAGAATAACAAAGTCCGTTAAGATAGTAACGTTTGCAACAACAACGGGCACATCCTCACAAATACTGATAGGTATGGCAGTTGATTTGTCAGCCATTTGCAATGATATTTCAGTAGGTGTGAGTTTATTCAAATCAAGTCTTTTATATAAGGAGAAAGGCATAACACTAACACCGGCTCCCAAGTCACACAAAGCAGTTTTGACATAGTTTTTTTAATGGCACAAGGTATAGTTGGTATTCCCGGATCTCCAAGTTTTTTAGGTACTCCATCCTTAAAAGAATAATTAGCAAGCATGGTGGAGATTTCAGCTTCAGGTATCTTTCAGTGTAAATAGTTGTTCTCGTCTTTGTTTTTCCTTCTTTGATTTGCTTTCTTTAAGAAAAACCAACAACTCTAAAAAATATTTCAGTGTGTTTCTCTGAAATTCTTTTCCTTTTATTTGAGTCGTACCAAGGAGAAGACCACGATGAAAATGTTGAGTGGCTCTCATATGCATCATTGTTAATCTAACAAAGAGCCCAAATTACTTTTGTCTTCTCCTTTTGAATAAAATGCTTGTAGATTCCAGCTTAGTCCATGACACTCTTGCACTATTATTATTTTCATACCATTCGGTCGTGCAAGTGAAAGGCAATAATGACGATATTTGATGAAGTGACTGTGGCAGAGAGAATCGGGTATGAACTCAACTTGTTTTTGTTTTTGTAAATATGTTTAACCTAGTATCCATGATTCAGCATATTATGATCAAACATGTTTGCAATGACAATTAGAGATCATAGTTGCTCATGCCATGCTTAAGTAGCTAGGAGTGGATAATGATTTATCTTGGATGTCAACATGCATTAAAATGGTTGTGATGTAGTATGATGATATGGTATCCTCGTCTAAATGTTTCAAGTGGCTTGACTTGGCACATGTTCACGCATGTAGTTGAATCAAAACCAACATAGCCTCTACGATATTTATGTTCATGGTGTTCATATCCTACTCATGCTAGTATTCAAAGTTGATTATGCATAATGCATGTTCATGACCGTTTTCGCTCTCTAGCTGGCCACTTCTCAACCAATTTGCTAGCCTTCACCTGTACTAAGTTGGAATACTGCTTGTGCGTCAAAATCCTTAAACCAAAGTTATTCCAGATGAGTCCAAAAGTCTACCTATATGCGGTATTACCCTGCCGTTCCAAGTAAATTTGCATGTGCCACCTCTAAAATTTCAAATGAACATATGCTTTGTGTGCCTGGACCGCTCATGGAGCGACAGGGGGCGGTTAGTATCTTCCATGTTAAGCGGGTTATTATCATGATGAGTGTTTATTCACTCGTCCTTGCACGAGAGGGACTGTAATAGGGATTCCCAGTCCCGAAATCAAAAATTGAAAATAATTAAAAAAAACTCCCCCATGAATGTTGTTGGTATGGACGGTACCCGTGGATTCGGCTAGCCGTGGAGTGTGTTTGTTGGTGGAGGGGGGGGGGGTAAACCTTTACTTTTACCGCTTGGGAACCGCCGCTAATGTGTTTAGCATGGAAGATATTGATAACTCTTGGTCGTAACGTTGACAGGAAGGGTGCACCTCCCAAAATTATATTTATCTCTGATTTAAGCTTTGAGCTCTGGCACCTCTGCAAATCCCTGCTTCCCTCTGCGAAGGGACTATCTATTTACTTTTATGTTGAGTCATCACCTTCTCAAATAAGCGCCAGATCTGAGATCACTATTGTCATCCTCATGCATTGTGTATAGTTAATGTTGGATGCATCATGACTGGATCTTTTCTACCATGAATTACAATCTTTAGTCGCTGCTTGAACTTTGGAGGTGCTCTGCATTTATGTTTTGCGGTCTCGGAAAGGGCTAGCGAGATACCACTGTTGTCATATTATATCATGATTGTTTTGACAAAGTGTTTGCATTTGAGATATTTTATTATTACTCTCTAGTTGATTATGCCATTGATACGAGTTAATATAATTTCTAAGAGTTATTGTTGACATGGTTAGTCATAATCCTTGCTGAAAACCTGGGTGCTACTTAAGCATATGTATGTAAACAAGAACAAAAGAGTTCGTAAAAGTTTTTCTTTATCACTTTTAGTTTGTCAACTGGATTGCTTGAGGACAAGCAATGTGTTAAGCTTGGGGGAGTTGATACGTCTCCATCGTATCTACTTTTCCTAACGCTTTTGCTCTTGTTTTGGTCTCTAATTTGCATGATTTGAATGAAAATAACCCGGACTGACGCTGTTTTCAGCAGAACTACCATGGTGTTGTTTTTGTGCAGAATAAAAAGTTCTAGGAATTGGACAAAACTTTTTGGAGAATTATTTTACAATAAATAAAAAATATTGGAGCCAAGAACCACCGGAGGGGGTGCCTTGGCTGGGCACAATACACCAGGGCGCGCCACCCCCTCCAGGCGCGCCCTGGTGGGTTGTGGTCACCTCGTGGCCCCCCTGACCCTAATTCCAACTCCATAAATACCTATTTTCGGAGAAAAAAAAATAGGTGAGGAAGTTTGATCGCGTTTCACGAGACGAAGCCGCCGCCACCTCCTGTTCTTCATCGGGAGGTCAGATCTAGAGTCCGTTTGGGGCTCCGGAGAGGGATATCTTCAGTCTTCGTCATCACCAACCCTCCTTCATCGCCAATTCCATGATGCTCCCCACCGGGAGTGAGTAATTCCTTCGTAGGCTTGCTGGTCGGTGAGGAGTTGGATGAGATTCATCATGTAATCGAGTTGGTTTTGTTAGGGCTTGATCACTAGTATCCATTATGTTCTGAGATTGATGTTGCTATGACTTTGCTATGCCTAATGCTTGTCACTAGGGCCCGAGTGCCATGATTTCAGATCTGAACCGTTTATGTTATCAGCATTATATCTATGTTCTTGATCCGATCCTGCCTAGTCCTATGCACCTATTACGTGTTATGATCCGTCAACCCCATAGTGACAATATTTGGGATACTTCGTGGTGATGACCGTAGTTTGAGGAGTTCATGTATTCACCATGTGTTAATGCTTTGTTCCGGTTCTCTATTAAAAGGAGGCCTTAATATCCCTTAGTTTCCTTATGGACCCCGGTGCCACGGGAGGGTAGGACAAATGATGTCATGCAAGTTCTTTTCCATAAGCACGTATGACTATTTACGGAATACATGCCTACATTATATTTATGAACTGGAGCTAGTTCTGTGTCGCCCTAGGTTATGACTGTTATATGATGAATATCATCCAACGAATTCACCGATCCAATGCCTACGAGTTTTCCACATATTGTTCTTGCTAAGTTACTATTGCTATTGCTACTGTTCCAACTGCTACAAAATCATTGCTATCACTGTTACCGTTGCTACTACTGTTACTACTGCTATCAGACTATCATATTACTGTGCTACTGATCACTCTGCTACAGATATTTAATCTCCAGGTGTGGTTGAATTGACAACTCAACTGCTAATACTTGCAAATATTCTTTGGCTCCCCTTGTGTCGAATCTATAAATTTGGGTTGAATACTCTACCCTCGAAAACTGTTGTGATCCCCTATACTTGTGGGTTATCAATCATGGGATTGGAATCGCTTGAAGCTAGAAATGCATCAGAAGTTTTATCCTATGCATCTAGTCCATCGTGATCAGAAATTTATTTATAATTGTTGGCCTTGTGATTAAGAAAGTATCGCTCAAGCTTGGGGGAGGCTTAAATCTATGATGCACACTTGCCTCAACCATGAGCTCTCAAGAGAAATGATTATACAAAAAAATTATGCTCGGCTTTCTCATGATGATCAAGTATTACTCGATTCTTGTGCTACTGGTTCCTATATGAAGAGGACTATTGAATTTAAATGGGATCTTCTGGAAAGAATTAAATGCAACTCCGAAGATTGGGAACTCGACAAAGGTAAAGAGTCAGGTATAAATCTTAATTTTGATTGTGTTAAATCTTTTATGAAGACTAATGCTTTCCATGAGTTTAGCAATAAATATAGTCTTGACTCTAAGATAGTAGCTACTTTCTGTGAATCATTTGCTACTCATGTTGATCTCCCCAATGAGAAGTGGTTTAAATATCATCCACCCATTGAAAAACCATTAGAGGAACCTGTTAAAATCAAGAAGGAAGAAATAATTGTTAGCC
Source organism: Elymus sibiricus (assembly GCA_039707655.1). Taxonomy (NCBI): domain Eukaryota; kingdom Viridiplantae; phylum Streptophyta; class Magnoliopsida; order Poales; family Poaceae; genus Elymus; species Elymus sibiricus. The sequence continues at coordinate 56,851,340 of CM077673.1, forward strand.
ACGTTGATCCAGTTGTTCCTACTACTTACATTGAGAAACCTCATTTTCCTGTTAGAATTAGGGAACATGCTAAAGCTACAACTGTGGTTAATAAAAGTCATGTTAGGACACCTAAACCTTCTGAACAAATAAATGTTGAGCTTAATGTTGCTATGGTTAAAGATCTCCTAGTGGATAATATTGATGGTCAGGTTATTTACTTCTGTGATGAAGCTGCTCGAATTGCAAAACCTGTTAGAAACGAGCGGGGCGAGCTCAATAAAAACAAACCAGTTGTTGCCATGCCGGTTATTTCAGTTAAAATTGGAGATCATTGTTATCATGGCTTGTGTGACATTGGTGCTAGTGTTTGTGCTATACCTTTTACCTTATATCAAGAAATTATGCATGACATAGCACCCTATGAGATTGAAGATATTGATGTTACTATTAAACTTCCAAACAGAGATACTATTACACCACTTGGGATTGTTAGAGATGTTGAAGTCTTGTGTGGAAAGTCAAGTACCCAACAGATTTCTTAGTACTTGGTTCAGAACAAGATAGCTTTTGTCCCATTATATTTGGTAGACCTTTCTTGGATACTGTTAATGCTTAAACTAATTGTGTTACTAAGAAGGTCAAAGTAAGCTTTGGTGATGTGTCTCATGAATTTAATTTCTCTAAGTTTGGTAGACAACCACATGAAAAAGAATTGCCTAGTAAGGATGAAATAATTGGTCTTGCTTCTATTGTCGTACCTCCTACTGATCCGCTAGAACAATATTTGCTAGACCACGAAAATGATATGCATATGAATGAAAGAAATGAAATAGATGGTATATTTCTTAGACAAACACCTATACTTAAACAGAACTTACCAGTTGATATTTTAGGGGATCCTCCTCCACCCAAGGGAGATCCCGTGTTTGAGCTAAAGACATTACCTGATACTTTAAAATATGCTTATCTTGATGAAAAGAAGATATATCATGTTATTATCAATGCTAGCCTCTCAGAGCATGAAGAAAAGAGAATACTTAAAACTCTGAAGAAGCACAAGGCTGCTGTTGGATATACTCTTGATGATCTTAAGGGCATAAGCCCCACTCTATGTTATCACAAGATTAATATGGAACCGGATGCTAAACCTGTCGTTGATCATCAACGCCGTCTAAATCCTAAGATGAAGGAAGTGGTAAGAACTGAGATACTAAAGCTTCTGGAAGCTGGTATAATTTGTCATATTGCTGATAGTAGATGGGTAAGTCATGTTCATTATGTTCCTAAGAAAGGAGGTATAACTGTTGTCCCTAATGATAAAAATGAACTTATTCCACAAAGGATCGTAACTGGTTATAGGATGGTAATTGATTTCAGGAAATTCAATAAAGCTACTAGGAAAGATCATTACCCCTTGCCTTTTATTGATAAAATGTTAGAGAGACTATCTAAGCACACACACTTTTGTTTTCTTGATGGATACTCTGGTTTCTCTCAAATACCTTTGTCAAAAGAGGACCAAGAGAAAACTACCTTTACATGCCCTTTTGGAACATATGCTTATAGGCGTATGCCTTTTGGTTTATGCAATGCACCTGCTACCTTTCAAAGATGTATGAATGCTATATTCTCTGATTTTTGTGAAAAGATTGTTGAGGTTTTCATGGATGATTTTTCTGTTTACGGGACTTCTTTTGATGATTGCTTGAGTGACCTTGATCGAGTTTAGCAGAGATGTGAAGAAACTAATCTTGTCTTGAATTGGGAGAAGTGCCAGTTTATGGTGAATGAAGGTATAGTACTTGGGCATAAAATTTCTGAACGAGGCATTGAGGTGGACAAAGCTAAAGTTGGCAATAGAGAAAATGCCATGCCCTAAAGATATCAAAGGTATAAGAAGTTTCCTTGGTCATCCTGGTTTCTATATGTGTTTCATTAAAGATTTCTCAAAGATTTCTAGGCCACTAACTAATCTTGTTCAAAAACATATTCCCTTTGTTTTTTATGGTGATTGTGTAGAAGCCTTTGAAATGCTTAAGAAAGCCTTGATTTCTGCACCTATTGTCCAACCACCTGATTGGAATTTACCATTTGAAATTATGTGTGATGCTAGTGATTATGTTGTTGGTGCTGTTCTAGGGCAAAGAGTAGACAAGAAATTGAATGTTATTCATTATGCTAGTAAGACCCTAGACACCGCTCAAAGAAATTATGCTACTACTGAGAAGGAATTTTTAGCAGTTGTGTTTGCATGTGATAAGTTTAGACCTTATATCGTTGATTCCAAAATAACTATTCATACTGATCATGCTGCTATTAAAAACTTCTGGAAAAGAAAGATGCTAAGCCTAGACTTATTAGGTGGGTGCTCTTACTTCAAGAATTTGACTTGCATATCTTTGATAGGAAGAGAGTTGAAAACCCTGTAGCAGATAACTTGTCTAGGATGGAAAATGTTCTTGATGACTGATACGTGTCCAACATATCTATAATTTTTGCTTGTTCCATGCTGTTATATTATCATTCTTGGATGTTTTACAATCATTTTATAGCAACTTTATATCATTTTTTGGGACTAACCTATTGACATAGTGCCAAAGTGCCAGTTGCTATTTTTGCTTGTTTTTTACTTCGTAGAAAATCAATACCAAACGGAGTCCAATTGCGACGAAACTTTTTGGAGATTTTTTCTAGACCAGAGGACACCCAGTGGGCCAAAGAAGTGCCGGAGAGGTGGGCCGTGGAGACCACAACCCACCAGGGCGCGCCAGGGGGGCCCGACGCGCCCTGATGGGTTGTGCCCTCCTCGGGGCCCCTCTCCACCGCCTCCGATGCCTATAAATTCCCAAATATTAGGAAACCCCCAAGAATAAACCTAGACTCTCCGCTCCGCCGCCGCAACTCTCTGTATTGACGAAAACCAATCTGGAGACGTTCCAGTACCCTGACGGAGAGGGGAATCCATCTCCGGTGGCCATCTTCATCATCCCGGCGGAGGCCATGATGAGGAGGGAGTAGTCCACCCTCGGGGCTGAGGGTATGTACCAGTAGCTATGTGTTCAATCTCTCTCTCTCGTGTTCTTGAGATGTCACGATCTTGATGTATCACGGGCTTTGTTAATATAGTCGGATCATATGATGTGTTTCCCTCTCTATCTAGTTGTGATGAATTGAGTTTTCCCTTTGAGATTTCGTTATCGGATTTAATACTTTTATGGATTTGAGATCACTTGATATATGTCTTGCATGCGGATACCTGTGGTGACAATGGGGTGTTCTATTGATTCACTTGATATATGTTTTGGTACTCAACTTGCGGATTCCCGCGGTGACATTGGGGTAATCTATGCATAGGGGTTGATACACGTTCTTGTCCTACTTTCTCCGATAGAAATCTTGGGGGCACTCTTTGAGGTTCTTTGTGTGGATTGAGTATTATGAATCTGAAATTGTTTGATGCGTATCGTATAATTAACTCATGGATACTTGTGGTGACATTGGAGTATCTAGCTGACATTAGAGTTGGTTGATGCGTATCATATGGTGTTATTCTAGTACGAACTCTTAGATAGATCGAACGGAAAGGATAACTTGATGTTATCTTAGTACGAACTCTTAAATAGATCGATCGGAAAGAATAACTTTAAGGTGGTTTCGTACCCTACAAACAATTTCTTCTTATGTTCTCCGCTAGATAAGAACTTTGGAGTGATTCTTCGTTGCACGTTGAGGGATGGTTATGTGATCCAATTATATTAGCATTGTTGAGAGATTGCACTAGCGAAAGTACGGACCCTAGGCCTTGTTTTCAAGCATTGCAATACCGTTTGTGCTCACTTTTGTTACTTGCTACCTTGCTGTTTTTATATTTTCAGATTATAAAAACCTATATCTACCATCCATATTGCATGTGTATCACCATCTCTTCACCGAACTAGTGCACCTATACAATTTGCCATTATATTGGGTGTGTTGGGGACACAGGAGATTTCTTGTATTTGATTATAGAGTTGTTTGAGAGAGACCATCTTCATCCTACACCTCCCACGGATTGATAAACCTTAGGTCATCCACTTGAGGGAAAATTGCTACTGTCCTACAAAACTCTGCGCTTGGAGGCCCAACAAAGTCTACAAGAATAAAGTTGCGTAGTAGACATCAAGCTCTTTTCTGGCGCGTTTGTTGGGGAGGTGAGTGCTTGAAGGTATATCTTTAGATCTTGCAATTAAATCTTTTAGTTTCTTGTTTTATCACTAGTTTGGTTTTATAAAAGAAAACTACAAAAATGGAGTTTAGGTTGCATCATTTGTTTCGTCTTTATAATGTCTTTCGTGAAAATAAGGATTCCGAAAATTGTGCTCAATTGGTAGAGGAAGAAATTATGAAAATACGCAATGAGAATTCCTTGAATGATGAGCATGATTGCAATGTTGTTAGTATGAATTCTATAAATATGCAAAATACTAATGATGATTGCACTAGTCATGATAAAAATGTTTCTTATAAGCATGTCAATTTTTGTGGAGTGCATAAAGTTTGTGACGTGCCTTATAGGGATGATAGATTTTGTAAGAAGCATAAAGATGATAGAACCAATTTTTTGCTCAAAGTGATAGATGAGTTTGCTACAAAATTATGTTCTCTTTGTCCTATTACTTGTGAACTTTGCAATAAAGTTGGTCATCTTAATTTCCAATGCATACTTTTTCATGATCAAATCATGGCCAAATATTGTAATGACTTGATCACCCTTGAACTTTATGATGAGCTTTCTCTATTTTTGGGGAGTGAAGAATTGACACATAAAAATAGTTGGTTTGAAGTATTCATTCTCACGGACGACATTGAAACTAATCTAAAAAATATCTATATGTTTTGCATGGTAAATTGCAATGAGAATGCTTATATTGCCAACTATAGAAAGATGGGAAAACCAATAGAATATAAAAGGAATACTAATGAAAGGGTAAATATTTCCACTTTCCCTCCTATTGTCTCTCATGATGTAATAGGTGACGAGGAGGAGCTCCCTATTCAACCAATCTCATCAATAAGAAGCTCGAAAAAATTAATTAAACCCACACACGATGTGGTGAAGAAGAAGAAAAGAAGAAAGAGTAGAGGTAAAAAGGTATATCTTCCAAATGATGTTGCTCCTATTATTGTTGTGCCTCACGAGGATGAATCAATAATAATTGTGGAAGATGATACACTTGATGATGATTTTGTTATGCCAATTGCTTGTTGTGATGACTATGATTGGGAAGATAATGATACTACTTATAATCTTGAAAATCTTTTTGGCACCAACTTGGTAAATTATGATGATAATAATTGTTATACTATTGGTGTTATTCATACTATTAATGATGAGAGTGATTATGCTTATGATATGCCAAGCCACAAGCTTGGGGATGCTATGTTTGATGAGAATGCCATGTTTGAGAATTTATTTGCTGCAATTAATGTTTGTCCCAAGCTTGGGGATGCTATGCTTAATGAAGATGATCTTTTTAGTTCCCCTACTTTGAATGATAAAATTTGTTATGATGATTTCATGCCTCCTATTTATGATGATTGTGATATTTATGAAAGTGGATTTGGAGAGGTCGTGACTTTATTTAGTAATGATTCCACTATTTCACAAGAGGTTTCACTTGACTATGATGAGAACAAAGTTGCTACTTATGATGATTATTGTGATGATACTTATGTTATAAAAAGTAGTGATAATTATTGTCATGATTTTGAATACCCTTTTACTGAACATTACTCTTTTAATGTGGAGACAATTTATAGTATTCAAGTTTCATTTGATGCTCCCACTATTATGAATGAGAAGAAATATGCTTATGTGGAGAGTAATAAATTTTCTATGCTTGTAGATCATGAAAAGAATGCTTTATGCGATAGTTATATTGTGAACTTCCTTCATGATGCTACTGAAAATTATTATGAGGGAGGAACATATGCTTGTAGGAATTGCAATAATATCAAGTTTCCTCTCTATGTTTTCAAAGTTTTGAAGTTATGCTTGTTTTGCCTTCCTATGCTAGTTGATTCTTGCTCCCATAAATTGTTTGCTCACAAAATCCCTATGCATAGGAAGTGGGTTAGACTTAAATGTGCTTGTCATGTGATCCATGATGCTCTTTTGCATGTTTCAAATACTATTCCTATGTGAGCATCATTGAGATTTCGTTATCGGATTGAATACTTTTATGGATTTGAGAGCACTTGATATATGTCTTGCATGCGAATACCCGTGGTGACAATGGGGTGTTCTATTGATTCACTTGATATATGTTTTGGTACTCAACTTGAGGATTCCCGCGGTGACAATTGGATAATCTATGCATAGGGGTTGTTACACGTTCTTGTCCTACTTTCTCCGATAGAAATCTTGGGGGCACTCTTTGAGGTTCTTTGTGTGGATTGAGTATTATGAATCTGAAATTGTTTGATGCGTATCGTATACTTAACTCATGGATACTTGTGGTGACATTGGAGTATCTAGGTGACATTAGAGTTGGTTGATGCGTATCATATGGTGTTATTCTAGTACGAACTCTTAGATAGATCGAACGGAAAGGATAACTTGATGTTATCTTAGTACGAACTCTTGAATAGATCGATCGGAAAGAATAAATTTAAGGTGGTTTCGTACCCTACAAACAATTTCTTCTTATGTTCTCCGCTAGATAAGAACTTTGGAGTGATTCTTCGTTGCACGTTGAGGGATGGTTATGTGATCCAATTATATTAGCATTGTTGAGAGATTGCACTAGCGAAAGTATGGACCCTAGGCCTTGTTTTCAAGCATTGCAATACCGTTTGTGCTCACTTTTGTTACTTGCTACCTTGCTGTTTTTATATTTTCAGATTATAAAAACCTATATCTACCATCCATATTGCACTTGTATCACCATCTCTTCGCCGAACTAGTGCACCTATACAATTTGCCATTGTATTGGGTGTGTTGGGGACACAAGATATTTCTTGTATTTGATTGCAGGGTTGTTTCAGAGAGACCATCTTCATCCTACACCTCCCACGGATTGATAAACCTTAGGTCATCCACTTGAGGGAAAATTTCTACAGTCCTACAAAACTCTCCGCTTGGAGGCCCAACAAAGTCTACAAGAATAAAGTTGCGTAGTAGACATCAATGACCCACTGCCTATTGATGATAATTTTCCTGATGAGCAACTTGTTGTTATAAATACTTCACGTAGTACTCCTTGGTATGTGGATTATGCTAACTACATTGTTGCTAAATATATTCCACCTAGCTTCACCTATCAACAAAAGAAAAAATTCTTTTATGATTTACGACATTACTTTTGGGATGACCCATTGACGTGGCTTGAGACTGCGTTGGTATTTCCCCAAGAGGAAGGGATGATGCAGCATAGCGACGGTAAGTATTTCCCTCAGTTATGAAACCAAGGTATCGAACCAGTAGGAGGATCACCAACACAACGTAAACAGCACCTGCACACAAAGAACAAATACTTGCAACCCGACGCGAAAGAGAGGTTGTCAATCTCTCTACGGTAAAAAGATAGATTAGGATAAGATAGATTGGATAGATAGATCTCCCAAGAGCGCAAAATAAAAGAGGAAAATTTAAAGTGCAGCAAGGTATTTTTGGGTTTTTGGAATAATAGATCTGAAAACAAAAGCGGCAAAAATATAGATCGGAAAGCAATATGTTGGAAAAGTAGACCCGGGAGCCGTAGGTTTCACTAGTGGCTTCTCTCATGAGTATAGCACACAGTGGGTGAACAAATTACTGTTGGGCAATTGATAGAAGATCAAATAATCATGACGATATCCAAGGCATTGATCATTATATAGGCATCACGTCCAAGATTAGTAGACCGAAACGATTCTGCATCTACTACTATTACTCCACACATCGACCGCTATCCAGCATGCATTGATGTCTACTACGCAACCGTCTTCTTGTAGACTCGTGTTGGGCCTCCAAGCGTAGAGTTTTGTAGGACAGTAGCAAATTTCCCTCAAGTGGATGACCTAAGGTTTATCAATCCGTGGGAGGCGTAGGATGAAGATGGTCTCTCTCAAACAACCCTGCAACCAAATAACAAAGAGTCTCTTGTGTCCCCAACACACCCAATACAATGGTAAATTGTATAGGTGCACTAGTTCGGCGAAGAGATGGTGATACAAGTGTAATATGGATGGTAGATATAGGTTTTTGTAATCTGAAAATATAAAAACAGCAAGGTAGCAAGTAACAAAAGTGAGCAAAAACGGTATTGCAATGCTTGAAAACAAGGCCTAGGGTTCATACTTTCACTAGTGCAAGTTCTCTCAACAATACTGACATAGTTGAATCATATGTAAATCCCTCACGTGCGACAAAGAGTTCACTCCAAAGTCACAAATAGCGGAGAACAAACGAAGAAATTATTGTAGGGTACGAAACCACCTCAAAGTTATCTTTTCCGATCAATCGTATGAGCTATCCCTATAAGTGTCACGAACAGCCCTAGAGTTCGTACTAAAATAACACCTTAAGATACACATCAACCAAAACCCTAATGTCACCTAGATACTCCAATGTCACCACGAGTACCCATGGGCTTGATTATACGATATGCATCACACAATTTCAGATTCATCATGTTCAATCCAACACAAAGAACTTCAAAGAGTGCCCCAAAGTTTCTACCGGAGAGTCAAGACAAAAACATGTGCCAACCCCTATGCATAGATTCCCAAGGTCACGGAACCCGCAAGTTGATCACCAAAACATACATCAAGTGGATCAATAGAACATCCCATTGCCACCACGGATATCCCATCGCAAGACATACATCAAGTGTTCTCAAATCCTTAAAGACTCAATCCGATAAGTAAACTTCAAAGGGAAAACTCAATTCATCACAAGAAGATAGAGAGGGGAAAACTCCATATGATTCATCTATATCAATAAAGCTCACGGTACATCAAGATCATGCCATCTCAAGAACACGAGAGAGAGAGATCAAACACATAGCTACTGGTACATACCCTCAGCCCCGAGGGTGAACTACTCCCTCCTCGTCATGGAGACCGCCGGGATGATGAAGATGGCCTCCGGTGATGGTTTCCCCCTCCGACAGGGTGCCAGAACGGGCTCCCGATTGGTTTTTCGTGGCTACAGAGGCTTACGGCGGCGGAACTCCCGATCTAGGTTTCTTTCTGGGGTTTTGGTATTTATAGGAATTTTTGGCGTCGGTCTCACGTCAAGGGGACTCCTGAGGGGCCCACAAGCCAGGGGGGCGCGCCCCCTAGGCTTGTTGCTGCCTCGGGACTCCTCTCCGGTATCTTTTTGCTCCAGTATTTTTTATATTTTCCAAAAATATTCTCCGTAAATTTTCAGCCCATTCCGAGAACTTTTATTTCTGCACAAAAAACGACACCATGGTAGTTCTGCTGAAAACAGCGTCAGTCCGGGTTAGTTCTAATAAAATCATACCAAAATCATATAAAATTATTGTAAACATGGCATGAATACTTCATAAATTATATATATGTTGGAGACATATCAGCATCCCCAAGCTTAATTCCTGCTCGTCCTCGAGTATGTAAATGATAAAAAAATAATTTATGAAGTGTGAATGCTAGCAAGTGCACAAGTTTGATCAATGATAATTCCAATCACTTTTTCTAGCATCAATATAAACCATAAACAGTAGCTCATCTCATAAAACTTCTCATGATCAAGTAACAAGCTATTCACATGTTAAAGTATAGACCAGAAAGTTTCTTGAAAACTAACAAATCATATTCCTAGTCATCGAACAATTGCAATTCATCTTATTTTCAGGAAGGGTGTATGTAAGAGATTTGATTTAGCAAATTCCACATACTCAACTATCATATAGTCTTCCATGATTATTGACACTCAAAGCATATTTTTAGAACAAATAGCATCCATCGAACACAGAGAAAGATAGGGGCTTAATGTTTCGCCTCCCAACTTATTTATCATATAGATAATTGTCAACAATAATAATTCATGATCAAATATATTTGTGTGGATATATATGTCTAGATCATTCCCCAACACATGACGCTTGCCAAGAGAAAAAGGCGAAATATAGGAAGTGGTGAAGATCACCATGACTCTTGCATAAAGGTAAGTACTAGAAAGTAAAAGATAGACCCTTCGCAGAGGGAAGCATTGATTTGCAGAGGTGCCAGAGCTCGAGCTTTTTAAAACAGGGATGAATAATAATTTTGAGCGGTATGCTTTCATTGTCAACATAACAACCGAGAGATCTCGGTATCTTCCATGCTAGATACATTATAGGCGGTCCCCAAATAGAATGGTAAAGTCTTTACTCCCCCTCCACCAATCAATCACACTCCACGGCGAGCCGAATCCACGGGTACCGTCCATACAAACAACAATCCTGGGGGAGTTCTGTTTCATTATATTTTGATTTGATTTTTGAGCATGGAACTGGGCATCCCGAATACCAGCCACTTTCTCGTGAATGATAGTGAATCAACACATATCGTGAGAATAACCCACCTAGCATGGAAGATACTGACAGCCCCTAGTCACTATATGAGCGATTCGGGCATACAAAACAGAATATTATTTGAAGGTTTAGAGTTTGGCACATGCAAATTTACTTGGAACGGCAGGTAAATACCGCATATAGGTAGGTATGGTGGACTCTCATGGCAAAACTGGTTTAAGGGTGTTTGGATGCACAAGTAGTATTTCTACTTGGTGCGGAAGTTTTGGCTAGTATGAGGTGGAAGCAAGCACCACATGTTGGAGGATCCATAACAAAGATAACTCATTAAGTTGTCTTCCTTGTCCAATTTTAACTAATTTGCTCGAGTTTGAAAATAATTAATGAGCTCACAATCATAGAAGATGTCCAAGATAGTATATTTATGTGTGGTATCTCTCTTCCTTCAATATTCTTTCATGAATTGTTCAAGTGACCAATGCGCTGTTTGCTAACTTTCAATAAATTTTACCACCTATACTTATTATGTGTGAAGTCATTACACCCCATGGGATAAGTATATGAAGCATATTTAATTTCAGATTTATGATATTCAATTCATTCAACCATTTACTCATAGGATAAAAGTGAAGCACAAGAGTGAATGACAAACTACTCCAAAAAGATATAAGTGAAGATCAATGCGTAGTCAACAATTAAATAACTATGTGAAGACTCTCTCATCTAAGAATTTCAGATCTTAAGTATTTTATTAAACAGCAAGCAAAATAAAAATAGCACTCCAAGAATAGCACGCATCATGTGAACGAATAAAAATTTAGGCTCAACATAGGCTAACCGATAATTGTTGATGAAGAGAGGTGGGATGCGTAGCATCCCCAAGCTTAGATGCTTGAGACTTCTTGAAATATTTACTTGGGGTGCCTTGGGCATCCCCAAGCTTGAGCTTTTTTATCTCGTTCAATCCTCTCATATCATGGTTTCACCTATTCTCAAAAACTTCATCCACACAAAACTCGAAAAGAATTCGTGAGATAGGTTAGTACACATAATAATAAATCAACTCTTTATGTACTGCAAAGACAAGTTGCACAATAATTTTCAAACATCATCTACTGTTTACTATCATCTCCACAATTTATATCTACCAATATAGGCTATGGAAACTATAAGATAAGTAGATAACGAAACTGTGACAGCAATCTGTCCAAACAGAACAGTCTGTAGAAATTTATGAAAACAGTGTACTTCTGTAACTCAAAAAATTATGAAAATTTAGGAAATGCTAAATAATTTATATGAAAATACTGTGTAAAATTTTCATAAACTTTCCACGTTCCAGTAAAATATGAAAATTCAAACACTACAGCAAAAGTTTCTGTTTTTACACAGCACACATCAAACATGCAATGCAAGCATCCTAAAGGCAATTCTTGGAACTTTTTATTGAAAAACAAGATTATAAATAACACATAACATAAAATAACAAAATAAAATGATGCTCCAAGGAAAAGACATATTATGTGACGAATAAAAATATAGCTCTAAGTAAGATATACCGATAGTGTTGAAGACGAAAGAGGGGATGCCTTCCGGGGCATCCCCAAGCTTAGGCGCTTGAGTCTTCCTTGGATATTACCTTGGGGGTGCCTTGGGCATCCCCAAGCTTAGTTTCTTGTCACTCCTTATTCTCCTCATATCGGTGTCTCACCCTATGAAAACTGTGTAAAGATTTCAGATCATTATCACGCTCCAGTAAAAAGTGAAAATTCCTGTACTGGAGTCAAAAGTTTCTGTTTTGGTTCAGCATCAATTCTACTCATCTTGTGAGTCATCCCAAAGGCTTTACTTGGCACTTTATTGAAATAAAAGACACAAACATGATTAATACAGTAGCTTAATTATGTGAACACACAAAAACAGAAAGGAAAAGTGTTGGGTTGTCTCCCAACAAGTGCTTTTCTTTAATGCCTTTTAGCTAGGCAAGATGATTTCAATGATGCTCACATAAGAATAGTAATTGAAACATGCAAGAGAGCATCATGAATCTCATGACAAGCACATTTAAGTCTAACCCACTTCCTATGCATAGGGATTTTGTGAGCAAACAATTTATGGGAGCAAGAATCAACTAGCATAGGAAGGCAAAACAAGCATAACTTCAAGATTTTGAACACATAGAGAGGAAACTTGATATTATTGCAATTCCTACAAGCATATACTCTTCCCTCAAAATAATTTTCAGTAGCATCATGAATGAATTCAACAATATAACTATCACATAGAGCATTCTTTTCATGATTCATAAGCATAGAAATTTTACTACTCACCACATAAGCAAATTTATTCTCATCAATAGTAGTGGGAGCAAACTCAACAAAATAACTATCATGTGAAGCATAATCCAATTGAAAATTAAAATCATGATGATAAGTTTCATGGTTATCATTATTCTTTATAGCATACATGTCATCACAATAATCATCATAAATAGGAGGCATGCTTTCATCATAATATATTTGCTCATCAAAACTTGGGGGACTAAACATATCATCTTCATCAAACATAGCATCCCCAAGCTTGTAGCTTTGCATATCATTAGCATCATGAATATTCAAGGAATTCATACTAACAACATTGCAATCATGCTCATCACTCAAAGATTTAGTGCCAAACATTTTAATAACTTCTTCTTCTAACACTTGAGCACAATTTTCCTTTCCATCATTTTCACGAAAGACATTAAAAAGATGAAGTATATGAGGCAACCTCAATTCCATATTTTTTGTAGTTTTCTTTTATAGACTAAACTAGTGATAAAACAAGAAACTAAAAGATTCAATTGCAAGATATAAAGATATACCTTCAAGCACTCACCTCCCCGGCAACGGCGCCAGAAAAGAGCTTGATGTCTACTACGCAACCTTCTTCTTGTAGACTCGTGTTGGGCCTCCAAGCGCAGAGTTTTGTAGGACAGTAGCAAATTTCCCTCAAGTGGATGACCTAAGGTTTATCAATCCGTGGGAGGCGTAGGATGAAGATGGTCTCTCTCAAACAACCCTGCAACCAAATAACAAAGAGTCTCTTGTGTCCCCAACACACCCAATACAATGGTAAATTGTATAGGTGCACTAGTTCGGCGAAGAGATGGTGATACAAGTGTAATATGGATGGTAGATATAGGTTTTTGTAATCTGAAAATATAAAAACAGCAAGGTAGCAAGTAACAAAAGTGAGCAAAAACGGTATTGCAATGCTTGAAAACAAGGCCTAGGGTTCATACTTTCACTAGTGCAAGTTCTCTCAACAATACTGACATAGTTGAATCATATGTAAATCCCTCACGTGCGACAAAGAGTTCACTCCAAAGTCACAAATAGCGGAGAACAAACGAAGAAATTATTGTAGGGTACGAAACCACCTCAAAGTTATCTTTTCCGATCAATCGTATGAGCTATCCCTATAAGTGTCACGAACAGCCCTAGAGTTCGTACTAAAATAACACCTTAAGATACACATCAACCAAAACCCTAATGTCACCTAGATACTCCAATGTCACCATGAGTACCCATGGGCTTGATTATACGATATGCATCACACAATTTCAGATTCATCATGTTCAATCCAACACAAAGAACTTCAAAGAGTGCCCCAAAGTTTCTACCGGAGAGTCAAGACGAAAACATGTGCCAACCCCTATGCATAGATTCCCAAGGTCACGGAACCCGCAAGTTGATCACCAAAACATACATCAAGTGGATCAATAGAACATCCCATTGTCACCACGGATATCCCATTGCAGGACATACATCAAGTGTTCTCAAATCCTTAAAGACTCAATCCGATAAGTAAACTTCAAAGGGAAAACTCAATTCATCACAAGAAGATAGAGAGGGGAAAACTCCATATGATTCATCTATATCAATAAAGCTCGCGGTACATCAAGATCGTGCCATCTCAAGAACACGAGAGAGAGAGAGATCAAACACATAGCTACTGGTACATACCCTCAGCCCTGAGGGTGAACTACTCCCTCCTCGTCATGAAGACCGCCGGGATAATGAAGATGGCCTCCGGTGATGGTTTCCCCCTCCGGCAGGGTGCCGGAACGGGCTCCCGATTGGTTTTTCGTGGCTACAGAGGCTTGCGGCGGTGGAACTCCCGATCTAGGTTTCTTTCTGGGGGTTTTCGTATTTATAGGAATTTTTGGCGTCGGTCTCATGTCAAGGGGACTCCCGAGGGGCCCACAAGCCAGGGGGGTGCCCCCTTGGCTTGTGGCTGCCTCGGGACTCCTCTCCGGTATCTTTTTGCTCCAGTATTTTATATATTTTCCAAAAATATTCTCCGTAAATTTTCAGCCCATTCCGAGAACTTTTATTTCTGCGCAAAAAACGACACCATGGTAGTTCTACTGAAAACAGCGTCAGTCCGGGTTAGTTCTAATAAAATCATACCAAAATCATATAAAATTATTGTAAACATGGCATGAATACTTCATAAATTATAGATACGTTGGAGACGTATCATGCATCTAGTGTATTAAGTTCATGGAAAAATGGAGTAATGCAATAAGAACGGTGACATGATGTAGACAAGATCTATTCATGTAGGAATAGACCCCATCTTGTTATCCTTAATAGCAATGATACATGCGTGCCTCGCTGCCCCTTCTGTCACTGGGAGAGGACACCGCAAGATCGAACCCGTGACAAAGCACCTCTTCCCATGGCAAAAATATCGATCTAGTTGGCCTAACTAAACCAAAGATTCGAAGAAGAAATACGAGGCTATAAGTAATCATGCATATAAGAGATCAAAGAAGACTCAAATAATATTCATGGATAGAAACTGATCATGAACTCAAAATTCATCGGATCCCAACAAACACACCGCAAAATTTTACATCAAATAGATCTCCAAGAGACCATTATATTGAGAATCAAAAGAGAGAGAGGAAGCCATCTAGCTACTGCCTATGGACCCGTAGGTCTATGGTGGACTACTCACGCATCATCGGAGAGGCACCAATGAGGATGATGAACCCCTCCGTGATGGTGTTAGGTTGGATCTCGCGGTTCTGGAACTTGCGGCGGCTGGATGTATTTTCCGTCGACTCCTCTAGGGTTTCTAGAATATTTGGGAATTTATAGGCATCAGAGGCGGTGGAGGGGACTCCCGAGGCGGCCACAGCCCATCAGGGCGTGCCCGGGGCCCCTGGCGCGCCCTGGTGGGTTGTGGGCGGCCTGGGCTCCCTCCTGGTAACTTCTTTGGCCCACTGGCCTTCTTCTGGTCCAAAAAAAAACTACAAAAAGTTTTGTCGCGATTGGACTCCATTTGGTACTGATATTCTGCAAAGTAAAAAACAAGCAAAAACAACAACTGGCACTTTGGCACTATGTCAATAGTTTAGTCCCGTTTCGCAAAAAAAAGGTTAGTCCCAAAAAATGATATAAAGTTGATATAAAAAGATTGTAAAACATCCAAGAGATAATATAACAGCATGGAACAAGCAAAAACTATAGATACGTTGGAGACGTATCACCCACATCTTTATAAAGAAGGATTAGATGATGTTATTAGATGTTGCGTACCTAAACATGAACAAGGACAGGTCCTATGGAAGTGTCACTCTGAGGCTTGTGGAGGACACCATGCTGGTGACAGAACTGCACACAAGATATTACAATCCGATTTTTATTGGCCTACTCTTTTTAAAGATGCTTGTAAGTATGTCATTTATTGTGATGAATGTCAAAGAATTGGTAACATTGGTACACGTCAGGAAATGCCCATGAATTATTCACTTGCTATTGAACCATTTGATGTTTGGGGTTTTGATTATATGGGACCTTTTCCTTCCTCTAATGGGTATACTCATATTCTAGTTGTTGTTGATTACGTTACTAAGTGGGTAGAGGCTATTCCAACTAGTAGTGTTGATCATAACACTTCTATTAAAATGCTTAAAGACATCATTTTCCCGAGGTTTGGAGTCCCTAGATATTTAATGACTGATGGTGGCTCACATTTTATTCATGGTGTTTTCCGTAAACTTCTAGCTAAATATGACGTTAACCATAGAATTGCTTCACCTTATCATCCTCAGTCTAGTAGCCAAGTTGAATTGAGCAATCGAGAAATAAATTTAATTTTGTAAAAGTCTGTTAATAGATCTAGAAAGAATTGGTCTAAGAAACACGATGACGCTTTATGGGCTTATAGAACTGCTTATAAAAACCCTATGGGAATGTCTTCATATAAAATGGTCTATGTAAAATCTTGTCATTTACCTCTTGAGTTAGAACATAAACCTTATTGGGCAATTAAAGAACTTAATTATGACTTTAAACTTGCCGGTGAAAAGAAGTTATTTTATATTAGCTCATTAGATGAATGGAGGACGCAAGCTTATGAAAATGCCAAGTTATTTGAAGAAAAATTTAAAAGATGGCATGATAAGAGAATCCAAAAACTGAAATTCAATGTAGGAGACCTAGTACTTTTGCACAATTCTCTTTTCAGATTTTTTGCAGGGAAGCTCCTCTTCAAATGGGAAGGCCCTTATGTTGTTGAGGAAGTCTATCGCTCTGGTGCTATAAAGATTAATAACTTCAAAGGAAAAAAACCGAGAGTGGTAAATGGGCAAAGAATTAAGCATTACATCTCAGGTACGCCCATTGATGTTGAAACTAATATTATTCAAGTGATAAAACCCAAGGAGCAAATAAGAGAGATCTTCCGGAACACTCCAGAAACCTGAAAAAGGAGCAAGTACGTGATACGATTAGTAAACCGACTCCAAAAATTCCAAAAAAATATGTTATGTTGGTTTTGGTATTTTAGAAAAATTCCAAAAATAAAAAGAAGTCAGGGGGACCCACGAGGGAGGCACGAGCCAACAGGACGCGCCCCGATGGCTTGTGGGGCCCTCGTGTGCCTCCCAGACTCCGTTTTCTTCCCGAGCACGTATTCTGACCTAGAAAAAATCATTATATATTCTCCCGTATGTTTTGACCACCGCATCGCAAGTTTCTCCTCTGTTCTTGTTTTGGGCTGTTTTTCTGACAGATTTAGATCGCCATGACGTCCCCAAGCTCCTCCAAGGACAAGTTCTTTGAGAAGGTCATCAACCCCTACCTGCCGGAGGTGATGAAACACCCTCAATCCATTGAGATGCGTGAAGGGGTGCTCCACATCCGGGATGTTCAAGGCCCCAAGAAGGAGGGAAGCGAGAAGGCCAGGCTTGCAGCAGTGGAGCAGGAGATCTTCAAGTGCCAAGGGATGGTTGAACGTGGTCTGAGTGCTAATCACTCTATGATCATGGACTTCATCCAGGAAAACAAGATGGACACAAGGAACGTGGGAGAGGCTTTCTTCAAGCTTCAAGAGCGGATCGAGCATCTCCAAGCTCAAATCTATGACCTGCAAAACCAAAACTGTGAGTATGAATCCAAGTTTAAAAGGATGAGCATCGCTGCCAATTTCAGGATTCTGGAGACGAGATCTTCTTTCTATGATGGAGAGCCTATGCCTTGGAAGATGAAGGACAAGCCTACTACATCATCACCACCATCACCCAAGAGGGACGCTTGAGTACATGGGTATGGGCACCACCCTTAGCTTGTTCCAAGCTTGGGGGAGGTGCCCCGGTATCGTATCACCATAACCTTTTTACCATTACCATATATCTTAGTTCGATCCTTACCTAATTCGTGATTTTAGAGAAATAAGTTTCAGATTTGCTTTGCATAGAATTTTTGTTTGAGATCTATCTATCGTTGTAATCTAGTGTGAGGGTTATATAATAAAGATTAGTTGAGTATTGAGTAATGACTTCACATAGAAAAAGGTATAAGTGATAAAAGATGTTGAGAACTAACAAACATAGCATTAGTAATTGATATAATCTATGCAATATTATGATAGAGAAGAGGGTATTCACATATAAATACACTATCTTGGACACCTTTTATGATTGTGAGCCCCCATCAAATATTATATAATGATCGAGTGTTGATGTTGGACATGGAAGACAACATAATGATCATGATTGTTTACACTTGCATAGAAGTTATATTCTTATGGATCCTTTAACATGTGGTGCTTGCTTTAGATCCTTTGCTAGCCAAAAAAATTCTGCACCAAGTAGAGATACTACTTGTGCATCAAATAATCCCTTGAACCCAGATTCTTTTCATGAGAGTCCACCATACCTACCTATGGATTGAATAAGATCCTTCAAGTAAGTTGTCATCAATGCACAAAGCAATAATAATTGCTTCTAAATATGTATGATATTTTATTGTAAGGGAAAATAAGCTTTGTACGATCTTGTGATATCGAAGAAATAAAAGTAACACAGTGCATAATAAAGTTCTCTATCACAAGGGGCAATACAAAGTGACGTTCCTTTGCATTAAGAGTTCGCACATCCAAACAAATAATAGCGCATGGCAACCTCTGCTTCCCTCTGCGAAGGGCATATCTTTTACCTTCTTATAGAATTTATTTTCGTGCAAGAGTCAATAATATTTACCCTTGTTCTTACCTATTAACTTTTTAGCCGGCAAGCATCATGTGTTGAGGAAAGATCCGGACAAGTATATCCAGTTGAATGTAGGTAATCATGACTCATTATTGTTGACATTATCCTTGAGGTAAATGAGTTGGGTGGCAAAGATAATAAATCCCCCACCTTCCTATGTGTCTGACGGAAACAATAGCTCCAAAAATATGCAATGAGTGTCAACAATCATAGAAGGCTAAACGATAGTTGAGTATGTGAACTTGCTATAAGAAAAGCTCTTACATAGACTCTTCTCTTGAATATGATGAATTATGATTATCTCAATGACTAATAGCACCATTTGTTGGTTGTTAATAAAGTTTATGCTTCATACTACCTCAGTTATGAATAGATCGTTACTTGTTTATGAGAAGCTATATGATGAAAAACTTGCTGCTATGCTAATATTCATGATGCTCTCATGTCCGTATTTTGTTTTTATCGACTCCTCTCTCTCATATCATGTGGTCATTATTTCGAGTTCGGCTTTCGCTTGAGGACAAGCGAGGTCTAAGCTTGGGGGAGTTGATACGTCCATTTTGCATCATGATTTCTTATTGATATTTATGTTATTCTTGTCCATTATTCCTTATTATCATACAATTCTTATGTGTTTTCTCTCTGAATATGGAAGGTACATCACAAAGAGGGAAAACTCTGGAAACTGGAATTCTGGACCGGGAAACCAAGAAAAAGGTAGAAAAATCACCAGGCTCCAAATGACCTAAAACATCACGAAGATTTTTTTATGGAATATTTAAGAATTATTGGGCCAAAAATATATCAGAGGGGGGCCACCTGTTGGCCACAAGCCAAAAGGGCACGCCCACCCCCCTGGGCACGCCCTGATGGCTTGTGGGGCCCCAGCAGGCCTCCCGACCCCCCTCTTCTCCTATATGGTGTGTTTTACCCTAGAAAAAATCATAAGCAATATTTTGGGATGAAGCGCCGCCATCTCAAGGTGAAAACCTGGGAAGAGGCCCTTTTGCACTCCGGTAGGCTGATTTTGCCCGGGAAACTTCTCTCCGGGAGGGGGAGATCGAAGCCATCGTCATCACCAATGCTTCCTCCTTCGCGAGAGGACCAATATTTATCAACATCTTCACCAGCACCATCTCATCTCCAACCCTAGTTCATCTCTTGTATTCAATCTTTGTCTCAAAACCTCAGATTGGTACCTGTGGGTTACTAGTAGCGTTGATTACATCTTGTAATTGATGCTTGTTGGTTTACTTGGTGAAAGATGTTATGTTCAGATCCTTAATCTCCATTATTACACCTCTGATATTGAACATGTTGCTGAGGTGTGAGTAGTTACAATTGTTCCCGAGGACAAGGGAGAAGTCTTGTTGTAAGTAATCATGTGAAGTTAGTATTCGTTCGATATTTTGATGATATGTATGTTGTTACTTCTCTTAGTGGTGTCATTTGAACGTCGACTACATGACACTTCACCATGTTATGGGCCTAAGGAAATTCATTGTGGAGTAACAAGTAGATGATGGGTTGCTAGAGTGACAGAAGCTTAAACCCCAGTTTATGCGTTGCTTCATAAGGGGCTGATTTGGATCCACACGTTTCATGATATGGTTAGATTTATCTTAATTCTTCTTTCGTAGTTGCGGATGCTTATGAGAGGGGGTAATCATAAGTGGGTTGCTTGTTCAAGTAAGAAAAGAACCTTAGCACCGGTCCACCTACATATCAAATTATCAAAGTAGCGAACGCGAATCAATTCAACATGATGAATATGACTAGACAGAAATTCTCATGTGTCCTCGGGAGCGCTTGCTTAATATAAGAGTACTTTCAAGACTGTCCTTTGCTATAAAAAGGATTGGGCTACCTTGCTGCACCTTTGTTACTATTGCTACCTGCCACTTGTTACGAATTATCTTGCTGCAAAACTATTTATCACTGTTACTCACAGCACTTGTAGAGAATGCCTTGCTGAAAACTACTTATCATTTCCTTCTGTTCCTTGATACGTCTCCAACGTATCTATAATTTATGAAGTATTCATGCCATATTTACAACAATTTTATATGGTTTTGGTATGATTTGCATGGAACTAACCCGGACTGACGCTGTTTTTAGTAGAACTACGGTGGTGTTGTTTTTTGTGCAGAAATAAAAGTTCTCCAAATGCAACGAAACTTTTTTATGATTTTTTTTGAAACAAAAGAGGCACTAGAAGCTTCGTGGGAGGGCCAGAAGAGACACGAGGTGGCCACAACCCACCAGGGCGCGCCAGCCCCCTCTGGCGCGCCCTGGTGTCTTGTGGGCCCCTCGTGGCCCATCTTCGCGTGAAACCGATGCCCAAAAATCCTATATATTAAGAAACCCCTAGAAATAACCCTAGATCAGAAGTTCCGTCACCGCAAGCCTTTGTAGCCACGAAAAACCAATCTAGACCCCGTTCCGGCACCCTGCCGGAGGGGGAAATCATCACCGGAGGCCATCTTCATCATCCTTATGGTCCCCATGATGAGGAGGGAGTAGTCCACCCTCGGGGATGATGGTTTGTACCAATAGCTATGTGTTTAATCCCTCTCTCTCTCTCTCTCTCTCTCTCTCTCGTGTTCTTAATTTGGCACGATCTTGATGTATCGCGGGCTTTGTTAATATAGTTGGATCATATGGTGTTTTCCCCTCTCTATCTTGTTGTGATGAATTGAGTTTTCCCTTTGAGATTTCGTTATTACCGGATTGAATACTTTTATGGATTTGAGAGCACTTGATCTATGTCTTGGCTCTCAACTCGCGGATTCCCGAGGTGATATTGGGGTAATCTATGCATAGGGGTTGATGCACGTTTTCGTCCTACTTTCTCCAGTAGAAATCTTGGGGCACTCTTTGAGGTTCTTTGTGTTGGATTGAGTATTATGAATCTGAAATTGTTTGATGCATATCGTATAATTAACTCATGGATACTTGTGGTGACATTGGAGTATCTAGGTGACATTAGAGTTGGTTGATGCATATCATATGGTGTTATTTTAGTACGAACTCTTAGATAGATCGATCGGAAAGGATAACTTTGCGTTATTTTAGTACGAACTCTTGGATAGATCGATCGGAAAGGATAACTTTAAGGTGGTTTCGTACCCTACAAACAATTTCTTCTTATGTTCTCCTCTAGATAAGAACTTTGGAGTGATTCTTCGTTGCACGTTGAGGGATGGTTATGTGATCCAATTATATTAACATTGTTGAGAGATTGCACTAGCGAAAGTACGGACCCTAGGCCTTGTTTTCAAGCATTGCAGTACCGTTTGTGCTAACTTTTGTTACTTTCTACCTTGCTGTTTTTTTATTGTTACTATTACAAAAATCAATACCTACTATCATCACTACACTTGTATCACCATCTCTTCGCCGAACTAGTGCACCTATACAATTTACCATTGTACTTGGTGTGTTGGGGACACAAGAGACTTTTTATTATTTGGTTGCAGGGTTGTTTGAGAGAGACCATCTTCATCCTACGCCTCCCACGGATTGATAAACCTTAGGTCATCCACTTGAGGGAAATTTGCTACTGTCATACAAAACTCCGCGCTTGGAGGCCCAACATGAGTCTACAATAACAAGTTGTGTAGTAGACATCAAGCTCTTTTCTGGCGCCGTTGCCAGGGAGGTAAGTGCTTGAAGGTATATCTTTAGATCTTGCAATTAAATCTTTTAGTTTCTTGTTTTTCACTAGTTTGGTTTTATAAAAGAAAACTACAAAAAATGGAGTTTAGGTTGCATCATTTGTATCGTCTTTATAATGTCTTTCGTGAAAATAAGGATTCAGAAAATTGTGCTCAATTGGTAGAGGAAGAAATTATGAAAATACTTAATAAGAATTCCTTGAATGATGAGCATGATTGTAATGTTGCTAATATGAATTCTCTGAATATCCATGATGCTAATGATATGCAAAGCCACAAGCTTGGGGATGCTATGTTTGATGAAGATGATATTTTTTAGTCCCCCAAGTTTTGATGAGAAAATGTATTATGATGATGGCATGCCTCCTATCTATGATGATTATGATGATGACATGTATGCTATAAAGAGTGATAGTAACCATGAAACTTGTCATCCTGATTTTAATATTGAATGTGGTTATGTCAATCAAGTGTCTCATGATAGTTATTTTGTTGAGTTTGCTCCCACTACAATGAATGAGAAGAAATATGCTTATGTGGAGAGTAATAAATTTTCTATGCTTGTAGGTCATGAAAAGGATGATTTATGTGATAGTTATATTGTGAAATTACTTCATGATGCTACTAAAAATTATTATGAGGGAGGAACATATGCTTGTAGGAATTGCAATAATATCAAGTTTCCTCTCTATATGTTCAAAGTTTTGAAGTTATGCTTGTTTTGCCTTCCTATGCTAGTTGATTCTTGCTCCCATAAATTATTTGCTCACAAAATCCCTATGCATAGGAAGTGGGTTAGACTTAAATGTGCTTGTCATGTGATCCATGATGCTCTTTTGCATGTTTCAAATACTATTCCTATGTGAGCATCATTGAAATCATCATGCCTAGCTAAAAGGCATTAAAAAAAGCGCTTGTTGGGAGACAACCCAACACTTTTACTTTCTGTTTTTGTGTGTTCACATGATTAAGCTACTGTAGTAATCATGTTTTATGTCTTTTATTTCAATAAAGTGCCAAGTAAAGCCTTTGGGATGACTCACAAGATGAGTAGAATTGATGTTGAACCAAAACAGAAACATTTGACTCCAGTACATGAATTTCCATTTTTAGGGCGTGATAATGATCTGAATTTTTTACACAGTCTTGATATACAAATTCTTCAGGTTTTCCTAATTTTTCAGAAGTTTTAGACACAGGGAAGTATGGCTATACTACATATTTTTCAGAGGCTGTTCTGTTTTTGACAGATTCTGTTTTGCATGCATGGTTTGCTTGTTTTAGTGTTCCCATAGCTTATATTCAGTGATATAAATTATGTGAATGGTAGAATATAGTAGGTATTATGTGAGAACAATTATGAATCTTGTCTTGACAATACCTAAGTGAATGATCTTTATTTATTATACTAACCCATCTCACGAAGTTCCGTTAAGTTTTGTGTGATTGAAGTTTTCAAGTTTTGGGTGAGACACCGATATAAGAAGAATAAGGAGTGGTAAGACCCTAAGCTTGGGGATGCCCAAGGCACCCCCAAGGTAATATCCAAGGAAGACTCATGCGTCTAAGCTTGGGGATGCCCCGGAAGGCATCCCCTCTTTCGTCTTCAACACTATCGGCATATCTTACTTGGAGCTATATTTTTATTCATCACATAATATGTGTTTTCCTTGGAGCACCATTATATTTTTTTTATTTTTCTTTTAGGTGTTATTTATAATCTTGTTTTTCAATAAAAAATTTCAAGAATTGCCTCTTAGGATGCTTGAGTTACATGTTTGATGTGTGCTGTGTAAAAACAGAAACTTTTGCTGTAGTGTTTGAATTTTCACATTTTACAGGAGCGTGGAAAGTTTCTGAAATTTTTACATAGTGTTGTCATATAAATTATTTATCACTTCCTAAATTTTCATAATTTATTGAGTTACAGAAGTACATTGTTTTCATAAATTGCTACAGACTGTTCTGTTTGGACATATTGCTGTCATAGTTTTGTTATCTACTTATCCTATAGTTTCCATAGCCTATATTGGTAGATATAAATTGTGGAAACGATAGTAAACAGTAGATGATGTTTGGAAATTATTGTGCAACTTGTCTTGGCAGTACAAGAAGTGTGGACTTATTCTTATGTGTACTAACCTATCTCACGAGTTCTTTTCGAGTTTTTGTGGATGAAGTTTTTAAGATTTAGGGAAACCGTGATATAAAAGGAATTAAGGAGACACAAAAGCTCAAGCTTGGGGATGCCCAAGGCATCCCAAGATAATATTTCAAGAAGTCTCAAGCATCTAAGCTTGGGGATGCCCCGGTAGGCATCCCACCTTTCCTCATCAACAATTATCAGTTAGTAGCGATTGAGTCTAAGTTTTTGCTTCTTCACATGATGTGTGCTATTCTTGGAATGTCATTTTATTTTGTTTTGCTTGCTGTTTTAATAAAATACTTAGATCTGAAAGTTTTTAGATGAGAGAGAGTTCTCAAATGGCTACCCATTTACTTAACTACTCGCTTGATCTTCACTTATATCTTTTTGGAGTAGCTTGTCATTTACTCTTGTGCTTCACTTATATCCTATGGGTACATTATTGAATGAATTGAATACCATGAAGTTGAAATTATATGTTCATATCATGCCTAGTAGTAGCTTCACATTGGGTTTAGAAAGTGAAATCTTTTGAAGCTTGACAATCACAATATTGGTCATACAAGCAATTCGTGAATGATTAGTATAAGGAAGAGTACTTTCACATACAAATATATTATCTTGGACATCTTCTATGATTGTGAATACCCATTAATTATTTTCAAACTTGAGAAAATTAGTTGAAGTTGGACAAGGAAGACAACGCAATGAGTTATGGTTGTGTATATTTGCATAGAAGTTATATTGTTATGGATCCTCCAACATGTGGTGTTTGCTTAGGATCTTTTGCTAGCCAAAAATTCGTACTAAGTAGAGATACTACTTGTGCATCCAATAACCCTTAAACCCAGTTTCTTGCCATGAGTGTCCACCATACCTACCTATGGATTGAATAAGATCCTTCAAGTAAGTTGTCATCGGTGCAAAAAGGCAATAAAAATTGCTTCTAAATGTGTTTGATCATTTAGTGTAAGAGAAAATTGAGCGTTGTACGAACTTTTGATGGCAAAGTAATAAAAGCGACGGACTGCCTAATAAAGGTTGATATCATAAGGGGCAATATAACATGACGTTCTTTTGCATTAAGGGATTGTGCATACGAAACCAAAAAGCGCATGACGACCTCTGCTTCCCTCTGCGAAGGGCCTATCTTTTACCTTTCAGTATTTACTTTTATGCAAGAGTCAATAGTATGCATTCTCATTTCAACCTCAATTATTCTCTAGTTGGTAAGCATCATGTGGTGGGGAAAGATCTAGGCACATATGGCCAGTCAAATATATTTGATCATGACTTATTATTGTTGACAATTATCTCTATGATAAATCAGTTGGGAGGCGAAACATTAAGCCCCTATCTTTCTCTGTGTTCGATGGATGCCATTTGTTCTAAAAATATGCTTTGAGTATTATCAATCATAAAAGACCATATGATGATTATGTGGAGCTCTTACTTAGACTTTGTTGAGAATAAGTTGAATTGCAATTGTTTGGTGACTAAGAACATAGGTTGTTAAGTTTCAAGAGAATTCATTGTTTGAACCCTAACATGTGAATTGGTTGCTACTTTATCATGATGAGTTTTATGAGAAAGAGTTGTTGTTATGATGCTAGGAAAAGTGGTTGAAATTATCATTGATCAAACTTATGCACTATGCTAGCATTCACACTTTATAAATTATTTTCTTTTATCATTTACCTACTCGAGGACGAGTAGGAATTAAGCTTGGGGATGCAGATACGTCTCCAACGTATCTATAATTTATGAAGTATTCATGCCATATTTACAACAATTTTATATGGTTTTGGTATGATTTGCATGGAACTAACCCGGACTGGCGTTGTTTTTAGCAGAACTACCGTGGTGTTGTTTTTTGTGCAGAAATAAAAGTTCGCCAAATGCAACGAAACTTTTTGACGATTTTTTTGAAACAAAAGAGGCACTAGAAGCTTCGTGGGAGAGCCAGAAGAGCCACGAGGTGGCCACAACCCACCATGGCGCGCCAGCCCCCTCTGGCGCGCCCTGGTGTCTTATGGGCCCCTCGTGGCCCATCTTCGCGTGAAACCGACGCCCAAAAATCCTATATATTCAGAAACCCCTACAAATAACCCTAGATCAGAAGTTCCGTCACCGCAAGCCTCTGTAGCCATGAAAAACCAATCTAGACTCCGTTCCGGCACCCTGCCGGAGGGGGAAATCATCACCGGAGGCCATCTTCATCATCCTTATGGTCCCCATGATGAGGAGGGAGTAGTCCACCCTCGGGGATGATGGTTTGTACCAATAGCTATGTGTTTAATCCCTCTCTCTCTCTCTCTCGTGTTCTTAATTTGGCACGATCTTGATGTATCGCGGGCTTTGTTAATATAGTTGGATCATATGGTGTTTTCCCCTCTCTATCTTGTTGTGATGAATTGAGTTTTCCCTTTGAGATCTCGTTATTACCGGATTGAATACTTTTATGGATTTGAGAGCACTTGATTTATGTCTTGGCACTCAACTCGCGGATTCCCGAGGTGACATTGGGGTAATCTATGCATAGGGGTTGATGCACGTTTTCGTCCTACTTTCTCCGGTAGAAATCTTGGGGCACTCTTTGAGGTTCTTTGTGTTGGATTGAGTATTATGAATCTGAAATTGTTTGATGCGTATCGTATAATTAACTCATGGATACTTGTGGTGACATTGGAGTATCTATGTGACATTAGAGTTGGTTGATGTGTATCATATGGTGTTATTTTAGTACGAACTCTTAAGATAGATCGATCGGAAAGGATAATTTGGTGTTATTTTAGTACGAACTCTTGGATAGATCGATCGGAAAGGATAACTTTAAGGTGGTTTCGTACCCTACAAACAATTTCTTCTTATGTTCTCCGCTAGATAAGAACTTTGGAGTGATTCTTCGTTGCACGTTGAGGGTTGGTTATGTGATCCAATTATATTAGCATTGTTGAGAGATTGCACTAGCGAAAGTACGGACCCTAGGCCTTGTTTTCAAGCATTGCAATACCGTTTGTGCTCACTTTTGTTACTTGCTACCTTGCTGTTTTTTATTGTTACTATTACAAAAATCAATACCTACTATCATCACTACACTTATATCACCATCTCTTTGCCGAACTAGTGCACCTATACAGTTTACCATTGTATTTGGTGTGTTGGGGACACAAGAGACTTTATTATTTGGTTGCAGGTTGTTTGAGAGAGACCATCTTCATCCTACGCCTCCCACGGATTGATAAACCTTAGGTCATCCACTTGAGGGGAATTTGCTACTGTCCTACAAAACTCTGCGCTTGGAGGCTCAACACGAGTCTACAAGAACAAGTTGTGTAGTAGACATCACTCCTCGTTGGGTTCGACACTCTTACTTATCGAAAGGACTACGATTGATACCCTATACTTGTGGGTCATCAGCGGGCAGCGGAGAACGAGATTGAACTAGTTATGGAGATACCGACGATCGAATCTCGGGCAAGTAACACATCGATGGACAAAGGGAACTACATACGGGATTGACCGAATCCTTAACATCGTGATTCGACCGATAAAGATAGTCGTGGAATATGTAGGAACCGCTATGGGCATCCAGGTCCCGCTACTGGTTATTGTCCGGAGAGGTGTCTCGGTCATGTATACATGATTCTCGAACCCGTAGGGTCCGCACGCTTAACGTTCGGTGATGCTAGAGTAGTATTGAGATATGTACGTTGCTGACCGAATGTTTTCGGAGTCCCGGATGAGATCCCGGACGTGACGAGGAGCTCCGAAATGGTCTGAAGGCAAAGATTTATATATGAAAAGTCATATTTGGGCCACCGGAAAGGTTCCGGGTTTTACTGATTTTTTACCGGTAGTGCCGGAAGGGTTACAGGGGTCCACCGGGCGGACGGGTCCACCCATCCTAGAGGGCCACATGGGCTGAGAGGGGAGGCGCACCAGCCCCTGGTGGGCTAGGCGCCCCCTCCCCCCAAGGCCCAAGGCGCCTAGGGTTGGTGGGAACCCTAGAGGGGGGCGCCACCCTTGCCCCCCTAGGCCGCCGCCCCCTCCTTGGAGGAGGGGGTTTGAGGGCCGGCGCCCCTCTCCCTTGCCCCTATAAATAGGGGAGGGGTGGGAGGGTTGCCTCGCACCTCTTCTCACACCCCGGGGGCAGCCCTACCTCTCCCGTTTCTCCCCCTGTCCGTGTTTTCGGCAGCGCTCGGGGAAGCCCTGTCGGGATAGTACCACCACCACCGCCACCACACAGTCGTGCTGCCGGAGATCCCATCTACTACTCCACCCTCGCTTGCTGGATCGAGGAGGCGGAGACGTCATCGAGCCACACGTGTGCGGAACGCGGAGGTGTCGTCCGTTCGGCACTAGATCGGATCGGATCGATTGAATCGTGAAGAGTACGACTACATCAACCGCGTTATATACGCTTCCGCTTAACGGTCTACAAGGGTACATAGGCACACTATCCCTCTCGTTGCTATGCATCTCCACAGATATCTTGGGTGTTCGTAGGATTTTTTTGGTTTTTCATGCTTCGTTCCCCCAACACTTTCGGCCTTCTGTCCCACGTCGTGCTATAGTGGTGCCGTCGCGGGCGTCGTTCCTCTCGGCATTCTCGCATGCGTCCTACTACGTTGTTTGTGTTGTTTCTCTCGGCCTCCCCGCCTACACTGTCGTCGACCTTGTTCCTTTCGGCCTCCTCTCCCGCATCCTACTACACTGACGCCATGATGGAGTGCGCACTGCATTTCTCCTTCACGTATCCTCTACCTCAGCGCTCCTCCGCACATAATTTCTCTGTGACGACGACGGAAGCAACTAGTTGCCGTGGCACCGGCATGAACACTCGCCCGCAGCTTTGTGCTCGCCATGTCGCACGCGGCGCCGCGGTCACCGTCCACCGCAGTCGCGAGACACTCTTGTTAACTTTATATGTTAAGTACAAGTGTTAACTCTTACTCATATCTCATGTAGCAATCAATCACCATGTAGTTGCATGAACCGAGCCAATGCAAAACAACAAACGTCATGCCAAAACTGCTCCCTTAATACCCTTCGGACAATCAATCGATATACAGATAATGGTTTGTACCTGTTTTTTTCCGGCCAGGCCCAACGGGGACACACGTGCGATGCAGGCAAATTCACGGCCAGCAACCAAACACGTCCGAGGGCCGGTGGAGAAAATGGTGTACCGCCGTACAGGTCGAGGAACGAAGGAGAGAGCTTTCTTCTAGTAGACGCCAACGCGGAAGCCACCGTGCGAAAGTTTTTTTTCTTTGACGTCGGCACCGTGCGACGTTTAGTTAACGTGTCGTGCGAGGTGGTCAATGAGCTGGTGGTCAAACGCGGCCCACAGGTGCACCGACACGTCATCCGGGCCATATCCAGCCGTCCAGCTGCGCTCAGGCTCACGCACGCCGTCCGATCCACCATTCCGTGCTAAGCAATGCCGGCTCCGACAATCAAAGGCTAAACCGAGGCATACGCACGCGGATTCTTCCACTTGAGCCCCTGTATTAGTAGCAGCAAGCAGCCTACGCGATTTTCCAACCGCCAACTGCAAACACGGTCAGAGAATTCTTCCGCCGCCGTTCAGCCAGATCTCGCTTGCTTCCAGAAGCTTCCACCCCGCCCCACCCCGGCGCGGGATGTCAGCGGAGCCCCCTCCCGCGGCGAACGGCGCCGCCGGGCGCCGGCGGCGGAGGCGATGGGCGGCGGCCGCGGGGGCCCTCCTCGTGGCGCTCCTCGCCGCGGCCGTCAGCTCCCGCAGCTTCCCCTCCATTCCGTCCCTCTCGCGCGGCGGAGGCTGCGGCTGCCCCGTAAGGCTCCCCCCCCGCCCCTGGTCTCGTGATTTGGCTTTCTGCTCCGGGAGGTTTTTGATTTGACGACGTGGTTTTGGGGGGCGGTGCTGCGTGTCTCGTCAGGGTGCCAGGAAGTACACCGGGATGGTGGAGGACTGCTGCTGCGACTACGAGACGGTGGACGCCATCAACGAGGAGGTGCTCAACCCGATCCTGCAGGACCTCGTCGCTCTGCCCTTCTTCAGGTACTTCAAGGTAAGCAAATTTTGCTGCTCTGTTTTTAACGGTTTTGTCATGTGTGAACTATCTTATGGGAAGTGCATATTGCGATGCTTAGATGTTAAGGATTGTGATTGGCTGCTCGAAATGCTAGAATTATGTAGTGGTGTATGTTTGATCGGGCCATTTAGTCCATAACTATGGAGCCAATTTTTTCGCTCTGCTATTTGTGTAACGAAATTGGATATGTGGGAGACACGAAATTGGATATGTGGGAGACCGGTGACAACTTTATAATCATCCACTAGGTTACTGCACTTTACTTACTACAATGTTCTGGCTTGCATTTATATGGTGCCATTTTTACGGGTCGATTGGGCTTGATGTGGAAAAGGAGTGCTGGTTGCTTGATTAGAGCATCAAGCTCAAGGATCAGATCGTCAGGGCCTTTCGACATCAGCAATATATAGAATACATCCTGATATGGAGGACTGAGCATAATATGATGATAGCTGTTGGGTCTCTTAGGGCGACTCGTGGTTCCTATCCCTTTCTTTCGTACATCATTCTTAGCTTGGATAAGGTTGATAGCCTTTTAGCCAAGTGATAGAGCACCAAACCAGTTTTTTTTTTAAGGATATAGCCATTGATATATGTTAGTTATTTGCTGTTGCTGCTGCTAAGGATAACATAGCCAATGATACATGTTTTGTGATACTCTAATTGTTAGCTACTGTATGATTGTACAGAAATGCTATCCCTGAAAACCAACATTACAACCATTCATTTATTCGTTCTAAGTCTTTGGTTATTTATTTCCTTGTTTAGGTTAAGTTGTGGTGTGACTGCCCTTTCTGGCCTGATGATGGCATGTGTCGGCTCAGGGACTGTAGTGTATGTGAGTGCCCAGATAATGAATTTCCCGAACCATTCAAGAAGCCTTACAGTGGCCTTTCTCCTGAAAACATGATCTGTCAAGAAGGAAAACCAGAAGCCACGGTTGATAGAACCCTTGACACCAAGGTTTTCAAAGGTTGGGTTGAAACCGATAATCCATGGACATCAGATGATGAGACGGATAATGGTACATTGTTTACCCTCATTTTTGTACATTTTTCTTCTTTTAATTCTTCTTTATGCATACCTGAAAACCTGATGATTAACAAAAATTTATCCCTGTTCCAGCTGAGATGACTTATGTGAATCTTCAACTTAATCCTGAACGTTATACTGGTTATACTGGTGATTCAGCTAGAAGGATATGGGACGCTATCTACAAAGAAAATTGCCCAAAATGTAAGCATACGTTCTCTGTTTTTTTTCCACATGTTCATTCTGACTGCAGTTGACCTATAGAATCCTTTGTTTGTAAGTACATTATGGCTGAATCCACAACGTATTAAATGAATCATTGATGTGCCTGTAAGTTGCATGATCCTTCTCTTAGAGAATGCACAGCAATTCAAACTAAGTTCACTTGTGCAGTTGTGCTTTAATATTAAGATTGGATGGTTCCTTCTATGGGATATATACTTCTATTACAAAAGGAAGTACCTTCAAGTTTTAGTCTGCTGGCACTGCTTTAAGCAACCACTTATGAGCAATGTGTGTTGCTTATTCCTCTTCTCTGGTATGATATAGTTGCCTGTCCTAGCCAAGTTGGATGGTGTAACGTGTAGCGTTGCTTATATCACTACAATTGTCTGGACAAGCATTATTCAAACTTCATTTATTTTGCAGATCCTTCAGAAGATATGTGCCAGGAGAAGAAGGCACTTTACAAGCTGATTTCAGGATTGCACTCCTCAATATCTGTACACATTGCTTATGATTATCTTCTTGATGAATCCGCTAACTTGGTATATATTCACTACTCTGCACTTAGTTTGGTGTTTATTACACGATTTTCGTAGTTGTTTTGACAAGTTTGGTGTATATGATTACAGTGGGGACATAATCTTTCATTGTTGCATGACCGTGTTCTGAAGTACCCAGAGCGGGTCGAAAATCTGTACTTCACATACCTGTTTGTTCTTCGGGCAGTGACTAAGGTTCCTATTTCTTCTTTCATTAAAATTTAATCCTTAATTTTAAAGATTAATCTGTCAAGTTGCTTTAGCCTAAAGTTTGCCGCGAGTGATGATTTTATTTGCTATCTTTTAGGCGGCAGATTACCTTGAGCAGGCAGAGTACAACACTGGCAATCCCGAAGAGGACTTGAAAACACAATCTTTAGTTAGGCAACTGCTTTACAACCACAAGTTAAGAGCTGCATGTCCATTACCTTTTGATGAAGCAAAACTCTGGCAAGGTGAAAATGGCCCTGAGTTAAAGCAGGAGATCCAGAAGCAATTTAGAAATATTAGGTATGTTCCTTAATCTCTCTGCTTTAGTTTATATTATAGGTTTCACTAACTTGAAATCGTATCCGTTCATAGTGCAATTATGGACTGTGTTGGTTGTGAGAAGTGTCGATTATGGGGAAAACTTCAAGTTCTTGGGCTTGGAACAGCGCTGAAGATTCTTTTTTCTGTTGATGGAGAGAACAATTTGAATCAACAGGTATGCTGTTCATTTTCATTTTACCCACGACCATATATAATGTAGTATAATGTATATTATGTATGATTAGTGAGAGTAGTCTTTGACATACCCTCTTTACACGACACTAGCTCACAGTTCATGATGCTTTGCTGTATCGTTATCTTCATTTCCTATGGAATAACAGGTTTAACTTTTGAGTTCATTTAGATGTTCACCATGACAATTTGTCTAATAATGTTCCATGGTAATCATTCAGTTCCAGCTGCAGCGAAATGAGGTCATTGCACTGGTCAATCTTCTGAATAGGCTGTCAGAATCTGTCAAATTTGTACATGAAACAGGATCGTCCAGCCAGGAAATCATTAAACAACAGAGCTTTTCAACTTTGCAAAAGGGTGCCTCCTGACCAAATGTGAAACCGTAAGTGTTGTCTCCTGCTCTTCAGTGGTTTAGATTTGTTGTCCTGACTTTGATTCCTCACGTCCTTGTTCTTCTATCTATTTATTTCTACAGGTATTCTGCAAAGATGCAAGTGGGCAAGCTGTATCTGTAACTCTTTCTTCTCCATACTGAGAGAGTGATGTACATGCAGGGAGCAGCTTCCTAGGGTTCTACAAATCGTAGACAAAAGATATATAGAAAATTTTGGAAGCCAAACAAAGACAAGTTTACCCCTTTTATCTTTCAGTTTTAGTGGGACATGTCCCTTTCAAATTTTGTATGTAGTGTAGACTTCACCTCTTTTCTGTCGAACTACCAGTTAACAACATTTTATCTTTCCTCCGTTGACTGACAATACATATCACTGCTAACGAGGTAAAGGCCGCTTGTCAATCCAAACGGAAAGATGGCGTGTGTCGTGTTCCATTGTTCTTGATTATACGTTCTCCATTGTTCTTGGAAATGACGGAAAGATGGCGTGTGTCGTGGTTTGTAACAACTAAAATCTCATCTGAAATGAGTTACAGAAGAGTGCCGCTACGATATTGGAAGATTTTATAAACTAGATGCTCCACTAGGTGAAAATCTTGTTGTCAGGAAGGAGCCCAGGTGAGAGGTCCTACCACCAGCAGAACAGTGATAGATGATGCCTTCTAACTTCAAACTTTGTTGTACGTTGTGACTAGTATATGTTCAACCTATTATGAGGATGGCGCTGGAGTTAGCACATGTTGGTTGTGTCGGAGAGAGCAGGAGCTAGTGGGATACACAGTGATCGGTCATGGAGCTTCCTTGTATGAGGCTACTTTGGCACATACATATGTCAAGCCTGCTGCAGACAGGTCAGTGATGCTGATGCGGCGAGGAAAAGAAGAGGCCGTCGCTGTAGCCAACAATGTCCGTAAGGAAGAGCTTGGTCGCATCCACGCTCCCATGGTGTGGCAGACCACAGAACTGAACACGGTTACAGTAACAGAAGCAGCAGCAGCAGCGCAGCAGATATCAGCAAATATGAAATGAAATGCCCGAGGTACGTACATGCAGCTTCTTGACGCTCTTGCGGCAGGCAGAGGGCAGGACCTCGCCGGCGCTCAGCCGGCCGCCGTCGGAACCCCCCGCTCCCGCCCGCCCAGCAGTCGGTCAAAGGCACGGCCCGCCGGAGGGTATCTCGTCGCTGTACGCTGTGGGCGCCGCCTGAAAGCCACTCATGGCGCTGTTAGGCACTCCCGTGAATGTGATCGAGCGCTGAGCAGACCCATCTTGCCCAGCGACTTCCTCGGCGCCGAGACAAGGCCGGCCGGCAGCTCCCATCGATCGGCCTGCAGCCTGCAGGTTGTTGTTACACAGCCTTACAGACTGACTACAGAGCATCAAGCGGCGCCAGGCTGCATCTTGTGGAGGGAAAATGATGCAGTTTCTGCGGCATTTGGCGTGTGCCATCGTAATCATTTGCTTACATGGAAGGAAAATGGCGCATGCGTTTTCACCTGCAGGTTTCAAGCCCGGGGTTGGTTTCCGTTTGGTCCTACTGTGTCAAACCTCCCTTATTGCTGGTATGTATATCAGGGTATGCTTGCCACTCCTTGGATCCAAAAGTTCAACCTTGATTCAAAACCGCGACACTTGTTATGGATCGGAGGGAGAAGTATTTTTCGCCGAGACAATGCATGAGAAGCATCATGCTACCACTTAGAGCCTGTTCGGGATCTCTCCCACTCAAAACTCCACTCCGCGCTCTAGAGGAAATAAGGAGCCAGGTTTTAGCTACTCCTTGAATTTAGGCTGGCGCTCCCTCCGCTCCGGGAGCCGCAGCTGGGAGCGGAGAGAATCCGAACGGGTCCTTAATCGACTTGAGCCGCCGCCAAGTAAAGAAAAGGAAAGACGAAACGTCAATACTTGTGGTCTAGACGAACTCAGCAAAACTGCGAATGGCTAGGGCACGCAACATCAGCCGTTCTTTCCTGCAGATTGCTGCCGCAGGCAAGAAAGAGAGGGGAAAAAAGTAGGGGTACATGCCTCCTCTTGGATTTTTCTCCTGGAACTAAACTAGTCCAAGTGGAACCCAGCCGGGGTATCTATCATGGCATGGCAATGGCATGGTGATCTGACCGACGGACTAGTCACCGGCTGCTGGCTGGACGGACTAGGGTTGGCTGGGCCTGCTCGCGTGCGTGACATGGACAAGCCGCGAAAGCGATGGTTCATGCGCCACAAACACATGGTTCCGAATCACGAAGCGGCTCAGCTCAGCTCAGCTTAGACACAGGCAGCAGGCAGGGGAACAGCAACCAAGCAGCGCCAGCTTGTTTGTTTGCTTCTTTCGGAGAGAGATATAGAGTACTTTTTTTTTTGTGTGCGTATGCATCCGGTAGGGCAGGGTAGGCCAATGCGATCCGTGTCCTCACGCTCTTGGGGCCGGAGTTCAAAGCAGAATATGCCGGGCCCGCCCAGCGGCCCGTCGGTTTAGCCAGCCCAGTGGCGTAGGGGTGCATGTGCATGGTAGCGGCATGTATGTGCCGGGTGTAGGGCTGCAGGCATAACGGAAATGGGCAGCTGCGCAACGGCTGTCCCTGCTGTCCGACTGCGTGTCATGTGTCAAATCGAAACTGGGCTAGGGGCTAGGGCGAGAATGCAAGTACGGCGATGGTGGAGATGGGATTGAGATTTGGATGGGGGCGGCCGCGTACCACCTGACATGCACTACCCACGTCTCTCTCTCTCTCTTCTCTCTTCTCTCTTCTCGCGTTTGAATGACGGTCAATAGGGTTTTTTTTTTTGAACAGGGGAACGGTCCCGAAGGACCGAAAGCTTCACATATATTCAGCGGTGGAAGTACATTTTACAAGAAGAGCCCTAAAGAAAGAAAGAGTTACACACAGACCCTTACATTTTGCATAAAGGACCTCAAACTGGAAAACGAAAAAGCAATCAGGTCCCGCTCCAACTCCACCGCAGCTGGGCTCGACGCAGCCAACCTCAACGTCACCGGGGACGAAACCACTTGGGACAAGGAGGCGGGAGCGAACTGCACCGAAGCCGAAGGGCCTCCAAAGTGGCATGGCAGCCTGGAGGTTGATGAAGACCTTGGAACGCCAGCCGGGAGTCACCGACGCCAGAGGCTGGAGGAGTCGCCTTTCGACCATGGGCAACGACGGCGAAGAAGATGCCGCCGTGATGAACCTCCAAAGAGAAGCATCACTGCTCCCCGCGGCAGACTCGGCCACCAGTAGCCGCAGGCGTCAAGGTTCCCTTTTCCCTCACCTCCACGATGAGGAAAAAAGAGCACGCTTGATCCTCGACCACCGCAATCAAGCCTGCCAGAAGGGACCTTATTTACGGAGATGCCGACAAGGACTGCACTCCCCGCCTCCGGCTCCGACCGGTGGAGCTCCACGGGGAGAGGAGAAACTGCCGGGGCGCAGCAGATCTGGCCCAGAAGACCTGCAGCTCTACTCCAAACTAGCATATAGCTAAAAGCCAGAAACGCAGGAAATACACCTATAGCTACTATGCACAGGGGGCTTCCGGCGCCTCTCCTCTGCCAACTCCGGCCAGCCGCGCCGCCGGGGAAGGCTCGGGATCGGCCCGGCCTCACACGGGAGACTCTCAAGAAAAAAAGGAGGCGGAGACCGAGAGAGAGCGTGTAGGCTAAAGAACTGGTTTTACTGTAGTAGTATATTTCTAGTGCCGGGAGTGGTATTTTTCACTTGTCGTGACTGAGACGGGTGCCACCGCAGTGCGTCGTCAGCTGGCATAGACTGCCATGACCACTTGCATTGCGCCGGTTCAAGACGCGCCATTTTTTTGTATACTCCAATTCTGAACTCTTATGGTTTTAGCATATAATGTACTCCTTCCACATTTCTCCAACATACATTCATTTCTCCGATAAGTATTTCCGAATGAAGAAAGTACCTATATTCAGATTTATTTAGAAAAAAGTCATCAAGGTCAATTTTGTCACCGTATTAGAGACTTAGGGATACACACACGCGTTGATGAGGTCACCTACCCAAGGTAGGGTCATGGACCTCACATCTAGGGCCCACCTGGGTCCTACATGTTCATGGAAGTCTCTGGACTATCTTAGCATTCAGATGATTTTACTAGATCCACTCGGATCCTTGGATGTCACTCGGACGTCATCAACCAGTCGGCCAGGCTTTGGCACTCGGACGTGAAGAAGCAAAGGCGACATGGGAGCTACAACGTTCGAGGGACTTAACTCGCATAAAGTATTGTGAAGACGACGTTACCTATAACGCCCCTAGTTAACACAGCCGTTTCAAGTAACTCCAGCAGTTACCGTCATTAATTACCCTAGTAATGGCGCTCGGCTGGTGGTGGCGCACTCTATATAAGCCACCCCTTGGCGCCAGAGCGAGGGTTACGAACTCTCTATAATTAGATACACCCATAAGCAAACACTAAGCCTCAGGGCTCGAGACGTAGGGTCTTTACCACTTCCGAGTGGGGCCTGAACTCGTACATCCGAGTGTTACACTTGTGCCGTAGCTAGGTTCCGCCCTTACTCATACGTACCCCCGTACTACTATCAGTCTTACTCCCACGACAGTTGGCGCCCACCGTGGGGCAGCACGTCTAGCAAACTCCGGCGAAGGTGGAGATTTAACTTTTCCGGTCATCATGGTGGCACTCGGCGGCGAGATCCTTTTCGGCAGCCTCCGCTTCGTAGCCGACAGTTCGGCATGGTTGCACGAAACACCATTGGACCCGGACGCGTTCCTCGCCCGCGGTGCGACGCATTTCAGCGCGGCGGCGCACGGAGTTCTTCTTCGACAGCCGTCGGAGCCTTATGGCTCCGTGCCTGCTCGTCCCATCGCGGGCCGCCGCCAGCGCTCCCGGCGCTCGCGGCTGCACCGATGGCTCAAGCACGTCATGGCACGTCAGCCTACTTCCGAGCAGGTGGCCATGCTTGACTCTGGCGAGACCACCGTCAGCTTGTCCCCCTCATCGGGCGACGAGTTGTCTGATGGGTCCGAGTGCGAAAGCAGAAGAACGCTGAGAGATACTGATGGCTCACACCACCAACCACGGGCCTCCTGGGTATTCCACAGGCGATTCCCATGGTCGGGATGGTGGCCGCGACGACGGCCACACCGACGCCTATTTTCCCCAGACTCTCAGTTGGGAGCAGCGGGAGGAGAGGAGGAGGACAGACGACGAAGTCCTGCTCACTCCCATCACGGGGACTTCCCCGGAGGAGATAGCTTTGGAGGCCACGCGTCAAGCCACTTTGGCTGAGCGCGAATGCCTCGAGCGACTCCAGCGGTCACTCGATGATCGCGCGGCCAGAGAGCAACCCAACTCCAGTCGCAGTCAGCGGCAGTTATTTCCGAATGACAGACCGCCCAAGATCCCGGTGATGCGCACGCCGATGGAGAACCTGGCCGCGGCCACTCGGATCGCTGAATCAATTCAGCCGTCCGGTTCTGCGGCTGGGGAGGGTATTCGGCAGATTCAGACTCTACTGAAGACCGCCTGAGACAAAATTCGGAGGTGTCGCAATCGCACCAGCGTATTTACAGCAACTCTGTTCGGGCTGATACAGTTCAGTCCGCGCATAGCCCGTATGCATACGGAAAGCGCCGACATTCTCCTCCTCCTTCGAGAGGCCAACATGGAGGACGTTGGCACGATGACCGTGACGTTAGTCGGACGCCCCCTCCGAGGGGCGGTTCGTACGGCAAGCGTCCCTACGACGTTGGTCGACCTCACAGAGAAGACCGCAATCGGAGTCCCGCTCGGCCCAGGGGCTACGAAGAGGGTGGCCGGCAATCCCCGCTGCTCAACGCCAGATCTATCATCACGCAGAACATGGTGGACAAGAACAGGTTGGTCAGAGACCGAGTGAGTGGATGGGGTACTTCGAGGCTCGAGTGTTTCAGTAGGTATATCCGAGAGGCCGAGATTACCTGGCTCGAGGATTATCGAGTGGTCGTCCAAATCGGTGGCGGCGACGACTTTGTTGCAATGAAGCATCTTCCTCTCATGCTGGAGGGGTCTGGATGAGCCTGGCTGAACCAGTTGCCTTCTAGCAGCATCTACTGCTGGGAGGACCTGGCGCAGGTGTTCATCAAGACGTTTGAAGGCACCTACAAGCGTCCGGGTGGGCAGACAGAATTGCAAAACTGTGTCCAAAAGAGCAACGAAAATCTCCGAGAGTACATTCAGCGCTGGACCACGCTGCATAATACTGTCGAGAACATTACCGAGCATCA
The DNA here is from genome assembly GCA_039707655.1 of Elymus sibiricus. Taxonomy (NCBI): domain Eukaryota; kingdom Viridiplantae; phylum Streptophyta; class Magnoliopsida; order Poales; family Poaceae; genus Elymus; species Elymus sibiricus. Next base: position 56,891,439 of record CM077673.1, read on the forward strand.
AGTTGTCTGTGCCTTCAAGGCTAGCACTCGGTACCGGGAGCTCATCCTGAAGTTCGGCCGATCGGGAGACCTGTCTCTCAGTCTGGCCATGGAAATCGCCAATAAGTACGCCAATGGCGAAGAAGAAGACCGCCTCCGAAGCGGCAAAGGGCGAGCTGGCGACACCCCTCAATCAGGGGGAAACGCTGGCAAAAAGCAGAAACGGAAAGCCGATCCTCCAGGAAAGGTAGAAGTTGTGGCGGTTCCTGGCCAGGGGAAGCCTAAGCCGAAGAAGAAGAAGGAATGGGCTAATAAGAAGAAGCCCGAGTACAAAACCGAGGTATTGGATCAACCCTGTGTTGTCCATACTAAAAAGGATGAGGAGGGCAATGTGATCTACCCAAAGCACACCACTTGAGAGTGCCGAATGCTCAAGCAAGAGATGGGTAGAGAGACCTCTGCAGAGAAGGACGATGACGAGGAAGGTGAAGATACTCCCGAGTATCCGAACGTCGACAAGGTCCTAAACATGATTTTTGATGATGTCGAAAGCAAGAGCCGGTTGAAGGTCGTCAATCGGGGGGTGAACATGGCAGCTCCGACTGTCGTCAAGTACCTCAACTGGGCGAAGACTCCCGTTACCTTCGACCAGTAGGATCATCCAGCCCACATAGCCACCCCTGGGAGGCAAGCGCTGGTTGTTGACCCGGCTGTCAATGGAGTCCGACTGCGCAAAGTCCCGATGGATGGAGGCAGCGGGCTCAACATAATCTATGCTGATACGCTCAGGGCAATGGACATTCTGATGTCCCGACTGAGCAAGAGCAACATGCATTTCCACGGGGTCATCCCTAGGAAGAAGGCTGAGTCACTCGGCCAAATCGCTCTGGACGTCATGTTCGGAGGCGAGAAAAATTTCCGAAAGGAATGCCTGACGTTCGAATGGTGGACTTTCGAAGCGCCTATCACACCATCCTGGGTAGGCCCGCCTATGCGTGTTTCATGGCCCGTCCATGTCACGTGTATCTTAAACTTAAGATGCCTGGGCCGAAAGGAGTGATCACGGTGACCGGCAATCGGATAGTTGTCGAGGAGTGTCTCCAGCAGGGCTCCAAGATTGCCAACGAGCAAGTACCCGCAGTCGAACTCGACGGGTACAAGAAGGCGATGGACACTGCGGATTTGCTCAAGTCCAAATGACCAGCAATGGAATCAGCTTTCTAGTCGGCTGGTGAGACCAAGCAAGTTCACATTCAGCCGAACGATCCGAGTGCCGCTCCTACGAACATTTCAACGGCACTCGGTGAAAAAATAGGAAGCCGAGCTCATCCAGTTCCTCCGTGAGAACCGGTATATCTTCGCAAGGAAGCCTTCTGACATGCCGGGGGTTCCCAGGGAGCTGGCTGAGCACCGAATCTGAGTCGATCCGAATATCAAACCGGTCAAGGAGCACTTGCGTCGATCCTCTGTCGAGAAGCGCAAGGCGATTGGTGAAGAAATCGCTCGGCTCCTAGCTGCCGAGTTCATTCGCGAAGTGTACCATTCCGAGTGGCTCACCAACCCAGTGTTGGTGCCCAAGAAGGACAAATCCATCCGGATGTGCATCGACTTCAAGCACCTCAATCGGGCCATCCCGAAAGATCATTTTCCCCTTCCCCGCATAGATCAGATAGTAGATTCCACTGCCGGATGTGAATGCCTGTCTTTCCTGGATGCGTACTCCGGGTAACACCAGATCCGAATGTATGGACCGGATGAAATAAAAGCAACCTTCATCACGCCATTCGGGTGTTTCTGCTATATCACTATGCCATTCGGTCTCAAGAATGCGGGGGCAACCTTTATGCGTATGATCCAAAAATGCCTGCAAAAGCAAATCAGTCGGAACATGGAGGCGTATATGGATGACATCGTGGTCAAGTCCAGGAAAGGTTCCGACCTCCTGGCAGACCTCGCCGAAACCTTCGCGAACCTGAGGCGTTTTCAGATAAAGCTTAATCCTGCGAAATGCACATTCGGGGTGCCATTAGACAAGTTACTCGGTTTTCTCGTTTCCGAACGGGGAATCGATGCTAATCCTGACAAAATTGGCGCTATTTTCCCAATGAAGAAACCAGTACGTCTGCACGACGTGCAGAAGCTCACAGGGTGCCTTGCAGCCCTGAGCAGATTCATCTATCGACTCGGCGAGAAGGCAATGCCTCTTTACCGATTGATCAAGAAGTCTGATAGCTTCGAGTGGACACCCAAAGCACAAGTTGCATTCGACGAGCTCAAGACCTTGCTTTCCACCCAGCCAGTGTTAGCTGCCCCGAGCAGCCGAGAGCCTTTGCTCTTGTACATCGCGGCTACCAGCCAAGTGGTCAGCACAGTTCTCACTGTGGAACGTGAGGAATCGGGAAAGGCATTCAAAGTGCAAAGGCCCATCTATTACATCTCAGAAGTCTTGACTCCTTCCAAGCAAAGGTATCCACACTACCAGGAGTTGGTTTATGGTATTTACCTCACTGTTAAGAAGGTGGCTCATTACTTCCAAGAGCACTCGGTCACGGTTATTAGCGATGCCCCCCTGTTGGAAATCCTGCATAACAGAGATGCCACGGGCTGAGTGGCAAAATGGGCGATTGAGCTTCTCCCGTTGGAGATCAAGTTTGAAGCCAACAAGGCAATCAAGTCTCAAGCGCTTGTGGATTTTTTGGCCGAGTGGATAGAACAGGAACAACCAGCCCCAAGTATCCCTGAACACTGGACCATGTTCTTCGATGGATCCAAGATGCTCCAAGGATCCGGTGCCGGAGTGGTTCACGTTTCCCCCAGGGGAGACCTATTGAGATACGTCCTTCAAATCCACTTCAATTCGTCTAACAATGAGGCTGAGTACGAAGCCCTCCTGTACGGGCTCCGAATGGCTATCTCGCTCGGTATCTGACGTCTGATGATATTCGGTGATTCACACCTCGTTGTCAATCAAGTGTTGAAGGAATGGTATATCCAGAGTCTGGCCATCACCGGGTACTGCAATGCAGTCTGGAAATTGGAGAATAATTTTGAAGGCTTGGAGCTGCATCACATACCCCGAGCGAAGAACCAGGCGGCTGGCGACCTGGCTAAGATTGGTTCCACTCGGCGGGTCATGCCGAAAGGCATATTCCTTGAGCACCTGCGCTCTCCTTCAGTCAAAGAGGATCCTTTCAGCAAGGAGCCCCCGCAAGCAGTCGGACCCTCGAATCCGACTGAAGTTGACATTCCAACTGTGGTGGATCTCGTCCATGAGATGTTGGTAATCACTCCCGAGTGGACTCAACCTTACCTAGCATACTTGCTCCGGCAAGAGCTCCCTGAAGACGAAGAGGAGGCTCGGCGGATCGTCCGGCGATCCAAATCCTTTGAAGTGATGGGAGAACAGTTATACAAGAAGAGTACTACGAGCATAACACAAAAATGCATTTCCCCGGAGGAAGGGCTGCAGATCCTGCACGAGATTCACTTGGGAACCTGCGGCCATCACGCGTCCTCTCGGATGTTGGTCGCGAAAGCATTCCGTGCGGGTTTTTATTGGCCCCGAGCCAATGAAGCAGCAAAGGACTAGGTAGACCTCTGTGTTGGGTGTCAATTCTATAAGAATCAGACGCACAAACCTGCATCCGCGCTGAAGATCATCCCGCTCACCTGGACGTTTGCTGTGTGGGGTCTCGACATGGTCGGCCTTCTGTGCACCGGGTAGAGTGGGTTTACCCACTTGCTGGTAGCGGTGGACAAGTTCACCAAGTGGGTCGAAGCAAAGCCCATCAAAAGCTTGGATGCATCTATCGCTGTCAGTTTCATTCAGCAGATTATCTTCAGATTCGGAATTCCCCATGACATCATCACTGACAACGGTAAAAATTTCGATTCGGATGAATTCCGTGAGTTCTGCTACTCTCAAGGCACTCGGGTCAACTATGCCTCCGTGGCTCACCCGCAGTCGAATGGACAAGCAGAACGAGCGAATGGGATGATTCTTCAAGGGTTGAAGCCCTGATTGATGAGGGATTTGGAGTACGCTGCAGGAGCCTGGGTTGAAGAACTACCATCTGTCCTATGGGGCATTCGGACGACTCCGAACCGCTCAACCAAGCGCACTCCGTTCTTCATGGTATACGGATCCGAAGCTTTATAATGAAGATGAAGCAGAAGTAGCACATCAAGACGGTCTGGACCTCTTAGAAGAGGAGAGAGATATAGCTCTGGTCAGATCGACACTTTATCAACAAGATCTGAGGCGTTACTATGACAAACAGGTTAGAGGGCGTGCTTTCCAGGAAGGCGACCTTGTCCTCCGGCTGGATCAACAAAAGCCACACAAGTTGCCGCCTCCATGGCAAGGGCCTTTGATAACACACAAGTATAGGGGATCGCAACAGTTTTCGAGGGTAGAGTATTCAACCCAAATTTATAGATTCGACACAAGGGGAGCCAAAGAATACTTGAGAGTATTAGCAGTTGAGTTGTCAATTCAACCACACCAGGAGATTAAATATCTGCAGCAGAGTGATCAGTAGCACAGTAATATGATAGTTTTGATAGCAGTAGCAATAGTAACAGTAGCGGTTACAATAGTAGCAATAGTTTTGTAGCAGTTGGAACAGCAGCAACAGCAGTAGTAACTTAGCAAGATCAATAAGTGGAAAGGTCATAGGCACTGGATCGGTAACTCGTTGGATGATATTCATCATGTAACAGTCATAACCTAGGGCGATACAGAACTAGCTCCAGTTCATCAATGTAATGTAGGCATGTATTCCGTAAATAGTCATACGTGCTTATGGAAAAGAACTTGCATGACATCTTTTGTCCTACCCTCCCGTAGCAGCGGGGTCCATAAGGAAACTAAGGGATATTAAGGCCTCCTTTTAATAGAGAACCGGAACAAAGCATTAACACATGGTGAATACATGAACTCCTCAAACTACGGTCATCACAGCGAAGTATCCCAAATATTGTCACTATGGGGTTGACGGATCATAACACGTAATAGGTGCATATGACTAGGCAAGATCGGATCAAGAACATGGATATAGAGATGATAACATAAACGGTTCAGATCTGAAATCATGGCACTCGGGCCCTAGTGACAAGCATTAGGCATAGCAAAGTCATAGCAACATCAATCTCAGAACATAATGGATACTAGGGATCAAGCCCTAACAAAACTAACTCGATTACATGATGAATCTCATCCAACTCCTCACTGACCAGCAAGCCTACGAAGGAATTACTCACTCCCAGTGGGGAGCATCATGGAATTGGCGATGGAGAAAGGTTGATGATGACGAAGACCGAAGATTCCCCTCTCCGGAGCCCCAAACGGGCTCCAGATCTGGCCTCCCGATGAAGAACACGAGGTGGTGGCGGCTCCATCTCGTGAAACGCGATAATTCTTTCTCTCTTATTTTTTCCCTCCGAATTTAGGAATTTATAGTGGCGGAGATAGGGAAAGTGGGGCCACGAGGTGGGCACAACCCACCAGGGCGCGCCCAGGGGGGCTGGCGCACCCTGGTGGGTGATGGTCACCCTGGCCCCCCTCTTCGGTGGATTCTGGCTCCAATAATTCTTATTTATTCCAAAATAATTCTCCAAAAAGTTTCGTTCCATTCCGAGAACTTTTATTTCTGCACAAAAACAACACCATGGTAGTTCTGCTGAAAACAGCGTTAGTCCGGGTTAGTTCCATTCAAATCATGCAAATTAAAGTCCAAAACAAGGGCAAAAGAGTGAGGAAAAGTAGATACGTTGGAGACGTATCAACTCGCCCAAGCTTAAACCTTTGCTTGTCCTCAAGCAATTCAGTTGATAAACTGAAAGTGATAAAGAAAAACTTTTACGAACTCTTTTGTTCTTGTTTACATATATATGCTTAAGTAGCACCCAGGTTTTCAGCAAAGATTATTTCTAACCATGTCAACAATAACTCTTAGGAATTATATTTACTCATATCAATAACATAAGCGACTAGCGAGCAACAATAAGATATCTCAAGCGCCAACATTTTGTCAGAACAATCGTGATACAATATGACAATAGTGGTATCTCGCTAGCCCTTTCTGAGACCGCAAAACATAAATGCAGAGCACCTCCAAAGTTCAAGCAGCGACTAAACATTGTAATTCATGGTAGAAAAGATCCAGTCATGCTGCACCCAACATCAACTATACACAATGCATGAGGATGACAATAGTGCTCTCAGGTCTGGTGCTTATTTGAGAAGGTGATGACTCAACTTAAAAGTAAATAGATAGTCCCTTCGCAGAGGGAAGCATGGATTTGCAGCGGTGCCAGAGCTCAAAGTTTAAAACAGAGATAGATATAATTTTGGGAGGTACACCCTTCCTGTCAATGTCACGACCAAGAGTTATCAATATCTTCCATGCTAAACAAATTAGCGGCGATTCCCAAGCGGTAAAAGTAAAGGTTTACTCCCCCTCCACCAACAATCACACTCCACGGCGAGCCGCATCCATGGGTACCGTCCAAACCAACAACATTCCTGGGGGAGTTTTGTTTAATTATTTTTGATTTTTGATTTCGGGACTGGGAATCCCTATTACCGCCCCTCTCGTGTAAGGACAAGTGAATAAACACTCATCATGAGAATAACCCGCTTAGCATGGAAGATACTGACTGCCCCTTGTCGCTCCATGAGCGGTCCGGGCACACAAAACAGATGTTCATTCGAATTTTTAGAGGTGGCACATCCAAATTTACTTTGGAACGGCAGGGTAATACCGCATATAGGTAGGTATGGTGGACTCATCTGGCATAACTTGGTTTAAGGGTTTTGATGCACAAGCAGTATTTCCGCTTAGTACCGGCGAAGGCTAGCAAATAGATTGAGAAGCGCCAGCTAGAGAGCGAAGACGATCATGAACATGCATTACATATAATCAACATTGAATACTAGCATGAGTTGGATATGGACACCATGAACATAAATATCATGAAGGCTATGTTGATTTTGATTCAACTACATGCGTGAACATGTGCCAAGTCAAGCCACTTGAAACATTCAGAGGAGGATACCATATCATCATATCGCATCACAACCATTTTAATGCATGTTGACACCCAAGATAAATCATTATCCACTCCTAGCTACTTAAGCATGGCATGAACAACTATAATCTCTAATGGTCATTGCAAACATGTTTGATCATAATGAGCTGAATCAAGGGATACTAGGTTAAACATATTTACAAAAACAAAAACAAGTTGAGTTCATACCCGCTTTTCTCTGCCACAGTCAATTCATCAAATGTCGTCATTATTGCCTTTCACTTGCACGATTGAACGATAAGAAGATAATAGTGCAAGAGTGCTGTGGACTAAGCTGGAATCTGCAAACATTTTATTCAAGAGGAGAAGACAAGGTAATGTGGGTTAAACGATAATGCTGATGAGAACCACTCAACAATTTCATCGTGGTCTTCTCCTAGGTACGACTTAAAATAAAAAGAAAAGAATTTCAGAGAAACATACTGAAATATTTTTGGAGTTTTTAGTTTTTCATGAAACAAACAAATTAAAGAAAACAAAAACAAGAAAAACAATTTACACGGGAAAGCTCCCAACAAGTAAAAGAAGAAGCGAGAAATCTTTTTGGGTTTTCTTTTAATGCTACAATTAAACTAGGCTAGAAAGAAAAACTAAAAAGAAGTAGGAAATGTTTTTGGGTTTTCTCAAAGTTTTTCAAACACACAAGAAGAAAGCGAGAAAACGAATCTAGCATGGATATTACAATGGAAAAGTATGAACACTGACAACTGGAATGAAATGTGTGTACATGAATGTAATGTCGGTGGAAATACGTACTCCCCCAAGCTTAGGCTTTTCGTCTAGCTTGGTAATCACCATCCGTATGAATAATAATCTGGGCGATGGCTCATCGAGAACCTCGGAGCAGATTCCGCTGCCCTCCTGGCAGCTTCAATCTTCGGGTTGTACTCATAGGCTTCGCTCTCAAGAACATAATATCTTCCCCTAGTGTGAAAATCAAAGAGAGCAGGAGCAGGCAATGCAACAGGCACAACAGGTTTCTTATAAAATCTCAAGTTATAGGTATAATTGGTGGCCGTGCCCGTAAGGAACTTATGACGCTTCATAGCATCAAAGTCTAAATACTGAGTGGGTAGGATGGGGTCATTAGGCCATGGTGACACATTTAATCTCTCAGCTACACGGGAGGCATAGATTCCTCCATAAAAATTACCACTAGCAGCATTGAGCTGCAACCTCCGTGCAACAATTGCACCAAGATTATAATCCTTATTCCCAGTTATAGCAGTGTGTAGGAGACTCAAATCATGAGCACACATTGTACTACAATCTTGTTTGCCTACAACACATTTACCGTTAAAGAGCGCAAAATATTGTAGTGATGGAAAGTGGATACTGGTAATTCTCCCTTGTGTAACCCCCCTATCTTCGCCAAAGCAAAGATTAACTAAAAATGACTCGTACTCAGATTTTGTTGGTTCATCGAGGGAACCCTCATATGGAAGTTTGCTTGCATCGCTAAACATTTCTAATGGCATGGTAAAGGAATGATCGTACAGGTTGAATGAAACTCTAGACTCACGAGGAAAATATTTGAATTTCTTTGTGAAGGTTTTCGTGAGCTCGAGGTGTTGGTGGCACTTATCTGCGATGAAGGAGACAAGCTCTGTGTTGCGAATAACTTGATCAAATTCCTCCTTAATACCTGCACCTTCCATGAACTCGTCGCAAGGCCACAAGCATGATTTGGTGGCGGCATCTCGCATCGAGCTTTCGCTTGGTTCAGCATAAGACTGTCGAACTGAGCTTCCACTTGATGAGGCTCCCGAGGATCTCCTCCTCGAAGAACTCCTAAAGAATTGCATTTTTATTCCTATAAAATTTTTGAAAATTTTTAGTCCACAAAAATTTGTAACAAAGCTTTGTAAGATTGTTAGCAACTACTCCCAAGCATGCATAGAGGCCATATTGAGCATCCAAACTACTTAGAACACTAAGAATTCAACATGCACGCTCATCTACAGCAGCACCAAGAGTAGCTAATTACTCTAAAAATAACCCACTAAAACAAAAACTAATTGGAGCAATGGAGGAGTCACATACCAAGAAGCAATCCCTCCAAACAGTTTCGGAAATGGAGCTTCGAGCAAAGAGATCGAAATCCGCGGGTTTGAGAGCAAGAACACGAAAATGGTGGTTGTGGTGAATTTTTGCTGGAGGTAGGTGACAATGTGGGCTAAAGAGATAAGTGAGGGGGCCCACGTGGGGGCCACAACCTACCAGGGCGCGCCTGGGGGTGCTGGCGCGCCCTGGTGTCTTGTGGGCACCAGGTGCACCCCCTCAGGTGTTATTTGCACCAGAAATTCATAAATATTCGGAAAAAATCATGTTAAATTTTCAGGGCATTCTGAGAATTTTATTTTTGGGTCATTTTTTATTGCACGGAGAAAACGGAAAACAGGATAATCATGGCTTTTTATTTTATTCAAATAACTAAAACAGAAAATAAAAGGTGGGAACAGAGAGTTGTGCTTACTAGATTCATCGACTTCATACCTCTCAAAAATGATCCATTAATAAGGTTGATCAAGTCTTATTAACAACCACTTCCGATTAGCATGAAACCGAAGAACTTTCGTAAAACACTAAGTTACCTCAATGGGGATGTGCATATCCCCAACAATAAGTATATCATATTTCTTTTTGGCAGTAGGTAGAGGTAATTGAAAATTTCCAATAGTGATGGTCGGAGATTCTTCAATAACATTTATATCATTCACTTGGAACTGTTTCTTCGGAAAGTGCACCGTATGCTCATTACCATTGATATGAAAAGTGACTTTGCTTTTATTGCAATCAATAACAGCCCCTGCAGTATTCAAAAAGGGTCTACCAAGGATAATCGACATGTTGTCGTCCTCGGGCATCTCAAGAATAACAAAGTCCGTTAAGATAGTAACATTTGCAACAACAACGGGCACATCCTCACAAATACCAATAGGTATGGCTGTTGATTTGTCATCCATTTGCAATGATATCTCAGTAGGTGTGAGTTTATTCAAATCAAGTCTTTTATATAAGGAGAAAGGCATAACACTAACACCGGCCCCCAAATCACACAAAGCAGTTTTAACATAGTTTCTTTTGATGGAGCAAGGTATAGTTGGTATTCCCGGATCTCCAAGTTTTTGAGGTACTCCATCTTTAAAAGAATAATTAGCAAGCATGGTGGAGATTTCAGCTTCAGGTATTTTTCTTTTATTGGTGATGATGTCTTTCATATACTTTGCATAAGGAGCCATCTTCAAAATATTAGTTAAACGGGTAGGCAAAAAGACTGGCCTAATCATCTCAGCAAAGCGCTCAAATTCTTCATCATCCTTTTTCTTAGTTGGATTAGGTGGAAATGGCATGGGTTTCTGAACTCATGGCTCTCTTTCTTTACCATGTTATCTAGCCACAAAGTCTCTTTTATCATACCGTTTATTTTTAGGTTGTGGGTTATCAAGATCAGGAGCAGGCTCTATTTCAACATCATTATCTGGTTTTATCATTATGAGGTTGAGCATCATCGTGATCATCATCATTATCATTTTCATTTTCACTAGGTTGATGTTCACTACCAGATTGAGTTTCAGCATCGGAAATAGAGACATCATTATTAGCAGGAGGTTTTTGTGTCTCAGGTTCACTAGAGGTATGCAAAGTCCTATCATTTTTCTTTTTCTTTTTCCTCTTAGAAGGACTAGGTGCATCAGTATTAATTCTATGAGAATCTTGTTCAATTCTCTTAGGGTGACCCTCATGATAAAGTGGTTCTTGGGTCATTCTACCTCCTCTAGTTACTACTCTAGCAACAAAATCATGCATATTACTATTCATTTCATCAAGCAATTCTTTTTGAGAGTTAGCAACTTGTTCTAACTGAGTTTGAACCATAGAGGCATGCTTTCCTACATCTCTAACATCATTACTGATTCTAAATAGCAAGTCACTCAAGCGAGCAATCATATCACAATTGTATTTCAATTGTTTCAGAACATGAGCATTGAAATGATCTTGCTTCATAATATAGTTATCAAACTCATATAAGCATTGACTAGGATGTTTATTGTGAGGAATGTCACTTTCATTGAACTTTAATAAAGAATTTACCTCTACCACCTGTGGAGGTGGTGGTGTGTCAAGGCCATGTATTTCTTCAATAGGTGGCAAATACTTGACATCTTCAGCTTTAATACCTTTTTCCTTCATAGATTTCTTTGCCTCTTGCATATCTTCAGGACTGAGAAATAAGATACCCCTGTTCTTCGGAGTGGGTTTAGGCGGTGGTTCAGGAAGAGTCCAATCATCATAATTCTTCAATATGTTATTCAATAATTCCTCAGCTTGTTCAACAGTTCGTTCCCTGAAAACACAACCAACACAACTATCTAGGAAGTCCCTAGAAGTATCGGTTAGTCCATTATAAAAGATATCAAGTATTTCATTTTTCTTGAGAGGATGATCAGGCAAAGCATTAAGCAACTGGAGAAGCCTCCCCTAAGCTTGTGGGATACTCTCTTCTTCAATTTGCACAAAGTTAAATATTTCCTATAAGGCAGCTTGTTTTTTATGAGCTGGAAAATATTTTTCAGAGAAGTAGTAGATCATATCCTGGGGACTACGCACACAACCAAGAGCAAGAGTATTGTACCATGTCTTAGCATCACCCTTTAATGAGAACGGAAATAACTTAAGGATATAATAGTAGCGAATCTTCTCATCATGAGCAAAGAGGGTGGCTATATCGCTCATCTTAGTAAGGTGTGCCACTACAGTTTCAGTTTCATAGCCATGGAAAGGCTCAGATTCAACCAAAGTAATTAACTCTGGGTCGACAGAGAACTCATAATCCTTATCGGTAACGCAGATAGGTGAAGTAGAAAACTTAGGATCACATTTCATTCTAGCATTCAAAGTCTTTTCCTTATACTTGCATAGCAATTTCTTAAGATCGTCTCTATCCTTGCAAGAAAGAATTTCTCTACTTATCTCTTCGTCCATAACGTAACCTTCAGGTATCTTAGGCATTTCAAACTTAGGAGAGCTAGGAATAATAGGAGTTTCATAATGATAGTCAGTTTCATAAGCTTCATCAGTTTCAACAATTTCATTCTCTTTAGATCTAGCAATTTGTTCATCAAGAAATTCTCCTAGTGGCACATTATCAGCAAGCATGGTACTAGCATCATCATAAGCATCATTCATAGCAGAAGTAGCATCATCAATAACTTGCGACATATCAGGATTACTAGCATGTGGTGGTGTTGCAAGCTTACTCATAACAGAAGGTGAATCAAGTGCAGAGTGTGATGGCAGTTCCTTACCTCCCCTCGTAGTAGAGGGAAAAATCTTAGTCTTTTGATCCTTCAGATTCTTCATAGTGATAAATTGATATAAATCCCAAGTGACTCAAGAAATATTGCTATGCTCCCCGGCAACGGCACCAGAAAAAGGTCTTCATAACCCACAAGTATAGGGGATCGCAACAGTTTTCGAGGGTAGAGTATTCAACCCAAATTTATAGATTCGACACAACGGGAGCCAAAGAATACTCGAGAGTATTAGCAGTTGAGTTGTCAATTCAACCACACCTGGAGATTAAATATCTGTAGCAGAGTGATCAGTAGCACAGTAATATGATAGTTTTGATAGCAGTAGCAATAGTAACAGTTGCGGTAACAATAGTAGCAATAGTTTTGTAGCAGTTGGAACAGCAGCAACAACAGTAGTAACTTAGCAAGATCAATAAGTGGAAAGGTCGTAGGCACTGGATCGGTAACTCGTTGGATGATATTCATCATGTAATAGTCATAACCTAGGGCGATACAGAACTAGCTCCAGTTCATCAATGTAATGTAGGCATGTATTCCGTAAATAGTCATACGTGCTTATGGAAAAGAACTTGCATGACATCTTTTGTCCTACCCTCCCGTGGCAGCGGGGTCCATAAGGAAACTAAGGGATATTAAGGCCTCCTTTTAATAGAGAACCAGAACAAAGCATTAACACATGGTGAATACATGAACTCCTCAAACTACGGTCATCACTGCGAAGTATCCCAAATATTGTCACTATGGGGTTGACGGATCATAACACGTAATAGGTGCATTTGACTAGGCAAGATCGGATCAAGAACATGGATATAGAGATGATAACATAAACGGTTCAGATCTGAAATCATGGCACTCAGGCCCTAGTGACAAGCATTAAGCATAGCAAAGTCATAGCAACATCAATCTCAGAACATAATGGATACTAGGGATAGAGCCCTAACAAAACTAACTCGATTACATGATGAATCTCATCCAAATCCTCACCGACCAGCAAGCCTACGAAGGAATTACTCACTCCCGGTGGGGATCATCATGGAATTGGCGATGGAGAAAGGTTGATGATGACGAAGACCGAAGATTCCCCTCTCCGGAGCCCCAAACGGGCTCCAGATCTGGCTTCCCGATGAAGAACAGGAGGTGGCGGCGGCTCCGTCTCGTGAAACGCGATAATTCTTTCTCTCTTATTTTTTTCTCCGAATTTAGGAATTTATAGTGGTGGAGATAGGGCAAGTGGGGCCACGAGGTGGGCACAACCCACCAAGGCGCGCCCTGGTGGGTGATGCTCACCCTGGCCCCCCTCTTCTGTGGATTCTAGCTCCAATTATTCTTATTTATTCCAAAATAATTCTCCAAAAAGTTTCGTTCCATTCTGAGAACTTTTATTTCTGCACAAAAACAACACCATGGTAGTTCTGCTGAAAACAGCGTCAATCCGGGTTAGTTCCATTCAAATCATGCAAATTAGAGTCCAAAACAAGGGCAAAAGAGTGAGGAAAAATAGATACGTTGGAGACGTATCAGCCTTTCGCGAGCTTCAAAGTCCTGAACAACGGAGCTTATCGGTTGTATAACTTTACCGCTGGAGCGGAAGAGCCCCGGACGTGGAACGCGGATCTGCTCCGCAAGTTCTACACTTAAGATGGAAAACACTCTATCATTCCTATAATGAATTACCGAGTAGCTTTGATGAATAAAAGTCTTTACTTTTCCTACATTTTTTCAAAACTTTTCGCTTTTTTCACCCTGGTGACTCTGGTAACCTTCCTCACCCCAGTGGGGGCATGGATCGACTTAGCCGCGAACCTGATTTCGGCTAAGTTAAAAACCACTCCGAGTGAGGACATCGTCCGCACTCGGGGGCTTAGCCGCGAACCTGATTTCGCCTAAGTGAAGAACTACTCCAAGTGAGGACATCGTCCACACTCGGGGGCTTAGGTGCGATCCAGTAATCGCCTAAGTTAAAAACTACTCCGAGTGAGGACAACCTCCACACTCGGGGGCTTAGCTGCGATCCAGTAATCGCCTAAGTTAAAAACTACTCCGAGTGAGGACATCGTCCGCACTCGGGGGCTTAGCCGCAAACCTGATTTCGCCTAAGTTAAAAACTACTCCGAGTGAGGACATCATCCACACTCGGGGGCTTAGCTGCGATCCAGTAATCGCCTAAGTTAAACACTACTCCGAGTGAGAACAACCTCCACACTCGGGGGCTTAGCTACGATCCAGTAATCGCCTAAGTTAAAAACTACTCCGAGTGAGGACATTGTGCACACTCGGGGGCTTAGCCGCGAATCTAATTTCGCCTAAGTTAAAACCTACTCCGAGTGAGGGCATCATCCACACTCGGGGGCTTAGCTGCGATCCAGTAACCGCCGAAGTTAAAAACTACTCCGAGTGAGGACATCGTCCACACTCACTACAGGAATCAGGTACTTTGCCGTCAGCCATGGCAGACGGCAAAGGATAGGTTCACGGATGGCAAACTCCTTTGCCGTCTGCCAGCAGACGGCCCCACATCCAGCACAGAAAACCACGGTAAAGGGCTAGTTCGCCGTCTGCATATATATATTTCACAGGGCAAACAATGTGAGCAAGTTTCACAGCAAATATATGATATCCAACACATAAGAAACTATATCCCTGCCATATGGATATGATCATCCAACAAACATATCAAATCAAAAGCGCAAGTTTCACCATATCACAATAGTTTCATCCATACATACATAGTTTCATCCATAGGTAGCAAGTTTCACATTGTTCATCGATACCAAATCAAAACAAAAAGTAAACATAAGCACTCCATCAATGCAAGCTTCCGTGAAGTGAATCAAATCTTCAAAATGGGAAATAAGAAAGTTAGAAGAAGAAGACTAGAAGAAGAAGAAGAAGATCTAGAAGAAGAAGAAGAAGAAGAAGAAGAAAAAGAAGAAGAAGAAGAAGAAGAGTTTTTCTTCTCTTTCCCTTTCTCCTCTTGTTTTTCTTCTTCTTATTGCTTATTTGTGTCATTTTAGAGCTAACCTAGGTAATTATGCCATTTTTGACCTAACTAAGCCTATTGTGTCATTCTGGAAGAAAATAAGCTAAGTATATGACATTTATGAGGTTACCAAGGTTATTATGCCATTTTTGACCTAAGTAAGCTAATTATGCCATTTTTGACATAAGTAAGCTAAGTACATGTAATTATTTAGCTAACCTAGGTAATTATGTCATTTTTAAGTTAACTAAGCTTATTATGTCATTGTGGAGGAAACAAAGCTAAGTATAGGTCATTTTAGAGCTAACTTAGGTAAAATAGGTCATTTTGGAGCTAAGTAAGCTTATTATGTCATTTTGGAGGAAACAAAGCTAAGTATAGGTCATTTTAGAGCTAACTTAGGTAAAATAGGTCATTTTGGAGCTAAGTAAGCTTATTATGTCATTTTGGAGGAAACAAAGCTAAGTATAGGACATTTTAGAGCTAACTTAGGTAAAATAGGTCATTTTGGAGCTAAGTAAGCTTATTATGTCATTTTGGACGGAACAAAGCTAAGTTAGGTCATTTTAGAGCTAACTTAGGTAAAATAGGTCATTTTGGAGCTAAGTAAGCTTATTATGTCATTTTGGAGGAAAATAAGCTAAGTATATGACATTTATGAGCTAACCAAGGTCATTATGCCATTTTTGACCTAAGTAAGCTAATTATGTCATAAATGAACTAAATAAGCTAAGTATAGGTCATTATGCATTTGTTAAGAAAAACACTAGAGAAAACTTACCGTCATCACGGAGGTGAAGCACCGGTGTTGCTCGTGCCGGTTACACCTGGAGAAGGTTCGTGTGATGCTTGTCTGGAGTTAGGCTGCACCAAAGATCATTTGCAATGTCTCGTTAGCATAATGACACTCAAATGTTAAGACTAGTAACTAATGACCATTCAAATGAAACTCACCGTGGTCACCGGAGCAATGACTAGCATCGTCGGAGGGGTCTGACTGGTCTTCTTGCACACAGACTACACATTTGGTTTTGATGAGTCAGTCATATTAGTTAGTAATGAAACGAACATTACGTGCATGATTTGGCTAACATGCAGAAGAAACTTACCACGAGGAGCTCGTACATGGCCCGGTGAGCCGCGTCATTCCATGCGCTCTCCTCCTCCAACAACCTAGCCGTCCTCTCCTCCAACTCCCTCTCCTTCTCCGCCGCCTGCCGGTCCCTATCCTCCAGAATCGCCTGGGTTGTCTCTCTCTCTTTCTGAAGAGCAGCCTGCAACACCACTCCTTGTTAGCATTGTAATCATCTTTGTTCGCACACACAATGTAATGGAGGAAAGATATCTGAGTCCGTATAACTAACCTCGATGGCAAGCTCGACTGGCCGTGGACGAGGCCTTATCTCAGGACAGGAGCTCATTTGGCGCGCCTTGATCTTCCGGAGATTGCGAGGACAACGTATAAGTCAATCTCCAATGGCTATCGAGCCATGGGGCCTCCCGCCACCAGCTATCATCACCAACTCTGGATCAATAGGATGCTGGCTCGGGTTAAAGTCCTCCCCTTTCCTCGCCTTCCCCTCATCTCTGTACCTCATGAGCTTGTGGTGGGAGGAGATGTTGGTGAAGTTCTCGGGATGATCGAGGTCAGACTCAGAGAATGCCTTGGCCTTCTTGTACGAGGCAGTATGGGCCATGGCATAGATGTCGTACACCTCTGGCACCTCCGTGTTATTGTGTTGCACCTAAAAGAGAGGAACAAAGTGTTAGTAAAGGGCTCAAGCTAGCATCAAGAATGAATTGCATGAATCATGAAGCAAACCACATAACCAGTTCTGCCCGAAGTGATATAAGTTGGCGCTGCCTTAATGGTGTGGCACACCAACCATTTTGGCACGTCGGTCCTTGGCATTGTTGTGGACAGCTAGACATTCGTCTGAGCACCACTCATCCACCAACGCCTCCCAACAATCCATCTTATCCGCACACCATCTCGGGGGCACCTAAGTTAGTAAAGAGAAATTTGAGCGCTACACCTATGAATCAAATCAAGGAAACTAAGTACAAGGCCTTAAGAATAGGTAATTACCTTCATGTACTGCTCCTTCCGCGGAAACTTTCCGTGGCATGACGACTTGTCCTTCTTAACACCACCCGAGGCGTAGTAGTCTCGAACAGCCTGCGGCCGAGCCTCGTGTCGTAAGTTCTATAGTAGGCGCTTGTGTCGGCGTTCTGGGATCGAGGGTACCCAGACCTGCCTGCCTACAGCCCAGCGCGTGGCCCACCTCGACGGCCCGGTATGGCCTTGCAGCAAAACCCCCAAGACAAGACCCTCGCGAGGGCCCCGGCCTCATGAGGCGAACAATGCCAAGACCTCCAGGGGAGCGACCTCCCCAGGCTGCCTCCCGAGGAGCAGAGATTCCTATGCAGGTACCCCGCCTCATGAAGCTGGGATGACGAGAGGCATGACGACCAAGGCCAGGCAGGCGCCAGTGGGCGCAGAGGGGACAGTTTCCTCTTTGGTGCTAAGGAGGCAAGGACATACGTGGGTTCCCAAGGAATCCCCCAAACGTTTCCATTCCGGTGCAACGAGACCAAGACCACGAGCTCGGCAGGACGGATGTCATCACCGAGCCCACCTCTGCGTCATGCCCAAAAGCTTTGCAGGCGAAGACCACCTTTAGTCAGGATAAGATGTACCTCCTGTCTTCCTTCAAAATTGGCCGTTGTGGGATCCCTTCCCGCCAATGCAATAAGGGAAGAGGACCAAGGCCACTATAAATAGGGAGTAGCCTCCACCATAGAAGAGGCGAATCGATCCATCCTCACCTAAGAGCCCTCACGAGGTCGCTCAACCATTGTACTAGTTCATCTCCAGACCTCCTCGTGAGGCGAATCCACCAAAGCAGGAGTAGGGTTTTACACCACAAGGTGGCCTGAACCTGGGTAAATCTCTATGTCCGTCTTCTCGTTCGCTCGCGCATATTTGGCGAGGCTTGGCTGTGGAGTGGCGAGCTTGAGGCAAGTGTGGGTTGAGATCTTCGCACACGCCCCAGAGTTCGAACCTTCTTGGGTCTGCGGAGCCCCGATTCCGACATTTGGCGCGCCAGGTAGGGGGCGTGTCGGAATCCTCCCTCCAGTTCCGCTTCGTCTCCGCTTAGTCGCTCCCATGGCCAAGGCTCGCCGGGCTCGCGCTGAGCGCCGGGCTGCTCACGTCGCCCAGACGGTACCCGTGGGTCGCGGCATTCCGCGCCGCTCCGCCCCTCCTGCAGCTAACGCTGCCACCGACCCGGCTGCTCACGAGCAGCAGGACTCGTTGCCGCTGGCCACCACGTGGCGAGATGGCCGCACCGTTACTCCGTCCCTCGCCCTCGCCGCGATGTCAACCTCCCGCGCTCGCCGCAGGCCGGCGAATGCGCGGACTGCACTGCTCGTGGCGCGCGAGCTGCTGCGTTACTGCCCCGCCAACGATCGCTACGGCGACTGGCTGGGTCGCATCGCCGAGCCCATCAACGCCGCCGGCGCCCCGGTGCTCTCCACCGGGGCGGGCTCGAGGGCTTCCGCCAGGAGAGGTCCCGACCTGACGGGAGTGACGAGGGAGGCTTTCGGGCACCGCATGGAGGCGCGCTTGGATGCGCGCCCTCACGAGCAAGGAGCACGGCGCGAGGCGCCAGGCTCGCGGGGGTTCATCACCAGCACAATCGAGGAGCTTCAGGAGGCGCGGGTCATGTGTGGCGAGCGTCGCCCTGCACCACCCAATGCGGTTGCCGTCCCCGACGCGGGCGGCGGGCTGCTCGTCTACATCGACACCCCATGGAACGGCCGCGTCCTCGCGGGCGGCCTTCGCCAGGCCTGGCATGAGCAACCTCGCGAGGAGTACTGGCGTGGTCAGCCTTGTGAGGTTGCCTGGCATGAGCAACCTCGCGAGGCACGCCATCAGGTTAGGGGCTATCACGAATAGGTGCCCATGCTACGGGCCAGGCGTTGCCTGCCTGGAGACGGAGGGTGGAACAGGCGCCCATGTCTCTGGGCCGGGCATTGACTGCCTGGAGACGGAGGGTGGAACAGGCGCCCATGTCTCCGGGCCGGGCATTGCCTGCCTGGAGACGGAGGGTGGAACAGGCGCCCATGTCTCCGGGCCGGGCATTGCCTGCCTGGAGACGGAGGGTGGAACAGGCGCCCATGTCTCCGGGCCGGGCATTGCCTACCTGGAGACGGAGGGTGGAGCACTCGCCCATGTCTCCAGGCCCAACGCTACTTGGAGACGGAGGGTGGAGTGCCCGTGCGAGACGCCCGGACACCCCGGCAAGGCGCACCGGGGTGCCGCGCCGGGGGCCAACCTTGCGCGTAGCGAGACGGTCCAGCACCGGGCCCCGTCCGCACCGCAAGGAGTCACGGCGTGATACGTCTCCAACGTATCTATAATTTTTGCTTGTTCCATGCTGTTATATTATCATTCTTGGATGTTTTACAATCATTTTATAACAACTTTATATCATTTTTTGGGACTAACCTATTGACATAGTGCCAAAGTGCCAGTTGCTGTTTTTGCTTGTTTTTTACTTTGCAGAAAATCAATATCAAACGGAGTACAATCGCGACGAAACTTTTTGGAGATTTTTTCTTGACCAGAAGACACCCAGTGGGCCAAACAACTGCCGGAGAGGTGGGCTGTGGAGAGCACAACCCACCAGGGCGCGCCAGGGGGGCCCTGGCGCGCCCTGATGGGTTGTGCCCTCCTCGTCCCCCTTCCGCACCGCCTCTGATGCCTATAAATTCTAAAATATTCGGAAAACCATAGGGGAGTCGACGAAACACAATTCCAGCCGCCGCAAGTTCCAGAACCGCGAGATCCAATCTAAGCACCATCACGGAGGGGTTCATCTTCCTCATAGGTGCCTCTCCGATGATGCGTGAGTAGTCCACCATAGACCTACGGGTCCGTAGGCAGTAGCTAGATGGCTTCCTCTCTCTCTCTCTTATGATTCTCAATACAATGGTCTCTTGGAGATCTATTTGATGTAAACTTTTGCGGTGTGTTTGTTGGGATCCGATGAATTTTGAGTTCATGATCAGTTTCTATCCATGAATATTATTTGAGCCTTATTTGATCTCTTATATGCATGATTGCTTATAGCATCGTATTTCTTCTTCGAATCTTTGGTTTAGTTAGGCCGATTAAATCGATTTTTCTTGCCATGGGAAGAGGTGCTTTGTGATGGGTTCGATCTTGCGGTGTTCTTTCCCAGTGACAGAAGGGGCAGCAAGACACGCATGTATCGTTGCTATTAAGGATAACAAGATGGGGTCTATTCTTACATGAATAGATCTTGTCTACATCATGTGATCGTTCTTATTGCAGTACTCCGTTTTTCCATGAACTTAATACACTAGATGCATGCTGGATAGCGGTCGATGTGTGGAGTAATAGTGGTAGATGCAGGCAGGAGTCGGTCTACTTATCTTGGACGTGATACCTATATAATGATCATCGCCTTGGATTTCATCATTACTATTCGATTTTCTATCAATTGCCCAACAGTAATTTGTTCATCCACCGTGCGCTATACTCATGAGAGAAGCCACCAGTGAACCCTACGGCCCCCGGGTCTACTTTTCCATCATATTGCTTTCCGATCTATGTTTTTTGCAATCTTTGTTTTCAGATCTACAAAACCAAAAACCAAAAATATATTGCTGCATATTTACCCTTTTTATTTGTGTTCTTGAGAGATCTATCTCTCCTATCTATCACTACCTAATCTATCTTATTACCGTAGAGAGATTGACAACCTCTCTTTCGCGTCGGGTTACATGTATTTGTTGTTTGTGTGCAGGTGCTGCTTATTGGGTGTTGGTGATCCTCCTACTGGTGCGATAACCTTGGTTTCATAACTAAGGGAAATACTTACCATCGCTGTGCTGCATCATCCCTTCCTCTTTGGGGAAATACCGACGCAGTTTCAAGCCACGTCAAAGGAATTTCTGGCGCCGTTGCCGGGGAGGAAGCAATCTCTTCTACGTGCCTATCGTGGGCGCCGAGGGGACTCCACCATCATCTACCAGGTTCCTAATCACAAATCTCATCTCCTTGCAATTACATTATTTGCCATTTGCCTCTCGTTTTCCTCCGCCCCACTTCACCAATTTCCCGTTTTATTCGCCCTCTTCTTCATTTGCCTTTGTCTCGTCAGATCTCTTGTTTGCTTGTCACCATGAGTGATTTTGGTATGGCAGAAACGGATGATGGCAGGACTCCTAAAATTGGACGTTCTGCTAATCTTGATTCTAAAACTTTTGTTTTGGGGCAAGGGGACGTTATAGGGAAAGAAACTATCCAAGAGTTTTTCAATTGCGTTGGGAATTTGACTCTCAATGACACTCCTATATTGAAAAGAACTAAATCTTATGCGGATGCTATCTCGGCGCTAGTTTTAAAACTTGAAAATAGATTTATTCGTACCCATCCTACCTTGCAAAGACTGTTTTATGAGCTACCCATCTTAAAGAATCCTAAAGCTAAGAAGTTAGCTACTCTTGTTCTTATGAATGAATTTGATCACGTAATACGGGAAGCTAGGGAGATCTTTGACTTTTATGGTATGAACCGTGAAAAACCGGTAATAGGAGAAATCCTTTACAATAGTGATTACATGATGAGATATTTGCTTGGAAATAATCAATTTTTTTATGAGAATATCAAAAAGGAAGTCCCCGTTTTAGATATGACCCAACAAGTTTTTAATGATGTGAACCAACAATATTCTTGGATCGTAGCCGGTAATCAAAGGGGGTACATAGAGGGACAACTTGATAGTGCTAAGGTTGCCATGGATGACGTGTTTCAAGTTTTATTTGCAAAACCTCTTGACAAAGGCACCTCATCCAAAACCAAAGATGACAATACTTGAATATATCCATTATGCCTAGCTAGGGGCGTAAAACGATAGCGCTTGTTGGGAGGCAACCCAATGAATAAATTTATTTTTGCTTTTTTCCTTTCTGTTTTTGTGTGTTGACACAATTATGACTCTGTTATGATTGTGTTTTTATGGTTTATTTAGTGTTTGTTCTAAGTAAAGCATTTAGGATGATTCATAGGATGAGTAGAAGTGATGCTGAATCTGAATCAGAAACTTTGCGTCCAGTATATGAATTTTAGTTTTTTTATCGAACGTGATATTGAGCTGAAATTTTAATACAGTGTTTATATACAAATTCCTTACGTTGTCCTATTTTTTCAGAATTTTTAGATTTACATAAGTATGGGTATAGTACAGATTACTACAGACTGTTCTGTTTAAGAAAGATTCTGTTTTCGTTGCATTGTGTGCTTGTTTTGATGAATCTATGGTTTGTATTGGGGGTATAAGCCATGGTAAAGTTAAAATACAGTAGGTATAATGCAATAATAAAATATGAATGGGTTTGCAACAGTACCTAAAGTAGTTATTTGCTTTCTTATACTAACGGATCTCACGAAGATTTTGTTGAGTTTTGTGTGATTGAAGTTTTCAAGTTTTGGGTGAGATCACGATGGATGAAGGAATAAGGAGTAGCAAGAGCCTAATCTTGGGTATGCTACCACACCCCCAAGATATATCCAAAGAGAAACAAGCAACTAAGCTTGGGGATGCCCCCGAGTGGCATCCCCTCTTTCTTCTAACGACCATCGGTATTTTACTTGGAGCTATATTTTTATTCGTCACATATCATGAGTTTTGCTTGGAGCGTCTTGTATCTTTGCTTGCTTTGTTTGTTAGTTTTTCCTTTGTATCCTTGCTGTACACACCTATTTGAGAAAGCCAAAATCATGCTATGATTAGAATTGCTCTATGTGCTTCACTTAAACTTTTTGAGCTATAGAATTGCTCTATGTGTTTCACTTATATCTTTTTGAGCACGGTGTGCTTGGAAACTTTTGTAGAAATACTCTCATGCTTCACTTAGATTAATTTGAGAGTTAGTAAATTTTGAAGAAATCCTCTCATGCTTCACTTATACCTTTTTGAGAGATGAAATCTTTATGCTCATGTGCTTCACTTAAATTAGTTTGAGCTTGCCAAAAAGCAATGGCAATATATGAAACTTGTCCCAAAGTGATAGATATCCAAGGAGGATATAATAAAAACTTTCATGAAGATCATTGGAAAAATTAAACTTGATTCCTTGTAATAGTTTTGAAACATGATGATAGTAATATGTGAGTCATGTTGATGAGTAATTATGCTTCGTAGGAATATTGGTATTATGGTTTGTGATTCCCTATGCATGCACGAAAGTCAATACTTATGCAATGAAGTTACATCCTACTTGTGGTGCATTATTCGGTGTTAGTTATGTTCAATGCTCACTTATGTGAATTTTCATTTTTTGGTTTGGTTGCTTCCCAATCTATTTGCTAGCCTTCACTTGTACTAAGTAGAAATACTACTTGTGCATCCAAAATCCATAAACCAAGTTTTGCCTTATGAGTCCACCATACCTACCTATATATGGTATTTCCATGCCGTTCCAAGCAAATTTGTATGTGACATCTCTAAATTTTCAAAATAAATTTTCTCTTTTGTGTGCCCGTACCGCTCATGAAACGGTGGGGAGTGTCCAATATTTTTCCATGCTAGATGTGTTATTCTCAAGATGAGTGTCTATTCACTTGTCATTGCACGAGAGTGCGGCGGTAATAGGGATGCCCATTCCCGAAATGAAAAAGAAAAAAATATTTACTTTATGTTGTCAAATAATAAATTCCTTGGAAAGTGTTGGTATGGAAGGCAACCGTGGATACGGCCCGCCATGGAAAGTGAAAGTTTGGTGGAAAAAGGAATAAACTTTATTTTCTTTTTGGGAACCGCCTATGATATATCTAGCATCGAAAGTATTGTGTACTACTTTGTCGTTTTCGTTGACAGGAAAAGCATGCCACCCAAAATATTTTTCTCTCTCAATTTTAAACCTTGAGCTCTGGCACCTCTACAAATCCCTACTTCCCTCTGCGAAGGGCCTATCTATTTACTTTATGCAATTTATATTTTTGCTTTGAGTCTCCATCCTCTCTTGTAAGCACCATCTAGGGGGCACTATGATCGTACTTGAGCATTGGGCATAGCTAATATTTGAGTGTGTTTCATGAATGGATCAATGATTGAGCATGATGGGCTAGGGATAACTTTCTTTAGTGTTGATATTTTGAAAGACATGGTTGTTTGTTAACATGCTTGAGTATTGAAGTCATTATGTTAAAACTAGACTATTGCTTTGAATCATTATAAGTCCAAATGTCCATGCTATACAAAAGAAAAGAATGTGATGAACATGTTAGGCAGCATTCCACATCAAAAATTCTGTTTTTATCATTTACCTACTCGAGGATGAGTAGGAATTAAGCTTGGGGATGCTTGATACGTCTCCAACATATCTATAATTTTTGCTTGTTCCATGCTGTTATATTATCATTCTTGGATGTTTTACAATCATTCTATAAACAACTTTATATCATTTTTTGGGACTAATATATTGACATAGTGCCAAAGTGCCAGTTGCTGTTTTTGCTTGTTTTTTATTTCGCAGAAAATCAATATCAAACGGAGTCCAATCGCGACGAAATTTTTTGGAGATTTTTTCTGGACCACAAGACACCCAGTGGGCCAAACAACTGCCGGAGAGGTGGGCTGTGGAGAGCACAACCCACTAGGGCACGCCAGGGGGGCCCCGGCGCGCCCTGATGGGTTGTGCCCTCCTCGGCCCCCTTTCGCACCGCCTCTGATGCCTATAAATTCTCAAATATTCGGAAAACATAGGGGAGTCGACGAAACACAATTCCAGCAACCGCAAGTTCCAGAACCGCGAGATCCAATCTAAACACCATCACGGAGGGGTTCATCTTCCTCATAGGTGCCTCTCCGATGATGCGTGAGTAGTCCACCATAGACCTACGGGTCCGTAGGCAGTAGCTAGATGGCTTCCTCTCTCTCTCTTATGATTCTCAATACAATGGTCTCTTGGAGATCTATTTGATGTAAACTTTTGCGGTGTGTTTGTTGGGATCCGATGAATTTTGAGTTCATGATCAGTTTCTATCCATGCATATTATTTGAGTCTTATTTGATCTCTTATATGCATGATTGCTTATAGCATCGTATTTCTTATTCGAATCTTTGGTTTAGTTAGGCCGACTAGATCGATTTTTCTTGCCATGGGAAGAGGTGCTTTGTGATGGGTTCGATATTGCGGTGTTCTTTCCCAGTGACAGAAGGGGCAGCAAGACACGCATGTATCGTTGCTATTAAGGATAACAAGATGGGGTCTATTCCTACATGAATAGATGTTGTCTACATCATGTGATCGTTCTTATTGCATTACTCCGTTTTTCCATGAACATAATACACTAGATGCATGCTGGATAGCGGTCGATGTGTGGAGTAATAGTGGTAGATGCAGGCAGGAGTCGGTCTACTTATCTTGGACGTGATGCCTATATAATGATCATCGCCTTGGATATCGTCATGAAAATTTGATTTTCTATCAATTGCCCAACAGTAATTTGTTCACCCACCGTGCGCTATACTCATGAGAGAAGCCACTAGTGAACCCTACGGCCCCCGGGTCTACTTTTCCATCATATTGCTTTCTGATCTACGTTTTTTGCAATCTTTGTTTTCAGATCTACAAAACCAAAAACCCAAAAATATATTGCTGCATATTTACTCTTTTTATTTGTGTTCTTGAGAGATCTATCTCTCCTATCTATCACTACCTAATCTATCTTATTACCATAGAGAGATTGACAACCTCTCTTTCGCGTCGGGTTGCAAGTATTTGTTGTTTGTGTGCAGGTGATGCTTATTGGGTGTTGGTGATCCTCCTACTGGTTTGATAACCTTGGTTGCATAACTGAGGGAAATACTTACTGTCGCTGTGCTGCATCATCCCTTCCTCTTTGGGGAAATACCGACGCAGTTTCAAACCACGTCATGGCGCTACCACGGCGGCGGTGGCCGCCTCCAGTCCCTCGGGAGCCGAAGACCTTGTTCCGAAGTGGGTCCTCCACATAAAGGGCGCCCGCCCCGCGGGAGGACCCGTTCGGAGCCTGACGCGCCCCAGGCCCGCCGCCGCGCGCATGGGGACAAGGGATGGGGCCCGCGCCCCGGAGGTGTGGAGCACCCTACGCCTCCCCAGGCTCTACCTGTGACACTCTCACGTAATAATGAGTGGGTTGTATATGCCCGGGGGTCCCTAAGGACGCGGAGGGGGCCCCACCCATGCCCAAGTGGAAGCCCCATGCTCCTCGCTGGCGGACGACACGGTCTTACAACGACTATGCCCACGCCTAGTGGAAGCCCCATGCTCCGCGCTCGGGGGAAGACTAGCTTAGGCGCCGGACGCGGCTGTTCTTTGCTCTCTTTTGTAACTGAATTTGCCGTTTTTTGGAATAAAGTTTGAAGTTTTCACGTCTTTATTCGAAGAGGGGTGGGAATTTTTCTCCTTGCAGCGTTTCCCGTCTTGAATCCCGTTTCTCCTTGCCAACTCTCTCTCTCTCTCTCTCTCGCGCGCGCGCGCCCCGTGAGCGGGGGCTGGACATGGTGTGCACGTTGAGCCAGCCCCAGCGGCGTTGAGGGCCTCCCCCGAGGGCCCAGGTCACAACAGCCGCGGGCCTGCCCGCACACACACCTCGCCAAGGCTTTGGCATCCGAGTCCTCGCGCGACGCTCTCAAGCGAGCCAGCGGGCACACGTGGCCCTAGGCCTCCGTCAAAACATCCGCCTCCCGACCTTGGCCGGGCACCGCGACTCGGTATAATGGTAATGACCCACCCCACCTCAGGGGTTGCGGGCCCGCAATGAGCAAAGGAAAGGCGACACAAGGGAGTACAACGTTACTTGATACATCATAAAGGAGTTTCTTCCAAAATACTTTCACATCCCCGCGGGATCATATTCAAAATCTTGACAGGTAAAACAGGAAAAAAGACAACCTAGGGAGATGTGCTGTCGCCGTCGCTGCTGTCGCTACCACCGCCGTCTGAGCCGCGCCCTTCGACCAAAGGATGGCCCTCGCCCTCAGCGGGGGAAAACTCCGCGATCAGGTCGTCCACGTGATCCTCCACCCAGTCCTCGAGGGGCCCTTGAATCACCTTGGGCACGGGGGCTATCACGGCTTCTTAGTCGAAGTTGGGGTCAGAGCGAAGAAGGTGGCTGAAGACACGCGAAGATGCCCGCACGAGGAGGTCACGACACTTCCCTTCCATGAGTTGGTGGACCTTGTCTGCGCCCCCTTCAAGGCGCTCCACAATCCTGGTGAAGAAGCCAAGGTAGCCGACGTCATCAGGAACGAGCGGACTGGAGACATTCCCATTGCAGATGCTGCTCAGGGCTTGGTGGGCCCTCCTCTCAAGGGCCTGGAACATCTGGGAGCGCGTGTGCTGCAGCCCCCGAGCGTGGTCCGCCTCGTCCGAGGCCTTCTCCACGAGGGAAGTGACATCCTCCACTTGCTTGTAGAGGAAATACAGCTCGGCCTCGGCGGCGGCCTGGGCGTCCATCGCAGCTCTTTCACGTTGCTCCGCCGCGGCTAACTTCTTCCTGAGGCCGTTAGCCTCACCTTTCAGGTCGTCGCGCCGCTTGCAGAAACGGGACTCCTGAAGCTTCATCTTCTTGCGGTAGTCCTTGGCGAGGGCCCGACGAACCTCCGCCACCGTCTCATTGACCTCTCCCCGAATCATCGCCTCCCAGGAGGCGAGGGAGTCCTCGGCGGCAGCCACTTGGCGTTCCATCACCTCCAGCCTCTCGCGCTCCAGGCTTTGTTCCAGTGCTTCCAGCGTCAGCGTGTCTTCAAGTGTGAGGAGCCTCGCTTCACCCGTGGACGGCCCGCCCGCCAAGGCGGCGAGCGCGGCCTTACGCGCCTGGACTTGTCGCTCGAGGGCGGCATTGGAAGCTTGAAGCTCTTTTCCGCGCTTCCCTGCAGCCTCCTCAAGGGCACGATCGCGGGCCTCCCTCGCCGCGACGAGGGATTCTTTGTCTTTCGTGCGAGCATGCTCGCGTTGCAGACGATCGAGGTTGATGGCGACCTCGAGCCGGTGCCATTCGCACACCAGACGCAAGCGTTCTGCCTCAAGGCATGCGTCGACGTCGTTAAGCTCGGCCCTGAGGCGGACTAGAGTGCTCACCGCGCCTTGAAGGAGACCGTGCCGGGCGGCGCTGCGATCGCAGGCGAGCTCTAGCTCGGGGCTGGGCTCCATGGGAACTCGCCCCCCCGCTCGAAGAAGGTGCCGATGCCCGAGGCGTCCAGTTGCCGGGAAGAATCGTCAGGGGAGGCCTCGGCCCTGCCCCCACGAGCTGGAGGCCACGCCTGAAGAGGAACGCCGGAAACTTGGGTCCGAGCCCCCCCCAGGACGGCTTGGGCCCTACGGGTACCTCCTCGTGCACAGTCGCGCGGCTCGCAGGGCACGAGGCCGCCACTGGACCAGCGCCTTCAGGAGGTGGTGGCGGAAGTGCGCTTTCTCCTTCGTCAAGAGGGGACCTGAGGAGCAAAAATTCAGAGGTGCACATCATGCGGAAATCAAGGGAGGTCAGGCGCTTACTCATCCGTGGCGATCCACTTCCTCTTCCTCAGGGCCCTCGAGGCCGGGCTGATGCGGCCCCCGGGCTCCTTCCTCTTCCGGCATGTGCGGGGGTCGGGGGGCGGCTCGCTGACGTCAGACACACGGCACCCTGCAGCAGGGGCGGCGGTCGAGCCTCCGGGCGAGGCATCACCTTCACTGCTTGAAGGGGCCATGGCGGATGCTTGGGAGACGCGCGGCTCAGGGCGCTCCTCCACAGTCGCGCGAGGGGCACTGTCCTCAGGGCCCCCAGGGCTCGGGGCCACCAAGAGGGGGTTGTCGCGAGGTCCCATGTGGTCCTCGGGAAGCAGCCCCCACTCGTCAAAGCGCAGCATCTTCTGGGCGAAGGCTCCCCCGTTTGGATAATTGTACAAGGGGAGCCCTTCCGGAGGAAGTACGGTGGGCTCTGCGCCGGTCAAGAGGCGGAGCACCTCGCACAGCACGTTGGAAGGAAGGGAGGGCACCTGGAGCCTCATGGCGTCGTCAGGGCCGGTAAAGGCCCACATGGGGCGAGAATGGCGTTGGAGGGGAGCAATTCGCCGACGGATGAACTCCCTCGCCACCATCGCCATCGTCACACCCGCCCTCTTCAGGACGGCCAACCTGGCCGTAACCCGTGCGAGCCGCGGGTCAACAAGCTTCGCGTGCTCCCAACCGGGACTCGGCTCTATGGGGGCCGCCGGAGTTTGGAGCAGAGGGCTGTACGCGGTGGCATCGACATACACCCACTGCCTCCGGAAGCCCTCCACGTTCGGATGAAGATCGGTATCAAGGGCAGCACCCGCTGTTGCGTCCGTCGCTCAAAGCGACACGCACCCCGAGCACTACCCGCTGGTGACCAATTGGAGGGAGAAGAAGTGGCGAAGCAGGGCCACAGACGGGGAGATGCCCATGAAGGCCTCGCACAAGAACGCGAAGGCGGAGAGGAGGACGATGGACCCAGAGTCGAGATGCCATGCGTGGACCTGGTAGTGCGCCAGCACGACTTTGAAGAAGTCTGAAAATGGTGGCAGCAAGCCAGAGAAGAGGGCATGGAGATGAAGGGGGATATTGGTGGCCTCCAGATCAACTAAATGCCCGGAGGTGGGCCAGATCTTCGTCGCCCTCCACTCATTGGTATTGGCGGCGATTGACAGCCGGACCTTGTCCAGCCCTTCGAGATTGAGCACGGAGGACCGGCCCAGCGCGGGCTCTGATCCGGGCCAGAGCTCCGACGTCATCGAGGTCCTACCCCTTTTCTTCTTGGGAGCAATGGCGGAGGGGCAGATTGGAGCAAGCACGAGATCCGGCGAGGAAGGTGCGAGCTTGCGGAGGAAGGAGGAGCAGAAGGCAGGCGCGAGGTGGGACAATGATGGCCCTGCTGCGTGCGCCAGGTTTTTTGTCAGCAAAGGCGGTTGCCAAGGCGACGTGGGGAAGTGGAGGCATCCGCGTACCGTCGTGCGCCACGCGTCGAGCTTGGCCCGCAGGCGATTGGGGCCCGCAGCGCTTCTGCCTTCCTTCCTTGGCTTCGCCCCGAAGCCAACCCGAGCGCACCTTGGGCCCGGGGGCTACTGTCGACGTTCTGGGATCGGGGGTACCCAGACCTGCCTGCCTATGGCCCAGCGCGTGGCCCACCTCGACGGCCCGGTTCGGCTTGGCAGCAAACCCCCCAAGACAAGACCCTCGCAAGGGCCCCAGCCTCGCGAGGCGAACAACGCCAAGACCTCCAGGGGAGCGGCCTCCCCAGGATGCCTCCTGAGGAGCGGAGATTCCTATGCAGGTACCCGGCCTCATGAGGCTGGGATGACGTGAGCCATGACGACCAAGGCCAGGTGGGCGCCAGCGGGCGCAGAGGGGATAGTTTCCTCTTTGGTGCTAAGGAGGCAAAGACGTATGCGGGTTCCCAAGGAATCACCCAAAGGTTTCCATTCCGGTGCAACAAGACCAAGACCACGAGCTCGGCAGGACGGATGTCATCGCCGATCCCACCTCTGGGTCACGCCCAGAAGCTTTGCAGGCGAAGACCACCTTTAGTCAGGATAAGATGTACCTCCTGTCTCCCTTCAAAATTGGCTATTGTGGGATCCCTTCCCGCCAATGCGATAAGGGAAGAGGACCAAGGCCACTATAAATAGGGAGTAGCCTCCACCGTAGAAGAGGCGAATCGATCCATCCTCACCCAAGAGCCCTCGCGAGGTCGCTCAAGCACTGTACTAGTTCATCTCCAGACCC
Source organism: Elymus sibiricus (assembly GCA_039707655.1). Lineage (NCBI taxonomy): Eukaryota > Viridiplantae > Streptophyta > Magnoliopsida > Poales > Poaceae > Elymus > Elymus sibiricus. Next base: position 56,922,612 of record CM077673.1, read on the forward strand.
CCTTGTGAAGCAAATCCACCAAAGCAGGAGTAGGGTTTTACACCGCAAGGTGGCCCGAACCTGGGTAAATCTCTGTCTCCATATTCTCATTCGCTCGCACATATTCGGCGAGGCTTGGCTGTGGAGTGGCGAGCTTGAGGCAAGTGTGGGTTGAGATCTTCGCACACGCCCCAGAGTTCGAACCTTCTTGGGTCTGCGGAGCCCCGATTCCGACAGCTTGCACTCAGGATCGATAACCTTTGCCGCGGCCTGATACGTCTCCAACGTATCTATAATTTTTGCTTGTTCCATGCTATTATATTACCATTCTTGGATGTTTTACAATCATTTTATAAACAACTTTATATCATTTTTTGGGACTAACCTATTGACATAGTGCCAAAGTGCCAGTTGCTGTTTTTGCTTGTTTTTTTACTTCGCAGAAAATCAATACCAAACGGAGTCCAATCGCGACAAAACTTTTTGGAGATTTTTTCTGGACCAGAAGACACCCAGTGGGCCAAACAACTGCTGGAGAGGTGGGCTGTGGAGGGCACAACCCACCAGGGTGCGCCAGGGGGGCCCCGGCGCGCCCTGATGGGTTGTGCCCTCCTCGGCCCCCTTCCGCACTGCCTCTGATGCCTATAAATTCCCAAATATTCCAAAAACCCTAGGGGAGTCGACGAAACACAATTCCAGCTGCCGCAAGTTCCAGAACCGCGAGATCCAATCTAAACACCATCACGGAGGGGCTCATCTTCCTCATAGGTGCCTTTCCGATGATGCGTGAGTAGTCCACCATAGACCTACGGGTCCGTAAGCAGTAGCTAGATGGCTTCTTCTCTCTCTCTTATGATTCTCAATACAATGGTCTCTTGGAGAGCTATTTGATGTAAACTTTTGCGGTGTGTTTGTTGGGATCCGATGAATTTTGAGTTCATGATCAGTTTCTATCCATGAATATTATTCGAGTCTTCTTTGATCTCTTATATGCATGATTACTTATAGCCTCGTATTTCTTCTCTGAATCTTTGGTTTAGTTAGGCCGACTAGATCGATTTTTTCTTGCCATGGGAAGAGGTGCTTTGTGATGGGTTCGATCTTGCGGTGTTCTTTCCCAGTGATAGAACGGGCAGCAAGACACGCACGTATCGTTGCTATTAACGATAACAAGATGGGGTCTATTCCTACATGAATAGATCTTGTCTACATCATGTCATCGTTCTTATTGCATTACTCCGTTTTTCCATGAACTTAATACACTAGATGCATGCTGGATAGCGGTCGATGTGTGGAGTAATAGAGGTAGATGCAGGCAGGAGTCGGTCTATCTATCTTGGACGTGATGCCTATATAATGATCATCGCCTTGGATATCGTCATGACTATTCGATTTTCTATCAATTGCCCAACAGTAATTTGTTCACCCACCATGCGCTATACTCATGAGAGAAGCCACTAGTGAACCCTACGGCCCCCGGGTCTACTTTTCCATCATATTGCTTTCGATCTACGTTTTTGCAATCCTTGTTTTCAGATCTACAAAACCAAAAACCCAAAAATATATTGCTGCATATTTAGTCTTTGTATTTGTGTTCTTGAGAGGTATATCTCTCCTATCTATCACTACCTAATCTATCTTATTATCGTAGAGAGATTGACAACCTCTCTTTCGCGTCGGGTTGCAAGTATTTGTTGTTTGTGTGTGCAGGTGCTACTTATTGGGTGTTGGTGATCCTCCTACTGGTTCGATAACCTTGGTTTCACAACTGAGGGAAATACTTACCGTTGCTGTGCTGCATCATCCCTTCCTCTTTGGGGAAATACCGACGCAGTCTCAAGCCACGTCACGTCCTCCTCGTATCCCTCCTCACACCTGTAGAAGGTCTGCAATCACACGAGACAACACTAATTAGTACAATAACTAGATATTATTGATATTTAATTGTGTAAAGGAGAAATTACCCAAAACTTCCTGATCACCATGTCGGCCCTCGTGTGGCAAAAGACACCGTCGATCGTCTCCTCCGGCGGGGCCGGGGCAGCCAAGTAGTGCTCCCAGCTCAATCCTAGCTCTGGAAGCAGACCCTCACCGGGCAACGTGACAAACCCCGAGAATTTTTGCAGGCAAATCACTCCAAGGACAGTGTTGGGCCTGTGGACATCCTTGGCGTGTCTCCAACCCCTACAGTATGACAAAGCCAACGCATTAGATATTTGAAGAAACGTGAAGGCAAAGGGTTAAAAAAGAGTAAATGCACTTACCTCTCCCCATCGGGCCTAATCGACCACCTCTGCTCGCGGGTCGCCGGCACGGCCGGGAGCCGTGTACTACCACGTTGGTTGACGGTGGCCTCCTCAACCACCTCATCCTCGCTATCAGAAAACCGATCCCCGCCACCATCAGCATGGCCAGTCGGCTCCTGCTGACGCAGATTCGGTCAGGTATCCCATCGGGTCTGCTGGGACGTAGCCTGATCCCTTCTCTGCCCCGGAGTCTTGTGGGACGAAGCGTCCGAGACGGGAGTCTCGTGGGTGGAAGGCTCTTCGACCCGAGGCTCGTGGATAGGAGCCCGCGTAGCCTCCACGTCAGACTGGTCCACCCTAGTAGGCCTGTGCTCGGGTGAATCAGCTGGGGTGGCGGCGAGGAAGGCGTAGCAGCCTGCGTACCTCTCCCACGGCCACGTGTACCTCTACTAGCTCTCTTCTTCCCCCGACCTCCTCTCCCGGTGGGCAACGACGCCGGTGAAGAAGCGCCCGCCTGTGTCTGCATACTGTCGAGCAACGCTCTACGGAGAGACTGGGGTGGAATGGAAGTACCGCTCCCACCACGCGCCGATGAAGAAGGAGCACGGATCGCTCTGGACCCGCGCCCACCATCTTTCAACACCTGCCATGACAAAGAGTAAACGAAATTAGTACAACATAAAAAAATTGAATACCGACATGAATAATAATATGTATATAATTTAAGTGCATCATCATCATGTATATAATAAAAATTGAATACCTGACATGAACTAATAATAATCTTGATCGTCTATATATGCTCGGGGATCAATAAATGCATCATCATCATCACTATCATGAATGACATGCTCATCGGGAACAACATGTGGAAGGCCTCCTTTATGTAATCGGTCAATCATTGATAGGTCATCCGTAGCAGTAACCTCTTCTTGTTTCGTCTCTTCTTGTTCCGGCTCAGGGCTGAAGTCGGATTCACTGTCGCTGTGTACTTCAATGTTCTGGGGTGAGGTAGAGCGGTTCTTGAAACGTTTTTTTTGGAAAGACATGTTTCTTGGAAGAATTCTCCTTCATATGTGTCTGGGTTAATGTGAGGTTCATAATCCTCTTCATTGGGGGGAGGTGGTCTAAAACGTGGCGGCACTTCATAAACGACATCCCAACCATTCAAATTTGGATCAGTTTGGCAGGCCCACGGTAGATAGAAAACTTGGGTTGCCTGTTGAGCCGTAATATAGACATCGGGAACATCTAAATGGGTGCTTTGTTTGATTTCGACTAGCCTTATATGTTTATGAGTCCTTCTAGTCTCCTTCGGCTGGAACCAATAACATTTGAAGCCTACGACGTTCGGTGGGTTTTCACCATAGAATAGAAGTTCATAAATTGCTTCAACTCTTCCATAATACTCGGTACCTCCTTCGCCGATAGCAGAGACACAACAATTTGTAGACTTTCGGTCGGCCATAGATAGCTCTTTGCCAAAGGTACGAAAGCGATACCCGTTGATGTCCTATTTGTCAAATGAACGGACCTTATAGTCAAAACCATTAGCGACTTGTCTCAATTCGGCGTCCATAGACTCTGAATTAGCCTGCAAGTTTAATACGAAAGGGTTGTTACATTAGCCGCAAACTAGACGAAGAAATGAAATGGTCTAATGGAAATTACCGTTTGTTTGAACCAAGAGATGAAACCGGGATAGCCGCCTCCATGCTTTGACAGAAGCTCATACTCTTCGATGGAATCCTTTTGGATCACCGCTCCATCCGAGAATTTTGTGATGTATCGACTGTATCAAATATCCAGGAATAAGAGCAGTTCAAAGGAATTAGAAGTTGCGAAACAATGTACCGAGAACTCACTCGATGTACGGCCGCACTTCTATTAGGTTGTTGAAGATATCCAACGAAATGGTCCGCCATTCTTCGACATCGAACGCTATTGCTCTCGAAGCACTGGCTGGTGCGAGCTTCCCTTTGAATAGGCTGAGGTTGGATTGACCTATTTTAGTGTCGCCAGTATTGTACCGAGGCTTCGGATTATGCAAATGACGATTTTTGGCTTCGTAGTGTGCTGTCACGAAGTTTGCCGCCTCCTCAGTAATGAATGCCTCGGCCATCGATGCTTCAATTCTACGTTTATTTTTACATTTTGCTCGAAGCGTCTTCTAAATCCTCTCAGTTGCGTAGCACCAACGATTTTGCACGGCCCCCCAATCTTGCCTCGGTCGGGAGATGCAAAATCAAATGCTGCATTGGATTAAAGAAGCTCGGTGGAAAGATCTTCTCTAACTTGCAGATCAACTCCGGCGCCAACTCTTCCAGTTCATCTAGCACGCCAGGCGATAGTTCTTTCACACAAAGAACACGGAAAAATAGCTCAGCTCTGCCAGTACTAGCCATTCATCCGCAGGGATAAAGTCACGCAACATCACCAACATTACCCGCTCAAGCCATATGTGCCAATCATGACTCTTGAGACCAAATATTTTCAATTTGTCAAGACTCGCTCCCCTCTTTAGATTCGCTGCATACCCATCGGGGAACATCAACTGCATTTTCACCCACAAGATCATTTCTCTCATAGCTGGCCTTCCAAGATTGAACCATGCCTTTGGCTTCGTCCAGTTCTGCTTTCCTTTCGGTTGTCGCATGTTTTTTAACGGTCTATCACATAGAGCCTCCTGATCGACTCTACCCTTAGGATTATCCATTGACTTCCCCTCTATGCCGAACAATGTACCAAAAAGGGCCTCGGCGATATTCTTTTCAGTGTGCATCACGTCGATGTTGTGTGGGCAAAGGAGGTCTTTGAAGTAAGGCAGATCCCACAAGCATGTCTTGTGAGTCCAGGCGTGTTCCGAGTTATACCCTTTGAAATACCCTAGGCGCTCTGGATCAGGCTCGAGAGCGTTTAACTGATCCAGGGTCTGTTGGCATGTCAACGCAGGCGGTGCAGAGTTTTTGACAACTCTACCTTTGATGAAATTCTTCTTGTCTTTTCTGAACTTATCGCGAGGATCCAGGAACTGTCTATGCAAGTCGAAGCAAGAAAACTTGCGACCCGCCTACAGCCAACGAAACTGAAGAGCTGCCTTGCATGTGGGGCACGGGAACCTTCCATGCATACACCAGCCAACGAATAGCGCATACGCCGGCAAGTCATGCATCGAGTACATGTACCACACATGCATTCAAAAGTTTTGTTTTGTAGCGGTATCGTATGTCTCCCATTATCCCAAGCTTCTTGCAATTCGTCCTTAAGCGGCTGCATGTACACATTCATATTCTTCCCCGGATAGTTGGGCCCTGGAATTATTAACGTCAGGAAAATGTTCTTTCCTTGCATAATCTGTCCGGGGGAGAGATTGAGTGGAAAGACAAATACAGGCCAACAACTGTATTGGGTTGCCGTCATACCGAACACATCGAACCCATCCGTGCTGATGGCGACTTGAGGATGCCTTGGATCTGCCGCTTTATCCTTATGTAATGCATCGAAGTGCTTCCACACAAAAGCGTCTGAAGTGTGTACCAACATCTGATTCCCATCTGCATCTAGTTCGGTTCTTTTGCCCAATTTGTGCCATGTCATCTGTCTGGCCATCTCTTCGACCATGAAAAGACGTTGAAGTCTTGGTATGATTGGCATATACCGAAGAACATTAACTGGGATTTTGGTCTAAATCTTCTCACCCATACCGTTGTCTACCACAACATACCTGGAAGACTTGCAAATGGGACAATAGTTCAAGCTGGCATACTCAAGCCTAAATAAGGCACATCTGTTCTCACGGGCATCTATCTTCTCATAGGGCATCTTAAGTACACGGAGGATTTTCTCTGACTGGTACAGGTTTGCAGGCATGACATGGCCTTTGGGTAGAAAGCGTCCAAATAGTGTCATCATCGCGTCGTAGCATTCTCTGCCCAAGTTGAAGCGAGCCTTCAGAGCCATTACTTGTGCGATGGCATCCAACTGACAAAGCTCAGCGTGCTTGTGGAGAGGATGTTTTGAAGACTCCAACATTTCATAGAAGACCTTTGCAGATTCTTCCATCTCATCATCCGAATCCCGAGCATCATCAAAGTCTTGCACCATGTCTTCGATCCCGGTACCATGCTCGTCAGTGCGACGACGAACCACCTCAGCTCTGGCACGTTGGGCAGACTCACCATGAAATGTCCACACCGTATAATCAGGCGTAAAACCCCACTTCTGCAGGTGTTTACCCATTTCACCCTCCGTCCTCTTTTGAAAGTTGTCACACCGGACACAGGGGCACCAGTTTTTCTCTGGCCATTTGCAAATGCGGCTCTCACAAACCCCTTGGTTTTTGTTAACCATTCATTGGTCATGTCTTTCTGACTAGTCTGACCGGTGTACATCCACGCACGATCACACATCTTGCCTAGCTACTGGACACATAAGAAATATATATATATATATATATATATATAATTCAGCATATATATTCATCAGTTAATCAAGTTTGTCAGTTTTATTACGTCCATGCAACCTACACGCTAATAGGTAAAGATAGGTGCTAATCCCACCCGAGTATGTGTAGATTGGGTTCCTTTTCCCAAGCTCTACTCCGGATCCGACGCAAAATTTCGGCAGCACCTCCCCGCTGTTCTCCTGATACACGTCTCGGCAATAAACAGAGAGGATGTGTACCCGTAGAACAACAGGGAGGCACTGACGAAATTATGCTTCGGATCCGAAAGCAGAGCATATGGGAAAACGAACCCAATCTACACATACCCGGGATGTCCATGGATAACGTTGGACAATTCGAAAGAATCACGGTTATAAATATGCAAACGCATGCATATTTATAACTGTAACCCTTTCGAACGGGAGACGCATACTGGTCACGCATACTGATGATTTAATCTACCTATAGCTAGCAAGTTTCATCGGCACGAAGACCGGAACAGAGAAAATGAAGGGGGGAGGAGGATATGTCATTTGTGCTCACCCATAAACGCAGGGGCGGAGCTCGTCGAACGCACGAGGAGGTCGTCGATCACCAGACCCTCGCAGCGACGAAACAACTGCCCTTTTTAAATCCACCCGATCAACACAAATATGGTGTTTTTATAACAAAACCGGAAAATATATGACCTAACTTATAATTTACAAAACTATGACCCCGTCGGCCTCTGGAAGGCCGAAGAGCACCTTTTCGGTCAACAGGAGGCCGAAGAGATGTCGGGGGTCGAGGGTAAGTGGCGTCGGGGGCGGCGTATTAACAGCTGCACGGGGGATTGTAATGGCGATCTATCAGTGACATCTTCCCGTGGCCACAAGCAGGTGAAGGTGCCTGGTGTCGTGCCGGGGTGTCGTGTAGTGGTGTCGCCGGGGTGTCGTGCTGGGGTGTCGCCAGGGTGTCGTGCCGGGGTGTCGTGCAGGGGGCTCACCGGAGGGGCAGAGCCGGGGGTGTCGTGCAGGGGGCTCACCGTAGGGGCGTCGCCGGGGTGTCATGTCGGGGTGTCGTGTCGGGGTGTCAGGGTGTCCTGTACCTCCTTCTCTAGGGCGTTGTAACGGGTCCCAAGCTCGCACACGCTCTGCCGACAGAAAACAAGAAAACATCAGTGACAACAATCGGATTCAAGATAAAGGATCATTCGGTTAAACTACAAGACTCTAAGACTCCCGTCGACTGTTTCATTCGACGACAGTCTCGGGGACTACACCCAGTGGGTGCACTCAGTGCGCCCCCACTGGAATTATACTGGGGATGAAGTACTTCCACAAGCTCAGTAATAGGTTCTACCTACCGGGGGTGAGGTACTTCCACAAACTCAGTAACATGTTCTACCCATTCGGAGAGAGGTCCTCCTCACTCGGGATGAGGTACTTCCACAAACTCAGTAACAGGTTCTTGAAAGCACATATGCTCCCTTGGTGGTTTTGATAATTCATGACGACATACATTGTCTCTTGGACTCATAGTTTTACCTAGTTTATTGCAGGTTTAGTCCACAGAGAGGATTGGCTAAAAGATTGTGTGGAGAACCTCAACAAGGAAAGGAAGGAATAGGATTGGCCAAGCTTCAAGAATGAGAACTCTACATTTTACATTTTGTGAGAAATCACTCTGAGTCCATAGGAAAGCCAATACTATTAAAAGGGGATGAGGTAAATATGATGATCTGGTTGCTCAAGTGCTTAGAGGTTAGCCACCAAAAATACTCACCCACTTTCCCACATAAATCTTTTTTCCAATGCCAAAAGTCAAAATTCGGTGACACCAACTTTCCCATTCGGATTCACCGAGTTTTAACCCATACAGAATCCTAGCCAAACCCTAGCATCTCGGTACTACCAACATTTCATTCGGTGCAACCGAAAACAATGACCAACTTTCTGTTAACCAATTTCTTAAAATCAGAACTTCCTAGTTTTAGGAATTGGTGACACCGAGATTTGGTAACTACCTAGGACACCCATATCAGTACCACCGAGATTCATATATCGGTCTCACCAAAACGCCAAAGTTGCCACATTTTGCACTAGTCGGTACAATCGAGTTTTCACTTCGGTTTCACCGAGTTGGGCAATAATGTTGTAACGGTTGGATTTTTGGAGAAGCCTATATATACCCCTCCACCACCTCTCACTCGCAGGAGAAGCACTAAGAAAAGATCTACACTTTCCCTATCCATTTTTCTGAGAGAGAGCCACCTACTCATGTGTTGAGATCAACACATTCCATTCCAACCATATGCATATTTATTTCTAGGCTCACCAAGTTGCTTTCCATCCAATCAATCTCTTCTACCCATGCCAAATTTGTGAGAGAGTGATTGAGTATTGAGGAGACTATCTTTTGAAGCACAAGAGCAAGGAGTTCATCATAGTACCACATCTATTACCTTTTGGAGGGTGGTGCCTCCTAGATTGGTTAGGTGTCGCTTGGGAGCCTCCTTCTTCGTGATTGTGGAGTTGAACTAAGAAGTTTGTAGGGGCAAGGAGATCGCCTACTTCGTGAATATCTACCCATAGTGAGTCTAGTCCTTTGTGGACGGAAGCCGTGATGGAATAGACGAGGTTTCAACTTCGTGGACCCTAACAGGTGGAGCCCTCCGTGGACTCTCCCGACAGCTACCCTCCGTGGGTTGAAGTCTCCATCAGCGTGGACGTACGATAGCACCACCTATCGGAACCACGGGAAAAATGTTCGTGTCATCTATTGCGTTTGATCTTCCTATCTCTACTCTCTTACATATGCTTGTCTTTACTTTCCGTTGCCATACTTGTTGACTAGCATGTGTAGGGTGCACTAGACTTGTTAGAATTGCTAAAATCTGCCAACCAATTAACTTGGGAAAAGGTTAGGTTTTTTATTTAGCAAGTAGTCTATTCACCCCCTCTAGATGCCTCTTCTAGTGATCCCACAATTGGTATCAGAGCTTTGGTCTCCATAGCTTCGGTTTCATCATCGTTGGAGGGAGATGGATGTGTCTAGTTTGGGGAGTCTTAGTTGTAGAGTGCCCGTTCTCGATGGGGGGGGGTACTATAGTCAATGGAAATATGAGATGCTTGAGTTATTCAATGAATTCCATTTGAGCAAGTATGTTAAGAACCCCTATGTACCTCCCATTGATCCTTTACATCCCACACACGAAGAGGAAATTGACATGCTTCGTAATCTTAGAACTGTTAATCTTATCATTAGAGGATTGCCTAGAATTGTGTTTTATCAAATGAAGAATTTTGAATGTGCTTATACTTTGTGGAATGATTTGGAGAAACGATATCCAAATTATTCATTGAGTAATATTGATGAAATTCTTCATAAATCTATTACTTTTCACAAAATGATTCCTTGTGATCCTAAGTTTGATGACTATCTATTTGAGCTTAGAGACCTCATGCGTTCTAAAGGAGATGTCATAACTATCAACAACATCATTGTTGAAGACATTCGCATTCATAATCTTGAACATTGTCATGATCACAACTCTAACGAATCTCTTGTTTCTTATGGCGAGGATTTCCCACTTGATGATGACAATGTGGAACATGACTACAATGATGAAGATGAGTTGTTCGACATCGAGTATGAGAAGACTATGAAGAATCTAAGTCTCATGGCAAACTTCAAGGATTACATGTCCGGAGGAAAAGAGTGGATTCTCGACAGTGGATGCACCGATCACAAGACCGGAGATAGAGACATGTTTCAACAGATCACACCAAACCATGGACCGCGAAGGTCTGTGACTTTTGGAGACAACTCCAAGGGTAAGGTACTCGGTCTTGGTAAAGTGGCCATATCTCATGATATCTCCATTCAAAATGGCATGCTTGTTGAATCCCTTGGTTACAATATTCTTTCCATATCTAGACTTGCCGACTTCGGTTTTAATGTGCTATTTACCAAAGTAGATTGCCAAGTGTTTCGTCAAGATAATCATAGCATGGTCTTTACCGGTTTCCGTAGAGGTGATCTATACATTGTTGATTTCACTAAGAGATCCAAACCTCGCACTTGTCTTATTGCAAAATCTTCTAAAGGTTGGCTTTGGCATAGAAGGCTAGGACATGTTGGTATGCGTAATCTAGACAAGCTCATCAAAGGTGATCATATACTTGGTGTGAAAGATGTTATCTTTGACAAAGATAGACTTTGTAGTGCTTGTCAAGCTGGAAAGCAAGTAGGTGGAAGTCATCCCGTTAAGAATATCATGACTACTAGGAGACCACTCGAGTTGCTTCATATGGATCTTTTTGGTCCCAATGCTTACAAGAGCCTCGGTGGAAATTCCTTTGGTCTAGTTATAGTTGATGATTTTTCCAGATTTACGTGGGTATTCTTTCTTTATGATAAGTCACAGGTGCAAAAGATCTTCAAGAACTTCGCTCGCAAGCCTCAAAATCAATTTGAAGTGAAGATCAAGAAAGTTCAGAGCGACAACAGATCGGAGTTCAAGAACACGAATGTGAATTCCTTTCTTGACGAAGAAGGGATTTCCCATGAGTTCTCGGCTACGTACACACCTCAACAAAATGGAGTTGTTGAGAGGAAGAACCGGACTCTTATAGAGATGGCTAGAATGATGCTTGCCGAATACAAGACGCCAAGGCACTTTTGGGCAGAAGCCGTGGAAACAGCTTGTCATGCTACGAACCGACTCTACCTTCATAAGCTTCTCGGTAAAATGGCATACGAGCTACTCACCGGTGACAAGCCTCAAGTTAGATACTTTCGGGTATTTGGCTCCAAGTGTTACATTCTTGATAAGCATCGTCGTTCTAAATTTGCTCCTAAATCTCATGAAGCACTACTGTAGGATGGTCCAAAGATGACATACCAATCAGAGACCCTTCGACGAAACTGTGTGCGATGACCAAATCGCAAACGATATAGTTATAGCTCCATCGCTAATAACGCGAATTGTGTGCGATGACGGGCCCATCAAATAAGATCCCAAAAAAAGTTGCGGGTGCGATCTGTGGCAAACAGTTGACCCAAATAAATTGTTTGCGATTGTACAATATAACGCAAACGGTTAGAAAAATGCAAGTGTGTGCGATATACGGCATACAGTTCACCCTGACAAACTATTTGCGCTGATCCAGCAGAACACAAACAATTGTCTAGATGATTACGTGTGCGATAGATGTCATACAGGTCACTCGGATGAACTGTTTGTGATGAGATAAGATAACATAAATGGTTACATAGATCAAGATGTGTGAGGTAGACAACATACATGCCACTGGGATGAACTGTGTGTGATAAGCAAAAATAACACAAACGGTTTCTCAGATCAAGATGTGTGTGATGTACAGCATACACAGGCCATTCGGATGTCTTGTGAGCAAACGGTTCCGGATAAAGGACTGTCATGGATAGATGAAATCATCACCGACGGATATGGTTGTTTATTCATCATGCGATGTGATTTGCTCAATCTGCCCACAAACATCTATGCTTCTGTTTAGAATAACATGATTGCAGAACCAAATTAAACATCCAAATACATAAGTGACTACACACATAACATTGGCACACCTCAATAAACAATTACACACATAACAATATGATTGCCATAACCTAATTTAGCATCCAAATACATAAGTGACTACACACATAACATTGGCGCACACACCTCAATAAACTATTACATGCATAATAAACTTATCCCTCTAAAACTACAAATATTTCGGCGTAGAGGGAGTATGAGCAACGATTATCAAATCATCTACTTCCTGTGACGCTTGCTGCCACCGCTCTGCTTGTGGCTCGATCCCGCGTCGTCTTCAGGTAGGAGGTACTTCCTCATGTCAACGATCCGCCTGAACATCTTGTAGCAAGTGTACGATTGCTTGGCCGTGGTCTGGAGGTGATATTCATCCAGTTTCTTCACCCAGCCCCTGTGCCAGACAGGCTTGTTCTTGTCGCACTCAGCCTTCATGTCTCTGTAGTAGGGGTTGATGATGGCCTCGGCCAGGTCAACATGGGAGTCCATGTTCTTCTTGCTGCCCCAGACCTTGTAGTGGCCGCGGATGTCGACAAGCTTCTGGCAGGCCAAGCCCGAAGTCTTGAGCACCTTTGGATCATCGGTGGTGTCCACCATTGCGACCCTGTAGTTGGGGCTGTTGACAAACCTGGTGAAATGCTCGCAAGGCACTGTGGCCAGGCACTAGTTGTAGAGGAGGACGTGATGGCGACGCACAATTGGGCGACGACAACCTTCTGATCATGCCCCGCACGACCACCGGTGTAAGTGAGGTCGAAGCCGACCACTTTGTACTTGTCATCCGCATCAAGCAACCGCTCCATAGTGCCGATGGAGTCCTCTATCATGCCCGGCTCGTTGGTGTACACCATCGTGAGGTCCATCTTCCTCATGTGGGTCTCCACATGATGCTCGCCGTACTCCATTGGAGCGCCGCTGGGCATCCTCTCTGTATGCGTCGTCGAGGGTGTGCTCATTGTGTTGTGGGCGCGATCGAAAGCTTGAAGAGACAATGGTTAATGGCCATGTGTATAAATAGGGGCCGAACGTCCTGTAAAACCGGCACTTCCAGATGGCAGTTTTTGCAGCACGTGATTCAGTCGAGGAAGCACGTAACTGCATGGGGCAACGCGCGTAGCGCAACCGCATGCATATGGAGCCCCGAACGTGATCGTGGGCCGGCTCCAACCGCTGGCAGAGCGCGAGCGGGGGGGGGGGGGGAGGGCGAGAGCAGGGCACGCGGAGGGATGCGAGAGCAGAGCACGCGGTGGGACGCGAGGTGGAACCAGACCACTTTGTGCGTGTCCACTACGGCATGCATGGTGAACTGGCGCTCGTCGTCGACAGCCGCTGGGAGCACCATTGGAGCCGCGCAGGATACCCGCGGTCGTGGTTCTGCTTCTTAAGGTCCGGATATTAATCGTCAATTGCATATTAATGTCCAATCGTACATTGCATACTAAGGAAAAGATGGTACTACCAACATACGAGCCTCCTTCATAATATGCCATTTGCATGGTTGTATCACAAATGACAGAAATAGTACAAAGGTTGAAATTCCAGCATTACAAGGCTCAAATTCAAAGATTACAAGGTTCAAACCGATAATAGAAATGAAATTCAGCTTATGCAGAAACTTTGTCATGCAGCTGTAGACGCCCGTGCTGATCAGCAGAACATGAACATATATGATAGGTTCATACTGATATTACTACTAGTTTGGCAACTTCAATAATTCTGCAAAGGGATCCGCCATTGACATGTCATTTATGGGCTTGACATAAGGACTTACGAATAGTCTTTCAACTGAAGTTACAAAACGAAATTGAGCTTCTGAAGAGCCTTTTCCATTCTGTCCTAGTCGCCGGAGCTGATCAGCAAACCATTCTTTCTTGCGCGATAAATGTAGGGAAAATCTCATTATCTTTAGCACACTTACTCTCACAACAAAGAACCTGGCGAATATAATCTCCGGTAAGGTCCCTCGGTAGGAGTTCAAAGTAATATCGGAGAGATGGAGATCAAGGCATTCCATGGGATTGTTATATTGTATCACGTTATCCACTACCGGGCCTAACCGTATCTGCAATAGAAGAGAATGTATTAGTGCTTGGACACACAAGGGACCTCTTATGATTTGCAGAGTTTCAAAAATTGAACTCCCTTGTGGTTAAATTTAACATGAAAGAACAACACCTCGATATATAGCTTCTCCAGGCACGGAAAGCATCTCATCAATCTGACAACTCCGTCCAGGTCGGGGCCGATAGATTCTACTGCCAAGACCTTCACTATGCGCAGATACGGGGGCAAGCTTGTTGATATAATTTTCTGGATGACAGACGAACATACATCTTGAATAGAGAAAAAAAAATTAATTCAAAAATGAGAAGAGGGCGACTGTTGTACCTGGACGGTTATGGATCCAAAAACAAGCTTAGATAAGTTGACGGGCGAGTAGCCAAACAATATCAATTTCGGCGCTTGAATGACCCTGATTCTTGTTGGACCTTGTTGATCAACAACAAGTAATCTCTCAAGTAAAGGCACGTCCTCAATGACCATTTGGTGATTCACCTTGTGCGATCTCCTGTTGCAGCACCAGCAATACACACAAATTGTCCGGAGAATCATGGAGGTGATGTGGAGGCTACTCAACCCATTGATCGCCTGAAGATGAAGGTACTCGAGCGCAGTATAGCCGCGGAGCACGCGCTCCATGTCGTCGTTGGGGATGCAGACGGCGACGAGCTCAAGGTGCTTCAGTCGAGGTAGCAAAAGAGCAGGATTGGCGTTAATCTGGGGGAAATGGCAGTTCATGAACTTGGCGATGCGCAGCGGTGGCACGAGGCGCAGTGCGGAGGGTGGCAAAAGTGAGTTCTTCGAGATGATCTAGGGTGGTCGATAAGAACCACTCGTCAAGCTTGGCTCGGTCCTTGCCATTGGAACTGAACTTGCCCATAGTAAGGCCTTTGATTGGGCCACAGTGCGTGCCGAGGATCTAGGACAATGCATCCAAGCATTTGCGATAGCTAGTACAGAGCATGTGCTCGCTGATGAGGCCGAGAGGGGCGCATCGCCATAGGGGGCGCCACCGCCGGGAGAGGACAGTTGTGCGCACGCCATCTACGATAGGGAGGAGGAAGATGATGACTCTCAACATATCGTCGGGGAGGCTGCTGATGAGGTCTGGGCCTATTGGAGGTGCTTGTGTTTCTGGCTGAGTCCGCCTCCTCTTGTTGGCATCCTCGACATCCACATCCGGAGAATGGCCGCCGGCGTATCTTTCTGTCAAGAGTAGAGCAGTGGGAGGATAGTGATCATGTAGCTAGATCAGTGCAGAAGAATAGTGCATTGTTAATTACAAGTTACTAGGTAGGAACAGTTTTAACAGATTAAGAAAATGAAATCCCAATTGGTTGCTGAAATACTACACAGTTAGATTGATATTGCTACGCAAGTCAACATGCAGATACTAGAAATAACACTTACTTCCTACAAAGCATGGACGGAGAATGTCGTCGGGGAATTTAGCATTTATCGTATGGTAAGGCTCTTTTAGGTGGAGCGTAATTTTAGTGCCAGCTTTCAGTACATAAAACTTAGAAATTTCTCCCCAAAGGCCTTCTTCAAAATAGGAGTGACAATCTTCATCAAGTTTTACAGAAACAACGATTGTAAATCTATGGTTTGTGCTCAATATGGCATCCCTGGAGTCTTCTTTTATGTAAAGGCCAAGATTTAGCGTTACAGTTGTCGTTGCAAAGCAAGGGATGTACTGCAGTAATTGATAAGATTGTTAAAGAACAGGGTAACATGATAGTATGGGAGTAGTAGTTACAAGAACAGTGCAACAATTCATATGACAGGACAAGAAATTACAAGTAAAGACATAATGTAACCATGATGTCGTGCAAATATATATGAGAGTAAACAAAAGAACAAAACATCATTAATTTGCCTAATATAGAAGGAGAAGAATAAGAAGAAGAGAAGAAATCACATTTGACGCAAATGCTGCATGTGGCGCCTTTTACCCAAATGTAGCAATATATAGTATAGGTTCAGAAAAAGTATAGGCCATGCATGTCAACATGGGTAGTGTGAGATTGAAAATACTGTGCACTTCGCGAAGTCGTCTGGTACGGTGAGATGGAACTCCTCGGTTTTGTGGCCAAGGCCGCATAGCCCTGATGTGTCCTTGCACAGTACACTCTATGAATGAAAACCCTCGAATCAGCTAGAAGAAACATGAATCCACGGCAATTTCGGACAGGTGATTAAAAGGGGCCGACAGACTGGGATAAGAGATGAGCGGAAATATTTTAGTAGATTAGTTACCTTGTTCTTCTTGGGGGAAAAACCAGTACCGAAGATTCCCCAATCGGGCGAGCTGAGTCGACAGCGAGCAGCGTCGAGAAAGTCAGTGCCGATAGGCCGCGGCAATCGGCAGTGGAGATATGCGGTGGCGTTTTGCGGTAGCCGGCGGCGGCGACAGGCGTCGAGCTAAGTGGTTGCCGCGGTGATAGGCGGTGACATGCATGGAGAGTCCCGGAGTACTAGCGTTAGTGTAGGTGCTACTTGGGAGTGGGAGTGGGAGGGGGAGGGGGAGGGGAGCAGGCGAGGGTTTTATGACGTGTGGGTGCTGAGGGTTTTCTGTCCTAGAATAATGTGCTTCGGAGGAAACGGTTTATTAGATCCAACCGTGTGTGATAAATCCTATATAAATATTACTCTGAACTCAAGTAAACTAGCACTCCGGTGTGATGGAGATACCGCACAATGAAAGTCGTCGCGCAGTTTCAATATCGGGAAAAAATATAATACACAAGCATAGATATAATATACACAAACTAGATAGATTCAATCCAACATCTCATCTTCATGCTTGATCGTTAAGATTCTCCAGGAGTACTTCTGCTTGAAGGAGCCAACGACTCATCCTCTTGCATGCGCCAGAACACTAGAGTATGTGTTGTTAATCTTATGGTTGCAGAACGGGCATCCATAGCCCCCATTCTTCTTGACACGCCTGTTATGCTTTCCAGCCATAAGCTCTCTCAGCGTTTGCCTCTTGAACCTCTCCTGGACGACTTCATCATCGTTGTCCACATCGTCAGATAGCACCTATACATAGCAAAAAATGTGACGTCCGTATATTTTATAATGCGCAAGGCAGAGTTTATGAAACATAATATATCATGCGATAACGTGAACCCTAAATCGAAGCTAATTGGTTCGATGCCAAAAGTTGGCATGCCATATTTTAGCAACTGCCAAATGTTGGCTAGAGATTGGTTGCATAGCAATTCTCATTATCAATCTCACAAAAGGTTGCGAAATGTTGACAACTTTTGATTTTGCCAAATATTGCGAGCAATGCCAGATGTTGGTAGCAAACCAATCAGCCTTTTATATGTATTTACCAAAAATGGGTATATATGACCAACCGGTTCTCCGTTCGAGTTGTTGTCGTCGCTGGAGTGTTCGTCGGAGTCGTTGTGGACCACCGGCTCCGGCTCGAGAAGCACGGCGGCGGCGACAACGTCAAGGCCACGTTGCTGTCCGCGCAATAAGTCATTTCCAACGATGGCAATCTATGTGCCCACCTTCATGCTGTGCTCAAGTGCTTCGCCAGCACCGGCGTGGTTACTCCCTCCCATGCTGCAGGGAGGCCGATGATGACGATTGAGAACGGCGGCGAGGATGCAGGGTGTGAGAGAGGATTGTGTGTAGTGAGAATGTTAAAACCAGTGGCTCGGGCGCGGTTAATAAAGGGGAGTTGGGACTTGAGAGGGAGGCGGGCAACGTTTTAAAGGGATGGCTCGCCTCCCGGTGAGCCACCTGCGCGCCGGACTGCTGGCATGCGCACCGTCAATTCACACGCCTGACGGCACGTCTCCCTGCGAGGCGACCTGCTAGCACTTGTCACGTCAAATCATATCTGCGTGCATAGATCGCGGGGCGTGTATTGTTTTTTTGCGAAGCTACGGCACTTACTCCCACCGTTTTTATTTAGTCTGCATATTAGAGTTGACTGAAGTCAAACTTGATACAGTTTGACCAACTTTAAAGAAAGAAATAGAAAAAATTACCATGACAAATATATATGATGTGAAAGTACATTCAATAAAGAATCTAATGGTGATAATTTTTAATTGTAAATGTTAACATTGTTTTCTAAATTCGGTCAATGTTTACAAAGCTTGACTTTAACCAACCCTAATACGCGGACTAAATAAAAACAGTTTGGATTAATAAACCGTTTGCGATGTAAACGTGATGGTTATGTGTTGCATCTATTAATAAGCGCCCGTTTGCAAGAAGCTTAGATGAAAACTTCTCTCAAATTGGACGATTTATTTACGATGACCTATAAGGTCCCTATCATTAAATCATGTCAATGTTTCAAGAATTCTAGCTTGGCTTGGCGTTTGCTAGAATTTCAAAGCCAAGAGTCGATGTTTGCGGCCCCGAGATGTTCAAAATTTATTGTTTTTCCTTCCATGGGGAATAAACATGCACCCAAGAAAAAAATGAATTTCTAATCCATTCAGGCGAACAACCGCGTGTGCACATAGTTCAAATTTGAAATTTAGAAATTAAATACTAAGGAATCGATTTAATGTATAAAATATCTTAATGTTCTTTAAAAACAATTTTAACACTGCACTCCTATTGTCACATGTGCACTACATAAAAAAGTTTGACATGCATGCCTCGAAGTGACGGTGGTGCGGTGGGACGAGTGGGGGTGTGGGGTCCGGCACACAATACGCGTCGTATGCGCACCACCACGTGGGGTTGTCTGGTTAGTTAGGCATCAAGCTGACAATGGGGATTACTCAGGCGGGTATATTGGAGTCCCATCCGTGTCCCCATCACCGCCCTCCCATTCCCGTCACTGTCTTCGTACCCGTGCGAGGGGATAAAAAGTTTCCCATCCCCGTCCCCATCACCGCCCTCCCATTCCCGTCACCGTCTCTGTACCCGTGCGTGGGGATAAAAAGTTTCCCATCCCCGTCGCCACTTCTTTATCCTCGTGGGGAAACCCAACATGCATTTAAGAACAACATTCGATAGTATTTCAGTAAAAAAACAGTATTTCAATGCAATAAATAATATGTTGTGGCTAAGTTTGAGATTTCTTAGGGATATTTGGGCCAGATGGGTGGGATCTGTGGAAATTTGGGTGACCGAGGGCGCAAATTACATGGGGTCTACTAATTTCAGAGCCCACATGTAAGTTATTTCATGGTTAAGGCGGGTAATGCTATGTATGTCCCATCCCCATCCCCGTCCTGCACGCTGGGTAAGGTATTTGACCCACCATCTTCCCCATGGGAATTCAAGCTGGCACTTCTCCGTGCCCTAATAGAGTAAACACCCATGGGGATGCGGGAAACGGTTTTAACCATTGACAGCTTCAGGTGAGGCACATGTGCCACGTCTAAAGTCATGCATTGGGTATATATTTAAAGCATCTCGATCCTGACCTTTTTCATGCATATGTTTGTGTCTCATGCTTGCGGTGGTGGTCCTCATACACTCACTCATGCGTTTACCACCGACACACCCATTCGTTGCCCCCGCGTGGTCTATCACCTTGGATGGCTCGCGCGAGAGGGGTTTGATCAAAGCTGGATTCATCTTAGTCCATGTTTCGGCAAATATCATGGTGAGATTACAGGCGAAAGTTTGGGCACATGTGTGCACGCGCGTGCTCATTGTACAAGTTGTGAACCTCCATTTTTTTTCTGATTTGCGAAAGTGCCACATGAAAGGTGTGCATTGGGTATTCAAAACATCACACAACACCTCCGTACACATGTTAGGGCAGCATGGAGGCGGTGGTTGTCCTCGGACACCACCCCCTCGCACAATTAGTAGTGTCATGGGTGTGAGATTACATGGTATAATTTGAGTGTGTGTAGTGTACGCATGAATGTCTCTGCCGTCGGCTCGAATGGGGGGTGGGTATATATATACTACGCGTCGTGAACCATGCTTTCCGTGCGGACTTTAAGATTCCCGAGGAAGGTGTGCCACGCTAAAGTTTGTGTGCTGGGTATGTAAACATCACACAACACTTCCATTCATATGTTTGATCCATGCTTAGACGGTGATTGTCTTTGGATACTCCTTCGTGTGGTTGTCGATGGAAAGTCCATTCCTGGGCCCGTGTGGATGTCCATCACATTGACTGACAACGCGCGAGAGTTTACCATGGTGGATTCTTCAATTGATTTGTGTTATGGTATATATTATATAGGTCATTTGAGTTTCCTTACCCAAGTCTGAGCACACGCGTACGTATACGTGAATCGTTCCCATCGACGCTCAGCATACTAGTTATATGCGTCATGAACACTCGCTCGGGGGGGAGGGTCTATCCTATTCCAAAGGATGTGACACATCAAAGTTGCGTATGAGGTATATATTAATGAACTCAAACGCAAACACAACATTTCCGTACATATGTTTGCACCACCAGCAGGTGATGGCTGTCTTCGACACTCCACCGCGTGGTTATCGGCGTCACGCCCATTCATGGGCCTCGGTGGACGTCCATCCTTTCGACCGACAGTGGGAGAGGTTTCACCAAAATGTTGATTCTTTGGTCGGGATGACCATGTTGTGAGGCGCATGGGCCATAGTCCACCTTTGACCGGAAGAGAGATGGGGTGGTTTGACCATGCTGGATTCATGTATATGTTTCATTTTCGTGTTACGGCATGAGTGATACAGAAGACCTGTTTGGGGGCATGTATTCGTGGCTAGGATTCCCCCTCCACCAACACGAAGTGGAGACGGAGGAGAAATGTGCCACATCAAAGTTGCGCATTGGGTATTTTAAATGATCAAACCACCCTGTGCATACATATTTTTGTTCCACATGCAGGCGCGTATGTGTTCTGACCCCTTTCCCGCATTTTTTTGACGAAATGCTCCTATATATTATTATTGTAGGAGTAAATAGCAAACGATTCGAAAGTATCAACCGTTTGCGATTGTACACTCAACCATTTCCACCGTCACTGGCACATCAGCACGGTCCATTGGTGGGCGCCGGACACGATTGGGTTCAATGAGACTTCCCTCATAAAAATATCTACCACCTTGAGCCATTTGAAAAATGGCGGTTCCGCGGGTTTTTCCTATTTGATAGCACACACTTATTATGTTTCTGCTGTGTGCGATGTTTGTTGCTCCTGCCCTGGCCGCGCCACTTCAATCTCGTAATCTAAATTTTTAGTAGCCCCGGCATCCTGACATTCCTGCCTAGTAAAATTGTCAGTAGACGCGTGGCACTTCCTCAAACACCACCTGCCCCCCTCCCCACCACAAAACCTCTGCTCAGATAACGTAAAAAAGGAAAACCTCCGCTCCCGCACGCACCACTCATCTCCCTCGCTCGAACCCTAGCTAGCCCACCGCCGCCGCCCCCGACTCCACCGTCATCCTCTGCAGGCCTTCCTTTGATTATCTCGAAGTCCTCATGAAGATCCATCACAAGGGGGTTGGACTAGAGTTGTCCGTGCAATCGACAGTAGTGCTCCTCCATGTCTAATGCACGCACAACTCTGGTCCACCCCGTAGTTTCGGCCTGCGAAGCACCCTCTTTGCTACAGATCCCTGTCCCCATCCTCACCCACACTCCACAGCGTCGCTGCCTCAGCCCGGCTATGCTTCCCGGGGAGCTGGAGGAGCGAGTGGCCAAAAAGAGGTATCTAGAGGCCTGTCCGCTGGACGACCGCGAGGTGGCCGTCGAGGCCCCCCCAGGGAAGCTCAGTACAATGACTGGCCCGGGGCTTTTAATAAGCGGGCTTGCGCATGTCTGTATGTCCCGGCAGCGGGCTACGACATCGAGCTCGTCGACTGCGATGGATGGACTCGGGCTATGACACAGGTTAAGTGACGCACCCCCACCCCTTCGGGTTCAACTTCCTTGGATCTCCTCCATGCCCCCCCCCCCCGCCGTTGATCTACTCTGCTTCGCTATCAGGATTTTGCCTTCATCGCCATAGAGACCCTTTTGTCATTTCTGAAGGTTGCGTTCTAGTGGCGGTGGCTCGGCACCGTCAGCTGCCAAATCAGACCTCATTGATGAAAACGACGACAAGGGCGCCCTATCCGTCTCTTCCAAGGGGAAATAGCCAATCCACGACATCAGGGACGCCACCCTGCAGACGTGCTCTTCCAAAGGCAAGGAGCTAAGCTGCCACCACAGGGAGCGCACGGTGCGCACCCCCAGTCCAGGCTCTTCCAAGGGGTATGAATTGTTCAAAAGTGCAATTTGATATGCTGGAGTATGAATTGTTCAGTTCAATTTCATTGCTGATGCGTTTGGTTGTCTGTAGTGAGCATATACCTTGTTTAGCGTGATATGTGGTTTTTTGTAGTGAACATATGTCCATTTTCATTGCTAGATTAGGTTGTTCAATCATACAATTGGTTCGCGTTAAAGCTGGTGTATTTAACACGCCCCTGTTTATTTTAGTTTTCTCACAATGTGATGTTGAATTATACAATTTGATGTTTAAGCACATGGTGCGTTCTATCTTCTATGCAATTTAAAAAATACTGGTATGAATGACTGTTTGGTTGCTGTTAAGTCTGTTGTAGTGAGCATATGCTTCCTTTAAAGGTTTTTTGGTGATTTGTGGTTATGATTTGTCCAGTTTCAATTGCTATATTTGGTTGTTTGTAGTATGGCTCTGATCTACTCTGCTTCGGTGTCAGGAATTTGCTATGCTGGAGTATGAATTGTAATGTTCAAAAGTGCAATTTGATATGCTGGAGTATGAATTGTTCAGTTCAATTTCATTGCCTATGTTTGGTTGTCTGTAGTTAGCATATACCTATATTTGGTTGTTTATAGTATGCAACTAATCTACTCTGCTTTGCTGTCAGGTATTTTCCTTCATCACCAACGAGACCCTTTTGTCATTTATGGAAGTCACGTTCTATGGCGATGTTTTGGCATCGTCAGCTGCCAAGTCAGGCCTCATTGACGATGACAACTTGTCGTCGACAAGTGCGCCGTACGCTGGAGTATGAATTGTTTAGTTCAATTTCACGAACACCTATGTTTGGTTGTCTGTAGTGAGTATATACCTTGTTTAGCTGTTTTTGGTTGTTTGTACTGAACATATGTCCAACTTCAATTGCTAGATTTCGTTGTTCAATCATACAATTGGTTCCTGTTAAAGCCGGTGTAGTTAACATGCCCCTGTTTATTTCGGTTTTCTAACAATGTGATGTTCAACCATAGAATTTGATGTTTAAGCAGATGTTACGTTTATGCAATTTCAACAATACCGATATGAATGACTATTTGGTTGCTGTAGTATGCCTTGTTTATTTACTTATTCACAATGTCCAGTACAATTTGATTAATACCAGTTCAATGACCATATTTATTTCCTGTTAAGCCTGGTGTAGGTAATACACCCCCTGTTTTTTTTCACTCTGTGATGTTTAATTATACAATTTGATGTTTAAGTACAAGATTTGTTCTATGCAAATTCAACAATACTATTATAAATGACTTTATTTGGTTGTTATTAAGCCTGATGTACTGAGCATATGCCTATTTTAATGGCTTTTGGTTCACATGGCTATATTTGTTTCCCATGTTATACTCCCTCCGCCCCATAATATAAGATGCTAATACATCCAATATGTTCGTGCATTGGATGTAATTAGATCTTATATAGTGGGACGGAGAGAGCATCATGTGAGGTAACTAATAAAGATTGCTAATACAATGGGTCAAAATGTGGCAATTAAACTATTTATTTACAGTTTGTCCAAGACAACAGTGAGATGAAGTATATTAACTCAGAACTATGTACCCTTTTTACTGCACATAATGAGTTGTTAGATGACAATCTCTGTATCTTTTTACTTTGCAGTGGTTCCCAACGCAGTCTACCCAAGATCACCTCTCAAACTACATGATTGTTGGACATGCAAATGTATATGTATTTCTACCAGACTAGAATGACTATCTGGAAGTCATGAAGATATTGAAGGATTAGCGGTCGGCCATCAAAAGGGATTGGGCTAGAGTCGTGTGTGCATACGACATGGAGGAGGGCACACTACGGGCATTCCGCTTCACCTTTTATGGCAATCAGAATATCGTTTGCCTGTTTCTTTGCCGTCTTTAATACAAGTATTCAACCGTTGTTCATCATTCTTTATTTGGTGCTTACGTAATTCTTTCATTGAAGTAATTCTTGAACGTATGTACCTGTGAATGGAATAATGCATTGGTTGATGTACCTATCTATGTATATGTAAAAAGCTACTCCCTACTTTCAAATTCAAATTTTGTACAATTTTAAATTGTAGCGATTAAAATAATAATAAAATGCTCTGCGGGTCATTACGCCGCACACGGTTTGGAAGTCTCAACGTTTGTGATATACCTCATTATCCGACATGTTTCACAGAAAATGTGTGCGCCCATGCACACAGTTGCCGTTTGCAATCCGTGTGTGATTTTAGATAATATAACAAACGGTGCAACCGAATTCAACGTTGGTGATAGAATCTCTGTCGCACACAGTTTAAAATGATAAACTGTTTGTGATGTAGTATGCATCGCAAACATTGGACCACAGAATAGCGCGTGCGATACTTATCATGTCGGACGCGAGTACGACATTCAGACGTCTCTTAAACCTATCCGATACTTGTACGACGGTTAAATTATCATCTTAGTTAAATATCGCCAATGGTTTGTCCAAAATAAGTGTTTGTGATATTAGTGTGATCTCACACGAGTTGCAAGGATGGGCCGTATGGGAAGTCCACCATATCTCAACTGGTTGACCGGTGACTCTTGTTTGTGATAGATACGGACATCCCATACGCTTAGATTTGCCAAACGTTTGCGTTCGTTGGACACCATCGCCGACGATTGTTCTGTGTCATGTGGGATGGACCCCCTATCGCCCACACATGCAAGGCGACAGTTACAAAGTACGTCACGGAAAGGGGTTAAAAACTGTTTGTATAGCACGTCGCTGCACCAGTGAAGGTTTCCTACTCGGTTACGGATCAAACTCTCACACTTACCGTGTCTACAACAACTTCACTCGAAAAGTTGAAGAGACGGTAGATGTGAAGTTTGATGAATCTAATGGTTCGCAAGTCGAACAATGGCCAAATGATGTAGGAGATAAGGAACCTTCGGAAGCTATCCAAGACCTGACCATTGGTAAGATTCGTCCCATGGAGGTGAAGGAAAGTAGTTCATTGACCCAAGTGGAAGCCCCTACTTTGCGTCAAGGCGAGCCTCAACACGACATGGAGGCATCCACAAGCGGTACACGAGAAGATGAAGAGGAGGAAGAAGTTCATCATGATGATCCACCTTCACCACCACCTCAAGGCAACGACACCTTCAACAACAATGAATAAGAAGATGATGATGAGGAAGCTCCACCGTCCAACAAGCAAAAGCTACCTCGAGTTCGAGCAAGAGTGAACAAAAATCATCCCTTAGAGCAAATCTATAGTGACATACAAACCGGGAGAATAACTCGCTCTAAAACTCGATTGGCTAATTTTTGTGAGCATTATTCATTCATCTCTAGTATTGAGCCTTTGAAGGTAGAAGAAACTCTTCAAGACCTGGATTGGGTGAATGCTATGCACGAGGAACTACACAACTTCGAGAGGAACGAAGTGTGGACACTAGTGGAGAAGCCCAAGGACGAGCAAAACATCATCGGAACTAAATGGGTGTTTCAGAACAAACAAGACGAAGACGGTCAAGTCGTACGCAACGGGGCGTGTCTCGTGGCTCAAGGATACACCCAAGTCGAAGGTATGGACTACGGTGAGACCTATGCCCCCATTGCTAGACTTGAAGCTATTCGTATACTTCTTGCTTATGCTAATCACCATGATATCACCCTTTATCAAATGGATATTAGAAGTGCATTTTTAAATGGTGAGATTGAGGAAGAGGTCTATGTTAAACAACCCCCTGGTTTTGTTAACCCTAAGAAACCTAACCATGTTTACAAGCTTCCTAAAGCTCTCTATGGTCTTAAGCAAGCTCCACGAGCTTGGTACAAATGCTTAATGATGTTTCTTATCGAAAAAGGTTTTGAAATTGGTAAAATTGATGCACCTTGTTCACTAAGAGAGTTAATGGTGAATTATTTGTGTGCCAAATTTATATGGATGATATTATCTTTGGATCTACTAACCCACAATTTAGTGAGAAATTTGGAAGGTTGATGTCCGAGAAGTATGAGATGTCCATGATGTGTGAGCTGAAGTTCTTCCTTGGTTTGCAAATCAAGCAAACGAGAGAAGGAACTTTCATCTCTCAAACCAAGTATACCAAGGACTTGATCAAGAAGTTCAACATGCAAGAGTGTAAAGGTATGAAAACTCCTATGCCTACTAATGGACATGTTGACCTCACCAAGGAGGACAAACCGGTTGATCAAAAGGTTTATCGATCAATGATCGGTTCATTGATATATCTATGTGCCTCCCGTCCCGATATCATGCTTAGTGTGTGCATGTGAGCTAGATATCAAGCCTCTCCCAAAGAGTGTCATCTTAAGGCCGTGAAAAGAATTGTGAGATACTTGATACATACACCAAACTTTAGCATTTGGTATCCCAAGGGATCTTCTTTTAACCTTGTTGGCTATTCCGACTAGGACTATGCCGGAGATATGGTTGATAGAAAATCCACCTCGGGTACATGTCAATTTCTTGGTAGATCTGTTGTGTCTTGGTCATCCAAGAAACAAAACTCGGTATCTCTATCCACCGCCGAAGCGGAATAAATTAACACCGGATCATGTTGTGCGCAATTGCTATGGATTACTCAAACTTTTAAGGATTATGGAATCCATGTGAGACATGTTCCATTGTTGTGTAACAATGAGAGTGCTATTAAGATTGCTCATAATCTCGTGCAACATTCTCGAACTAAACATATTCAAGTTCGTCATCATTTCATTCGTGATCATGTTGCCAAAGGGGACATCAAACTCAAACATGTTCGCACTAACAAGAAATTGGCCGATATCTTTACTAAGCCACTTGATGAGAAAATGTTTTGTCACTTGAGGAGTGAGTTGAACATCATTGATGCTTGAAACTTGAGCTAGATTCACTCGGATGCATGCAAGGGCATAAGCTTTCATGACTATTCCTTGATACCTTTCACACTATCTTATTTCTTGGAAATATATGCTCCCTTGTATTGCATCTAACCTTTTGTAGGTACTTGGAAAAACTACATTCCACAATATTGCCAACAATTCACATCAAATGCAATCTTGTCATGGCCAAGTATCCACAACTCTTCATTGATGATGGAAGGAAGAAGACTATCCAAATCATATCCTTGACAACTACTTGATAAACAAATTTCATTCTTGTCATTTGGATATATCTTGTTCTTCCTTGCATGACTAAGCCATGTAGGTGAAAAGAGAACCAAAACGGTCAAGGATGGCTCTCAACTCAAGATGATCTTCATCAACAATGAGCATCCACTACTACCTCACCCACATGAAGTCTTCTACGACAAAACCCATGGTTAGTTTATCCCTCTTAGGGGGGATGTCACATCAAGGGGGAGCTTAACTCTAAGAATTGATTTAAAGCATCTCTTAACGATGTGAACACATTAAAATGCTTAATCGAAAATGGTAACCCCATTTTGAGCTTAACGTATAGTATGACCTATGATCAAGTATTCTTGCTTGGCTCCTTAAGTCAATATACTCGCCACCACCGGGAGAGGACGGTTGTGCGCACGCCATCTTCGATAGGGAGGAGGAAGACGATGACTCTCAACATATCATCGGGGAGGCTGCCGATGAAGTTTAGGCCTATCGGAGGCGCTTGTGTTTCTGGCTCCGCCCGCCTCTGCTTGTTGGAAACCTCGTCCTCCACCTCCGGAGTATTGGCGGCGGCGGCTCTTTGTGTTAAGAGTATAGCAGTGGGAGGATAGTGATTATGTAGCTAGATCAGGGCAGAAGAATAGTGCATTGGTAATTACAAGTTACTAGGTAGGAACAGTTTAACAGATTCGGAAAATGAAATCCCAATTGGTTGCTGAAATACTACACATTTACTTTGATATTGCTACGCAAGTCAACATGCAGATACTAGAAAGAACACTTACTTCCAACAAAGTCGGTACGAATGATATCGTCGGGGAAGTTAGCATTTATCGTATGGTCAGGCTCTTTTAGGTCCAGCGTAATTTTAGTGCCAGCTTTCAGTACATAAAACTTAGAAATTTCAGCGCAAAGGTCTTCTTCAAAATAGGAGTGACAATCTTCATCAAGTTTTATAGAAACAATGATTGTATATCCATGGTTTGTGCTCAATATGACATCCCTGGAGTCTTCAAGTATGTAAAGGCCAAGATTTAGCGCTACAGTTGTCGTTGCAAAGCAAGGGATGTACTGCAGGAATTGATAAGATTGTTAAAGAACAGGGTAACATGCTAGTATGGGAGTAATAGTTAAAAGAACAGCACATTAGTTGATATGAAAGGAAAAAAAAATACAAGTAAACCGATAATGGAACCATGATGTCGTGCAAATATATATGAGAGTAAACGAAACAACAATACATCATTAATTTGCCTAATATAGAAGGAGAAGAAGAAGAATAAGAAGAAATCACATTTGACGTATATGCTGCATGTGGCACCTTTTATCCAAATGTAGCAATATATATTATAGGTTCAGAAAAAGTATAGGCCATGTCAACCCAGGTAGTCTGACAATGAACATAGTGTGCGCTTCGTGAAGTGGTCTGGTACGATGAGATGGAACTCCTCGGTTTTTTGGCCGAGGTCGCATAGCCCTGATGTTTCCTTGCACTGTATACTCTATGAATGAAAACCCTCGAATCAGCTAGAAGAAACATGAATCCACAACGATTTCGGACGGGTGATTAAAAGGGGTCGACGGACTGGGATAAGAGATTAGCGGAAATATTACAGTATATTAGTTACATGGTTCTTCATGGGGAAAAGAACTAGTATCGAAGAATTCCCAATCGGGCGAGCTGGGTCGACGGCGAGCGGCGTCAAGAAAGTCAGTGCCGATAGGCCGCAGCAAGCGGCAGTGGCGAAATGCAGTGGCGTTTGGTAGCAGCCGGCGGCGGCGACAAGCGTCAAGCTAAGTAGTTGCCGCGGGGATAGGCGGTGAGTGTTAGTGTAGGTGCTACTAGGGAGGGGGAGGGAGGCGGAGGGGGCGGGCGAGGGTTTTGTGACGTGTGGGTGCTGAGTTCTTTTTGAAGTGGTGCTGAGCTTTGTCTGTCATAGAATAATGTGCTTCGGAGGAAACGGTTTAGTAGACCCAACCGTGTGTGATAAATCGTGTATAAATATTACTCTCAGGTAAACTAGCACTCCGGTGTGATGGAGATACGGACAAATGTTCGATCTATGTACATCTTGCGGTTCAGACCTGCGATCCGTGGGGATGTGTTCCGGCCAATCAGAAAAAAATGATGCAGCACAATGAAAGTCATCGCACACAGTTTCAGTCTGGGAAAAAAATATAAGACACAAGCATAGATATAAAACACACATACTTGATAGATTCAATCCAATATCTCATCTTCATGCTTGATCATTAAGATTCTCTAGGAACTGGGCGTACGCGGCGTGCGCTATCCTGCGAGAATACTTCTGCTTGAAGGAGACAACGACTCGTCCTCTTTCATACGCCAGAACACTAGAATACGCGTTGTTAATCTTATGGTTGCAGAACGGGCATTCATAGCCCCCATTCTTCCAGACACGCCTGTTATGCTTTCCAGCCATAAGCTCTCTGAGTGTTTGCCTCTTGAACCTCTCCTGGATGTCTTCATCCTCGCTGTCGACATCGTCAGATAGCACCTAGACATAGTAAAAAAATGTGACGTCCGTATATTTTATAATGTGAATTCAACAAGGCAGAGTTAATGAAACATAATATATCATGCAACAACATGAACCCTAAATCGAAGCTAATTGGTTTGATGCCAAAAGTTAGCATGCCAAATTTTAGCAACTGCCAAATGTTGGCTAGAGATTGGTTGCATACCAGTTCTCCTTATCAATCTCACAAAAGGTTGCCAAATGTTGACAACTTTTGATTTTGCCAAATGTTGGCTTGGCAAATATTGGCAATGCCAAATGTTGGTAGCAACCGCCTATTATATGTATTTGCCAAAAATGTGTATAGACGACCAACCGGTTCTCCGTCCGAGTCGTTGTCGTCGCTGGAGTGGTCGTCGGAGTCGCTATGGACCACCGGCTCCGGCTGGGGAAGCATGACGGCGGCGAAAACGTCAAGGCCACGCTGTTGTCCGCGCGATACGTCATCTTCG
Organism: Elymus sibiricus; assembly: GCA_039707655.1. Taxonomy (NCBI): domain Eukaryota; kingdom Viridiplantae; phylum Streptophyta; class Magnoliopsida; order Poales; family Poaceae; genus Elymus; species Elymus sibiricus. The sequence goes on from CM077673.1 coordinate 56,953,201, forward strand.
ACGACGGCATCTCTGTGCCCACCTTTACACTGTTCTCGGGTGCTTCGCCAGCCCTGACGTGGTTACTCCCTCCCATGGTGCACTTAGGGGAGGCTGCTGATGACGATTGTGAACGGCGGCGAAGATGCAGGGGGAGAGAGGATTGTGTGTAGCGAGAATTTTAAAACCAGCGGCACGGGCGCCATTAATAAAGAGCAGTTGGGACTTGGGAGGGAGGTGGGCGGCGGTTTAAAGGGACGGCTTGCCTCCCAGTGAGCCGCCTGCGTGCCGGACTGATGGCATGCGCACCGTCAATTCACACGCCTAACGGCACGTCTCCCTGCGAAACTACGTAGCGAACACTCCTCCCATCAATTCACACACCTACTCGCACTCATCCCGGTCAGCCTGCGCGGTGACCTGCTAGCATGCGTCCCGTCAAATCATATCTGCTTACACGGATCGCAGGGCGTGTATAGTTTTTTGCGAAGCTACGGCTCGTACTCCCTCCGTTTTTATTTAGTTTGCATATTAGAGTTGACTGAAGTCAAACTTGATAAAGTTTGACCAACTTTATAGAAAGAATTAGAAATAATTACCATGACAAATATATATGATGTGAAAGTACATTCAATAAAGAATCTAATGGTATTAATTTTTAATTGTAAATGTTAATATTTTTGTCTATAAATTGGTCAAAGTCTACGAAGCTTGACTTTGACAACCACTAAGACGCGGACTAAATAAAAACAATTTGGATTAATAAACCGTGTGCGATGTTAACGTGACAGTTCTGTGTTGCATCTATTAATAAGCCCCCGTTTACAAGAAGCTTAGATGAAAACTTCTCTCAAATTGGACGATTTATTTACCACGACCTATAAGTTCCCTATCATGAAGTCATGTCAATGTTTCATGAATTCTAGCTTAGCTGGGCGTTTGCTGGAATTTGGAAACCAAGAGTCAATGTTTGCGGCCCCGAGATGTTCGAAATTTATTGTTTTTCCTTCCATGGGGACTAAACATGCACCCAAGACACAAAAAATAAATTTCTAATCCATTTTGGCGCACAACCGCGTGTGCATATAGTTCAAATTTGAAATTTACAAATTAAATACCTATGGAATCAATTTAATGTATACAAATGTCTTAACCTTCTCTAAAAATCAAATTTTAACACGGCACGCCTATTGTCACATCTGCACTACAGAAAAAGTTTGACATGCATGCCTCGAAGTGACGGTGGTGTGGTGGGACGAGTGGGGTGTGGGGGTCCGGCACACAATACGCGTCGTATGCACGCCACCACGTGGGGTTGTCCGGTTAGTTAGGCATCAAGCTGGCAATGGGGATTACTCAGGCGGGTATTGGAGTCCCATCCCCATCCCCGTCCCCATCACCACCGTCCCATTCCCGTCCCCGTCTCTGTACCCGTGCGCAGGAATAAAAAGTTTCCCATCCCCGTCACCACTTCTTTATCCCCATGGGAAAACCCAACAATCATTTAAGAACAACCTTCTATAGTATTTCAGTAAAAAAATAGTATTTGAACGCAATAAACAATATGTTGTGGCTAGGTTTGGGATTTCTTAGGGATTTTTGGGCCGAATGGGTGGGATCTGTGGAAATTTTGGTGACCGAGGGCGCAAATTATGTGGGGTTTACTAATTTCAGAGCCCACATGTAAGTACTTCATGGTTAAGGCGGGTAATGATATATATCCCATCCCCATCCCCGTCCTGCACGCTGGGTAAGGTATTTGACCCACCAGCTTCCCCATGGGCATTCAAGCTGGCACTTTCCCTTGCCCTAATAGAGTAATTACCCATGGGGATGCGGGTAACGGTTTTGTCCATTGCCAGCTTGAGTGAGGCACGTGCCACACCAAAAGTTGTGCATTGGGTACATATTTAAAGCATCTCGATCATGACCTTTTTCATGCATATGTTTGTGTCTCATGCATGCGGTGGTGGTCCTCGTACACTCTCTCATGCGGTTACCACCGACACACCCATTCGTTGCCCCCGTGCGGTCTATCACATTGGATTATGTGGCGAGAGGGGTTTGATCAAAGGTGGATTCATCTTAGTCTGTGTTTCAGCGAAGATCATGGTGAGATTTGGGACGAAAGTTTGAGCGCATGTGTGCAAGCGCGTGCTCAGTGTACACGTTGCGAACCTTCGTGGGTTTTTTCCGGTTTGCGAAGGTGCCACATCAAAGGTGTGCATTGGGTATTCGAAACATCACACAACACCTCCCTACATATGTTAGGGAAGCATGGAGGCGGTGGTTGCCCTTGGACACCACCCCCTCGCATAATTATCAGTGTCACTCCCATCTATGGCCTCGCATACTTTTGTACCGCAACGAGAGAGGTTAATTATTGTGGATTATTTTTTGGTCGATGTTTGCGATAGGCCATGGGTGTTAGATTACATGGTATAATTTGAGTGTGTGTAGTGTACGCATGAATGTCTCTCCCATCGGCTCGAATGGGGGTATATAAATACTACGCGTCGTGAACCTCGCTCTCCGTGTGGACTTTAAGATTCCCGAGGAAGGTGTGCCACGCCAAAGTTTGTGTGCTGGGTATGTAAACATCATACAACACTTCCGTACATATGTTTGTTCCATGCTTAGACGGTGAATGTCTTTGAATACTCCTTCGTGTGGTTGTCGGTGGAAAGTCCATTCCTGGGCCCGCGTGGATGTCCATCACATTGACTGACAACGAGAGAGAGGTTACCATCGTGGATTCTTCAATTGGTTTGTGTTATGGTATATATTATATAGGTCATTTGAGTTTCCTTACCCAAGTCTGAGCACACGCGTATGTACGCGTGAATCGTTCCCATCGGCGCTCGACATACTAGTTATACGCGTCATGAACACTCACTCGGGGGGGGGGGGGGCTTCCCGGTTCCAAAGCATGTGCCACATCAAAGTTGCACATGAGGTATATATTAATGAATTCAAACGCAACACAACATTTCCGTACATATGTTTGCTTTGCCTCTAGGTGATGGCACTAGTGCAGAAAAGCCTAGCTATGGCGTGGCGATAATGACCTTGCTGGCTTAGACACCCGACGCCACCAATATGGTGCCACAGTTAAAAAATAGTGGTGGCGTTGGATCCTACGCCAGCAATATACTATATGATGCTGGCGTCCAAATTGGCCAACGCCAGCTATACATCTACACTACCTTTGTCGTGCGTTGTTGTGCAACGCTAACAATTTGTTTTTTGGATAATTAAAAAACTCCTTCAGAAACTAAGAGCTTAAACTTCACAAAAGGTAGAGATCAATTAAACATACTCATAAACTTAATAAGAGTTTAAAACTTAGTACTAATGAACTAAACATACTCATAAACATCAGACTTTAAAACTTAGTTAGTACTGAACAACTAAACACACTCATAAACTTCACAGTTTAGAACTACTCAACATCATCAAGGATTAAGTCCAGCTCGCGAAGCTTTTTCCGATTGTTCTCTTCATTTTTTTTGTAGTGATCAACATCTGTCTGTAGGATATACTTCTCTAGCCTGTATTTTTTTCTCCATCTTCAAGTTGTCGCTCTTCTCCGTCAACTCATCCCTCAGATACCTCAGTTTGTTTGACTTAGTTTGGGCATTAGCACCCTCTGCGAGCAGACTATCCCTTTCATTCTTCAGTAAGGCATTGCCTTCTTAGACTTTTTTGATACGCCAGTCAAAAGACTCTAATCGCCACTATTTCCACTTCTGCACGTCGCCCACCGATTCGTTGTTGGTTGATGAATTGTCCATATGTGCTGTAATGAAAGCTCACCATCTTATAGAATGAAGAATTTAAAAATAACATGCAGAATTTAAAAAGAACTAGAACATAATTAAGCATCATAATATTTAGTAAAATTACGAATCATTATGAAATACAATGTGCTCTTTTATCTATTATGACAATTTATCTACATGTTATACTGCAGCAAGTTTGAAAAGAGTTGTACTGTAGCTAATATATCATGACAATTTATCTATCATAACATTTATCTATCATGGCGAATTAATCTACATGTTATACTACAGCTAGTTTAACAGGAGTTGTACTATAGCTATTCTATCATGACAATTTATCTATCACGGCGAATTCATCTACATTTCAATATAGACTACATAAGGAACACAATTAGTGAATGTACACTCTAAAATATGTCTATATGCATCCGTATGTACTACATATTGAGATCTCTTGAAACAGTACATAAGCAACAAAATTATCTATCATGACTTATATTTAGAAGCGGAGGGAGTACAACATAATTGAATTGCTTGTGCTTGAGTAGGGCGGGGCGGGTCGGCGTTGGGCGGGGCGGCCTCACGATCCTCTTCTGACGAAGACGTGCCGGGTCGGGCAGGGTGGCGTCGGGCGGAGACGGGCAACGTTAGGCGGGGCGAAGACGGGCAGCGTCGGGCGGCGGTGGCAGGGCAGCGGCGGGGATCGAGAGGAGGACGGGTGGAGTTGGGGATCGAGAGAGTGAGGACGAAAGGATAGGGTTTTACCTGTTAAAACCGACTAGTGCTAGTGTGGGCCTAATGGGCCTGAATGCACAACGCCGGGCCTAATGTGCAATGCTAGTACTAAGAAAATACCTATGACGTTGGAACTTCAGCCAAGCAAACAATAATAGGTGAAAGGCGAGAGCGTTGGGGTCCTCATACAAGTGACGTTCGGCAGAATTTGAACGCCACCACTATGTGTGTAGTAATAACGTGCAAATTTAGCTAGCGCCAGCACAATTTGAAAATATTAGTGCTGGCGTTGGAAGGAAATGGTGTGCCACAAACAAGAGTTGTGGCTAGCCATTTCTGCACTAGTGTGGCTATCTTCGACACTCCACCGCGTGGTTATCGGCATCATGCCCATTCATAGGCCTCGGTGGACGTCCATCCTTTAGACCGACAGCGAGAGAGGTTTGACCAAAATGTTGATTCTTTGGTCAGGATGTCCGTGTTGCGAGGCGCATGGGCCAAAGTCCACCTTTGACCGGAAGAGAGATGGGGTGGTTTGACCATGCTGGATTCATGTATAGGTTTCATTTTCGTGTTACGGCATGGTGAGATGCGAGACCTGTTTGGGGGCATGTATTCGTAGCTAGGATTCCCTCCCACCGAGACAAAGTGGGGACGGAGGAGACATGTGCCACATGAAAGTTGGGCATTGGGTATTTTGAACGTATCAAACCACCCTTTGCATACATATTTTTGTTCCACATGCAGGCGTGTGTGTGTTCTGGCCCCTTTCCCGCAAATTGTTTTTGGTGAAATGCTCCTATATAGTATTATTATAGGAGTAAATAGGAAACGATTTAAATGTAACAACCGTTTGCGATTGTACACTGGGCAGACACCATTCCCTCCGACGCCATGGCACATCAGCACGGTCCACTGGTGGGCACCGGACACGATTGGGCTCCACGAGACTTCTCTCGCAAAAATATCTACCGCCTTGAGCCATTTGAAAAATGGCGGTTCCGCGGGTTTTTCCTATTTGATAGCACACACTTATTATGTTTGGGCTGTGTGCGATGTTTGTTGCTCCCGCGCTGGCCGCGCTACTTCAATCCCATAATCCAAATTTTCAATAGCCCCGACATCCTGGCATTTCACTCCCGCCTAGTAAAATTTTCAGTAGCCGCGCGGCATTTCCTCAAACACCACCTGCCCCGCCTCCGCACCACAAAACCTATGCTTAGATTCGTCAAAAATGGATAACCTCCGCTCCCGCACAAACCACTCCTCTCCCTCGATCGAACCCTAGCTAGCCCGCCGCCGTCGCCGCCCCCGACTCCACCATCAACCTCGGTAGGCCTTCCCGTGACTATGTGGAAGTCCCCATGAAGATCCATCACAAGGGGTTGGACTAGAGTCGTGTGTGCATTCGACAGTAGTGCTCCTCCATGTCGAATGCAAGCATTACTTTAGTCCAGCCCCTTGTGCCAGCGTGCAAAACACACCCTTTCCCATAGATCCCCATCCTCACCCCCACTCCAGAGCATCGTAGCCTCAGCCCGGCTATGCTTCCCGGGGAGCTGGAGGAGCAAATGGCCAAAAAGAGGTATATCGAGGCCTGTCCGCTAGATGGCGGCGAGGTGGCCGCCGGGGCCCCCCGGGGAAGCTCACTGCGATGACTGGCCCAGGGTTTTTAATAAGCGGGCTCACGCATGTCTGTATGTCCCGGCAGCCGGCTACCACATCGAGCTCGTCGACAGCGATTGCTTGATGCGGGCTATGCCACAGGTTGAGTGGCGCACCCCCACCCCTTTGGGTTCAACCTCCGTGGATCTCCTCCATGCCCCCCGCCGCTGATCTACTCTGCTTCGCTATCAGGAATTTGCCTTCATTGCCATTGAGACCCTTTTGTCATTTCTAAATGTCGCGTTCTATATATATGGCGGTGGCTCGGCATCGTCAGCTGCCAAGTCAGACCTCATTAATGACGACAACGACGACAAGGGCGCCCTATCCATCTCTTCCAAGAGGAAATAGTTCATCCACAACATCAGGGACGTCATGCTGCAGGCGTGCTCTTCCAAAGGAAAGGAGCTAAGATGCCACAACAGGGAGCGCACGGTGCGCACCCCAAGTCCAGGCTCTTCTAGGGGGTATGAATTTTAATGTTCAAAAGTGCAATTTGATATGATGGAGTATGAATTGTTCAGTTCAATTTCACTGCATATGTTTGGTTGTCTGTAGTGAGCATATACCTTGTTTAGCATGATATGTGGTTGTTTGTAGTGAACATATGTCCAGTTTCATTGCTAGATTTGGTTGTTCAATCATACAATTGGTTCCTGTTAAAACTGGTGTAGTTAACACGCCCCTGTTTATTTCAGTTTTCTCACAATGTGATGTTGAATCATACAATTTGATGTTTAAGCACATGGTGGGTTCTATCTTCTATGCAATTTCAACAATACTGATATGAATGACTGTTTGGTTGTTGTTAAGTGTGTTGTAGTGAGCATATGCTTCCTTTAATGGTTTTTGGTTGTTTGTGGTTAGCATTTGTGCAGTTTCAATTGCTATATTTGGTTGTTTGTAGTATGCCTCTGATCTACTCTCCTTTGCTGTCAAGAATTTGCTATGCTGGAGTATGAATTGTAATGTTCAAAAGTGCAATTTGATATGCTTGAGTATTAATTGTTCAGTTCAATTTCACATCCTATGTTTGGTTTTCTGTAGTGAGCATATAACTATATTTGGTTGTTTCTAGTATGCCTCTGATCTACTCTACTTTGCTGTCAGGAATTTGCCTTCATCGCCAATGAGACCCTTTTGTCATTTATGAAAGTCGCGTTTTATGGCGGTGTTTTGGCATCGTCAGCTACCAAGTCAGGCCTCATTGACGACGACAACTTGTCATCGACAAGTGCGTCCGATGTGTCTCTTCCAAGGGGAAATAGCACATCCACGACATCAGGGAGGGCACCCTGCAGCCTTGCTCTTCCAAAGGGAAGGAGCCAAACTGTGACAACAGGGAGCACGCGGTGCGCACCCACAGTCCGGGCTCTTCCAAGGAAATGAGCCCATACGTGACAATTTAGGAAACCCTTGATTTATTTTGACGTGCCTCCTCAAAGGGCTAAAACATCATATGATTGTGCTTGTAGCTTTTGCCATGCTAGGTTTTAACCATGACGTGTGAAAAAAATTCAGTCATGCAAAATGTAATGTTCAAAAGTGCAATTTTACATGTTGTAGAATGAATTGTTCAGTTCGATTTCACGAATGCCTGTGTTTGGTTGCCTGTAGTGAGCATATACCTTGTTTAGCTTTTTTTGGTTGTTTGTAGTGAACATATGTCCAGCTTCAATTGCTAGATTTGGTTGTTCAATCATACAATTGGTTCCTGTTAAAGCTGGTGTAGTTAACACGCCCCTGCTTATTTCGGTTTTCTCACAATTTGATATTCAATCATAGAATTTGATGTTTAAGCATATGGTACGTTCTATGCAATTACAACAATACCGATATGAATGACTATTTGGTTGCTGTTAAGTTTGTTGTAGTGAGCATATGCCTCCTTTAAAGGTTTTTTTGTGGCTAGCATTTGTCCAGTTTCAATTGCTATATTTGGTTGTTTGTTGTATGCCTTGTTTATTTAGTTATTCACAATGTGCAGTACAATTTGATTAATACCAGTTCAATGGCCATATTTGTTTCCTGTTAAGCCTAGTGTAGGTAATACACCCCCTGTTTTTTTCACTCTGTGATGTTCAATTATACAATTTGTTGTTTAAGTACAAGCTTTGTTCTATGCAAATTCAACAATACCATTATGAATGACTATATTTGGTTGTTGTTAAGCCTGTTGTAGTGAGCATATGCCTATTTTAATGGTTTTTGGTTCGCATGGCTATATTTGTTTCCCATGTTATACTCCCTCTACCCCATAATATAAGACGTTAATACATCCAATATGTTAGTACATTGGATGTAATTAGATCTTATATAGTGGGACGGAGAGAGCATCATGTGAGGTAACTAATAAAGATTGTTAGTACAATGGGTCAAAATGTGGCAATTAAACTATTTATTTACAGTTTGTCCAAGAGAATAGTGATATGCAGTATATTAACGCAGAACTTTGTACCCTTTTTACTGCACATAATGAGTTGTTAAATGACAATCTCTGTATCTTTTTCCTTTGCAGAGGTTCCCAATGCAGTCTACCCAAGATCACCTCTCAAACTACATGATTGTTGGACATGCAAATGTACATGTATTTCTACCAGACTAGAATGACTATCTGGAAGTCATGAAGATATTGAAGGATGGGCGGTCGGCCATCACAAGGGATTGGGCTAGAGTCGTGTGTGCATTCGACATGGAGGAGGGCACACTACACGCATTCCGCTTCACCTTTTACGGCGACCAGAATATCATTTACCTCTTTCTTTACCGTCTTTAATACAAGTATTCAACCGTCGTTCATCATTCTTTATTTGGTGCTTATGAAATTCTTTCGTTGACGTAATTCTTGAACGTATGTACCTGTGAATGGAATAATGCATTGGTTGATGAACCTATCTATGTATATGTAAAAAGCTATTCCCTACTTTCAAATTCAAATTATGTATAATTTTAAATTGTAGCGATTAAAATAATAATAAAAGCTCCGCGGGTCATTACGCCACACACGGTTTGTAAGTCTCAACGTTTGTGATATACCTCATGATCCACACGTTTCACAGGAAAAAAACATGTGCGCCCATGCACACGGTAGCTGTTTTATAGACAATATCACAAACGGTGCAACCGAATTCAGCGTTGGTGATAGAATCTCTGTCACACATTGTTTAAAATGATAAACTGTTTGTGATGTAGTATGCATCGCAAACGTTGGACCAGAGAATAGCGCATGCGATAGTTATCCTGTCGGACGCGAGTAGGACATTCAGACGTTTCTTAAACTTATCTGATACTTGTACGACGGTTAAATTATCGTCTTAGTTAAATACCACAAATGGTTCGGACAATATAATTTTGCATGATATACTCCTTATCCTACACGAGTTATAATTGTGAATTGTTTGTGATGTGTCTCGCATCGTAAACGGTGCGCCATAGAATAGCGCGTGTGATGTTAGTGTGATCTCACACGAGTTCCAAGGATGGACCGTATGGGAAGTACACCATATCTCAAATGGTTGCCCGGCGACTCTCGTTTGTTGGCCACCATCCCATAGGCTTAGTTTTGCCAAACGTTTGCGTTCGTTGGCCACCATCGCCGACGATTTTTCTGTGTCGTGTGGTATGGACCCCCCTATCGCCCACACAAGCAAGGTGACAGATTAAAACTGCGTCGCGGAAAGGGGTTAAAAATGTCTGTATAGTACGTCGCTGCACCAATGATAATTCATAAAAAGTAATAAGTAGTAATTGTAACAAAGATGCAGAAAGGTGTCCCAATCCTTTTTATAGGAAAGGATAAGCCTGAAAGTTCTCTTATATAAAGCAAAGCGCTGTCGAGACACATGGGAATTTTCGTCTAGTCACGTTCATCATGTTTAGTTTATTCGTGTTTGCTATTTTGATAATTTGATATGGGGGTGGACCGGTGCTAAGGTGTTGTTCTTACTTGAAAATCAACCCACTACGAAAGAAGAATTAAGATAAAACTAACCATAGCATTAAACGCGAGAATCCAAATCAGCCCCATACGGAACAACTCATAAACTAGGGTTTAAGATTATGTCACTCTCGCAACCCATCATCTACATATCATTCCACAATGCTTCCCTTTAGGCCCAAATATGGTGAAGTGTCATGTAGTCGACGTTCACATGACACCACTAAATGAAGAGCAACATTCATATCATCAAAATATCGAACGAATACCAACATCACATGATTACTTATAACAAGACTTCTCCCATGACCTCGCAAACAAAAGTAACTACTCACAAATCATGTTCATGTTCAAGATCAGAGGGGTATTGAATATCATTTAGGATCTCAACATATCATCTTCCACCAGATAAACCAATAAGTATCAACTACGAGATGTAATCAACACTACTATTATCCCACGGGTACCAATATGAGGTTCTGAGACAAATATTGAATACAAGAGTTGAACTAGGGTTTGAGATGAGATGGTGCTGGTGAATATGTTGATGAAGATTGGTCCTCCCACAATGGAGGAAGCGTTGGTGATGACGATGGCTTCGATTTCCCCCTCTGTTGGGAAGTTTCTCGGCAGAATCGCGCCACCGGAGTGCAAAAGTGCTCCTGTCCAGGTTCCGCCACGAGACGGTGGCGCTTCGTCCTTAAAGTCACCTACTTCTTTTTTAGGCAAAACCCTTCATATAGCAGAAGAGAGGGACTAGAGACCACCTGTGGGCTCCACAAGGCATCAGGGCGCGCCCAGGGGGTGCCCTGTTGCCTGGTGAGCGACACGTGGCCCCTCTGGTATTTCTTCGCTCCAGTATTTTTATATATTCCAAAAATATTCTCCATCAATTTTTTGGTCATTCGGAGTCCAGCAGAATAGGCATATCTGATGTGACTTTTTCAAGTCCAGGATTCTAGGTGCCGACAATGTCCCTCTCCATGTAATTGATAGTTGTGATCTGTGTTGGGTTTTTCCCCGAAGAGGAGGGGATGATGCAACATAGTATAGATAAGTATTTCCCTCAGTGAGAACAAAGGTTATTTTACCAATAGGAGGATCACACAACTCCCATCTTCAGTGCCTACACACAAAAGAGCAAACACTTGCACCCAACGCGGGCAAGAGGGTTGTCAATCCCCTCGAACTCGTTACTTGCAAACAAATGAGTAGTGTAGATGATAGTTGAATAAATATAAATTGCAAAATAAATAAAAAGTAAATAATGGCAGTAAGATAATAAGAGCGTTTGTAAATATATATATATATATATGTGTGAATAGACCCGGGGGCCATAGTGTTCGCTAGAAGTTTCTCTCTCGAAGACGACATATGGTGGGTAAAAAAATTACTATTGGGAATTTGATATAAAAGCGCATAGTTATGCAATATTTATTCACGGCAATGATCATGTATATAGGCATCACATCCATAAACAAGTAGACCGACTCCTGCCTGCATCTACTACTATTACTCCACTTCGAGAGCGCTTCTATGCTTGCCTCTCTAGGTATTAAGTTCATAACAAACAGAGTAATGCTTGGAGAACAATGACATGATGTAGACAAAGTAAATCCAATTAATATGAATGAACCCCATCGTTTTATCCTTAGTGGCAGCAATACAAATACGTGTCTTGTCCCCTACTTTGTCACTGGGATATAGAGCACCACAAGATTGAACCCACTACAACGCACCTCTCCCACTGAAGATAAACCAACCTAGTTGGCCAAACTAAACCGAAAGATTGGAGAGAATAACGAAGGGATAACAATCATGCAAATAAGAATCAAATAAGAATTCAGAGAAGACTCAAATCTTTTTCATGAATAATCTGAACATAAACCCACAATTCATCAGATCCCAACAAACGCACCGCAAATAATGATTACATAAGATAGATCACCACGGGAATCGCGGTGATTATGGCAACAAAGAACATAGAGAGAGAGAGAGATCTAGGTACTCACTACGGACCCGTAGGTCTGTGGTGAACTACTCACACATCACCATGGGAGCAACAAGGTTGATGTAGAGGCCCTCCGTGATCGACCCCCCCCCCTCCGGCAGGGTACCAGAATAGGGCTCCAGATGGGCACACGGCGGAACAAAGACTTGCGGCGGCGGAAAAAGTGTTTCGGGAGGCACCCTTGGGTTTTTGGGATTAATTTGCATTTATAGGCCAGAGAACAACGCCAGAGGGCCGAGGAGGTGGTCCCAAGCCATCAAGGTGCGTCCACCCCTTGCGGCACACCCTGTTAGCTTGGGAACACCTCGTGAGGCCCCCGGTCTCCCTCCGAAGCTTCCAGGTCCTTATTTTTTCCAGAAAAAATCATCAAAAAGTTTCGGGGTATTTGGACTTCGTTTGATATGGTATACCTGAAAAGTTAAAAACATGCAGGAAACAACAACTCGCACTTGGCACTGGGTTAATAGGTTAGTGCTAAAAAATAATATAGATCAGCAAATAAATGCCCAAAAAGTATCCTAGAATGATAATATTATAGCATGGAACAATAAAAAATTATAGATACGTTGGAGACGTATCAGCGTCGCCAAGCTTAATTCATGCTCGTCCTCGAGTAAGTAAATGATAAAAACAGAATTTTTGATGTGACATGCTACCCAACATGTAATCTCTTGCAGGTATGATCATTGAGAAACGATGAATCAATAAACATTAACATAGTAATATCCATAAGCATAAATAACACAATCATCAATTTTCCAAATATATGATTCTTAAAGAATGTTTACCTCCATTCATTTTATCATATTAGCATGGTATGGCCCCGTCTTCACCACATAAATACAAATGTCAAGCACCACGGTGTTAAGTCAGGCAATTGGATCATACTTTTTAACGCGCTTCAGCTTTTTATTTCACACTCAATACATGAGCGTGAACCATGGATATAGCATATAGGTGGAATAGAATATGGTGGTAGATATCAAAGGGGTAAAAAGTGGAGAAGAAAGTCTCGCATCAACTAGGCGTATCAATGGGCTATGGAGATGCCCATCAATAGATATCAATGCGAGGGGTAGGGATTGCCATGCAACGGATGCACTAGAGCTATAGGTGTATGAAAGCTCGAATGAAGCTAAGTGGGTGTGCATCCAACTTGCTTGCTCATGAAGACCTCAGGCATTTGAGGAAGGCCGTCATCGGAATATACAAGCCAAGTTCTAGAATGAAAAATTCCCAGTAGCATATGAAAGTGACAAAACATGAGAATCTCTATATGAAAAACATGGTGCTACTTTGAAGCACAAGTGTGGAAAAGGAGGTAGTAGCACTGTCCATTCTCTCTTTTCTCTCATTTTTTCCCTTCTCCTTTTTTTCCTTTTTCCTTTTTCTTTTTTTCTTTTTTTTCTTTTTCTTTATTTTTCTTTATTTCTCATTTTTTTTTCTTTTTTTCTCTATTTTCTTTTTCTTTTTCGTCCGGAGTCTCGTCCCGACTTGTGGGGGAATCATTGTCTCCATCGTCCTTTCCTCACTGAGACAGCGCCCTAATAACTCAATTTATGAAAACTACCAAACAATATGACTCTATATGAATGACTCTGGTAGTGTACCAGGATGTGCAATGATCTAGTATAACATGTAAACAATGATGAACGGTGGCTTTGCCACAAATACTATGTCAGCTACATGATCATGCAAAGGAATATGACAATGAATGTACTAGTCGTATGAGGTAACGGTGGAAGTTGCGTGGCAATATATCTCGGAATGGCTATGGAAATGCCATGATATGTAGGTATGGTGGCTGTTTTGAGGAATATATAATGAGGCTTATGTGCAACACAGCATCTCGTGCTGCGGGTCTTGGATGCACCGGCGAAGTTTGCACCAATCCTCGAGGTGAGAATGGGCAATGCACGGTACCGAAGAGGCTAGCAAATATGAGGTGGTGAGAGTGCGTACATCCATGGATTCACATTAGTCATAAAGAACTCACATATTTATTGCAAAGTTTTATTAGCTCTCTCGAGGCAAAGTACTACTCGCATGCCCATAGGGAAGAGTTTGGGAGCAGTTAACCATCGCGCGCCTCCGACCTAAACAGCACTAGGTTTTCAACGAGGAATAAGAATGCTCACACATCATCACCATGCCATAACCAATATTTAGATGAATAGAAAATGAACACCCTTTAGCTATCGATATTCCTACTAACCGACCACCATGCACTCACGCTCTTTCATATTACCACATCAATATCATTAACCCACAATTTCTCTTTTATGTGCTACATGAAGGTTTTGATTATGCACTCCTTGAATACCTATTATTTTTGGACTAGTCTTATAACCCATGCAAATTATCGTCACTATTTATTAACTCTCAAACAAATTTAAGTGAAGAACGAGAGTGCAATTATTTTCTACAAAATCTATACGCCACCGTGCTCTAAAATATATAAGTGAAGTACTAGAGCAACTGCTTAGCACAAAAGATATAAGTTAAGCACAAAGAGTACTCTAACAAATCATGGTGAGAATGTGTCTCTCTCAAGTAGGTGTGTCCAGCAAACAATGATTGCGGAAAACTAAAACAGAAGCAAACTAAAAAAACGACGCTCCAAGCAAAACTCATATCATGTGATGAATAAAAATGTAGCTCCAAGTGACATACCGATGGATTGAGACGAAAGAGGGCATGCCTTCCGGGGCATCCCCATGCTTAGAAGCTTGAGTCTTCCTAGAATATACCTTGGGGTTCCTTGGGCATCCCTGATACGTCCATTTTGCATCATGATTTCCTACTGTTATTTACTTTGTTTTGTCAAATAATAATGCTTTGGGAGTGATTCTAATGCTTTCTCTCTCATAATATGCAAGGTTTACACAAATAGGGAGAATACCGACAGCTGGAATTCTGGACCCAAGAAAAGCACGTCAGAGATACCTATTCTTCACAACTCCAATGAAGCTGAAACTTTACAGAGATAATTTTTGGAATTAATAAAAAATACTGGAGCAAAAATCTACCGGAGGGGGGCCACCTGGTGAGGAGCACCCACCAGGGCGTGCCAGGCACCCCCTGGCGCGGCCTGGTGGGTGGTGCTCACCCTGGCCCACCTCCGGAGCCCATCTTCTGGTATATATTCCCAAAAAAACATAAAAAAATGAGGGAGAGGACTTTCGGGACGAAGCGCCGCCGCCTCAAGGCGGAACTTGGGCAGGAGCACTTTTGCCCTCCGGCGGAGCGATTCCGCCGGGGGAACTTCCCTCCCGGAGGGAGAAATCGAAGCTATCGTCATCACCAACACCCCTCTCATCTTTGGGAGGCCAATCTTCATCAACATCTTCAACAGCATCGTCTCCTCTCAAACCCTAGTTCATCTCTTGTGTTCAATCTTTGTACCGGAACCTCAGATTGGTACCTGTCGGTGACTAGTAGTGTTGATTACCTTGCGTAGTTGATTACTATATGGTTTATTTGGTGGAAGATTATATGTTCAGATCCATTATGCTATTGAATACTCCTCTGATCTTGAGCATGATTTTATTTGTGAGTAGTTACCTTTGTTCTTGAGGTCACGGGAGAAGTCATGTTGTGAGTAATCATGTGAATTTGATATGTGTTCGATATTTTGATGATATGTATGTTGTGATTCCCTTAGTGCTGTCATGTGAACGTCGACTACATGACACTTCACCATTCATGGGCCTAAGGGAATGCATTGTGGAGTAGTTATTAGATGATGGGTTGCTAGAGTGACAAAAGCTTAAACCCTAGTTTATGCGCTACTTCGTAAGGGGTTGATTTGGATCCACATGTTTAATGCTATGGTTAGACTTTGTCTTAATACTTTTCTTGTAGTTGCGGATGCTTGTGAGGGGGTTAATCATAAGTAGGTTGTTACTTCAAGTAAGAACATCACCTTAGCACCGGTCCACCCACATATCAAATTATCAAAGTAACGAACACGAATCAAACCAACATGATAAAAGTGACTAGACAAAATTCCCGTGTACCCTCAAGAACACTTTGCCTATTACTAGTGATTGTTCTGGCCTGTCCTTTGCCTCAAAAGGATTGGGCTACCTTGCTGCACCTTGTTTACCTTTATCGTTACTTGCTCGTTACAAATTACCATGCTATCAAACTATCTATTACCTACAATTTCAGTGGTTACAGAAATTACCTTGCTGAAAACCGCTTGTCATTTCCTTCTGCTCCTTGTTGGGTTTGACACTCTTACTTATCGAAAGGACTACGATTGATCCCCTATACTTGTGGGTCGTCAAGACTCTTTTCTGGCGCCGTTGCCGGGGAGTGAAGCGCTCTTGGTAAGTGGAAATCAGTGAGGAAAAACTTGTAGTACGTGCTGAAATTTATTGCTACTTGCTACTATGGAGAACAATCCTTTGAGGGGTTTGTTCGGGGTATCTTCACCTCGACCAGAACCACAATTAGTTACCCCTCAACCTACAGCACCTACTGAAAATATTCCTTATGAAATTCCTTCGGGTATGGTAGAACACTTGCTTGCTAAACCTTATGCAGGAGATGGAACTGAACATCCTGATATGCATCTCTTATATGTGAACGAAATATGTGGATTATTTAAGCTTGCAGGTTTACCCGGAGATGAAGTTAAGAAGAAGGTTTTCCCTTTATCTTTGGAGGGAAAAGCATTGACATGGTATAGGCTATGTGATGATCTTGGATCTTGGAACTGGAATCGTTTGCAATTGGAATTCCATCAAAAGTTTTATCCTATGCATCTAGTTCATCGTGATCAGGATTATATATATAATTTTTGGCCTCATGAAGGAGAAAGTATCGCTCTAGCTTGGGGGAGGCTTCAGTCAATGTTATATTCATGCCCCAATCATGACATTCCGAGGGAAGTTATCATTCAGAATTTTTATGCTCGGCTTTCTCATAATGATCAATCCATGCTCGATACTTCTTGTGCTGGTTCTTATATCAAGAAGACTATTGATTTTAAGTGGGATCTCTTGGAAAGAATTAAACGTAACTCTGAAGATTGGGAACTCGACGAAGGTAATGAGTGAGGTATAAATCTTGAATTTGATTGTGTTAAATCTTTTATGAGCACCGATACTTTTCACAAGTTTAGCACTAAATATGGACTTGACTCTAAGATAGTAGCCTCTTTCTGCGAAGCATTTGCTACTCACGTTGACCTCCCTAAGGAGAAGTGGTTTAAATAGCATCCCCCTGTTAAAGAAGAAATTAAAGAACCGGTCATAGCTAAAGAAGAAACCATCTTTTACAGTGTTGATCCAGTTGTGCCTACCGCTTATATTGAAAAACCACCTTTCCCTATTAGGATAAAGGAACATGCTAAGGTATCAACCGTGGTTCGTAAGAGTAATATAAGAGCACCTAACCCCCCTGAGCAAATTAAAGTAGAACCTAGTGTCGCTATGGTTAAAGATGTCTTGGAAGAAAATATTGATGGGCATGTCATTTACCTTTGTGATGAAGCTGCTAGAATTGCTAATCCTGATAAGAAAGATAAACATAGACCTATAGAAGGCTTGCCCGTTGTCTCAGTTAAAATAGGAGATCATTGCTACCATGGTTTATGTGATTTAGGTGCTAGTGTGAGTGCTATTCCTTTTTCCTTATACCAAGAAATTATGGATGAAATAGCACCTGCTGAAATGGAAGATATTGACGTTACTATTAAACTTTCTAATAGAGACACTATCACACCACTTGGGATTGTTAGAGATGTTGAAGTCTTGTGTGGGAAAGTGAAATACCCTACTGATTTTCTAGTCCTTGGTTCCCCACAAGATGACTTTTGTCCCATTATCTTTGGTAGACCTTTCTTGAGCACCATCAATGCTAAGATATATTGTGAAAAACAAACTGTCGGTGTCAGTTTTGGTAATGTGTCTCACGAGTTTAATTTTGCCAAGTTTAGTAGACAACCTCGTGATAAAGCGTTACCTAGTGAAGATGAAATAATTGGTATTGCTTCTATTGCTGTGCCTCCTACTGATCCTTTAGAACAATATTTGCTCGACCATGAAAATGATATGCACATGCGTGAAAGAAATGAAATAGATCAAATTTTCTTTGAACAACAACCTCTCTTGAAACACAATTTGCCTATTGAAACTCTTAGAGGTCCTCCTCCACCTAAAGGTGATCCTGTGTTTGAATTGAAACAATTGCCTGACACTTTGAAGTATGTTTATCTTGATGAGAAACAGATATATCTTGTTATTATTAGTGCTAACCTTTCAGAACATGAAGAAGAGAGATTATTGAAAGTTCTAAGGAAGCACCAGGCTGCTATTGGGTATACTCTTGATGATCTTAAGGGCATCAGTCCCACTCTACGCCAGGAGAAGATCAATATGGAACCTGATGCTAAACCCGTTGTTGATCACCAACGGCGGTTGAATTCTAAGATGAAACAAGTGGTAAGAACTGAAATATTAAAGCTTGTGGAAGCAGGTATAATCTATCCCATAGGCCATAGCTGATAGTAGATGGGTAAGTCCCATTCATTGTGTCCCTAAGAAAGGAGGTATTACCGTTGTTCCTAATGATAAAAATGAACTCATTCCACAAAGAGTTGTCACTGGCTATAGAATGGTAATTGATTTTAGAAAGTTAAATAAAGCTACAAGAAAAGATCATTACCCTTTGCCTTTCATTGATCAAATGCTAGAGAGACTATCTAAGCACACACACTTTTATTTCCTAGATGGATATTCTGGTTTCTCTCAAATACATGTGTCACAATCCGATCAAGAGAAAACCAGCTTTACTTGCCCTTTTGGAACCTATGCTTATAGACGTATGCCTTTTGGTTTATGCAATGCACCTGCTACCTTTCAAAGATGTATGACTGCTATATTCTCTGATTTTTGTGAAAACAATGTGGAGGTTTTCATGGATGATTTTTCCGTTTACGGAACTTCTTTTGATGATTGCTTAAGCAACCTTGATCGAGTTTTGCAGAGATGTGAACAAATTAATCTTGTCTTGAATTGGGAGAAGTGCCACTTTATGGTTAATGAAGGTATTGTCTTGGGGCATAAAATATCTGAGCGAGGTATTGAGGTGGATAAAGCTAAGGTTGATGCAATTGAGAAAATGCCATGTCCTAAATATATTAAAGGTATTCGAAGTTTCCTTGGTCATGCTGGTTTTTATAGGAGGTTCATTAAAGACTTCTCTAAAATTTCTAGGCCTTTTACTAATCTTTTGCAAAAGGATATTCCTTTTGTTTTTGATGATGATAGTGTGGAAGCCTTTGAAACACTCAAGAAAGCCTTAACCTCTGCACCTATCGTTCAACCACCTGATTGGAACTTGCCTTTCGAAATTATGTGTGATGCTAGTGATTATGCTGTTGGTGCTGTCCTAGGACAAAGAGTCGATAAGAAATTGAATGTTATCCATTATGCCAGTAAAACTCTAGATAGTGCCCAACGAAATTATGCCACTACTGAAAAAGAATTTTTAGCAGTTGTGTTTGCTTGTGATAAATTTAGATCCTATATTATTGACTTCAAAGTTATTGTTGACACCGATCAAGCTGCTATAAAATATCTTATGGAAAAGAAAGATGCTAAACCTAGACTCATTAGGTGGGTTCTCTTGCTTCAAGAATTTAACTTACATATCGTTGATAGGAAAGGAGCTGAGAACCCCGTAGCTGATAACTTGTCTAGGTTAGAAAATATCCTTGATGACCCACTATATATTGATGATAGTTTCACTTACGAACAGCTAGCTGCAATAAGTGTCTCACACAACACGCCTTGGTATGCTGACTATGCTAATTACATTGTTGCTAAATATATACCACCTAATTTCATATACCAACAAAAGAAAAAATTCTTCTATGACTTGAGACATTACTTTTGGGATGACCCACATCTTTATAAAGAAGGAGTAGATGGTATTATTAGGCGTTGTGTACCTGAGCATGAACAGGAACAGATCCTACGGAAATGTCATTCCGAGGCTTATGGAGGACATCATGCGGGAGATAGAACTGCTCATAAGGTATTGCAATCTGGTTTTTATTGGCCTACTCTCTTCAAAGATGCTCGTAAGTTTGTCTTGTCTTGTGATGAATGTCAAAGAATTGGTAATATCGTTAAGCGTCAAGAAATGCCTATGAATTATTCACTTGTTGTTGAACCATTTGACGTATGGGGTTTTGCTTACATGGGGCCTTTTCCTTCCTCTAACGGGTACACTCATATTTTAGTTGCGGTTGATTATGTCACTAAGTGGGTAGAAGCTATTCCAACTAGTAGTGTTGATCACCACACCTCCATTAAAATGCTTAAAGAGGTTATCTTCCCGAGGTTTGGAGTCCCTAGATATTTAATGACCGATGGTGGTTCACACTTTATTCATGGTGCTTTCCATAAGATGCTTGCTAAATATGATGTTAACCATAGAATTGTGTCACCTTATCATCCTCAATCTAGTGGTCAAGTAGAACTTAGCAATAGAGAAATAAAATTGATATTACAAAAAACTGTCAATAGGTCTGTAAGAATTTGTCTAAGAAATTAGATGATGCACTTTGGGCCGATAGAACAGCTTATAAAAATCCTATGGGTATGTCTCCATATAAAATGGTATATGGAAAGGCTTGTCATTTGCCTCTAGAACTAGAACACAAAGCATTTTGGGCAATTAAAGAACTCAATTATGATTTCAAACTTGCCGGTGAGAAGAGGCTATTTGATATTAGCTCACTAGATGAATGGAGAACCCAAGCGTATGAAAATGCCAAGCTATTCAAAGAAAAAGTAAAAAGATGGCATGACAAAAGAATCCAAAAGCGGGAATTCAAAATAGGAGATTATGTTCTTTTATTCAACTCTCGTTTAAGATTCTTTGCAGGAAAACTTCTCTCCAAATGGGAGGGACCATATATTATTGAAGAGGTTTATTGTTCTGGAGCTATCAAGATTAATAACGCCGAAGGTACTAACCCGAAGGTGGCCAATGGCCAAGGAATTAAGCATTATATCTTAGGTACGCCTATTAACGTTGAAAGCAATGTTATCCAAACCATGACACCAGAGGAACACATAAAAGAAACCTTCCGGAACACTCTAGAATTCAGAAAAATAGGTGGTACGTGATACGGTAAGTAAACGGACTCCGAAAAATCCGCAAAAATATTTTCTGTCGGTTTTGGAATATTTTGAAATTTTAGGAATAAAAAAATAAACCGGAAGGTGATCAAGGTGAGCACGATACACCAGTGCGCGCCCTGTTAGGTGCTGCCCACCTCGGATGCCTTCCCGATTCTGTTTTCCTTCCAAATACTTGTTTTCCAAGAATAAAAAATTTCTATATATACCCCCGACTGCTTTGACGACCGCATCGCAAAAAAAAAATCCTCTGTTCTTGTTTCTTGTTGTTTTCTCGTTAGATCTAGATTTCCATGGCTCCACCAAGCTCCTCCAAGGACAAGTTCTTTGAGAAGGTCATCAACTCGTATTTGCCGGAGGTGATGAAGCACCCTCAAGCCATTGAGATGCGTGAGGGGGTGCTCCACATCCGCGATGTTCAAGGACCTAAGGAGACCGGGAGCGTGGAGGCTCGGCTTGAAGCGGTGGAGCAGGAAATCTTCAAGTGCCAGAAGATGGTGGAGCGTGGACTTAGTGCCAATCACTCCATGATCACGGAATTCACCCGTGATCAGACGGTGGATGGCCGTTCTGTGAAGGACACCATCTCCATCCTCAACGAGCAAATTAATTTTCTGCAGAGCCAAGTTTATGATCTTCAAAACCAAGTCTTCGAATATGAAGCAAGATTTAAAGGAATGAGTTTAGCTACCAGTTGTAGGACTCAGGGGACTCTCGCATCAACCTTTGATGGGGAGCCCCTACCCTGGAAGCTGGAGGACAAGCCTACTACATCAACACCTCCACCTTCTTCATCATCACCACCGAAGGACACTTGAGTACCTGGGTATGGGCACTCCCCTTGGCTTGAGCCAAGCTTGAGGGAGGTGCCCCGGTATCGTATCACCACCACTTTTATTCACCTTTACCTATTTTAGTTCTATCTTTAGTTTCCCTTTTCCTTAGTCGAATAAAAGTTTAGCGTGATCTATTTTCGTGTGTTAGTTTCATGGTCCACCTATCTATGTAATCGAGTGAAAGTTATATAATAAAGTTTAGTTTGAGTTTTTGCTTCTCTACTTTCTTGTTGCAATCAAATAAAAGAAAGGCAATAAATGAAAAGAATCATATGCTAATCTTATGGTGAGTAATGACATCACATAAGGAAAAGTATAAGTAGTAAAATTTATTGGAGATTGACAAACATAGCATTGGCCAATGATGCAATTCATGAAAGAATTAATTAGGGAAGAGAAGATTCACATGCAAATACACTATCTTGGACATCTTTTATGATTGTGAGCCCCCATCAAATATTATATGCCAAAATTGTTGACGTTGGACAAGGAAGACAACGTAATGATTTATATGTATTCATATCCACATAGAAGTTATATTGTCATAGATCCTTCAACATGTGGTGCTTGCTCAATATCTTTGCTAGCCAAAAATTCCGCACTAAGTAGAGATACTACTTGTGGATCCAAAAACCCAAACCCAAACTCTTTCCTTGAGTGTCCACCATACCTACCTATGGATCGAGAAAGATCCCTCAAGTAAGTTGTCATTGGCGCAATAAGGCAATAAAAATTGCTTCTAAAAGTGTTTTGATCAATTAGTGTAAGAGAAAATTGAGCGTTATACGAACTTATGATGGCAAAGTAATAAAAGCAACAAATTGCATAATAAAGGTTGCTATCATAGGGGGCAATATAGCGTGATGTTCTTTTACATTAAGGGATTAGGCATACAAACCAATAAGCGCATGACAACCTCTGCTTCCCTCTGCGAAGGTCCTATCTTTTACTTTTATGCAAGAGTCAAAGTATTCTTCTCTATTCCTTTTTACTTTTTCCTTTGCAAGCATCATGTGGTGAAGAAAGATCTAGGCACATATATCCAGTTGGATATGGGTGGGCATGAGTTATTATTGTTGACATCACCCTTGAGGTGAATACGTTGGGAGGCAAAACTATAAGCCCCTATCTTCCTATGTGTCCGGTTGAAACTTTTTGTTCATGGGTATGCCGTGAGCGTTAGCAATCATAGAAGACTAAATGATGGTTGAGTATGTGGACTTGCCAAAAGGCTCCGACATGAGACCCTTCCTGAAAATATGATGAATTGTAGTTGCAAAGTTGACTGAGAACACAGTTTGTTGGTTTCCAATAAGGTTTATGCTTCATACTTCTATGTTGTGATGAATTGTTACTTGTTCATGAGAAGCTTTATGATAAAAATATATTGATATAAGTTCTTATGTTAGAGTTTGTTGCTGTTATGTTAATAAGCATGATGCTTCTATGTCCGTATTTTGTTTTTATCGACACCTCTCTCTCAAAATATGTGGACATGCTTTTCAATATCGGTTTTCGCTTGAGGACAAGCGAGGTCTAAGCTTGGGGGAGTTGATACGTCCATTTTGCATCATGATTTCCTACTGTTATTTACATTGTTTTGTCGAATAATAATGCTTTGGGGAGTGATTCTAATGCTTTTTCTCTCATAATATGCAAGGTTTACACAAAGAGGGAGAATACCGTGTTGGAGAACGTTGCATGGGAAACAAAATCTTCCTACGCACACGCAAGATCTATCCATGGTGATGAGCATCTACGAGAGGGAGAGTGGATCTACATACCCTTGTATATCGCTAAGAGGGAAGCGTTAAGAAACGCGGTTGATGTAGTCGAACGTCTTCGCGATCCAAATCGCCGAGCGTCCCGCGATCCAATCACGATCCGTCCCGATCTAGCGCCGAACGGACGGCACCTCCGCGTTCAGCACACGTATAGCTCGATGACGATCTCCATCTTCTTGATCCAGCAAGAGGGAGCGGAGAGGTAGATGAGTTCTCCGGCAGCGCGACGGCGTGGCGGTGATGGTAGTAGAATTATTCCCGCAGGGCTTCGCCTAAGCACCGCTGAAACAATCTAGAGGAGAAACTACGATCTAGAGGAGAGGGTAGCACGTGGCTGATTTTCTATCTCGAAAAACCCTCAATACCTCTAGTATATATAGGAGGAGGGAGGGAGGAGACATGGCCCCCAAGGGGCCAACCCTTGGTTCGGCCGAAGTGGAGAGAGGTGGAGTTCTCCTCCAATCCTAGTAGGATTAGGACTCCCTCTCCCCCACTTGGAAACCTCCTTTCCACCTTGGGTTTCTCCACCCAGCCGCATGGGCCTCTAGCGGGGCTTCGGCCAGCCCACTAGGGGATGGTTTACTTCCTCCCACAGCCCATGTAGCCCCTTGGGTCGAAACACCCCTCCCGATGGTCCCCCGGCACCCTCCCGGCACTCCCGGTACACTACCGATGAGCCCGAAACTTTTCCGGTGACCAAAACAGGACTTCCTATATATCAATATTTACCTCCGGACCATTCCAGAGCTCCTCGTGACATCCGGGATCTCATCTGGGACTCCGAACAACCTTCGGTCACCACCATACATAACTCTATACTACCGAAACATCACTGAACCTTAAGTGTGCAGACCCTGCGGGTTCGAGAACTATGTAGACATGACCGAGACACCTCTACAGTCAATAACCAATAGCGGGACCTGGATGCCCATATTGGTTCCTACATATTCGATGAAGATCTTTATCGGTTGAACCTCTATGTCAAGGATTCACTTAATCCCGTACGCTGTTCCCTTTGTACTTCGGTATGTTACTTGCCCGAGATTCGATCGTCGGTATCTCTATACCTAGTTCAATCTCGTTACCCGCAAGTCTCTTTACTCGTTCCGTAATACAAGATCCCGTGGCTAACACTTTAGTCACATTGTTTGCAAGGCTTGTTGTGATGTTGTATTACCGAGTGGGCCTTGAGATACCTCTCCATCACACGGAGTAACAAATCCCAGTCTTGATCCATACCCACTCAACAGACACTCTCGGAGATACCTATAGAGCACCTTTATAGTCACCCAGTTACGTTACGACATTTGATACACACAAGGCATTCCTCCAGTGTCAGTGAGTTGTATGATCTCATGGTCATAGGAACAGATACTTGACATGCAGAAAACTATAGCAATAAACTGACACGATCATATGCTATGTTTATAGTTTGGGTCTTGTCCATCACATCATTCTCCCAATGATGTGATCCCGTTATCAAATGACATCTCATGTCAATGGCTAGGAAACCTTGACCATCTTTGACCAACGAGCTAGTCAACTAGAGGCATACTAGGGACACAGTGTTGTCTATATATCCACACATGCAATGTGTTTCCAATCAATACAATTATAGCATGGATAATAAACAATTATCATGAACAAGGAAATATAATAATAACCATTTTATTATTGCCTCTAGGGCATATTTCCAACAGTCTCCCACTTGCACTAGAGTCAATAATCTAGCTCACATCATTATGTGATTTACATTGTAATGAATCGAACACCCATACAGTTCTGGTGTTGATCATGTTTAGCCCTTGGAAGAGGTTTAGTCAACGGGTCTGCAACATTCAGATCCGTGTGCACTTTGCAAATATTTATGTCCTCCTCCTTGATGTACTCGTGGATGGAATTGAAGCGTCGCTTTATGTGTCTGGTCCCCTTGTGAAACCTTGGTTCCTTGGCCAGGGCAATGGCACCAGTGTTATCACAGAACAGATCCACTGGATTCAGTGCACTCGGCACTACTCCAAGATCTGTCATGAACTCCTTCATCCAGACACCTTCCTTCGCCGCCTCCGAGGCTGCGATGTACTCTGCTTCCCATGTAGCATCGGCTACCACGCTCTGCTTGGAACTGCACCAGCTTACCGCTCCCCCATTAAGAATAAATACGTATCCGGTTTGCGACTTAGAGTCATCCGGATCATTGTCAAAGATTGCATCGACGTAACCCTTTACAACGAGCTCTTGATCACCTCCATAAACGAGAAACATTTCCTTAGTCCTTTTCAGGTACTTAAGGATATTCTTGACCGCCGTCCAGTGCTCCATTCCTGCATCACTTTGAAACCTTCCGGCCATACTTATGGCAAGGCTGACATCGGGTCTTGTGCACAGCATTGCATACATGATAGAGCCTATGGCTGAAGCATAGGGGATGACACTCATCTTCTCTCTATCTTCTGCAGTCACTGGGCATTGAGTCTTACTCAACTTCACACCTTGTAACACAGGCAAGAACCCCTTCTTGGACTGATCCATTTTGAACTTCTTCAAAACTTTATCAAGGTATGTGCTCTGTGAAAGTCCCATTAAGCGTCTCGATCTATCTCTATAGATCTTAATGCCTAATATGAAAGCAGCTTCTCCTAGGTCCTTCATTGAAAAACTCTTGTTCAAATATTCCTTCACGCTTTCTAGCATTTCTATATTGTTTCCAATCAGTAATATGTCATCCACATATAATATTAGAAACGCTATAGAGCTCC
This sequence comes from Elymus sibiricus, assembly GCA_039707655.1. Lineage (NCBI taxonomy): Eukaryota > Viridiplantae > Streptophyta > Magnoliopsida > Poales > Poaceae > Elymus > Elymus sibiricus. Next base: position 56,979,850 of record CM077673.1, read on the forward strand.
CACTCACTTTCTTGTAAATACAAGCTTCTCCGTAAACTTGTATAAACCCGAACGCTTTGATCACCTCATCAAAGCGAAGATTCCAACTCCGAGATGCTTGCACCAGTCCATAAATGGATCGCTGGAGTTTGCAAACTTTGTTAGCATTCTTTGGATCGACAAAACCTTCTGGTTGTATCATATACAACTCTTCCTTAAGGAAACCGTTAAGGAACGCTGTTTTGACATCCATCTGCCAAATTTCATAATCGAAAAATGCAGCTATTGCCAACATGATTCTGACGGACTTAAGCATCGCTACGGGTGAGAAGGTCTCATCGTAGTCAACTCCTTGAACTTGTGAAAAATGCTTTGCCACAAGTCGAGCTTTATAGACGGTGACATTACCGTCCGCGTCCGTCTTCCTTTTAAAGATCCATTTGTTCTGAATGGCCTTACGCCCTTCAGGTAATACTTCCAAAGCCCATACTTTGTTTTCATACATGGATCCCATCTCGGATTTCATGGCCTCTAACCATTTCTCGGAATCCGGGCCCATCATTGCTTCTCCATAGCTCATAGGTTCATCGTTGTCCAACAACATGACCTCTAAGACAGGGTTGCCGTACCACTCAGGAGCAGTACGCGTCCTTGTCGACCTACGAGGTTCGATAGCAACTTGATCCGAAGCTTCATGATCATCATCATTAACTTCCTCTTCAACTGATGTAGGCTCTACAGAAACATCTTTCTGCGCTACGCTGCTCTCTGGTTGAAGTAAAGGTTCAACAACCTCATCAAGTTCTATCTTCCTCCCACTCAACTCTTTCGAGAGAAACTCTTTCTCAAGAAATGTTCCGTTTTTAGCGACAAACACTTTGCCTTCGGATCTGAGATAGAAGGTATACCCAACTGTCTCTTTTGGGTATCCTATGAAGACGCATTTCTCCGCTTTGGGCTCCAGCTTTTTAGGCTGAAGCTTTTTGACATAAGCATCACATCCCCAAACTTTAAGAAACGACAATTTTGGCTTCTTGCCAAACCACAGTTCAAATGGCGTCGTCTCAACGGATTTCGATGGTGCCCTATTTAAAGTGAATGCAGCTGTTTCTAATGCATAACCCCAAAACGATAGTGGCAAATCGGCAAGAGACATCATAGATCGCACCATATCCAATAGGGTTCGATTACGATGTTCGGACACACCATTACGCTGTGGAGTTCCAGGTGGTGTCAATTGTGAAACAATTCCACACTGTCTTAAGTGACTGCCAAATTCATAACTCAGATATTCTCCTCCTCGATCAGATCGTAGGAATTTAATCTTCTTGTTACGATGATTCTCAACTTCACTCTGAAATTGCTTGAACTTTTCAAACGTTTCAGACTTGTGTTTCATTAAGTAAATATACCCATATCTACTTAAGTCATCAGTGAAGGTGAGAAAGTAACGATAACCACCGCGCGCCTCAATGCTCATCGGACCGCACACATCAGTATGTATGATTTCCAACAAGTCACTTGCCCGTTCCATTGTTCCAGAGAACGGCGTCTTAGTCATCTTGCCCATGAGGCATGGCTCACATGTGTCAAGTGATTCAAAATCAAGTGACTCCAAAAGTCCATCAGCATGGAGCTTCTTCATGCGTTTTATGCCAATATGACCTAAACGGCAGTGCCACAAGAAAGTGGTATTATCATTATCAATTCTACATCTTTTGGCATCAATGTTATGAACATGTGTATCATCACTATCAAGATTCAATAAGAATAAACCCCTCACATTGGGTGCATAACCATAAAAGATATTACTCATATAAATAGAACAACCATTATTCTCTGATTTAAATGAGTAACCGTCTCGCAATAAACAAGATCCAGATATAATGTTCATGCTTAACGCAGGCACTAAATAACAATTATTCAGGTTCATCACTAATCCCGATGGTAATCGAAGAGCGAGCGTGCCGACGGCGATCACATCAACCTTGGAACCATTTCCCACGTGCATTGTCACTTCGTCCTTTGCCAGCCTCCGTCTATTCCGCAGTTCCTGTTTTGAGGTGCAAATGTGAGCAACCGCACCGGTATCAAATACGCAGGCACTACAACGAGAGTTGGTAAGGTACACATCAATAACATGTATATCATATATACCTTGTTTGTTGTTGGCCGCCTTCTTGTCAGCCAAATACTTGGCGCAGTTCTGCTTCCAGTGACCAGTTCCCTTGCAATGAAAGCACTCAGTTTCTGGCTTGGGTCCAGCCTTGGGTTTCTTCACGGGAGGGGCAACTGCTTTGCCACTCTTCTTGGAGTTACCCTTCTTACCCTTGCCATTCTTCTTGAAACTAGTGGTTTTATTGACCATCAACACTTGATGCTCCTTCTGAATCTCAGACTCAGCGACTTTCAACATCGCAAACAGCTCGGCTACTAACCTGTTCATCCCGTGCATGTTATAGTTCAACACGAAGCTCTTGTAGCTAGGTGGCAATGATTGAAGAACTCTGACAGTGATAGCCTCTGGTGGAAGGGGCATCCCCAATTCAGCCAGACGGGTGGAGTACCCAGACATTCTGAGTATGTGATCACTGATAGACCCGGTCTCCTCCATCTTGCAAGCATAGAACTTATCGGAGGTCTCATACCTCTCGATCCGGGCATTCTTCTGAAAGATAAACTTCAACTCCTGGAACATATCATATACTCCATGACGTTCAAAACGTCTTTGAAGTCCCGGTTCTAAGCCATACAACATTGCACATTGAACTACTGAGTAATCTTCAGAACGAGCCTGCCAGGCGTTCACAACGTCTGGAGACTGAACTAGAGCGGGTGGATCACCAAGCGGTGCATCAAGGACATAAGCCTTCTGGGAAGCCGTAAGGATAATCCTTAGATTACGGGCCCAATCCACAAAGTTACTTCCATCATCTTTCAACTTAGCTTTCTCTAGGAACGCATTAAAATTCAGGGGTGCTACTGCGCGAGCCATGATCTACAACATAAATATTGCAAAGACAACTTAGACTATTGTTCAAGATAATGAGTTTAGTTAATCATATTACTTAAAAACTCCCACTCAAATTGACATCCCTCCGGTCATTCGAGTGTCACATGATCCAAATCAACCAACTCAAGTCCGATCATCACATGAGTTGAGGTGGTTTCAATGGTGAACATCATCATGTTGATCATATCTACTATATGACTCATGTTCGACCTTTCGGTCTCTTGTGTTCCGAGGCCATGTCTGTACATGCTAGGCTCGTCAAGTTTAACCCGAGTGTTCTGCACGTGCAACACTGGCTTGCACCCGTTGTATGTGAACGTAGAGTCTATCACACCCGATCATCACGTGGTGTCTCGACACGACGAACTTTCGCAACGGTGCACACTCGGGGAGAACACAATTCATCTTGAAATTTAAGTGAGGGATCACCTTATAATGCTACCGTCGTCCTAAGCAAAACAAGGTGCATAAAAGGATTAACAGCACATGCAAATCACAAGTGACATGATATGGCCATGAACTTGTGCTTTTGATCTCCATCTCCAAAGCACCGGCATGATCTCCATCGTCGCCGGCATGACACCATGATCTCCATCATCTTGATCTCAATCAACGTGTCGCCATCGGGGTTGTCGCGCCGACTGTTGCTTCCACGACTATTGCTAACTCATAGCGATAAAGTAAAGCAAAACGGCGAAAATAATTAAAGACAACCCTATGGCTCCTGCCGGTTGCCGTACTCATCGACATGCAAGTCGTGATATTCTATACAATACATGATCATCTCATACATCACATATATCTCATCATGTAATTGGCCATATCACATCACAACATACCCTGCAAAAACAAGTTAGACGTCCTCTAATTGTTGTTGCAGGTTTTACGTGGCTGCTAAGGGTATCTAGCAAGAACAATTCTCACCTTCTCAAGGACCGCCTTTGTCGAATCCGATCCAACTAAAGTAGGAGAAACAGACACCCGCCAGCCATCTTTGTGCAACAAAGTTACACGTCAGTCGATGGAACCGGTCTCTCGTAAGCGTACGAGTAAGGTTGGTCCGGGCCGCTTCATCCCACAATACCGCTGAATCAAAACACGACCAAGGGAGGAAGCAATCTAAGCATCAACGCCCACAAACTCCTTTGTGTTCTACTCGTGATCTCATCTACACATAGACCTAGCTCATGATGCCACTGTTGGAGAACGTTGCATGGGAAACAAAATTTTCCTACGCACACGCAAGATCTATCCATGGTGATGAGCATCTACGAGAGGGAGAGTGGATTTACATACCCTTGTAGATTGCTAAGCGGGAAGCGTTAAGAAATGCGGTTGATGTAGTCGAACGTCTTCACGATCCAAATCGCCGAGCATCCCGCGATCCAATCACGATCCGTCCCGATCTAGCGCCGAACGGACGGCACCTCCGCGTTCAGCACACGTACAGCTCGATGACGATCTCCGCCTTCTTGATCCAGCAAGAGGGAGCGGAGAGGTAGATGAGTTCTCCGGCAGCGCGACGGCGTGGCGGTGATGGTAGTGGAATTATTCCAGCAGGGCTTCGCCTAAGCACCGCTGAAACGATCTAGAGGAGAGGGTAGCACGTGGCTGATTTTCTATCTCGAAAAACCCTCAATACCTCTAGTATATATAGGAGGAGGGAGGGAGGAGACATGGCCCCCAAGGGGCCAACCCTTGGTTCGGCCAAAGTGGAGAGAGGAGGAGTTCTCCTCCAATCCTAGTAGGATTAGGACTCCCTCTCTCCCACTTGGAAACCTCCTTTCCACCTTGGGTTTCTCCACCCAGCCGCATGGGCCTCTAGTGGGGCTTCGGCCAGCCCACTAGGAGCTGGTTTACTTCCTCCCACAGCCCATGTAGCCCCTTGAGTCGAAACACCCCTCCCGATGGTCCCCCGGCACCCTCCCGGCACTCCCGGTACACTACCGATGAGCCCGAAACTTTTCCGGTGACCAAAACAGGACTTCCTATATATCAATCTTTACCTCCGGAACATTCCGGAGCTCCTCGTGATGTCCGGGATCTCATCCGGGACTCCGAACAACCTTCGGTCACCACCATACATAACTCTATACTACCGAAACGTCACCGAACCATAACTGTGCAGACCCTGCGGGTTCGAGAACTATGTAGACATGACCGAGACACCTCTACGGTCAATAACCAATAGCGGGACCTGAATGCCCATATTGGTTCCTACATATTCTACGAAGATCTTTATCGGTTGAACCTCTATGTCAAGGATTCACTTAATCCCGTACGCTGTTCCCTTTGTTCTTCGGTATGTTACTTGCCCGAGATTCGATCGTCGGTATCTCTATACCTAGTTCAATCTCGTTACCGGCAAGTCTCTTTACTCGTTCCGTAATACAAGATCCCGTGGCTAACACTTTAGTCACATTGCTTGCAAGGCTTGTTGTGATGTTGTATTACCGAGTGGGCCCTGAGATACCTCTCCGTCACACGGAGTAACAAATCCCAGTCTTGATCCATACCCACTCAACAAACACTCTCGGAGATACCTGTAGAGCACCTTTATAGTCACCCAGTTATGTTGCGACATTTGATACACACAAGGCATTCCTCCAGTGTCAGTGAGTTGTATGATCTCATGGTCATAGGAACAAATACTTGACATGTAGAAAACTATAGCAATAAACTGACACGATCATATGCTATGTTTATAGTTTGGGACTTGTCCATCACATCATTCTCCCAATGATGTGATCCCGTTATCAAATGACATCTCATGTCAATGGCTTGGAAACCTTGACCATCTTTGATCAACGAGCTAGTCAACTAGAGGCATACTAGGGACACAGTGTTATCTATATATCCACACATGCAATTTGTTTCCAATCAATACAATTATAGCATGGATAATAAACAATTATCATGAACAAGGAAATATAATAATAACCATTTTATTATAGCCTCTAGGGCATATTTCCAACATACCGGCAGCTGGAATTCTGGACCCAAGAAAAGCACGTTAGAGATACCTATTCTTCACAACTCCAATGAAGCTGAAACTTTACGGAGATTATTTTTGGAATTAATAAAAAATACTGGAGCAAAAATCTACCGAAGGGGGGCCACCTGGTGAGGAGCACCTACCAGGGCGCGCCAGGCACCCCCTGGCGCGACCTGGTGGGTGGTGCTCACCCTGGCCCACCTCTGGAGCCCATCTTCTGGTATATATTCCCAAAAAACCTAAAAAATGAGGGAGAGGACTTTCGGGACGAAGCGCCACCGCCTCGAGGCGGAACTTGGGCAGGAGCACTTTTGCCCTCCGGCGGAGCGATTCCGCCGGGGGAACATCCCTCCCGGAGGGGGAAATCGAAGCTATCGTCATCACCAACACCCCTCTCATCTTTGGGAGGCCAATATTCATCAACATCTTCAACAGTACCGTCTCCTCTCAAACCCAAGTTCATCTCTTGTGTTCAATCTTTGCATCAGAACCTTAGATTGGTACCTGTGGGTGACTAGTAGTGTTGATTACCTTGCGTAGTTGATTACTATATGGTTTATTTGGTAGAAGATTATATGTTCAGATCCATTATGCTATTCAATACTCCTCTGATCTTGAGCATGATTATTATTTGTGAGTATTTACCTTTGTTCTTGAGGTCATGGGAGAAGTCATGTTGCGAGTAATCATGTGAATTTCATATGTGTTCGATATTTTGATGATATGTATGTTGTGATTCCCTTAGTGGTGTCATGTGAACGTCGACTACATGACACTTCACCATTCATGGGTCTAAGGGAATGCATTGTGGAGTAGTTATTAGATGATGGGTTGCTAGAGTGACAGAAGCTTAAACCCTAGTTTATGCGCTACTTCGTAAGGGGCTGATTTGGATCCACATGTTTAATGCTATGGTTAGACTTTGTCTTAATACTTTTCTCATAGTTGTGGATGCTTGCGAGGGGGTTAATCATAAGTAGGTTGTTAGTTCAAGTAAGAACAGCACCTTAGCACCGGTCCACCCACATATCAAATTATCAAAGTAGCGAACACGAATCAAACAAACATGATAAAAGTGACTAGACGAAATTCCTGTGTACCCTCAAGAACACTTTGCCTATTACTAGTGATTATTCTGGCCTGTCCTTTGTGAAAGCACATTTGCTCCCTTGGTGGTTTTGGTAATTAATAACAACATATATGTCATTCAACTAATGTTTCCACTAAGCATATTTCAGGAAAAGTTCAATGATAGGGATGGCAAAAGGATTGTGGAGATACCCCAAGATGCAAGGAAATGGATTGGCAAAGCTTCAAGCAAGAGGACTCTACATTTTATTTTGTGATAAATCACTTTGAGTCCATAGGAAAGCCAATACTATTAAAAGGGGGTAAGGTACTATTGGTGAACAAGATGCTCCACGTGCACAAGAGATAGTCACCAAAAACACCCACAAGCTCTTCAACAAAAGTCTGTCCAAAGCCAAACATCCAAAATCGGTGCAACCAACAATTCCCACTTGGTGCCACCGATTCCCAAACTCAGACAGACTCATGCCAAACCCTAGCCATTCGGTGCAACCGATTCTGCATCGGTGCCACCGAGTTCAGTTGCCAACTTTCTGTTTAGCTATTTTCAAGCTTCGGTACCACCGAGTTTTGCCAATCGGTCTCACCGAGATTTGGACCAACTTCCTGGTTAGCCATTCACAAGAATCGGTACCACCGAGAATTGTGAATCGGTCTCACCGAGTTTTTGGACCAAGTCTCTGGTTAGCCATGGTAAAGAATCGGTACCACCGAGAATTGAGAATTGGCGTCACCGAGTTGAGCAATCTGACCGTTGGTCACCTAATCGGTACCACCGAGAGTTATGTATCGGTCTCACCGAGATTCAAAAGTTATTGCCTTTTGGTCACTTCGGTACCACCGAGATTCACACATCGGTGTCACCGAGTTGGTCACTTTAGGTGTAACGGTTGGATTTTTGGGGATGCCTATATAGACCCCTTCACCACCACCCACTCGAAAGAGAAGCACTCAGAACTATTCCATACTTTCCCCATCCTATTTTCTGAGAGATAGCCACCTACTCATGTGTTGACATCAAGCCATTCCACTCCATCCATATGAATCTTGATCTCTAGCCTCCCCCAGTTGCTTTCCACCAATCCAATCTCTTCTACCAAGCCAAATCTATGAGAGAGTGATTGTGTGTTGAGGAGTCTATCATCTTGAAGCACAAGAGCAAGGAGTTCATCGACATTACCGAGCCTATTACCTTTTGGAGGGTGGTGCCTCCTAGATTGGTTCGGTGTCGCTTGGGAGCCTCCTACTTTGTGTTGTGGTATTGAACCAAGAAGTTTGTACGGGCAAGAAGATCGCCTACTTCATGAAGATCTACCCATAGTGAGGCTAGTCCTTCGTGGACGGAAGCCGTTATGGAATATTCAAGGTTGCTACTTCGTGGACCCTTATGGGTGGAGCCCTTCGTGGACTCTCGCGATCATTACCCTCCGTGGGTTGAAGACTCCAAATACATGGACGTACGATAGCACCACCTATCGGAACCACGGGAAAAATCTTCGTGTCTACAAATTGCGTTTGATCTTCCTCTCTACCCTCTACTATATACATGCTTGTTGTTACTTTTCGCTGCTATACTCTTAGACATGCATGTGTAGGGTGTGCTTGACTTGCTATCATCGCTAAAATCTGCCAACACTTAAAATTGGGAAAAGGTAGAATTTTTATTTGGTCAAGTAGTCTAATCACCCCCACTCTAGACATACTTTCGGTCCTACAAGTGGTATCAGATCTTTGGTCTCCATTGCATTGGTTCCACAACCTAGGAGAGTATGGCGTCTAGTGAGGGAAATTATCACCGTAGAGGTCCGTACTTTGATGGCAAAATTTTTGCTAGTTGGAAGCACAAAATGAAAATGCATATTATTGGTCATAACCCCGCCGTTTGGGCTGTTGTTCGTGTTGGCTTGCAAGGTGAATTCTTTGGTGATGGAAAGGAACCGGATCGTGAAGCGACCGCGGATGAATTGAAGATGTTGCAATACAACGCTCAAGCATGTGACATTCTCTTCAACTGCCTATGCCCCGAAGAATTCAACAAAATCAGCCGTCTTGAGAATGCAAAAGAGATTTGGGATACTTTGGTTGATATGCATGAAGGTACCGAATCCGTGAGAGAATCCAAGTTGGACGTTCTTCAAAGTCAGCTTGACAAGTTCAAGATGAAGGATGGTGAAGGAGTCGCAGAGATGTACTCTAGGCTAGCTCTCATCACAAATGATATTGCCGGCTTAGGAAGCGAAGAAATGACCGACAAATTCATCATCAAGAAGATACTTCGAGCTTTGGATGAGAGATACGACACCGTGTGCACATTGATGCAAATAATGCCCAACTACAAAGATCTCAAGCCTACGGAAGTCATTGGAAGGATTGTTGCTCATGAGATGACACTCAAAGACAAAGAAGAGCTTCACAAAAAGTCTAGCAGTGCTTACAAAGCCACAAGTGATGCTCCCGCAACTTCAAGAGACAACCTTGTCACCAATGAAGAGATAAGCCTCATGGTCAAGAAATTCAACAAGTTCTACAAGATAGAGACAAAGAACGAAGCTCCAACTCAAGATATGAAGAGAAGCGTTCGTTAAGTCATGACCGAAACTGCTACAATTGTGGGAAGCCCGGACACTAATCCAATGAGTGCACGGCTCCCTACAAACGAAGAGAAGAGTCACTTAGAAGACAAAGTTCAAGAAATGAGTCACCTCAAAGATAGAGAAGGAGTAGCGATGATCGTTATGAACGAAGACCCTCAAGGAGAAGTAGGGACTCGGAGAAGAAGGACAAGTACACCAAGAGCTACACAAGAGGAAGACATCAAGCTCATGTTGGTGAATGGGTTTCCGGCTCCGAATCCGACAACAACTCCGAGAGAAGCTATCACTCCAACTCCGACTATAGTCAAGATGAAGGTGTTGCCGCACTTGCACTAGTGACTACCAACTCCTATGATCTATTTGATTCACCAAATCAAGGGAGTGGGAGTTGCTTCATGGCTAAAGGCCCCAAGGTATCAGACCCCGAGTATCTTGATTTCAATAGTGATGAAGATGACTTTCTTTGTGATGATGACTTGCTCTTTGATAAAACTAGTGATGTTAGTCAAAATGAACTTGATAATTTTCATGCTAGTGAAGATAAGTCGGTTGATGATGATAAGATGAAAATAGAACAACTAACTAAAGAATTAAACACTCTTAAGTTAGCCCATGAATCTACTCTAGAAGATCATAGAGAGCTTGTAAGGACTCATGAGAAGCTACGCTTCGAGAAGCTCACCTTGGAGCAAGAGCATGAGTTTCTTAAAGCTATCAATGACAATCTCCGAAAGAAGACTTCATCTTATCTAGCCAAACGATTACTCTTGTCTATATTCATGCCACAAGTTAAATCTACACAAACTAGTAATAAAGGCAAGAAAGGTTCTTCATCTAGTAGCAACAATGAAAATACCAAATCTAATGATGTTGCTTCTAGTAGTTCTACTGATTCCACTAATGATGATTCTCTTAGCCAAGTTACATTTGAGCAAGAAAACGATTTATTGAAAGGGATTGTAGAGAAAGGTATCTACAAGAGTCTTGCCGGGTGTAAGCAATTTGAGGAAATTGTACGCAAGCACGGAGGATACCGGAAGAACCATGGCACTGGCTACTTCAACGCAAATGGAGTTGAATGGGAAGAAGGTCAATACCCCAAGCCCAAGTTTGTTCCTCAAAAGGAGAAGTATGAAAATACTCCTCCCAAGGGGACAAACACTCAAGATGACCTTCCACCACAAGACCACAAGCTCAAGGGCAAGAACAAGCTTCAAGAGGACATTGACTCATATGAAGATGAATCCCAAGCTTTGGTGGAGTGGGTTCCCAAGGCTACTTCAAGCTCAACTTCTACAAGTGCCACTTCAACACCAAGGATCCCCATCAAGTTGATGTGGGTCCCCAAGAAGAAGAACTAGAGAAGTTCTTGAGGGGTGACTCCGCCAATGAAATTCACTCAGATTCATTATTGGTAAGAACTAATTGTAATCAACATCAACAACATGCAATAGTTCAAGGAGTCACACATTCCCTCAAAGGTAAGCAAGGGACAAGGTAATCAACAAATCAATGGACATCATCACATATGCTTTGCACTCCATGTCCATAGATATCCTTGTATTTGTCTCTTGTGCGTTGGGACTAACCCATGTAGGTGAGATGAGTAAGGAAACAACAAGGATGCTCCCAACTCTTGGTGATCTTCATCAACCTTGAGCATCCACCACTACCTCACCAACATGAAGTCTTCATCGACAAAACCCAAGGCTAGTTTATCCCTCCTACGGGGGGATGTCACATCAAGGGGGAGCTTTACTCTAAGACTTGAGTTAAAAGCATCTCATAGTATGTGACTACATTAAATGCTTTATGTAAAAGTGGTAAACCCACTTGTGCTCAAACGATGAGTATGACCTATGATCAAGTATTCTTACTTGGCTCCTAAGTCAATATACTCATATATAGATGACTCCGTCATCGCCAAAATGCTTGATAGATGCTAGTATGTATGTGCATGTTTGCCATGATTTCATTTGACATCTTATTGTGTGAGCATGTTGGTCTGCATTTATTTATCCATTCGAGGACATCCAATTGTTGCTATTTGGCTTTTGACTTTTCTTTCGCCAATTGGATGGACAAGAATGCCTCGGACCACTCTCTAGCTATCTACGATTTCTTACCTCATATTCTATTCTTGTTGCATCACAAAATTTGAACAAGGACTTTTCGATCTCTCTGTGTGAGGAGCACTCAGAGTTCCGTATCGACAAAGGACTGACCATTAAAACCTCCCAAGTGCATCTCGATGGAACCAACCCAAACTCTCGGTCTCACCGAATGCCTAGGGTTGATCTAGTTTTTCCATCTCGGTATCACCAATTCCATCTTCTCGGTTACACCGAGTTTCTCTGTCAACAGACAGTTGAGGAACTCGGTGACACCGAAAAGTTAGAACCGGTGTCACCGACAGCCATGGGTTTATATAGAGGCGGACCCGACTTTTGAAATCTATTCCTCAAACGTCATCCCCTCCAAAACCCTTGCTGCCAAACCAAGGCCCCTGGTCATCGCCTTCGTCTTCCCGAGCGCCTCCGCCGTTGGAAGTCCCCGCCGTCGATGGAATCCTCTCCCCCGTCGCCGCCGTAGCAAAGTCGTCACTGAGTTAGGGTACGATTTCATCCTCTCATGCGCTCCAACCTCCGAATCTCGTGCATTAGGACTTTTCCATCGATAATCCATAGTTTGAGATTGATTCATCCACAAGAAACTCCATTAGAATAGCGAATGAACGATTTTTTAGGGTTTGCCGTCCGCAACTTGAATCTCGGTGGAACCGACGCAAAAGAATCGGTAGCACCGATTCACTTTTCTGGTCGACTGAGAACAATCTCGGTGAAACCGAGTGCCCATTTTCGGTCTCACCGAAAGTGGTGCCAAATTTCTGTAATGCAGGTTGTCTGTCTCGGTAGGTCCAAAAAGTTTGCCTCAGTTGTACCGATATTCATTTGGCAGAATGCAAATCTTGAGAAATTCTAGTTCAAATCTTTGAAAATGTCTGCATTTTGTGATGACTCATCCCTTCCACTCCTCTATACTCCACTTCACAGGGTCAGGGATGTCAGGTTCAGATGATAGTCAGAATGATCTTAGAGAGCAGAGTGTTGACATGAGCTCAGGCACTAGTCCTAGGGGGAGCTATGATGATGTTCCTAGCTCTCCTGATTTGCCCAAAGCTGCAACCAGGGCAAGGAGGAAGCTCAACTCAGATGAGGAGGATGAAGATTTCATTCCTGAGGAGCTGTCCAAGAAAGATGATGCTGCCAAGAGCACCACTGCTGCTGCTTCTTCATCCAAGAAGAAGAAAGCAGTAAGGAAAGAGTATGCTAGCTCAGGGTCAGTGAGAGCACCAGAGAGTGCTAAGGCAACAATGACTGTTGAGCCCTCCAAGAAGTCCATGCCTAAGAAGGCAGGAGAGAAGAAGAGAGCCAGGAAGAGGATCATTCATGTTGTTGGTAGACAAACCTCTATGTATGAGGATCCAGCAGAGGCACCTGCTGAAGAAGAGGAGGAAGAGCCAGTTGCCAAGGCCCCTCCAAAGAAGAAGAAGAAGCTCATGGCAGATGCTATGCCTAAGGCCACTTCATCCAAGGGCACCAAGACTGCCCCCAAGAAAGCTGTTGCAGATAAACCCAAGAGGTTCTCCAGAGAGATACCACCTTCCAGCAAGAACAAGACCTCCACCTTTAGGGAAGCTGAGGATGATGATATTACAGCCTTGATGAAGCTAAGACCACACCTTCCAGAGCACAATGCCAGCAACTTCCTTGCTGAGGACATGAAGAAGAGGTAGGACTCAGGTTTGAGAGAATGGAGAGCCATTGATCCATATTCTTAGAGAAGGAAAACAGTTGTGGACTACATATTTTATACCAAAGAGCAACAAGATTTCTACGAGACAATCTTGCTTGATAAGAGCCCTGCTGTAAGTGACATGAGGTATGTGGATTGGAAGTATATCAAGGAGAATCAAGATTACTTCCCGAGTGTTCAAGACAACTTTCACAGCATTGGTCTCGATGAATTTGTTGGCAAGGAATTCACTGCATGGAATGATGAGATGATCATGCAATTCTACTCCACTGCTCACTTCTATGGAGATGGTAGAATTGTGTGGATGACTGAAGGAGCAAGGTATGAATCAACTGTGGAAGAAGGAGATCTGGATGTCTATTCTGAATCCAAGGAGAGCCATGATGCTATGAAGAACATGTACAATGAGATCCCTGCTGCAAACTTGAAATCTCACAAGTTAGGATCCATTTACTTCCTCCAGGCTGGTCTCTGCACAATGAACACCATCTTGAGGCATACCTTGATGCCTAAGTCTAGAGATGACAAGATGATAAGAGGCTATTCCATCAACATGCTGATCCATCTTGATCGACACACCAGGATAAGGGTGATGGACTTGATTGTGGAAACTGTGAAGAGGGTTGCTGCTGATCAGAAGCGATCATGCTGCTATGCACCCTATATTCAGATGCTTATCAACTCCAAGCTGGAGAAGCACATCTTTGCTCTTGATAGACCACATTTACCCCTACAGCCAGATCTAGAAGACAACATTGTGGTGATGAACCCAGATCATCCCACCTCAGCTGCAGCACAGGCACATGCAGAGGCAGCTAGAGCCACTAGTGCTCAAGTCCCTAGATCCAGGAACGAGCAAATGGATCTCTTGATCAGTACCGTTCGGGGCATGCAGAAAGATATCAAGGACATCTTGGCAAATCAGCATAGTCTTGTGAGGATCATGGAGAACAGGATCAAGACACTCAATGACAAGGTGGATGGGCTGACCAAGACCGTGAACGAGCTCAAGAAGGAAGTTGATAGCATGCCCAGTCCCCACACTAAAGATGATGAGGATAACTCACCTCTCAGGCCAGGCACTCAGTTCACTACTCAGGCTAGATCAGCCACAGTGCCAGCTCCAGAGTTGAGGCCTTCTTCATCAGCATCTGCTACAGCCTCTTCAGCTCCATCAGCTCCTCCAGTTCCTCCAGTTGCTACTCCAACTCCGTCCATGACGTCTGCTGAAGTCTTCGCCGATGCCGTTCTCTCGACTCCTTCACCAGCTACCGGAGGAGATCAGCCCTAGAAGAACGATTAGTTACATACCTTTTAACTTGTTGGTAACTTGTTGCCAAAGGGGGAGAAGATGTATATAGATCTTTAGGCTTCGAGAGAGAGAACGTTGGTTTTTATCGCCTTTCAAAACATTTGATAACTTTTGGTTTGCTTGTGTTAAACCTTGTTGGTCTTTGATCATACACTTGATGTGTATTGCTACTACTTCCTATCCTTTTGATGATTATGAGATGATCATTCACCTTTGCTTGATTGTGTTGTGCTATGATATTCATTCTTATTATTCTCGCACACCACCAAGTTGTATGTCACATGAAAGAGTGCCCCATGTACCTAATCGATTGTGCATTTGCATTCAAACGCAAATTCAAAATAATGCACAAATTTAGGGGGAGCTCTTGCTTATCACATACTTCTCAAAGCGACGATTATATTAATTGATTATATCATATGTCGAAGCTTTGATCTATATGTTGTCATCAATTACCTAAAAGGGGGAGTTTGAAAGCACATTTGCTCCCTTGGTGGTTTTGGTAATTAATAACAACATATATGTCATTGAACTAATGTTTCCACTAAGCATATTTCAGGAAAAGTTCAATGATAGGGATGGCAAAAGGATTGTGGAGATACCCCAAGATGCAAGGAAATGGATTGGCAAAGCTTCAAGCAAGAGGACTCTACATTTTACTTTGTGAGAAATCACTTTGAGTCCATAGGAAAGCCAATACTATTAAAAGGGGGTAAGGTACCGTTGGTGAACAAGATGCTCCACGTGCACAAGAGATAGTCACCAAAAACACCCACAAGCTCTTCCACAAAAGTCTGTCCAAAGCCAAACATCCAAAATCGGTGCATCAACAATTCCCACTTGGTGCCACCGATTCCCAAACTCAGACAGACTCATACCAAACCCTAGCCATTCGGTGCAACCGATTCTGCATCGGTGCCACCGAGTTCAGTTGCCAACTTTCTGCTTAGCTATTTTCAAGCTTCGGTACCACCGAGTTTTGCCAGTCGGTCTCACCGAGATTTGGACCAACTTCCTGGTTAGCCATTCACAAGAATCGGTACCACCGAGAATTGTGAATCGGTCTCAACGAGTTTTTGGACCAACTCTCCGGTTAGCCATGGTCAAGAATCGGTACCACCGAGAATTGAGAATCGGCGTCACCGAGTTGAGCAATCTGACCGTTGGTCACCTAATCGGTACCACCAAGAGTTATGTATCGGCCTCACCGAGATTCAAAAGTTACTGCCTTTTGGTCACTTCGGTACCACCGAGATTCACACATCGGTGTCACCGAGTTGGTCACTTTAGGTGTAATGGTTGGATTTTTGGGGATGCCTTTATATACCCCTTCACCACCACCCACTCGAAAGAGAAGCACTCAGAACTATTCCATACTTGCCCAATCCTATTTTCTGAGAGAGAGCCACCTACTCATGTGTTGAGATCAAGCCATTCCACTCCATCCATATGAATCTTGATCTCTAGCCTCCCCAAGTTGCTTTCCGCCAACCCAATCTCTTCTACCAAGTCAAATCTGTGAGAGAGTGATTGTGTGTTGAGGAGTCTATCATCTTGAAGCACAAGAGCAAGGAGTTCATCGACATTACCGAGCCTATTACCTTTTGGAGGGTGGTGCCTCCTAGATTGGTTAGGTGTCGCTTGGGAGCCTCCTACTTCGTGTTGTGGAGTTGAACCAAGAAGTTTGTATGGGCAAGGAGATCGCCTACTTCGTGAAGATCTACCCATAGTGAGGCTAGTCCTTCGTGGACGGAAGCCGTTATGGAATAGTCAAGGTTGCTACTTCATGGACCCTTATGGGTGGAGCCCTCCGTGGACTCTCACGACCGTTAGCCTCCGTGGGTTGAAGACTCCATAAACGTGGACGTACGATAGCACCACCTATCGGAACCATGGGAAAAATCTTCGTGTCTACAAATTGCGTTTGATCTTCCTCTTTACCCTCTACTATATACATGCTTGTTGTTACTTTCCGCTGCTATACTCTTAGACATGCAAGTGTAGGGTGTGCTTGACTTGCTATCATCGCTAAAATCTGCCAACACTTAAAATTGGGAAAAGGTAGAATTTTTATTTGGTCAAGTAGTCTAATCACCCCCCTCTAGACATACTTTCGGTCCTACACATTGCCTCAAAAGGATTGGGCTACCTTTCTGCACCTTGTTTACCGTTATCGTTACTTGCTCGTTACAAATTACCTTGCTATCAAACTATCTATTACCTACAATTTCAGTGCTTGCAGAAATTACCTTGCTGAAAACCGCTTGTCATTTCCTTCTGCTCCTCGTTGGGTTCGACACTCTTACTTATCGAAAGGACTATGATTGATCCCCTATACTTGTGGGTCATCAATCCCCAATCTTAGGCTCTTTGCCACTCCTTATTCCATCATCCATCGTGATAGCACCCAAAACTTGAAAACTTCAGCAGACAAAACTCAACAGAAAACTCGTGAGCTCCATTAGTATGATGGGTAAATCAAAAACTTTAGGTACTGTTATAAATTTATTCTTATTTTATTATTGTATAAGGTACTGTATTCTAACTTATCCATGGCTTATACCCCCCGATACAATCCATAGCATCATCAAAACAAGCAAACTATGCAAGCAAAAAACAGAATCTGTCTAAAACAGAACAGTCTATAATGATCTGTAAAGAAACTATACTTATGTAACTAAAACAATTGAAAAATTAGGAAAAAATAGGGAATTTGTATATAAATACTGTGTAAAAAATCCAGATCAAAAATATGTCCTAGTAAAATCAGAGAAATTCTGCGCTGGACGCAAAAGTTTCTGTTTTTGCACCGTATCAATTCTACTTATCATGCAAGTCATCCCAAAGGCTTTACTTGGCACAAACACTGATTTAAACCTAAAAATCATTACAGTAGCAACAACCATGTTATCTAAAGCAAACAGAAAGTAAAAAACAATAAAAATAAGATAACTATTGGGTTGCCTCCCAACTAACGCTATTGTTTTACGCCCCTAGCTAGGCATAATGCTTATTGATCAAGTGATATCATCCTTCTTGATAAGGGATCCATTACCTTTCACAATTTTGCTCTCTTTTACGCAAAGAGCATCAATCTTTTTTTCTAAAGCATCAAGCCTCCTATTTTGTAACAGAACATTGCCATTGATTTTAGTAACAATATTGAACAACCCTCTAAAGTTGGACTCCATGCTAGATCTAGTTTCTTTTATTAACTCGGTTTGACGATAACTTACTAGTATGGTTGGTTCAATGGTCTCTATCTTGAGTTGTCTGAATATATTTTTCATCTTTTCATAGGTGCCAAAAGCATTATTTCCAAGGAAACGTTTTTCAAACATAGCATCCAAGGCACGTCTATGGGACAGAGATAGACCAACATAAAAACTTCTAAGGAGCAATTTAATATGACTCTTGGTTTTGGCTCTCATTTGTAGCTCTACTAATCTATCCCAAGCTTCTTTAAGGGACTCATCACCCAATTGCTTAAAACCAAGATTCCAGAACACTCTCCCAAATAAGGAGGAGAAGGCATGTCCGGAGTAGAACTAGCCATAGCAACAAGCAAACAAGTAAACTAGCAAAGATAAATATTTTTGTATTTTTATTTTTTATAGCAAGAAAAATATAACAACAAATAAAAAGTATAACAAGTGAATGATAATTTGTGCGAAGGTACTTGATAGTAAGGTGATGATACTCCCTGGCAACGGCGCCAGAAATCCTTCCTGATACTTGTGATCTACGTTGGGTTTTTCCCCGAAGAGGGGATGATGCAGCATAGTATAGATAAGTACTTCCCTCAGTGAGAACCAACGTTATCAAACCAATAGGAGGATCACACAACTCCCGTCTTCAGCGTCTACACACAAAAGAGCAAACACTTGCACCGAACGCGGGCAAGAGGGTTGTCAGTGCCCTTGAACTCGTTACTTGCAAGCAAATGAGTAGTGTAGATGATAGTTGAATAAATATAAATTACAAAACAAATAAAAAGTAAATAATGGCAGCAAGATAATAAGAGCGTTTGTAAATATATATATATATATATATATATATATATATATATATATATATATATATATGTGTGTGTGTGTGTGTGTGTGTGTGTGTGTGTGTGTGTGTGTGTGTGTGTGTGTGAATAGACCCGGGGGCCATAGTGTTCACTAGAGGCTTCTCTCTCGAAGAAGACATACGATGGGCAAACAAATTATTGTTGGGCAATTGATAGAAAGGCGCATAGTTATGCAATATTTATTCGCGACAATGATCTTGTATATAGGAATCACGTCCATAAACAAGTAGACCGACTCCTGCCTGCATCTACTACTATTACTCCACTTCAAGAGCGCTTCTATTCTTGCCTCTCTAGGTATTAAGTTCATAACAAATAGAGTAATGTTTGCAGAACGATCACTTGATGTAGACAAAGTAAATCCAATTAATATGAATGAACCCCATCATTTTATCCTTAGTGGCAGCAATACAAATATGTGTCTTGTACCCTACTTTGTCATTGGGATATAGAGCACCGCAAGATTGAACCCACTACAAGGCACCTCTCCCACTGAAGATAAACCAATCTAGTTGGCCAAACTAAACCGATAGATCGGAGAGAAATACGAAGCTATAACAATCATGCAAATCAGAATCAAATAAGAATTCAGAGAAGACTCGAATCTTTTTCATAATAATATGAACATTAACCCATAATTCATCGGATCCCAACAAACGCATCACAAAGAGTGATTACATAAGGTAGTGTTGGAAATATGCCCTAGAGGCAATAATAAAATGGTTATTATTATATTTCCTTGTTCATGATAATCGTTTATTATCCATGCTATAATTGTATTGATTGGAAACTCAAATACATGTGTGGGTACATAGACAACATTGTGTCCCTAGTATGCCTTTAATAGACTAGCTCGTTGATCAAAGATGGTCAAGGTTTCCTAGCCATAGACATAAGATGTCATTTGATAATGGGTTCACATCATTAGGAGAATGATGTGATGAACAAGACCCAAACTATGAACATAGCATATGATTGTGTCAGTTTATTGCTATTGTTTCTGCATGTCAAAGTATCTGTTCCTATGACCATGAGACCATGCAACTCACTGACACCGGAGGAGTACCTTGTGTGTATCAAATGTCGCAACGTAACTGGGTGACTATAAAGATGCTCTACAGGTATCTCCGAGGGTGTCTGTTGAGTTGGCATGGATCAAGATTGGGATTTGTTACTCCGTGTGACGGAGAGGTATCTCAGGGCCCACTGGGTAATACAACATCACAATGAGCCTTGCAAGCAAAGTGACTAAAGAGTTAGCCACGGGATCTTGTATTATAGAACGAGTAAAGAGACTTGCCAGTAACGAGATTGAACTAGGTATAGAGATACCGACGATCGAATCTCGGGCAAGTAACATACCGAAGAACAAAGGGAACTGCATACGGGATTAGCTGAATCCTTGACATAGAGGTTCAACCGATAAAGATCTTCATAGAATATGTAGGAACCAATATGGGCATCCAGGTCCCGCTATTGGTTATTGACCGTAGAGGTGTCTCGGTCATGTCTACATAGTTCTCGAACCCGCAGGGTCTGCACACTTAACGTTCGGTGATGTTTCGGTAGTATTGAGTTGTGTATGTTGGTGACCGAAGGTTGTTCGGAGTCCCGGATGAGATCCCGGACGTAACGAGGAGCTCCGGAATGGTCTGGAGGTAAAGATTGATATATAGGAAAGTGGTGTTTGGACTCCGGAAAAGTTTTGGGCACTTTCGGTAGTGTACCGGGAGTGACGAATGGGTTCCGGGGGTCCACCAAGTGGGGCCCACCCACCCCAGGGGCCACATGGGCCTAGGAGGTGGCGCACCAGCCCCTGGTGGGCTGGGCAGCCAGCCCCTAGAGGCCCTTGCGCAAGGGGTGGGGAGAGGGCCAAGTGGGAGGGAGTCCTAGGACTCCACCTCCCTTGTGGGAGGTGGACTCCTCCGTCTTGTGGCCGGCCAAGCCCCTAGGGGAAACCCTAGGGCGCCCCACCTACCCCCCTCTCCTCCGATATATATTGGAGGGTTTTGAGGGCAGCCACCACCTGAAAATCTACGGCTGCCTCTCTCTCCCTCTAGATCTGTTCTCCACTAGATCATCTCGGTCGTGCTTGGCGAAGCCCTGCCGGGACAGCTCCACCACCACCGCCACCACGCCGTTGTGCTGGCGGAGAACTCATCTACCTCTCCACCCTTGCTTGCTGGATCAAGGAGGTGGAGATCGTCATCGAGCTGTACGTGTGCTGAACGCGGAGGTGCCGTCCGTTCGGCGCTAGATCGGTAGTACCGTGATTGGATCGCGGGACGGCTTGCGATTTGGATCGCAAAGACGTTCGACTACATCAACCACGTTTCTTAACGCTTCCCGCTTAGCGATCTACAAGGGTATGTAGATCCACTTCCCCCCTCATAGATGCTCATCACCATGGATAGATATTGCGTGTGCGTTGGAAATTTTTTGTTTCCCATGCAACGTTCCCCAACAGGTAGATCACTGCGGGAATCGCGGTGATCATGGCAACACAGAACATAGAGATAGAGTGCCATCTAGGTACTAACTATGAACCCGTAGGTCTGTGGTGAACTACTCACACATCACTATGGGAGCAACAAGGTTGATGTAGAGGCCCTCCGTTATCGATCCCCCATCCGACAGGGCATCGGAACAGGGCTCCAGATGGGCACACGGTGGAACAGAGACTTGCGGCAACGGAAAAAGTGTTTCGGGAGTATCCCTAGGGTTTTTGGGATTAATGTGAATTTATAGGCCAGATAACAACGCCAGAGGGCCGGGGAGATGGTCCCAAGCCATCAGGGTGCGGCCACCCCCCTGGGCGCGCCCTGTTGGCTTGGGGACCGGTCCACCCACATATCAAATTATCAAAGTAGCGAACACGAATTAAACCAACATGATAAAGTGACTAGATGAAATTCCCGTGTATCCTCAAGAACACTTTGCCTATTACTAGAGACTGTTCTGGCCTATCCTTTGCCACAAAAAGATTGGGCTACCTTGCTGCACTTTATTTACCGTTACCGTTAGTTGCTCGTTACCAATTATCTTGCTATCAAACTATATGTTACCTACAATTTCAGTGCTTGCAGAAATTACCTTGCTGAAAACCGCTTGTCATTTCCTTCTGCTCCTCATTGGGTTCGACACTCTTACTTATCGAAAGGACTACGATTGATCCCCTATACTTGTGGGTCATCAGTCGGCAGAGGCAGTTCCATGGTCTAGAAGGTGAAACATGTGGCAGTGTGGCCCAACTTGCGAAGGTGGGAGAGAGAACCCATTAAACAAAAATACCCGATGAAACACCACCACGTTTCGGAATAAATGTGTAACTGGGAGAGGGACCTATGACATCATGGCCATCAAAGGTGATGCAGATGCTAACAAGCATTACATGCATGTAGAACAAAGATTTATTCACTCTAAACTTTACAGAAATTTGTCTCTGCAAAGAATATGTTTTTTAGAACCTAGTACCAGCCAACTAAATAACAATACATTAAATAACACACTGCCTATATCCAAGATTTATCCTAAAGGTAAAAAAGTTTAAATGGTGTAAGCAAATACTAAAATAAGGAACTGTGCATGTATGCAAATGCACCTGCCACACAATTGAGCGATGATGATGCCTAACTGCTGCAACATACCTTGTGTAAATGGAGTCCCAACTGTTCATTGGAGATAAAAGATCGGGGCATTTCTATATGTTTCGAAGCTCAAAGAAGATACGGCGCGAAAACATAAAACAATTTTTGTATACTGCCAATCAGCTTCACATAAAAGCAAACAAATTTCTAACATAAAATGAGAGTTGGCAGCAGAATCCGATCATAAGTTCCTGACATAAAGAAACAGTCAAGATATTTGACTGGCCCTGATTGCATGTGGGGAAATAGTAATAATAACATATAGGCTTGTCAATGGCCAGTCATCATCCAAGTACTATTTAGATGATCGTATTTGTAGCTAAAGACCACTGGAGATGCAATCTCTGAATTTATTAGACTTTATATATAGTAGACAATCTTGTTAAGAAACATGAGAATCCCTCAGTAGCTATCTATAAGTATAACAGTTGAACAAAAAAGTTGCATTATGTAGGCACTACTCTTAAATTTTAACGAGCTCACACATGAAACCATGCTACAATGTAACCATTATGATGAGCCAAACCTAATCTAAAGCATGAAGACTACCCCTAACCCACAAACATAGCACCTTGGAGAGATGTGCAAAGTCAAATAAGAATAACTCTCCTAAAAGGGGACACTGATATCGAATAATACCTTTGGCGCACGACGTTCAGTGGGATGCATATCCAAGCTGCTCGTACCCGTCTGGATCTATGCCTTGCATTGATGGCACATAATTTCCTAGAGTTTCTCCAGCGTACGCATAGTTGTAATTCTTTGTACAAATATGCAAGATGGGTCAGTATAGTATGTGCTCTGTGCTCCACAAATCATAGGAAATAATCTTGAGCCCGCACCGATGGTCAGGTTTGCCACATGGGCCACTAACAAGCACGGCAGAACTGCCCGGTTAGTTCGGTCACAGTTGGGTGCACATGCCAGCTTCGGCTACACCCGAATCCAATGCCATTTTACTACTATTTTTTTAAGTAAAACCAAAATACCAGTTTATTACCAGCTTTGTATAGCTCAAATCTAAATACTGAACTGAACAGCGCATGTATACATATATAATTGTACAAATTTTTAACAGGCAAGTTACTGAATTTAGCTGCACATGAAAAAAATATCTTGCAAATAATTAACTAACCATTTCGACTATTTCTGGTTCCAACATAATAAATAGCTGCCAACACTTGATCCAATTTTAATTATTTTTGGTCCCAAAATAATTAATCCCAGTTCTTAATTCTGTATGCAAAGTTAATCCAAGTACCACAGAGGTCCATTATTCGGCATAATTTTGTTTTTCATGTTCACTACCCATCTGATTTACTCAAATGGGCATCTCTATCAAGGAAGATTAACATTACAATCAACATATTCGGTCTGTAGCTATTTGTTTCTTATCACAAATGTGCCATCACGTTATTGTTGACCCAAAATTCTTGTCCAATTTAATGCGACCCACCAGCCGCAACCGTATTTCTGTAGCGCCAAACGCATATAGCTGCACCGCGCAATGCATTTACCGTACAACCTCTCCATCTGTTCTTCTCCCATCCTCTTCCAGTCCCATACCTACCACGTCGCCTCATTGCTTGCTTCTCACCATCGTGCCGGTGCCCACCACTCACCCGGCGTTTGTTCTGCCTCTGGCTGGAGGAGGCCACCCCAACTCACCCGTTCTACTCGAGCATCAGTGGTTATTCGTCCTCCGCACCCCACCCCTACCCAAGCCCCGGATCTGCCAGTTATCACAACCCATCTGATTTACTCAAATGGGCATCTCTATCAAGGAAGATTAACATTACAATCGGCATATTCAGTTTGTTGCTATTTTTTCTTATCACATATGTGCCATCACGTTATTGTTGACCCAAAATTCTTGTCCAATTTAATGCGACCCACCAGCCGCAACCGTATTTTTGTAGCGCACGCCAAACGCATATAACTGCACCGCGCAATGCATTTATCGTACAACCTCTCCATCTGTTCTTCACCCATCCTATTCTAGTCCCATACCAACCGTGCCGCCCCGTTGCTTGCTTATCACCATCGTGTCGGTGCACACCACTCACCCGGCGTTTGTTCTGCCTGTGGCTAGAGGACGCCACCCCAACTCACCCGTTCTCCCAGAACATCAGTGGTTATTCGTCCTCCGCACCCCGCCCCTACCCAAGCCCCGGATCTGCCAGTTACAAACATTTTTTCTCTTTCAATCCCCATCGCAGCTCACCCCAATCTTAGCTTGAATGCCGCACGAATCATGTCAATCAGGCTTGTAATAGTCAGTTTTACCTTCAGTGGAAATAATTAAATTTTCTACATACGATCTTTCAGGATTGAGAGTCTGTCAAGGCAGATCTCCCCCGCTGGTAGCCATGAACAGCCCTGAAAATCCCAGTAGTTCCCCCATCGAAGTTGCTATTAGAAATCCTAATAACCAAGCCGGACGGCAAGCAGTTAACCAAGGCTGCCCCACACTCACTTCGAGGATTTCATTACAAAAGTTCGTGCGGTAGCTTCCAAGTTAACAAATACTAAGAGACGATTGGCCAATGAAATTGGTTTTGGAGGCCTGCTTGAACTTATGATCACACAGAAAACAAACCTGGAATTCAGTGCATTGCTGATGAAAAGGGTTGACCCAGACACTTCAACAATTGTCATGGACAACATGAACTCGTTCACAATAACTGATGAAGATGTATATCTTGCTTTTGGTATACCACAAGGTTTAAGAGCGCGTTCACACAGGAAACATAATAGCTTGAAATTAAAACACCATGAACAAGCACGTGAGATGATTCAACGGAACGGAGATTCCGCAGTAACTTCCTTCTCTCACTGCTAATTTATCTCTAAAAAATTCTCAATGCTAATTATTGTATCAAGAATGGTACTCACCTGAACGAACCTGACTAAGGAGCTTCACCTTTTACTGCCACTAGCTTATTCCTGTGAAACTGCTGGATGTACAAGATTTCATGAGAAAGACCCATAATATGCATAAGATATTTTTCTGATTGAATAATTAATTCATTGCTAGCTTATGTAGGCTGTAGCTTCCTTATCTAAGAAGATGGGAGAATATAGGATGCTCCCACACACAAGGTGCTCCCATGCTCCCACTCTTCATAAAATATATTTAAATATTTGAAAAAAATCCTGAAAAAGCATTGTATTCGCTCCAAGGAAGACAAATCTTGCCATATTGATCAATTCTTTGTTGAACAAAATAGTGTTTCACATATGGTCCCAACATCTAAGACACATTGCGCAGACCACCCTGTACAAATTAGTTGGCTACTCATTTTAGCTTGGCCAAAAATAAAAGGAGAAAATGGAATGATTTAGCAGTATTGTAAGTCGGTTAGAGAATTCAGTTTGTTGGGGAAGTAGTTATGAAAAGCAAATGGAACTGTTCAATGACAGAAATACGAGAAATACTGCCAATTACATCTCTTGGAAACATCGAGAAACGTCACTAATTAAACAGACTAAAGAATATATTATATAACAAGCAGTTCTAAATAAAGTAACATTTGCAAAAATCGCTAAGCGATGAACCATAGATCACCTAATCAGTAGATCATCGAGTTTGTTAGAATAACATAAAATAGTTACTTTTGTTCATATGTGCATATAACGTGGCACAGAGCATAATGATCTAAAAAAACTGCAGTAAAACAATAGCAGCTTTCACCTGCTTTAAAAATCCAATATGTAGATGATGTTTCAGACCATGTTTCACAAACAGACTAAATCCCCGTGCACCAGCTACCTCTATAGAAAGATACACACTCCTTGTGTACCAGCCGCTTCTGTAGCAAGAAGTACTTCTAAGAAAACAGATTGCACCAAAGGAGGCACATACCTGAAGGAAAATGTGTATGAGAACATGACAACGAGGGAAAATATGATTCCTTTCCCCTCAGCTCACATAGTCACATGTGTTCATCAAATGTGTGGCAGTGTCGGCGTCCTGGGAACGGGGGTACCCAGACTAGCCTGCCTGCGGCCTAGGGCGTGGCCCGCTTCGACGGTCCGTACGGCCCGGCGAGGCTTCACTCAAGACAAGGCCCTCGCGAGAGTCTCATCCTCGCGAGGCGGACAACGCCAAGGCTCCCGGAAGAAGGAGGCCTCCCCAGGACCCCTCCTGAGTGGCGGAGATCTCTATGCAATACTCGGCCTCGGGAGGTCGAGGATGACGCAAGCCGGGCCAGGCGGGTACCAGCACGCGCAGATGAGACAGTTTCCTCTTTGGTGCAAAGGAGGCAAAGACGTACGCGGGTTCCCGAGGTGTCCCCCCAAAGGTTTCCATTCCGGTGCAACAAGACCGAACCAGCGGGCTTAGCAGGACGGATGTCACCAGCGAGCCCACCACCGCGTCACTGCCAGCTACTTTGCAGGCGAAGACCGCCTTTCGTCAGGATAAGATGTACCTCCTGTCCCCTTTCGAATTTGGCCGTTGTGGGATCCCTTCCCGCCATTGCGATAAGGGAGGAGGACCCGGGCCCCTATAAATAGAGGCTAGGCTGCTCCGAAGAGAGGGGGAGCACCACCCGAGCGCCCTCGCGAGGTTACTCACCACTGTACTAGTTCATCCACCAACCTCCTCGTGGGGCAATCCACCAAAAGGCAGGAGCAGGGTTTTACGCTTCGCAGCAGCCCGAACCTGGGTAAATCCTCGTGTGCTAACCTTCTTCCCCGCGATCGAGTGAGTTCGTCGGGCTAGGCGGTGAAGTTGCGAGCTTGGGGTCGAAGCTTGTGGGGATCTTCGCACACGCCCCTGAGTTCGAACTTCTTTGGGTTTTGCGGAGCCCGAAATCCGACATTTGGCGCGCCAGGTAGGGGGCGTGTTGAAGTCTTCCTCAAGCTTCGCTTCTTCTCCGCTCCACCGCACCGATGGCTGACGCTCGCCGAGCCCGCGCGGAGCGCCGGGCTGATCGTGTCGCCCAGACAGCGCCGCTGGGCCGCACCGCCGTGCGTCGATCCGCCTCTCCTGTGGCCGACGCCGCCGCGGGCCCAGATGCCCACGAGCAGCAGGACTCGTCACAGCCGGCCACCGTGCGGCGCGACGGCCACAACGCCACTCCATCGATCGTTCCGGCTACTGGGTCGTCCTCCCACGCTCACCCCGGGCTGGCGCGTGGGTCGGGCGCACACTCCTCATGGCGCGCGAGCTGCTGCGTTACCGCCCTGCCCCCAACTGCTACGACGACTGGCTCGGGCGCATCGCAGAGCTCGTCAGCGCCGCCGGCGACGCCTCGGCGCTCTCCTACTCGTTCCGGCCCCAGCCCTCCCTGGCAGGCGACGTGGCCCATGATGCACCGCCCCCTCCTCCCCGGTGTGACGTTGACCCCGACCCCGAGCCTAGGCGCGACGCACACCCACGCGACTAGCCGCGCGGGCCCATGGCGAGGGTGAGAGATGAAGTAAGCTACCAGGTGGTGCCCCGTGCGCGCGCTGACGCGCGCGCGCTCCCTGCGCCGCTGCAACAGCGTCGCGACCGGGCGCCCCAGGAGGCGACCGCGTAGGAGCACCAAGACCGGGCCCCTCCCGTGCGCGCGGCACCCGCGGGTCCAGTGGGTTGCCGCGCCATCACCCCAGAGCTGCATCCGGCCGTGTGACCCGGCAAGTTCAAGCCCGACCTGCCTCCTCGCTACGACGGCACCCCAGATCCCGCCGAGTTCCTACAGCTCTACTCGCTGAGCATCCAGGCGGCCGGTGGAGACGACAAGGTCATGGCTAGCTGGTTCCCTATGGACCTCAAGGGTGGTGCGCTCTCCTGGCTCCTCAACCTCCCGGAGGGGTCAATCACCTCCTGGGACGACCTGCGCGAGTGTTTCGTCGCCAACTTCCAAGGCACCCGCGACTGTGCCCTCGCTGTGACTGACCTGCATCGCGTGAACCAACAGCCGGGCGAGACCTTGCACAAGTACATACAACGCTTCACGACTGTCCGCCTCAAGATCCCGAGGGCGTCGGATGAGGCCATCATCTCGGCATTCACCGACGGCGTCAGGGACCTCAGGATGAGGGAGGAGCTCGCCATCAACGACGACCTGTGCTCAGCTCTGGAGATGTTCAACCTGGCGAACAAGTGCGCAAAGGCTGAGGAGGGCCGCCTCTCCCTCCTCGAGCTTCCGGAGGCGGACCCCGAAGACAAGAAGACCAAGGCCAAGGAAACGAAGAGCAAGGCCCCCGTGGTGCTGGTGGTGAAACCTGAGGCAAAGCACAGTCGAGACGAGAAACCCCCCACTGGAGGGTGACCATTCTGCATCTTCCATGGTACCAATAGCCACAACACCATCGACTGTCAGGATCTCAGGTCTGTCCGCGACGAGCACTTCGGTCGCCGCCTTGGGCATGGCGAACGTGGCTATGGTCGCGGAGGAGGCCGCGTTGGAGGCCGCTGGGATGGTCGAGACCCGCGCCAGGAGTGGCGTGACCGGCCTCGGGAGGAGCGCTGGCGCGATCAGGCTCGGGAGGACCGCTGGCGCGACGAGCCTCGGGAGGGGTCACATCGCGAGCAGCCTCGTGAGGCCCGCCCTCGTGAGGCCGGCCTCCCCCCGCTGCCGCCGCAACCCAGGAGGAAGGAAGAAGATAGGCAGAACGACGGGGCTGGGGGCTTCCAGGAGGCCAGGGCAATAGCTTGCATCCTGGGCGGCGCTCAAGCCCCAGCATCTAATCACATCTTCAAGCAGTTCTCGCGGGAGGTGAACGCAGCTCTCCCGAAGCTTGAGGCTGCGCGCCCCCTCAAGTGGTCCCCGTGCGCCATCACCTTTGACTCCAAGGATCAACTCAGGTGCTCGGCCATGGAAGGCGCGCTCCCCATGCTGTGCACGCCAACCATCAGCAATGTCCTCATCACCAAGACCCTCATCGACGGTGGCGCGGGGCTCAACGTCCTCTCCATTGAGACATTCGAGACGCTCCAAGTGCCATACGACCAGCTCATGCCAACCAAGCCCCATCGGACAGGTGCGCCTGCCTGTCACCTTCGGCGGGCGCAACAACTACCACACCGAGCTCATCGTCTTCGACGTCGCCCACATCCACCTCCCGTACAACGCGATCCTCGGATACCCCGCCCTCGCCAAGTTCATGGCGGTGACTCACCATGGCTACAACGTCCTCAAGATGCCGGGGAGTGGTGGCATCATCACCATCGCCTGCGATGAGAAGGACGCCGTCTGCTCCCTCGAGCGCGCTTACCGGGCCGCAGCGGCCGAGCACTCAGACGACGAAGGGGACGTCCTGCCTCACGAGGATGTCCCCAGGAAGAAGAAGCAGCTCCTCTCCAAGGGGCGCCAGGGGGCTGAAATCTCTAAGGACGGCGCCTCTGGCTCCGCGCCCGGAGCCAAGACCCCTCCCTCCCTCGCATAGGAAGGCGCGCTCGGCGCTTCCCTTGGGTCGGGCTTGGGGGCTTCCACCTGGAAGACTACCGACCTGACCAGTGAGACGAGGGAGGTGCTCGGGCAAAACCTGGAGGCGTGTTTCGGCGCATGACTACCCAAGCAAGGAGCACGGCACGAGGGGCCAAGTTCGCGGGAGTTCATCACCAGCGCAATCGAGGAGCTTCAGGAAGCACAGGCCATGCGAGGCGGGCGTCGCCCCGCATCACCAAGCGCGACCGCCATCGTCGGCTCGGGCGGCATGCCGCACGTCTGCGTCGATGTACCCGACATCAACAGGGCCGCATCCCAGGACATCTTCTGGTCGTCGCGCGTCGGTCGCGGTGGGGTCTACCCATGCAACTACATCTGCATGCCTTTTGGTCTGATGAACACGGGCGCCACGTATCAGCGCCTTGCCCAGGCCATGCTCACGCCCTACGGGGTCAGGCGCCGCGAGGTGTTGGAGGAGGTACCAGACCCGAGCGAGGGCCCCGAGCCTCGGGAGGCATCGGGCTCATGAAGGCCAGGCTCACGGAGGCGCAAGGTCAGGCTCCGACGACTACCTCGACGCTTCATCGGTACTGCCGCCAGGTGACTTTTTGTCTGTACCAGGTAACCTTTTGGTTTGCTCAGTTTGAGGGCGCCCATCGGGCTGCATTATCCTCAGGCGGTTAGGGCCCGTCCCCGCAGCCGCGTCGTTTACGCATGTACCAGAACCTTTTATGCATTTGATCAATTTCCTGAATATTCCAACCTGCATGCTCGGTGCTTCGCCACCATGAATGTCATCGCGCCCTAATGATCATGCCTTCGACTGCCTCGTGATTAAGGGCTGGCACGATGTCTGTGCTCGGGTCCGTCCCTGCAGCGTTGACAAATCCAAGTGGTCGAGCTCTGTCTCGCGGGCCAGTCCTGTGCACGTCACCTCCCGTGGCCCTTGGTGCTGCGTCCTCGCATGAGCTAATCGGAAGAAGGTGAGTCAGGGCACGCGGCATGGTTCCTGCAACCATAGACGGTTTTTCGCCGCCGCAGGAGCAGCGCGTCGGGTGTTTTCTCCTCGGAGTTGTTGCATGAGAAGACTGGGCACGGCGTCTGTGCTCGGGTCCGTCCCTGCAACATCGATAAATCCAATGGCTGAGCTCTGTCTGGCGGGCCGGCCCCGTTCACGTCACCTCCTGGGGTCACTGGTGTTCGGCCTTCTCATGCGATGGCCCTTGGAAATCCATTCGGTGCATGTTTCTCCAAAATACACAGGACTTGCAATGGCGCCCTCTACCGGCAGACTCAGGCGCAACCTGCCTTTGAGGTAGGGCCTCGTGAGACCCGTGCTGGCTCACGAGTGCCCAGATACACCTCCCAGTTCTACCGTGCAAGCCACGCATACGAACTTAATGGGCTGTACACGCCCGGGGGGCTCAGGAGCCGGGGCCCCCCCTTCCCACGCCCAAGTGGAAGCCCCATGCTCCGCGCTGGCGGACAACACTGTCGCTCAGCGGCTATGCCCACGCAACGTGGATGCCCCATGCTCCGTGCTGGTGGATAAACAATTGAGGGCGCCCTAGCGGCTGCATCCAACCTCAGGACGGCCCCTCGCAGCCCCATCTCACAGCATTCCCCTGGGATGCTCGCGTGAGGGGGCTGCATGGGGGCTACGCTCAGGCCGGGCCTGGCCCACGCCACCTTCCCAGGTCCCTGATACCTGGTCTTCACACGTCCCTCTCAGGCGAAAGCTGGCGAGGAAAGGTATGGGAGCCGCTCGTACGTCAAGGGGGACCCCTGAGCATCGCGACTCAGGGGCCTCACTGGTCACGTAGCCCCTCACCCCTTGGCACCGTCCTGGTGATCCGGACGCCCCAACGGCAGCTGAGGTATGCGCGGGACCGGGCCCTGCCGATGCAGAGCTCAAGGCTCTCCAAATCTCCAAGTCAACCTCGTCTTCGCCACGTTCCCTTCATGAGGGCTGCTCGTACGTTAAGGGGGACTCCTGAGCATCGCGACTCAGGAGCCTCACTGGTCACGTAGCCCCTCGCCCCTTGGCACCGTCCTGGTGATCCGGACGCCCCAACGGCGGTCGAGGTATGCGCGGGACCGGGCCCTGTCGACGCAGGGCGCTACAGCAAGCAGGAAGGAAACAAGGCGAGGAAAGAAACCACATAATTTAGGAGTCATTACAAGCATTAAATGTCTCCGGAAATGCAAACAAGTCTAACGCCTCTGTGAGGCACGATGAACGTTACAGGAAAGGGCCCAGGAAGAGGAGCTAGGAGGAGCTGGCACCACCGCTCGTCCCGACCGCGGGTAGCTCGTCGTCGACATCGCTGCCGTTGTCATCGTCGTCACTGACCCTTGCAGCTGCAGGAGGTGAGGGAACGGCGACGCAGGCAAACTTCTTCATCAGCGCCTCCACGGCGCCCTCCACGGCCGTCGCCGTAGCGGCGCGAACCCCAGGTTCAACCGAGCGGATCACGGAGCCGAAGTCAAAACCCGGCTCGCGAAGGAAGAGGTGGCTGAAGACGCGCGCCGCGGCCACGGAGAAGAGGTCGCGGCACTCGCTCTCCAAGACGGTCTCCACCCTGGCAACGGCACCCTCAAGCACCTGGACGAGCTTTGAAGAGAGCCCCGCGAAGCCGCTCCCAGGAGCCACCAGGGGTTCCGCGAATCCCCCCCGGCAGATGGAGTTCAGCGCCTGACGAAGCCTGAGCTCGATGGAGGGGAGGGTTTCGAGCTCCGCAGCCTTTCTCTCCTCAGCCGCAACAAGGGCCTTTTCCCTGGAGTCGAGCCGAGCCTTCTCTGCAGCTACTTCCTCCTTCAGCTTATCCAGGTGCTTGCGCTCTGTGGCTTGGTCGGCCACTGCCTTGGACAGCGCGGAGTCGTGGTCAGCAAGCTTGGCCTCACAGGTCTTGAGGTCTTCCTCCCGCTGCCAAAGCCGTTCCGCGAGCGCAGCCTTTTCCTCCTGAAGAGCCTTCAGGCGGACCTCCGCCTCGCCGCAGCGCTTCACAGCAGACGCTGCATCGACCAGCGCCGCGTCGCGCGCTGCCTTGGCTAACGCGGTTTCCTTCCTGCTCTCAGCCGTGGTGGCCTCGGCTTGGCTCCACACCGCCACTGCAGAGGCGTCGGCCTGGAGCCACCCAGAAAGGAGCCCCAAGCGCTCCTTCGCGAGGCGACCATCGGCGCTCCCGAGGGCGTCCTGGACCTGATCCAGAGCGGCGTAGGCCCCATCCAGGGTGCCTAACTCGACCAGAAGGCCACAAGCCGAAGGCGCCAGGGCCCGTCCTGGAGGTGGTGCCTGCACCGTAGCAATAGCTGCCCCCAGGGAGGCAGAAGCAGGGAGGGCAAAAGGCGCCGGAGGCAGTGGTACCACCACGGACAAGGCAGGGACAGACGGTCCCACAGCCAGCCGACCCTCGGGGGCTGGCCTCTCAGGCAGCAGCGCGGATGCGTCCCCAAGGGCAGAAGCAGCCTCTCCAACGGGCATCAGGGGCTCCGCGGCCGTGACAAGGAGAGTCGCCCCGCGAGCCTCCTCGCCCACGACATCCGGCGCCTCAACGGGCGTCGGCAGAGCACCAGGAACGGACGTCGCGTCGGAAGGCACCTTCGACTTGACGCCCGCCTTCTTCTTCTTCACCTTCGGCACGGCAGCGCTCCTGGTTACCAAGCAAAGAAGGGACCATCAGCACACAAGCCACTAATGGGTGGCCAAAAACCAAACAGGACTACTCACTCTTCGACGTCGACCCACTTCCTCTTCTTCTCCACCTCGGCGACGGTGGGAGTGCCCTCGCCCTTCTCCGGGGAGGTGCCGCCGCGCGGGGGAGCAGGGGTGCCGCCCGCAGGGGCCGCGGCCGGGGAAGCCGCACCAGCCCCAGACACGGCCGCCTCACCCACAGGCTGCGGCTCGGGCAGGGGCGAGGCGGGCGCCTCAACCACCTTGCTGGCACGAGCTAGGCACTCCGGAGGAGGCCCGGCCTCGCGTTTCCTCGGGGCCGCCCGGCCGGCGGTCCATGAGGTGTGGGCCCCGGCCCCCTGAGGACCCTGGTGTGTCGCGGAGGACTTGCAGCAGGGGGCTCGCCGGCATCGTCGTCGTCTTCGAAGCCGCGGAGAAGTGCACTCCGCGACGGAGGGGACACTTCCTCCAGGTCGTCATCCGCCGTCCCCTCTGAGTCTTCCCCATCCGCGGTGTCGTCGGAGGACACCGCCACTGGGGATCCAGGGCACTCGGCCGGAGAGAGCCCAGTTCGTCGAAGGTGGGCATCGCGGCGACCAAATCGGCCTTGTCGTCGCGGCAGTACAGCGGGACGTAGGCCTCAGGCAGATCCCCGGAGACGCCGTTGAGCCAGGTCGCCATAGCCCTATTCAGTTCCTCGGAGGTCAGGCGTGCGGACCGAAGCCTGATGTCATCACCACCGCCCTGGTAGTCCCACATGGGCCTCGAGTGGGACTGGAGGGGCGCCAGGCGTTGCGCCAGGAACTCCTTCACTATCATCCCCCCGGTCAACTTCCTGGCGTTGATATCTCGAGAGATCCACTCCAGGACGGCCTTGGCCCGGGGGTCGGAGAGCTTCGCGGAGCTCCACGCAGGAGTCTTCTCCGGCAGCCCCTTCGGAAGCTCCAGGCGGGAGTTGACGCTCTTGAGATCCAAGAAGACCCAGCGGTGCCTAAAGTTCTCCACCTTCTTCCAGGCCTTTAAGATCATGTTCCCGCTCTGGACCGCGACGAAGGAGACGCATGCTGACCGCTGAGCGCCGTCATGAAGCCGCAAGCTGAAGAAATGGCGGAACAGGGCTACCGAAGGCTTCACGCCCACGAAGGCCTCGCAGTAAAAGGTGAAGACTGACAAGAGCAGGATGGAGTTGGGTTGAAGATAGAGAGCCTGAATCCTATAGTGCTCGAGGATGGCGGTGAAGAACTCAGAGAAGGGCGGAACGAGCCCAGAGAAGATGATATGGAGGAAGAAAGGGTAGACCGACTTGGCCAGGCGGTGCTTCTTCGCGGAGCCGCACCAAATCAAGGTCCGCCCCCACTCATTGGTACCATCCGCCGTCGATGGAAGCAGCGGGACAAGGTCCCCGTCCTTGGCTATGGTGGACTCCGAGAGCGCCGGCGAGATGGAAGCGGAGGCCGAGCCCTGAGCCTCGGGTTTCGACTTACCGGCGGGAGCCATCGAGAAGTCCTTGAGGCCGAGAAAGCAAGAAGAAGGACGGTGCGGTGCTGAGATCTGAAGAGGTTCTCACAAAGGATGGGGATCTGGGCGAAGGAGCAAGAGTACAGGGAAGGAAAGCAATAATGGCTCGACACCAGACGTCAGGCTTTTGTCGGTCCGGGCAGTTGCCGAGGAGAAACGAGAGCGGAGACGACTGCATCTAACTGTTGGGGAACGTTGCATGGGAAACAAAAAATTTCCTACGCACACGCAAGATCTATCCATGGTGATGAGCATCTACGAGAGGGAGAGTGGATCTACATACCCTTGTAGATCGCTAAGCGGGAAGCGTTAAGAAACGCGGTTGATGTAGTCGAACGTCTTCGCAATCCAAATCGCCGAGCGTCCCGCGATCTAATCACGATCCGTCCCGATCTAGCGCTGAACGGACGGCACCTCCGTGTTCAGCACACGTACAGCTCGATGACGATCTCCGCCTTCTTGATCCAGCAAGAGGGAGCGGAGAGGTAGATGAGTTCTCCGACAGCGCGACGGCGCGGCGGCGATGGTGGTGGAACTATTCCGGCAGGGCTTCGCCTAAGCACCGCCGAAATTAGACTAGAGGAGAAAACGATCTAGAGGAAGTAGAGGGAGCATGTGGCAATTAGGGTTAGCTCTCCCCTCTAAATCCTCTAGTATATATAGGAGGGAGGGAGGGGAGGAGGCAGCCTCAAACCCTCAAGGGTTCGGCCGAAATAGGAGGTGGAGGAGTCCTACTCCAATCCTACTAGCAGTAAGATTCCTCCTCTCCACTTGGAAACCTTTTCCACCTTTCCACCTTTGGGTTTTTCCCACCCCTAGCCGCATGGGCCTTAGTGGGGGGTTTGGCCAGCCCACTAGGGGCTGGTTTGACTCCTCCCACAGCCCATGAAGTCCTTTGGCTCGAGACACCCCTCCCGATGGCACCCGGTACCTTCCCGGCACTCCCGGTACACTACCGAAGTACCCGAAACTTTTCCGGTGAACAAAACAGGACTTCCTATATATCAATCTTTACCTTCGGACCATTCCGGAGCTCCTCGTGATGCCCAGGATCTCATCCGGAACTTCGAACAATCTTCGGTCACCACCATACATAACTCTACTATACCGAAACGTCACCGAATGTTAAGTGTGCAGACCTTGCGGGTTGTAGAACTATGTAGACATGACCGAGACACCTCTACGGTCAATAGCCAATAGCGGGACCTGGATGCCCATATTGGTTCCTACATATTCTACGAAGATCTTTATCGGTTGAACCTCTATGTCAAGGATTCAGTTAATCCCGTATGATGTTCCCTTTGTTCTTCGGTATGTTACTTGCCCGAGATTCGATCGTCGGTATCTATACCTAGTTCAATCTCGTTACCGGCAAGTCTCTTTACTCGTTCCGTAATACAAGATCCCGTGGCTAACACTTTAGTCACATTGCTTGCAAGGCTTGTTGTGATGTTGTATTATCGAGTGGGCCCTGAGATACCTCTCCGTCACACGGAGTAACAAATCGCAGTCTTGATCCATGCCAGCTCAACAGACACCTTCGGAGATACCTGTAGAGCATCTTTATAGTCACCCAGTTACGTTGTGACGTTAGATACACGCAAGGTACTCCTCCGTTGTCAGTGAGTTGCATGATCTCATGGTCATAGGAACAGATACTTGACATGCAGAAAACAATAGCAATAAACTGACACGATCATATGCTACGTTCATATTTTGGGTCTTGTCCATCACATCATTCTCCTAATAATGTAATCCTGTTATCAAATGACATCTCATGTCTATGGCTCGGAAACCTTGACCATCTTTGATCAACAAGCTAGTCTACTAGAGGAATACTAGGGACACAGTGTTGTCTATGTATCCACACATGTATCGGTGTTTCCAATCAATACAATTATAGCATGGATAATAAACGATTATCATCGAACAAGAAAATATAATAATAACTACTTTTATTATTGCCTCTAGGGCATATTTCCAACAGTCTCCCACTTGCACTAGAGTCAATAATCTAGCTCACATCACTATGTGATTTACATTGTAATGAATCTAACACCCATACAGTTCTGTTGTTGATCATGTTTAGCCCTTGGAAGAGGTTTAGTCATCGGATCTGCAACATTCAGATCCGTGTGTACTTTGCAAATATTTATGTCGTCCTCCTTGATATAATCGCGGATGGAATTGAAACGTCGCTTTATGTGTCTGGTCCTCTTGTGAAACCTTGGTTCCTTGGCTAGAGCAATGGCACCAGTGTTGTCACAGAACAGAGTCATTGGGTTTAGTGCACTAGGCACCACTCCAAGATCTGTCATGAACTCCTTCATCCAGACACCTTCCTTCGCCGCCTCCGAGGTAGCGATGTACTCCGCTTCGCATGTAGAATCAGCTACCACGCTTTGCTTCGAACTGCACCAGCTTACCGCACCCCCCATTGAGAATAAATACGTATCCGGTTTGCGACTTAGAGTCATCCGGATCAGTGTCAAAGCTTGCATCGACGTAACCCTTTACGACGAGCTCTTGATCACCTCCATAAACGAGAAACATGTCCTTAGTCCTTTTCAGGTACTTCAGGATATTCTTGACCGCCGTCCAATGATCCATTCCTGGATCACTTTGAAACCTTCCGGCCATACTTATGGCAAGGCTGACATCGGGTCTTGTGCACAGCATTGCATACATGATAGAGCCTATGGCTGAAGCATAGGGGACGACACACATCTTTTCTCTATCTTCTGCAGTCACTGGGCATTGAGTCTTACTCAACTTCACACCTTGCAACACAGGCAAGAACCCCTTCTTGGACTGATCCATTTTGAACTTCTTCAAAACTTTGTCAAGGTATGTGCTCTGTGAAAGTCCTATTAAGCGTCTCGATCTATCTCTATAGATCTTGATGCCTAATATGAAAGCAGCTTCTCCTAGGTCCTTCATTGAAAAACTCTTGTTCAAATATTCCTTCACGCTTTCCAACATTTCTATATTGTTTCCAATCAGCAATATGTCATCCACATATAATATTAGAAATGCTATAGAGCTCCCACTCACTTTCTTGTAAATACAAGCTTCTCCGTAAACTTGTATAAACCCGAACGCTTTGATCACCTCATCAAAGCGAAGATTCCAACTCTGAGATGCTTGGACCAGTCCATAAATGGATCGC
This sequence comes from Elymus sibiricus, assembly GCA_039707655.1. Taxonomy (NCBI): domain Eukaryota; kingdom Viridiplantae; phylum Streptophyta; class Magnoliopsida; order Poales; family Poaceae; genus Elymus; species Elymus sibiricus. The sequence goes on from CM077673.1 coordinate 57,018,112, forward strand.
TGGAGTTTGCAAACTTTGTCAGCATTCTCTGGATCGACAAAACCTTCTGGTTGCATCATATACAACTCTTCCTTAAGGAAACCGTTAAGGAACGCTGTTTTGACATCCATCTGCCAAATTTCATAATCGAAAAATGCAGCTATTGCCAACATGATTCTGACGGACTTAAGCATCGCTGCGGGTGAGAAGGTCTCATCGTAGTCAACTCCTTGAACTTGTGAAAAACCCTTTGCCACAAGTCGAGCTTTATAGACGGTGACATTACCGTCCGCGTCCGTCTTCCTCTTAAAGATCCATTTGTTCTGAATGGCCTTTCGCCCTTCAGGTAATACTTCCAAAGCCCATACTTTGTTTTCTTACATGGATCACATCTCAGATTGCATGGCCTCTAACCATTTCTCGGAATCCGGGCCCATCATCGCTTTTCCATAGCTCGTAGGTTCATCGTTGTCCAACAACATGACCTCTAAGACAGGGTTGCCGTACCACTCTGGAGCAGTACGCGTCCTTGTCGACCTACGAGGTTCGATAGCAACTTTATCCGAAGCTTCATGATCATCATCATTAACTTCCTCCTCAACCGATGTAGGCTCTACAGAAACATCTTTCTGCGCTGCGCTACTCTCAGGTTGAAGTAAAGGTTCAACAAGCTCATCAAGTTCTATCTTCCTCCCACTCAATTCTTTCGAGAGAAACTCTTTCTCAAGAAATGTTCCGTTTTTAGCGACAAACACTTTGCCTTCGGATCTGAGATAGAAGGTATACCCAACTGTCTCTTTTGGGTATCCTATGAAGAGGCATTTCTCTGCTTTGGGTTCCAGCTTTTCAGGCTGAAGCTTTTTGACATAAGCATCACATCCCCAAACTTTAAGAAACGACAACTTTGGCTTCTTGCCAAACCACAGTTCATATGGCGTCGTCTCAACGGATTTCGATGGTGCCCTATTTAAAGTGAATGCAGCTGTCTCTAATGCATAACCCCAAAACGATAGTGGAAAATCGGCAAGAGACATCATAGATCGCGCCATATCCAATAGGGTTCGATTACGACGTTCGGACACACCATTACGCTGTGGTGTTCCAGGCGGTGTCCACTGTGAAACAATTCCACATTGTCTTAAGTGAGTGCCAAACTCATAACTCAGATATTCTCCTCCTCGATCAGATCGTAGGAATTTAATCTTCTTGTTACGATGATTCTCAACTTCACTCTGAAATTGCTTGAACTTTTCAAACGTTTCAGACTTGTGTTTCATTAAGTAAATATACCCATATCTACTTAAGTCATCAGTGAAGGTGAGAAAATAACGATATCCACCGCGCGCCTCAATGCTCATCGGACCGCACACATCAGTATGTATGATTTCCAACAAGTCACTTGCCCGTTCCATTGTACCAGAGAACGGTGTCTTTGTCATCTTGCCCATGAGGCATGGCTCACATGTGTCAAGTGATTCAAAATCAAGTGACTCCAAAAGTCCATCAGCATGGAGCTTCTTCATGCGTTTTACACCAATATGACCTAAACGACAGTACCACAAGAAAGTGGTATTATCATTATCAATCATACATCTTTTGGCACCAATGTTATAAACATGTGTATCATCAATATTGAGATTCAATAAGAATAAACCCCTCACATTGGGTGCATGACCATAAAAGATATTACTCATATAAATAGAACAACCATTATTCTCTGATTTAAATGAGTAACCGTGTCGCAATAAACAAGATCCAGATATAATGTGCATGCTTAACGCAGGCACTAAATAACAATTATTCAGGTTCATCACTAATCCCGATGGTAATCGAAGAGCGAATGTGCCGACGGCGAGCACATCAACCTTGGAACCATTTCCCACGGGCATCGTCACTTCATCCTTTGCCAGCCTCCGTTTATTCCGCAGTTCCTATTTTGAGTTGCAAATGTGAGCAACCGCACCGGTATCAAATACCCAGGCACTACAACGAGAGTTGGTAAGGTACACATCAATAACATGTATATCATATATACCTTGTTTGTTGTTGGCCGCCTTCTTGTCAGCCAAATACTTGGGGCAGTTCCGCTTCCAGTGACCAGTTCCCTTGCAATGAAAGCACTCAGTTTCTGGCTTGGGTCCAGACTTGGGTTTCTTCATGGGAGGGGCAACTGCTTTGCCACTCTTCTTGGAGTTACCCTTCTTACCCTTGCCATTCTTCTTGAAACTAGTGGTTTTATTGACCATCAACACTTGATGCTCCTTCTGAATCTCAGACTCAGCGACTTTCAACATCGCAAACAGCTCGGCGACTGACTTGTTCATCCCGTGCATGTTATAGTTCAACATGAAGCTCTTGTAGCTAGGTGGCAATGATTGAAGAACTCTGTCAGTGATCGCCTCTGCTGGAAGGGCCATCCCCAATTCAGCTAGACGTGTGGAATACCCAGACATTTTGAGTATGTGTTCACTGACAGACCCGTTCTCCTCCATCTTGCAGGCATAGAACTTATCGGAGGTCTCATACCTCTCGATCCGGGCATTCTTCTGAAAGATAAACTTCAACTCTAGGAACATATCATATGCTCCGTGACGTTCAAAACGTCTTTGAAGTCCCGGTTCTAAGCCATACAACATTGCACATTGAACCATTGAGTAATCATCAGAACGAGCCTGCCAGGCGTTCACAACGTCTGGAGACTCAACTGGAGCGGGTGGATCACCAAGTGGCGCATCAAGGACATAACCCTTTTGGGAAGCCGTAAGGATAATCCTTAGATTACGAGCCCAGTCCACAAAGTTACTTCCATCATCTTTCAATTTAGCTTTCTCTAGGAACGTATTAAAATTTAGGGGTGCTACTGCGCGAGCCATGATCTACAACATAAATTTAGTTAATCATATTACTTAAAAAACTCCCGCTCAAATTGACATCCCTCCGGTCATTCGAGTGTCACATGATCCAAATCCACCAACTCAAGTCCGATCATCACGTGAGTTGAGGTGGTTTCAGTGGTGAACATCTTCATGTTGATCATATCTACTATATGACTCATGTTCGACCTTTCGGTCTCTTGTGTTCCGAGGCCAAGTCTGTACATGCTAGGCTCGTCAAGTTTAACCCGAGTGTTCCGCACGTGCAACACTGGCTTGCACCCGTTGTATGCGAACATAGAGTCTATCACACCCAATCATCACGTGGTGTCTCGAAACGACGAACTTTCGCAACGGTGCACACTCGGGGAGAACACAATTTATCTTGAAATTTAAGTGAGGGATCACCTTATAATGCTACCGTCGTCCTAAGAAAAATAAGATGCATAAAAGGATTAACATCACATGCAAATCATAAGTGACATGATATGGCCATGAACTTGTGCTTTTGATCTCCATCTTCAAAGCACCGGCATGATCTCCATCGTCACCGGCATAACACCATGATCTCCATCATCTAGATCTCCATCAATGTGTCGCCATGAGGTTGTCGCGCCGACTGTTGCTTCCACGACTATTGCTAACTCATAGCGATAAAGTAAAGCAAAAATGACGAAAATAATTAAAGACAACCCTATGGCTCCTGCCAGTTGCCGTACTCATCGACATGCAAGTCGTGATATTCTATACAATACATGATCATCTCATACATCACATATATCTCATCATGTAATTGGCCATATCACATCACAACATACCCTACAAAAACAAGTTAGACGTCCTCTAATTTGTTGTTGCATGTTTCACATGAAATATTCTTACCTACGCAAAAACCACAACGGTGATACAAAAATTGCTATTCAACCTTCTCAAGGACCGCCTTTGTCAAATCCGATCCGACTAAAGTGGGAGAAACAGACACCCGCCAGCCATCTTTATGCAACGAAGTTACATGTCAGTTGATGGAACCGGTCTCTCGTAAGCGTACGAGTAATGTTGGTCCGGGCCGCTTCATCCCACAATACCGCCGAATCAAGAAAAGACCAAGGGAGGAAGCAATCTGAATATCAACACCCACAAACTCCTTTGTGTTCTACTCGAGATCTCATCTACACATAGATCTAGCTCATGATGCCACTGTTGGGGAACGTTGCATGGGAAACAAAAAATTTCCTACGCACACGCAAGATCTATCCATGGTCATGAGCATCTACGAGAGGGAGAGTGGATCTACATACCCTTGTAGATCGCTAAGCGGGAAGCGTTAAGAAACGCGGTTGATGTAGTCGAACGTCTTCGCGATCCAAATCACCGAGCGTCCCGCGATCTAATCATGATCCATCCCGATCTAGCGCTGAACGGACGGCACCTCCGCGTTCAGCACACGTACAGCTCGATGACGATCTCCGCCTTCTTGATCCAGCAAGAGGGAGCGGAGAGGTAGATGAGTTCTCCGACAGCGCGACGGCGCGGCGGCGATTGTGGTGGAACTATTCCGGCAGGGCTTCGCCTAAGCACCGCCGAAATTAGACTAGAGGAGAAAACGATCTAGAGGAAGTAGAGGGAGCATGTGGCAATTAGGGTTAGCTCTCCCCTCTAAATCCTCTATTATATATAGGAGGGAGGGAGGGGAGGAGGCAGCCTCAAACCCTCAAGGGTTCGGCCGAAATAGGAGGTGGAGGAGTCCTACTCCAATCCTACTAGCAGTAAGATTCCTCCTCTCCACTTGGAAACCTTTTCCACCTTTCCACCTTTGGGTTTTTCCCACCCCTAGCTGCATGGGCCTTAGTGGGGGGTTCGGCCAGCCCACTAGGGGCTGGTTTGACTCCTCCCACAGCCCATGAGGTCCTTTGGGTCGAGACACCCCTCCCGATGGCCCTCAGTACCCTCCCGGCACTCCCGGTACACTACCGAAGTACCCGAAACTTTTCCGGTGACCAAAACAGGACTTCCTATATATCAATCTTTACCTCCGGACCATTCCGGAGCTCCTCGTGACGTCCAGGATCTCATCCGAAACTCTGAACAACCTTCGTTCACCACCATACATAACTCTACTATACCGAAACGTCACCGAACCTTAAGTGTGCAGACCCTGCGGGTTCGAGAACTATGTAGACATGACCGAGACACCTCTACAGTCAATAACCAATAGCGGGACCTGGATGCCCATATTGGTTCCTACATATTCTACGAAGATCTTTACCGGTTGAACCTCTATGTCAAGGATTCAGTTAATCTCGTATGTTGTTCCCTTTGTTCTTCGGTATGTTACTTGCCCGAGATTCGATCGTCGGTATCTCTATACCTAGTTCAATCTCGTTACCGGCAAATCTCTTTACTCGTTCCGTAATACAAGATCCCGTGGCTAACACTTTAGTCACATTGCTTGCAAGGCTTGTTGTGATGTTGTATTACCGAGTGGACCCTGAGATACCTCTCCGTCACACGGAGTAACAAATCCCAGTCTTGATCCATGCCAGCTCAACAGACACCTTCGGAGATACCTGTAGAGCATCTTTATAGTCACCCAGTTACGTTGTGACGTTTGATACACACAAGGTACTCCTCCGGTGTCAGTGAGTTGCATGATCTCATGGTCATAGGAACAGATACTAGACATGCAGAAAACAATAACAATAAACTGACACGATCATATGCTACGTTCATATTTTGGGTCTTGTCCATCACATCATTCTCCTAATGATGTGATCCTGTTATCAAATGACATCTCATGTCTATGGCTAGGAAACCTTGACCATCTTTGATCAACAAGCTAGTCTATTAGAGGCATACTAGGGACACAGTGTTATCTATGTATCCACACATGTATCGGTGTTTCCAATCAATACAATTATAGCATGGATAATAAACGATTATCATTGAATAAGGAAATATAATAATAACTACTTTTATTATTGCCTCTAGGGCATATTTCCAACACTAACCGCGCATCGCGCGCCAGGCCTAGCCCGCAGGCGAATAGGGCCCGCGGCGCTTCGAGCCGTCTTCTTCGGCTTCGCCCCGAAGCCAACTCGAGCGCGCCTTGGGCCCGGGGGCTACTGTCGGCGTCCTGGGAATGGGGGTACCCAGACTTGCCTCCCTACGGCCCAGGGCGTGGCCCGCTTCGACGGTCCGTACGGCCCGGCGAGGCTTCACTCAAGACAAGGCCCTCGCGAGAGTCTCATCCTCGCGAGGAGGACAACGCCAAGGCTCCCGGAAGGAGGAGGCCTCCCCAGGCCCCCTCCTGAGTGGCGGAGATCTCTATGCAATACTCGGCCTCAGGAGGTCGAGGATGACGCAAGCCGGGCCAGGCGGATACCAGCGCGCGTAGAGGAGACAGTTTCCTCTTTGGTGCAAAGGAGGCAAAGATGTACGCGGGTTCCCGAGGTGTCCCACCAAAGGTTTCCATTCCGGTGCAACAAGACCGAACTAGCGGGCTCAGCAGGACGGATGTCACCAGCGAGCCCACCACCGCGTCACTGCCAGCTACTTTGCAGGCGAAGACCGCCTTTTGTCAGGATAAGATGTACCTCCTGTCCCCTTTCGAATTTGGCCGTTGTGGGATCCCTTCCCACCATTGCGATAAGGGAGGAGGACCCGGGCCCCTATAAATAGAGGCTAGGCTACTCCGAAGAGAGGGGGAGCACCACCCGAGCGCCCTCGTGAGGTTACTCACCACTGTACTAGTTCATCCACCAACCTCCTCGTGAGGCAATCCACCAAAAGGCAGGGGTAGGGTTTTACGCTTCGCAGCGGCCCGAACCTGGGTAAATACTCATGTGCTAACCTTCTTCCCCGCGATCGAGTGAGTTCGTCAGGCTAGGCGGTGAAGTTGCGAGCTTGGGGTCGAAGCTTGTGGGGATCTTCGCACACGCCCCTGAGTTCGAACTTCCTTGGGTTTTGCGGAGCCCGAAATCCGACAGGCAGCCAGTAAGATCACAGTGACAAGTACAAATATCACCAATCTGAAAATCCATATAGGCCAATGACAAGAATCCAGCTTCTTCCTTCCCGAGCTGCCCTGAGTACACAGTACCATGTTTTCCCCATGTGCACAAGCTTGCTCTCGCTGCCCATCCAACACAAGTCATATCTCGTCAGCTCAAACCATCAAGCAAACAATACTAAGAACATGAAGCAGTAAATTGATACCTTATGCTGGAGCACGGGGAGAAGCACGTGGAGCACGGGGACAAGCACGTCGTATCAGCCATAGGCCTCAGAATCCACGTTCAGTGCACCTATTAGACATCAAAATCGCTTGTGTTCGTGTGTGATGTTCCGCTGAGATGAATCAATCAAGTCGTGGCTAGCTAGCTTCTGCGGAAGCATTCACCTACCTGCTAGCTTGCTCCTTGTACGTGTGCATCATCTCAGCAGAAACTCATCGACCGGCTAGCGTGGCTAGCGACTCCAGCGTACGTGCTCTGACGGAAAGATACACACGTTCGAGCGGATGTTTGACGTGGGCCTGTGGCCAACAATGTGTTGGAAATATGCCCTAGAGGCAATAATAAATTAGTTATTATCATATTTCCTTGTTCATGATAATCGTTTATTATCCATGCTAGAATTGTATTGATCAGAAACTCAGATACATGTGTGGATACATAGACAACACCATGTCCCTAGTGAGCCTCTACTAGACTAGCTCGTTAATCAGAGATGGTCAAGGTTTCTGATCATAGACATGAGTTGTCATATGATAACGGGATCACATCATTAGGAGAATGATGTGATGGACAATACCCAAACTATGAACGTAGCATATGATCGTGTCAATTTATTGCTATTGTTTTTTGCATGTCAAGTATCTGTTCCTATGACCATGAGATCATGCAACTCTCTAACACCGGAGGAGTACCTTGTGTGTATCAAACGTCGCAACGTAACTGGGTGACTATAAAGGTGCCCTACAGGTATCTCCGAGGGTGTCTGTTGAGTTGGCATGGATCAAGACTGGGATTTGTCACTCCGTATGACGGAGAGGTATCTCTGGGCCCACTCGATAACACAACATCACAAGAAGCTTGCAAGCAATGTGACTAAGGAGTTAGTCACGTGATCTTGTGTTACGAAATGAGTAAAGAGACTTGCCGGTAACGAGATTGAACTAGGTATGGAGATACCGACGATCGAATCTCGGGCAAGTAACATACCAATGGAGAAAGGGAACTGCATACGGGATTGATTGAATCCTTGACATCGTGGTTCGACTGATAAAGATCTTCGTAGAATATGTAGGAACCAATATGGGCATCCAGGTCCCACTATTGGTTATTGACCGTAGAGTTGTCTCGGTCATATCTACATAGTTCACGAACCCGCAGGGTCTGCACACTTAACGTTCGGTGATGATTTGGTATTGTTGATTTATATATGTTGGTGACCGAATGTTGTTCGGAGTCCCGGATGAGATCCCGGACGTCACGAGGAGCTTCGGAATGGTCTGGAGGTAAAGATTTATATATGGGAAGTCATATTTTGGCTACCGGAAAAGTTTCAGGTTTTGCCGGTATTGTACCGGAAAGCTTCTAGAAGGTTCCAGAAACTTCTAGAGGAGTCCGGAAATCCACCAAGGGTTCCACCACGTCCCAAGGGTTTGCATGGGCTGAGGGGAGGCGCCCTGGCCTTATTGGGCCAGGCGCACAAGTCCCTTAAGGCCCATGTGGCCTGGGAGAGGTGGAAAGTCCACCTGTTTATGGAAAGGGAGGGAATCGGACTAGGAGTCCAACCCCTCCCCCTTGGCTGCGCCCTAGGGCTTGGAGGGGCTGATCTCCACGCCCCTCCACCTATATATAAAGGGGAGGGGGCGCCCCAAGAGCACACACGAAGCCCTTGGTGCCCCTCTCTCTCCCTAGATCGTTTTCTCGTCCGTTCACGGTTTCGGTAGCGCTAGGCGTAGCCCGGCCGGGATAGCACCACCACCGCCGCCAGCACGCCGTCGTGTTGCCGGAGAACTCATCTACTCCGACCTCGCTCGCTGGATCGAGGAGGTGGAGACGTCATCGAGTTGTACGTGTGTTGAACGCGGAGGTGCCGTCCGTTCAGCGCTAGATCGGGACGGATCGCGATTGGATCGTGAAGACGTACGACTACATCAACCGCGTTATATACGCTTCCGCTTAGCGATCTACAAGGGTATGTAGATACACTCCCCCTCTCGTAGCTATGCATCTCCATGGATAGATCTTGTGTGTTCGTAGGAAAAAAATTGTTTCCCATGCAACGTTCCCCAACACAATGATGGTCTTACTTTGGGTGGTGACGGAGTGGATTAGGACAGATACTCGTCGATGTAATCGTCCAGAGGCCTCCCTGTCTTTCGAATGCCGCAGGCGGCCGCACTCGAAAACACGTTCATACTGGGCACCGAGGAATGGGACGGCGGCAAGGATATCCTCCTCATCGACCTTAGGGCAGGCGGTGGTTGAGGACGACGATCATGTAGACTTACGCGGAGCCGGTGGGGGCGGCCAGGAGGGGAGGAACAAAGTGAAGGAGTGGGCCGTCGTCAAGCTTGCCGAGGAGGTTAGTTGGCGGATCTTGGCAACGTGGGCAGGGGAAATCGGTGGCGGCGAGGAGAAGTCGGGGTGTGAGAAAACCCTAGCGAGCTGAGAGATAGCGTGAGGGGTCCCGAGAGAGGCAAGGGCACTGGTTTTCTTCGATCAGAGTGCTGAGTGAAAAAAAACGATGAAGGAAACACGGGAGGTGGGGTTCATTCCAAAGAAAAAATCGGTGGGAAGAGATCATACGTGTGGGAGGTGGGATCGATGAAAAGAATCGGTGGGGAAGGGGAGAACAAGCGAACGAAACGAACGAGGTACGAACTCCTATCTTAGGAGTAGAGATTAGGAAAAAAAATGTTGACTATTTGATTGTGATTGTGATTTCTTAGTATAGATAATGGTAGAAAATAAATGCCGTAATGCGTGGGATTGAATATTTGTTATTGTTGACTATTTGATTTGTTTTGGAAGGTTATTAAGAAAAATCTTTGTCTACGTTTTCGGAAGGTGATCTCACATATATCGGAGGTTTTTAAATTTGCAATTACCTTACATGATTTAATTGAATGGGCACCTGCCAAAGTAAACACACAAAAATGGAACGGGGGTCATACGAATTGATTCGGTTTTTAGTGGGAGGGAAAAAATCGAGTGGCGGTGGTGATGGGAGGTGAGACGAAAATAAACCAGTGGGATGGAGTGATAAGAGATGAGACGAAAAAAAAAAAGCAATCCATAAGGGGAGGAGACGGAAAAAACCTGATAAACGCCGACTACCAACTCCCCCTTGAGTAGAGATTCATCAGCCTCGCCCCACGGGACTCCACACGCTGCAGCTTCAACAACTTGTCCGCTTACGCTACTACACCACGCGCTAGCCGGCTACGATGGTTCGATCCAGCCAAATCCATCCACGACTAGGCGACGCACCAGCCGCCGACCGCACCTACACGTGAAGCGAATGCATCTCCACGCAGTTTTTCTTTTCAACACGTACACGCCGCCACTACGCTACTCCACAGTCATATATGTAGAGCTTCTTCCAACCGGTTGCGCCGCAGATCAAAGCTACAGTAATAGACCTGCAACACCGCCGCGCTGCATTCTCTCAGCGAGAAGGTCAGACGCTGCAAGAATGGCTGCCGCTCTCAAGTCCGAACAACGTTGGACGGCTCGAATGCGTCCAGCCCTCCCAAAGGAGACGCGATCCACCAACTACCGAAGGGACCGACCGGGCAAGCAAGCTGCAGGGCAACGCCCTCCTCCTCCTCCTCCTGGTTTCAGTCACGAGGAGTGCAGCGTGTCTGCGTGTGCAGGGTGCCTGCGGGCGCGGGCCATTCTGGGTGGCACGCACGTACGATCCCCATCCCGACACAAACTTTTTTGAGGTATAGACTGATAACTATGCCAGATTTGGAGAACAAGAATTGCAACCTAGTGGTTGCTGCGAAAAATCAGGAAAATATTATAGACATGCTCTGGAACTGCGCCCCCAAGCTGGCCATATTCTCTCGGGAACACTAGCCGTTCACGTGCCACATACGCTGTACCTCTCGATATCTCTGCACAGGTCCAGGTGGCATCCGCGTGTACCAAGCAGCGCAACCACGTGGACCGGAGCATCAAGCCACACACTGTTCACGTGCGCTAGCTCACGCATACATTAGTCCCAAGAAATTCCCGCCAGAGTTCACCGAAGCTCCATCACATCTACTACGACGGGCACAAGACAAAACCCTCTAAAAAAACAAACAACCCGTCGATGTTCTCAACGCGACACATCATTACACACGTCAGATTACTGCTAGTACGACGGCCACTTGGGATTCAAAACTCGCATCATCACAGAGGAAACGGATGGCACGAGCCGCTGCTCGCTAGCTAGGCGCATGGCGCGCGCGCGGTCAAAGATTCGGTCTCGTTTTTTCGGGGGGCGGGTTCGCTGAGCGCGCGTACGTGCTGTGGGTGGGGCGGGTCCCCACGGCGTGTCCCTTCGCACCTGCGCGCCTTGCCGCGCCTGCCCCTGCATCTGCATCTGCATGCCCCCATCAGCTCGTGCCCGTCCTCCTCTCCTCTCCTCCTTCCTCTGCCTGTCTGCGTCTGATCAGCAGCGATCATCAGGCGCTCCCTCTCCCTCTCTCTCTCTATCCATCTATCTCTGCCACCGGTACTGCCTCGCCTGCAGGCAGGCCTGGCAACTTTTCAGGCCCTCGTCTTTGATGCCTCTTGGCACCATCCGGGGCAGCTTCATTCGTGCCGGCCGGTGTTTGACTCCATTATGTGTGACAGACATGCACACTGTACCTCCAGGACCAGCAGTAGCACTTCGTCCCTTGTTCTCATCATAGATAGATGGCGAGTTTTGAACGTCGGAGCCGAGCGAGTTCTCATTCATACTCGGCGACCTTGCATGCCAGCGGAGCTCGACTAGTGATAATGCTAGGAGTAGGAAGCAAAGCAAGCAACGGTTGGGTTGGTTATCGCATGTGCAGTGCCGCCTCTGATCTGATCGATCATCGCCGAGTTTGAAAGCTCGGCGATCAATCACCGGCCTGTAGTGTGTTTGTGCATGCATGTGATTGAACTCACTAACCACCTTCATGTCTCTCAGTTAATTGTTTGGCCCGTGTTGCATGGACGGACGTCCTCGGTTCGGCAGGATCATGTGTTTCGGTTCAAATATGGGGCCCTAATTTTAGGACTGAACTCGTTGGCGATCCCACCTTGGTGGAGCGCAAGCAGTGGAGGGAACTGTGGCCGCTTGGCTCGGTCCACCATATATATGCATCTACAATCGTGGGACTGGGCTGCCCTTTTCTGCACTGTAGTGAGGATCATTAGCGTGCATATGTTTGGTGATTGTACATTTGAAAATGAAGAAAGCGGTCTGACTATGTTGCCGGAAATGCTGAACCTGTGAAGCTCATGCAATCTGTTGCCCCTGCCGCTGCGACTGCTGCTGCTACTGATGGAGACATGGAGTGGGTTTCCCTTTTGGACTTGTCAGCGCCAACTAATCATTGTCTCTAGTTGAGTGCTACTACTTCTCCAGTAGACACGAGAGAGTGATACTAATCTTTTTTTTTAAAAGAATCATACGTTGAGGTTCTCCATGACGTAACAAAAACACCCTTGATATAGAATCTTACTATAGTGTATGATTTCAAAACGAAGAATCTTATAGTGTATACCATGTTAGTCTGTATAAATACCACGATTCGAGAATAAGTTCTACATGCCATTTAAATCCTACATATTATTTCCTCGTCTTTGTAATCTTACAAATCAAATGGGCCCTATCGATGCTCATTCCGCACTACTGGAACCCATGGATATTCACGGATATTTATAATTTGTTTCGCTGTTTGGAGGTTTTTACAGTGCCAACAAGCTAGACAAGGGTCTTGGAGCAAGTCCAACGTCCTTCTCATCCCGCATGCAATTAAAATACGTTTAAGGACTAAGGAGTCAAAATGGTAAATAATACTGTATGTGATTCTAGAGGTTATATCGCAAGAACTTAATCAAGAGAAATATAAGAAACCTGATGATTATGCTAGCAGGATTGTATACAATGTTGACAAGAATTATCACTACCGCAAAGATAACTACCAGTGATTGGCCCAAAAGGCCCATCAGTGATGAACAGGGCAGCCGATCACTGGTAACTTGCAGCTGGTCCACGGGTGACGGACAGTTCATGTGCCACTGATAATTTAAATACGAGTGACGGGTTGATCAGTTTCGCCTTTCACTAGTATTTACGTACCATTGACGAGCTCCATCGTTGGGCCAGCCGCTACTATATACTACTGGTAGAATGCCCGTGCGTTGCTACGGACCACGGATATATTTTTATCGGTTTCATATATAATTATATAAACAGAATGCATGTCAAATTTCGTATGCATAGAAATGATAGCCCGTAAAAGTAATTGTTCCATTTCACTTGTAATGTAAGTTGATAAAAAAAATCTAATAAAACGATGTGTGTAGACAGAGCAATGATCCAACTAATTATCTTTTACAAACTAAGGTCTACTTGATGTGTTTAAGATATTTAAATACAATGTAATGAATGTTGTTTTTAGCTTCATTTGTGTGATACAATGTAAGTCACATCCTGATTTTACTAAGCTTTAAGTTGTAAGTTACCTATAGATCGGTTGGTTTGTATTTTTTCTAAAAATGACTTGCAATGTGACATTGATGTCACAGCATATAAGTTGCTCCTTTCTTCTTTTCTTGACGGCAAAAAAGCAGCCACTCCACTCCCCACTCACCACACAGCCGCCTCCTACTCTTCCCGCATAGCCAGCCAGCCACAGGTTGTCGCCGCAACCCATCTCTCCGCCATAGCGTCGCCGCCGCCATCTCTCCCAGAAACCTCCCCTCCACGCCATGGTAAAGCCCACCCGCTCTTGTCTCCACCGTCTCCTCTCTCATCCACGGCATTGCCATCCCCCTTATTTTCCTGTCACGATGTGGCCCGCCTCCTTCAACCCCTGAAAACCTCTCGCGTCGCCGTCTCGGCACCGAGCCAGTGCTCCTGCGGGTCTGGCATCCTGGGTAGCTGGATCCTCCCGGGAGGTGCAGAAGGGACCGCAACTCTCTGTCTGTGCCAGCCATGTAGCTGACCCATTCGTATGTGGGCTGGACAACCTCGAGCACAGTGGTGTGGCACTGCGAGGAGGAGGAATACACCTTCATCGTCGAGGCTGCTAACCCTAGACCGATTCTCGATTCCAAGGAGTGCACACCATCACGCCAGGGTGCCGCCAAGGCGATGCGACCTACTACTCACCTTAGTGACGCCACCATCTCGGAGTGTGGTGGCCATCATAGGATTGACACTATGACTCTCAGGTTCCATCCCACTCACCCTGCTTGTATGCTGCTGCTGCGAGCACGTCTGCCTTCCTCTCGATTAGTTTTGTGAATTATAATTCTGTCCTAGTGACCATTTACTCAAAGCGATCAAGTGACGTCGCACACTACGCCTTCATCATTTTTTTGCCGGGTAAATAAGAATTTTATGTTGGAAATATGCCCTAGAGGCAATAATAAATTGGTTATTATTATATTTCCTTGTTCGTGATAATCGTTTATTATCCATGCTATAATTGTATTGATTGGAAACTCAAATACATGTGTGGGTACATAGACAACACTGTGTCCCTAGTATGCCTCTAGTTAACTAGTTCGTTGATCAAAGATGGTCAAGGTTTCCTGGCCATAGACATGAGATGTCATTTGATAACGGGATCACATCATTAGGAGAATGATGTGATGGACAAGACCCAAACTATAAACATAGCATATGATCGTGTCAGTTTATTGCTATAGTTTTCTGCATGTCAAGTATCTGTTCCTATGACCATGAGATCATGCAACTCACTGACACCGGAGGAATACCTTGTGTGTATCAAACGTCACAACGTAACTGGGTGACTATAAAGATGCTCTACAAGTATCTCCGAGGGTGTCTGTTGAGTGGGCATGGATCAAGACTGGGATTTGTTACTCCGTGTGACGGAGAGGTATCTCAGGGCCCACTCGGTAATACAACATCACAATAAGCCTTGCAAGCAATGAGACTAAGTGTTAGCCACGGGATCTTGTATTACAGAACGAGTAAAGAGAATTGCCGGTAACGAGATTGAACTAGGTATAGAGATACCGACGATTGAATCTCGGGCAAGTAACATACCGAAGAACAAAGGGAACACCGTACGGGATTAACTGAATCCTTGACATAGAGGTTCAACCGATAAAGATCTTCGTAGAATATGTAGGAACCAATATGGGCATCCAGGTCCCGCTATTGGTTATTGACCGTATAGGTGTCTTGGTCATGTCTACATAGTTCTCGAACCCGCAGGGTCTGCACACTTAAGGTTCGGTGACGTTTTGGTATAGTAGAGTTATGTATGGTGGTAACCGAAGGTTGTTCGGAGTCCCTGATGAGATCCTGGACGTCACGAGGAGCTCCGGAATGGTCCGGGGGTAAAGATTGATATATAGGAAGTCCTGTTTTGGTCACCGGAAAAGTTCCGGGTATTTCGGTAGTGTACCGGGAGTGCCGGGAGGGGTACCGGGGACCATCGGGAGGGGTGTCTCGACCCAAAGGACCTCATGGGCTGTGGGAGGAGTCAAACCAGCCCCTAGTGGGCTGGCCTAACCCCCCCCCCCCCCCCCCCCCCACTAAGGCCCATGTGGCTTTGGGTGGAAAAAATCCAAAGGAGGAAAGGTGGAAAGGGTTTCCAAGTGGAGAGGAGGAATCCTACTCCTAATAGGATTGGAGTAGGACTCCTCCACCTCCAATTTCGGCCAAACCTTGAGGGTTTGAGGCTGCCTCCTCCCCTCCCTCCCTCCTATACATACTAGAGGATTTAGAGGGAAGAGCTAACCCTAATTGCCACGTGCTCCCTCTACTTCATCTAGATCGGTTTCTCCTCTAGTCTAGTTTCAGCGGTGCTTAGGCGAAGCCCTGCCGGAATTGTTCCACCACCATCGCCGCCGTGCCGTCGCGCCGCCGGAGAACTCTTCTACCTCTCCGCTCCCTCTTGCTGGATCAAGAAGGCGGAGATCATCATCGAGCTGTACGTGTGCGGAACGCGGAGGTGCCATCCGTTCGGCGCTAGATCGGAAGGACCATGATCAGGATCGCGAGACGATTCGTGATTTGATCGCGGGACGGATCATGATGGGGTCGCGGGACGGATCGAGATTGGATCGCGAGATGGATCGTGATGGGATCGTGGGACGCTCGGCGATTTGGATCGCGAAGACGTTCGACTACATCAACCGCGTTTCTTAACGCTTCCCGCTTAGCGATCTACAAGGGTATGTAGATCCACTCTCCCTCTCGTAGATGCTCATCACCATGGATAGATCTTGCGTGTGCGTAGGAAAATTTTTGTTTCCCATGCAACATTCCCCAACAGTGGTATCAGAGCTAGGTCTATGTGTAGATGAGATCTCGAGTAGAACACAAAGGAGTTTGTGGGCGTTGATATTCAGATTGCTTCCTCCCTTGGTCTTTTCTTGATTCGGCGGTATTGTGGGATGAAGCGGCCCGGACCAACATTACTCGTACGCTTACGAGAGACCGGTTCCATCAACTGACATGTAACTTCGTTGCATAAAGATGGCTGGCGGGTGTCTGTTTCTCCCACTTTAGTCGGATCGGATTTGACAAAGGCGGTCCTTGAGAAGGTTGAATAGCAATTTTTGTATCACCGTTGTGGTTTTTCCGTAGGTAAGAATTGTTCTTGCTAGATACCCGTAGCAGCCACGTAAAACTTGCAACAACAATTAGAGGACGTCTAACTTGTTTTTGCAGGGTATGGTGTGATGTGATATGGCCAATTACATGATGAGATATATGTGATGTATGAGATGATCATGTATTGTATAGAATATCACGACTTGCATGTCGATGAGTACGGCAACCGGCAAGAGCCATAGGGTTGTCTTTAATTATTTTCGCCGTTTTTGCTTTACTTTATCGCTATGAGTTAGCAATAGTCGTGGAAGCAACAGTCGGCGCGACAACCTCATGGCGACACATTGATGGAGATCAAGATGATGGAGATCATGGTGTTATGCCGGTGACGATGGAGATCATGCCGGTGCTTTGAAGATGGAGATCAAAAGCGCAAGTTCATGGCCATATCATGTCACTTATGATTTGCATGTGATGTTAATCCTTTTATGCATCTTATTTTGCTTAGGACGACGGTAGCATTATAAGGTGATCCCTCACTAAAATTTCAAGATAAAATTGTGTTCTCCCCGAGTGTGCACCATTGCGAAAGTTCGTCGTTTTGAGACACCACGTGATGATTGGGTGTGATAGACTCTACGTTCACATACAACGGGTGCAAGCCAGTGTTGCACGTGCGGAACACTCGGGTTAAACTTGACGAGCCTAGCATGTACAGACATGGCCTCGGAACACAAGAGACCGAAAGGTCGAACATGAGTCATATAGTAGATATGATAAACAAGAAGATGTTCACCATTGAAACCACCTCAACTCACGTGATGATTGGACTTGAGTTGGTGGATTTGGATCATGTGTCACTCGAATGACCGGAGGGATGTCAATTTGAGTGGGAGTTTTTAAGTAATATGATTAACTAAACTCATTATCATGAACATAGTCAAAATGTCTTTGCAAATTATGTTGTAGATTACTAGCTCGCGCTGTAGCTCCCTTGAATTTTTATATGTTCCTAGAGAAATAGAGATGAAAGATGATGGTAGCAATAATGCGGACTGGGTCCGTCATCTGAGGATTGTCCTCATTGCTGCACAGAAGGCTTATGTCCTTAATGCACCGCTCGGTGCGCCACCCCCTCAAGCGTCGTCTGTAGATGTTGTGAACATCTGACAGGCATGTTCTGATGACTACTTGATAGTTCAGTGCATCATGCATTACGGCTTAGAATTGAGGCTCCAAAACGTTTTGAACGTCACAAAACATATGAGATGTTCTAAGAGCTGAAATTGGGATCTCAGGCTCGTGCCCGTGTTAAGAGGTATGAGACCTCCAACAAGATTCTTTGCCTGCAAGATGAAGGAGAATAGCTCAATCGGTGAGCATGTGCTCAGATTGTCTGGATGCTACAATCGCTTGAATCGAGTGGGAGTTGATCTTCCAGATAAGATAGTGATTGATATAGTTCTCCAAGTCACTGTCACTAAGCTACTAGAGCCTCGTGATGAACTATAAAATGCCAGGGATAGAAATAATGATCCCTGAGCTATTCGCGATGTTTGACACCGCGAAGGTAGAAATCAAGAAGGAGCATCAAGTGTTGATGGTTAGTGAAACCACTAGTTTCGAGAAGGGCAAGGGCTAGGAGGGAAACTTCGTGGATGGCAAGTCAGTTGCTGCTCCAGTGAAGAAACCCAAGGTTGAACCCAAACCCGAGACTAAGTGCTTCTATTATGAGGAGAACGGTCGCTGAAGCGGAACAACCCTAGATACTTGGTAGATAAGAAGGCTAGCAACGTCGATAGAAGTATATTTGATATACGTGTGTGCCTTGCTAGTACTCCTAGTAGCACCTGGGTATTGGATACCGGTTCGGTTTCTAAATGTTAGTAACTCGAAATAAAAGCTACGGAATAAACGAAGGCTAGCTAAGGGTGAGGTGACGATGAGTGTTGGAAGTGTTTCCAAGGTTGATGTGATCACCATCGCACGCTCTCTCTACCTTCAGGATTAGTGATGAACCTAAATAAATGTTATTTGGTGTTTGCGTTGAGCATGAACGTGATTAGATCATGTTTATTGCAATACGGTTATTCATTCAAGTTAGAGAATAATGGTTATTCTGTTTACATGAATAATACCTTCAATGGTCATGCACCCAATGAGAATGGTTTATTGAATCTTGATCGTAGTGATACACATGTTCATAATATTGATGCCAAAAGATACAAAGTTAATAATGATAGTACCACATACTTGTGGCACTGCCGCTAAATGTCATATTGGTGTAAAACGCATGAAGAAACTCCATGCTGATGGATCTTTGGACTCATTCGATTTCGAATCGGTTGAGACATGCGGACCATGCCTCATGGGCAAGATGACTAAGACCCCGTTTTCCGGTATGATGGAGCGGGCAAGTGACTTATTGGAAATGATACATGTTGATGTATTCGGTCAAATGAGTGTTATAGCGTGCGGTGGATATCATTATTTTCCTACCTTCACTGATGATTTGAGTAGATATGGGGATATTTACTTAATGAAACACAAGTCTGAAACATTTGAAAAGTTCAAACAAATTCAGAGTGAAGTTTGAGATCATCGTGACAAGAAGATAAAATATCTACGATATGATCGTAGAGGTAAATATCTGAGTTACGAGTTTGGTATACAACTTTAGACAATGTGGAAGTTGTTTCACAACTCACGCCACCTGGAACGCCATAGTGTGATGGTGTGTCCGAACGTCGTAGTCGTGCTCTATTGGATATGGTGCGTACTATGATGTCTCTTATCGATTTGCCACTATCGTTTTGGGGTTATGCATTAGAGACAACTACATTCACTTTAAAAAGGGGCACCATCTAAGTCCGTTGAGATGACACCGTATGAATTTTGGTTTGGCAGAAACCTAAGCTGTCATTTCTTAATGTTTGGGGCTGTGACGCTTATGTGGAAAAGGTTTTCAACCTGATGAGCTCGAACCCAAAGCGGACAAATGCATCTTCATAGAATACCCTAACGTAACAGTTGGGTAAACCTTCTATCTCAGATCCAAGCACAAAGTGTTTGTTGCTAAAACGGGTCCTTTCTCGAGAAAGAGTTTCTCTCGAAAGAATTGAGTGGGAGAAAGATAGAACTTGATGAGGTTGTTGAACCTTTGTTTCAACCAGAGAGTAGCGCAGCGCAGAAAGTTGTTTTTGTGGAGCCTACATTAGTTGAGGAGGAAGTTAATGATGATGATCATAAAGCTTCGGATCAAGTTACTATCGAACCTCGTAGGTCGACAAGGACGCGTACTGCTCCTGAGTGGTACGGCAACCCTGTCTTAGAGGTCATGTTTTTGGAGAACGATGAACCTACGAGCTATGGAGAAGCGATGATGGGCCCGGATTCCGAGAAATGGTTAGAGGCCATGCAATCTGAGATGTGATCCATGTAAGAAAACAAAGTATGGGCTTTGGAAGTATTACCTGAAGGGTGAAAGGCCATTCAGAACAAATGGATCTTTAAAAGGAAGACGGACGCGGACGGTAATGTCACCGTCTATAAAGCTCGACTTGTGGCAAAGGGTTTTTCACAAGTTCATGGAGTTGACTACGATGAGACTTTCTCACCCGTAGCGATGCTAAAGTCTGTTGGAATTATGTTAGCAGTTGCTGCATTTTTCAATTATGAAATCTGGCAGATGGATGTCAAAACATCATTTCCTTAACGGTATCCGTGAGGAAAGGTTGTATGTGATACAACCGGAAGGTTTTGTCAGTTCTAAGGATGCTAAAATATATGCAAGCTCCAGCGATCCTTCTATGGACTGGAGCAAGCATCTCGGAGTTGGAATATACGCTTTGATGAGGTGATCAAAGTTTTTGAGTCTATACAAAGTTTATGAGAAACTTGTATTTACAATAAAGTGAGTGGGAGCACTATAGAATTTCTGATAAGTATATGTGGATGACATATTGTTGATCGGAAATGATGTAGAATTTCTGGAAAGCATAAAGGGTTGTTTGAAAAGGAGTTTTTCAAAGGAAAACCTGGAATGAAGCTACTTAAATATTGGGCATCTTGATCTATAGAGGTAGATCAAGACGTCTGATAAAACTTTCAATGAGTACATACCTTGACAAGATTTTGAAAGAGTTCAAAATGGATCAGTCAAAGAAAGAGTTCTTGCCTGATTTGTAAGGTGTGGAGTTGAGTGAGACTCAAAGCTCGACCACGGCAGAAGAAAGAGAAAGGACGAAGGTCGTCCCCTATGCCTTATCCATAGGCTCTGTATAGTATGCCATGCTATGTACCGCACCTGTGTGTGCCTTGCCATGAGTCTGTCAAGGGGTACAAGAGTGATCCAGGAGTGGACCACTGGACAGCGGTCAAGATTATCCTTAGTAACTAGAGGACTAAGAAATATTTCTCGATTATGGAGGTGATAAAGAGTTCGTCGTAAAGGGTTACGTCGATGCAAGCTTTAACACCAATCCGGATGACTCTGAGTAGCAATCCGGATACGTATAGTGGAGCAGCCATTTGGAATAGAGTGTGGTAGCAGTGTCTACAGTATGACATAGAGATTTGCAAAGTACACACGGATCTGAATGTCGCAGACCCGTTGACTAAAGACCTCTCTCACATGCAAAGCATGATCGAACCCCAGAACTCATTGGGTGTTAGATTCATAACAATGTAAAACACATGGTGATGTGAACTAGATTATTGACTCTAGTGCAAGTGGGAGACTATTGGAAATATGCCCTAGAGGCAATAATAAATTGGTTATTATTATATTTCCTTGTTCGTGATAATCGTTTATTATCCATGCTATAATTGTATTGATTGGAAACTCAAATACATGTGTGGGTACATAGACAACACTGTGTCCCTTGTATGCCTCTAGTTAACTAGTTCGTTGATCAAAGATGGTCAAGGTTTCCTGGCCATAGACATGAGATGTCATTTGATAACGGGATCACATCATTAGGAGAATGATCTGATGGACAAGACCCAAACTATAAACATAGCATATGACCGTGTCAGTTTATTGCTATAATTTTCTGCATGTCAAGTATCTGTTCCTATGACCATGAGATCATGCAACTCACTGACACCGGAGGAATACCTTGTGTGTATCAAACGTCACAACGTAACTGGGTGACTATAAAGATGCTCTACAGGTATCTCCGAGGGTGTCTGTTGAGTGGGCATGGATCAAGACTGGGATTTGTTACTCCGTGTGACGGAGAGGTATCTCAGGGCCCACTTGGTAATACAACATCACAATAAGCCTTGCAAGCAATGTGACTAAGTGTTAGCCACGGGATCTTGTATTACAGAACGAGTAAAGAGACTTGCCGGTAACGAGATTGAACTAGGTATAGAGATACCGACGATCGAATCTCGGGCAAGTAACATACCGAAGAACAAAGGGAACAGCGTATGGGATTAACTGAATCCTTGACATAGAGGTTCAACCGATAAAGATCTTCGTAGAATATGTAGGAACCAATATGGGCATCCAGGTCCCGCTATTGGTTATTGACCGTAGAGGTGTCTTGGTCATGTCTACATAGTTCTCGAACCCGCAGGGTCTGCACACTTAAGGTTCGGTGACGTTTCGGTATAGTAGAGTTATGTATGGTGGTGACCGAAGGTTGTTCGGAGTCCCGGATGAGATCCTGGACGTCACGAGGAGCTCCGGAATGGTCCGGGGGTAAAGATTGATATATAGGAAGTCCTGTTTTGGTCACCGGAAAAGTTTCGGGTATTTTGGTAGTGTACCGGGAGTGTCGGGAGGGGTACCGGGGACCATCGGGAGGGGTGTCTCGACCCAAAGTACCTCATGGGCTGTGGGAGGAGTCAAACCAGCCCCTAGTGGGCTGGCCTAACCCCCCCCCCCCCCCCCCCACTAAGGCCCATGTGGCTTTGGGTGGAAAAAATCCAAAGGAGGAAAGGTGGAAAGGGTTTCCAAGTGGAGAGGAGGAATCCTACTCCTAATAGGATTGGAGTAGGACTCCTCCACCTCCAATTTCGGCCAAACCTTGAGGGTTTGAGGCTGCCTCCTCCCCTCCCGCCCTCCTATATATACTAGAGGATTTAGAGGGAAGAGCTAACCCTTATTGCCACGTGCTCCCTCTACTTCATCTAGATCGGTTTCTCCTCTAGTCTAGTTTCAGCGGTGCTTAGGCGAAGCCCTGCCGGAATTGTTCCACCACCATCGCCGCCGCGCCGTCGCGCCGCCGGAGAACTCTTCTACCTCTCCGCTCCCTCTTGCTGGATCAAGAAGGCGGAGATCGTCATCGAGCTGTACGTGTGCTGAACGCGGAGGTGCCGTCCGTTCGGCGCTAGATCGGAAGGACCATGATCAGGATCGCGAGACGATTCGTGATTTGATCGTGGGACGGATCGTGATGGGATCGCGGGACGGATCGAGATTGGATCGCGAGATGGATCGTGATGGGATCGCGGGATGCTCGGCGATTTGGATCGCGAAGACGTTCGACTACATCAACCGCGTTTCTTAACGCTTCCCGCTTAGCGATCTAGAATGGTATGTAGATCCACTCTCCCTCTCGTAGATGCTCATCACCATGGATAGATCTTGCGTGTGCGTAGGAATTTTTTTGTTTCCCATGCAACGTTCCCCAACATTTTATTCCAAAGGTGCAAAACTACAATCATCATTTCAGTCTCTTATTTCCTTTTCTTTTCTTTGGTCATGCATCGAAGCCTTGTATCACTAATCTCTTTGGGATGCAAATGTCATCTTGCTATACATTTGCTAAAATAAATTACACCCAAACAGGTGTATATTATGTAAATATTGTTCCCATCATACCAAAGCATCACCCGATTGTAGTGGATACTCAATTGTGGCAGAATAAAAGAATAGGTTTCTTGCTATCCCGAGAATAATTAATCAGGCTCACACTTCTTGCAAATTAAGATAAGCCATTGAGTATATTCTGAATATACTAAAAGTTTGCTTTAGCATGTGTGTCTTTCGGTCGTCTTCACCTCTTGAGGAATAAGGTAGGCATGATTTTCTTCAACACACATGACGACATTGAAGTTGACCAAGAAAATTTGGCTGCTGGTATTAACTTCTGATAATTATACTCAGCAAACCAGCATAAGTTGTACAACAAATATATACATGCAAGAATGTGAGCTCTTGGAAACTTCTGCTAGCTAGTCAAACAGAGGAAATAATTGATCTTAAAAAATGTCGAACACATATATACATGTGTTGCAACGATACAAAATATATAAATGCTTATAAATCTAATAATTTAAGTCTAAAACAACCTTGCAAGAAGAAAAACAGTATTCAAAAGTACTCAAAAGTACCAAGGGTGATTCTTGAAGAAAAATCCATTCTCCAATAGAAATTATTTTATGTACTAAATATACAATTTACCGCACACATTTTCAACATCTCTTCTTCTCTCTGCTCTTGGTTCAGCAGTACGGCAAAGCTCCACCGCCCATGACGTGTTGCTCCTAAGCTCGTCAAATTGGTTCCATTTTCTTGCGTTAATTAAGCCTCTTACTGCCTCCTCCGCGGTAGTCTCAGATCCAGTGAGAGGAAGGACCTGATGTTTGGTTTTTAAGACCGTAGATTGTCGTTGTCAGCAGATGCATCAACATCGTGGTCGTCGTCGGACCTGCACCTCACCCGCCCTCCTCGAGGATGAAGTTGTAGGTCATAAGAACATGAAAGGTAGAATATACTCATTAGCGGCTAGAGATGAAATTGTTGAGATCAACAAAACAATATTACAAACAAATCGACAGTTCGGTGACAATTGGGTTTAGGTGAGGCAATTGCTATTGTACGAATGTCAATTAAAACAAAAAATGATAAATCAACCCAAAGAAAACAAAAAATTCTCAACTGGGGAGAATCCATAAATACGGTGGGCATGTATCCATGATGTCCCAGAATGTAGACAAGTTATTCTCTTTATTATCGTATAGCATTTTCAACCATTAATCTTTCTTTGTTGTGCAAATATTCCTTTAGAATGTTATCATGTAGCCACGATGAACCGATCAGTTCACCAATATTATACGAAAACTGGCAATTAGTTGTTATTGCTTCTCCACCTAATGTTCTCTAAAGAACTTATCCATGTTGGATAATTAATCAAAGTGAATTTAGTCATGTAAAAGCACATCTACCTTCTCAGAATTCATTCAATTAAGAAGCTTCTTTATATCAATAGACTCAAGTACTTTTGATAAAACTTGCTACACCACCTACAGTTATGAAAAACACACTCGGAGTTGGAGGTTTATATCGTCATGTTAGGAAATAATTTCAGTCTATCTTACATACGAGTTGAAGGCAGACCAACTACATGAGAGCTCAAACTAAGTTCAAGTGGCTTCCATTCAAAAACAAGTTACCAGTTGATCTTAAAGCCACAGTACGGGCAATCAACATAACTTGCTAGACCAAATAGGGTGGCCGGTGATGTGCCGGAGCAGTGAAGACATGATCCTATACAATTGGTGTGGATGGCTCAGGTGTCCGAGATATGGCCGAGAGTGAGCTATTGGAAGAGACCAAATCTTGCACCATTATAGCTGAAGATTTGGCTCCATCCAAAACTCACTCACATTCAGGTTTCAAGGTTCTTCTGACAAGTTCAGGTGTTCATTGCTCGCTACCAGTTTAGACATTCCTAAAAATAAGATGTTGGAGAAAACTAAACTCAAAAGAAATGTCTCAGACCTGGAAGAGTTCAGTTACGTGCACCTCCTAATTTTCGAGCTAAAGAGGTCATGTGATTTTGCTTAACATTTCAGACTTACGATTTATCCAAAAATAATGAACTATAAATGATGCCTTGGGGACTTAAAAAATGCCGCTACAACATTAATGGCAATAACATTGTTGCAATAAAATTAATAGCAAATGACAATCCAATCTTCTCACATACTAAGACCAAAGTATACTGTAATATAATGCTACAAATTTTGGAAAAATCTCCTTGAGTGGCCTAATCCATACATTAGACATGCTTAATTATACACATATTTTCTCTTTATAACAAAATATAGACCATGCATTGAAATTGTAAATTTGTATATATACACCCAAACAAGTCTTTTTATTTCCTTAGCAATATAATTAGATACAATTCTACTCTAAACCATGTCATGTAATGTACCATGCCTCTAAAACACTGAACCCGTAGGATGCTTGTTTCATTTAGCTGATTACAGATACACAAACCTACAACTACATTTCAATCCTTCAATACAATCAAGACTGGTGGGTCTGTTATATGATTCTAGGAAATACGCAGTTGACAAACTTAACCTTACGATCATACGTACAAGCGAGTTGCCCTACCATTTTCGTTGCTGAGGCTCTTCACTTGGTTGAGCATGTACACAATAATCTCACTTAGAGTGACCTTAGTTCCTCTTTGACATCACTAAGCCTGCCACATTCTTTTAACTCCATGAAACTATTCAGCAAAGCCCTGTGTACCTCTTCACCCATTCAGTCCACACTCCTTGTAGCTTAATGTCATCATCATTAATAGTCTCCGGATCACACAAGTAGCAGTATAGCATATAAATTATCAGTTATCACCACCAAGAATCGATGGAACATAAGCTATGGTATGTAAAAAAACTCGACAAACCTCAGAGATGCCTCCAGCTATGTAAGTCTTGAAGGGATACCTCTCTGCCTGAGAAGCTCCAACTCGGCTTCTTTGCGTACAAACTTCCGAAGGCATGCCAGTAGGAATGGTCTCTCACTCAATTGCCCCATGTACTTTGTTGTGATTTTGTCTACGAGCACCATCTATATCAAGAAATGTCTTAAGACATATAGTGTTAATTTCAAAATAATAATCTTTCCCATTGTGTGTAGTATCTAATTTTGAACAAAACGAAAACGATTATGTATATGACTGAACCTTTCTGAGCAGAGTGAGTTTATCTGAAATATCTTCTCTAACATCCCGAAGCTCGGTACTCAAACCTTGTTTAGTTCATACCAGACTAATGTTCCGTAACCTCATGCTCCTCAGTATCTTCACCAGCATATCCTTCAACTTGGAGTTTCCTTTTCTTCATTGATCTTATTAGACATGCAGAAGCAATGTGTCCCTTGACAACATCAAGCGTAGTCTAGGAGGCCCATAAGTTGCCTGCAGATAACACCAGACACAATCTAATCAGTTTACAAGATTATGATCATGGAAGCTACGCATACTCTATATTAGTACACACGAGAGCAATGTGCTTTAGATTTCTATTATGGACAATGATTCTTACAACTGTAAAAAACCTTAGAGAAAAAATAAATACTTCTGTAAATTAGACACAAAATAAAGAGGAGCCTTACTGGCTTAGGATTTTTATTTCCTATAAATGAATATCCTCAAATTTGCCTGTTGATTATACTAACCTGCAACAGTATTCTCCGAGACTGATCATAGAATGGGAATTCCCAGAAATCTAATAATCTCAAGATCTACCACAATAAATCGACCAACAAGCATCAACGACCCCCAAATCATACCTATCGAACCAGAGCTTGGCCGTGGCCATGTTCATAGCCACGGGTAGATGAAGAGCAGCCGCGCTGGTTCCCTCGCCGCCGTCCCTGGGCGGATTCCGGCGGCCCGCTTCCGCCTCGTCGTCGCTGCGGTCCTCTTCAAAGGGCATCTCCTTGTGGAAGATGAAGCACTTTTTGGAGCTCTTGTCCCCTCCTTCCAGCACACCTCCTCCTTCGCCGCGCTTCAGCCGCAGAACCATCATCTCCGGCGACGACGGAACAGCCAGGGGGCAGAGGAGGAGAGGGTGGGTTCGATCGTCAAGGCCACGGATCCGGATGACGACGACAGAGGCAGCCCATGGTCGCCGTTGGGAAGGGCTGCGGAAGAGGTCATCGGGGCGGCGTACAGGGGTTGCAGCGGCTGTTGGACGAGCACGCGTGGGGGAGCACGGCGGCGATGTGGTGCCGAGGATGGCGAGTGGCGGTTGGTGAGCCGAGGGGCGTGGCGCGATTAGAACCAGCAGTAACCCTACCTAGCCAGTTCAAGGTAAAGGGATGTGCGTGTGTGTGTTGTGGTCTTTGCGGGGCAAGGGTTTGGCCCATGTGCAACGATGGAGAGGGACGAGCGACGACGGGAGTGGGACGAAACGAACAAAACGACGATCAGACGGACCATCACGACCGCAGAAAATATCCTTAAAATCCGTTATTTATTTCATAAAAACAGTTATTTGTTTCCTAAAATAAATTGAATTAATGAGAGGGATCCGTTGATTTGGATAACTTAAGAAAGTTAGATTAAAATCTATTATTTATTCCCTGAAAATCTATTATTTGTTTCCTAAAACAAATTGCATTAATGAGAGGGATCCATTGATTTGGATAACTTAGGAAAGTTAGATTAAAAACTATTATTTGTTTCCTGAAAATCTGTTATTTGTTTCCTAAAACAAATTGCATTAATAAGAGGGATCGATTTATTTGGATAACTCGTGATTTGTTATACGTTAGGAAAGTCCTGATTTGTAATAAAGAGTGGAGAGAAAAATAAACCGATGGACCAGGTGGAGGTGGTGGGAGGAGAGACGAAAAAAACATGCAAAAGTGGGAGACGAAAAAAAACTGTGGATATTATTCAACCAACTGAGCATTTAGGAGTAGAGATTTACCAATGACTAGCAAATGGACTGTAATTGTTTTCATCGTTGGGCTTTGTTCAGCCCGTAATAGTTTCTGGCCTTACAAAGTTGTACTAAATCAACGACACTTATTTTGGAATGAAAGAAGTATTACACTAGCATGTACTGATACACATTCATTTTTGCCATATTTTTATGTACTAATTTATATGTTTTATTTTTTGAAATATCAATTTTAGGTATATTGTGTAAAGCCTTCCAAAAATATTTATCTATAAGGGTCCAAACATTTTCTACATGGATCATACTACATTACATTGTTCCGGTCAAAGTCAGGCGTTTTGAATTCATTTTATATTATGTAAATTAATTTCTAGCTATTTCTTTGATATCATTAAAATTTGAAATACTAGTATCTCAAAAAGGCCTATATAAATTAAGAGAAATATATAAGATCTATGCATATTTAATAAAGAAAATATATAAAAATGTGAACATTTGGTTCCAAAAATTCAAACATTTACATGCATCCTATTGTTTTTATTATTTATAAAATCTCAATGTGGTATAAAAAATATGAAACTTGTCATGGGGTCGTGATAGTACCACAACACGCTGTGCTCAAATCCTCATACAATTTCAGAAATTTTAGATTGTACATTGCTTTGTACTGGAGCATTTTTTAGGAAGCATCGTATCATTCAAAGGGAAAGTTCAAGATTGAAGTCCACATTCAAGTTTCTTCATTAGTGGAACATGAAAATTTGACTTCCATTTTATATTACACTAGTATGCACTAATCCCCTTCATTTCTATCTTATTGTGTAATAATCTGTACTTCATACGTTTTGAAATACCAATTTTGGGAACGATATGTAAAGATTCCAAAAACATTTATCTAAAGTCTCCAAACTTTGTCCGTTTTGGCGAGCCCGGAGCGGCGTCTCATGTTGCGGCAGTGGTGGTGACTTGTCCATGTGGCAGAGCATTCACTCGTTCTGACGGACAAATTCTTTGTCCGTCATAGCAGCCTTTGAGAGGAGGCGAGGCCTCTTCTGGGTTGTCTGGTCCTCCTTGTTGCCGGAGGAGCTAGAAGCCGTGGATGCCGAGGGGCCCGGAGAGTGAGGGTGGTGGCGCCAAGAACTACCAGACAAAGTACTTCCAGCGCCTCTGCCTGCCGGCATGGAGAATTAGAACTTCGACATCGTCACTCGGCTCGAAGAGGAGGAAGGGCTCGGGGATGGTCATGCGAGGGGGAGAGGGACGATGCTCGTGGGGGAGTGCGGATCTATGTGTCGCCGACGCCCGACTTAAATAGGCGCGGCCAGGCCAAGCGAAGGGGCGGTCAGCCCGCTTCAATGCGGCGCATGACGTGGCTTAAGACTGCGTCGGTATTTCCCCAAAGAGGAAGGGATGATGCAGCACAGCGACGGTAAGTATTTCCCTCAGTTATGAAACCATGGTATCGAACCAGTAGGAGGATCACCACCACTACGTAAACAGCACCTGCACAAAAAAGCACAAATACTTGCAACCCGACACGAAAGAGAGGTTGTCAATCTCTCTACGGTAAAAAGATAGATTAGGATATGATAGATTGGATAGATAGATCTCTCAAGAACACAAAATAAAAAGGGCAAATAAAAAGTGTAGAGAGGTATTTTTGGGTTTTTGGAATAATAGATCTGAAAACAAAAGCGGCAAAAATATAGATCGGAAAGCAATATGTTGGAAAAGTAGACCCGGGGGCCGTAGGTTTCACTAGTGGCTTCTCTCATGAGTATACCACACGGTGGGTGAACAAATTACTGTTGGGTAATTGATAGAAGATCAAATAATCATGACGATATCCAAGTCGATGATCATTATATAGGCATCACGTCCAAGATTAGTAGACCGAAACGATTCTGCATCTACTACTATTACTCCACACATCGACCGCTATCCACCATGCATCTAGTGTATTAAGTTCATGGAAAAACGGAGTAATGCAATAAGAACGGTGACATGATGTAGGCAAGATCTATTCATGTATGAATAGACCTCATCTTGTTATCCTTAATAGCAATGATACATGCATGCCTCGCTGCCCCATCTGTCACTGGGAGAGGACACCGCAAGATCGAACCCATCACAAAGCACCTCTTCCCATGGCAAGAAAAATCGATCTAGTTGGCCTAACTAAACCAAAGATTCGAAGAAGAAATACGAGGCTATAAGTAATCATGCATATAAGAGATCAAAGAAGACTCAAATAATATCATGGATAGAAACTGATCATGAACTCAAAATTCATCGGATCCCAACAAACACACCGCAAATAGTTTACATCAAATAGATCTCCAAGAGACCATTGTATTGAGAATCAAAAGAGAGAGAGGAAGCCATCTAGCTACTGCCTACGGACCCGTAGGTTTATGGTGGACTACTCACGCATCATCGGAGAGGCACCAAGGAGGATGATGAACCCCTCCGTGATGGTGTTAGATTGGATCTCGCGGTTCTGGAACTTGCGGCAGCTGGATCTGTTTTTCGTTGACTCCCCTTAGGGTTTCTGGAATATTTAGGAATTTATAGGCGTCATAGGCGGTGGAGAGGCGTCCCGAGGAGGGCACAACCCATCAGGGCACAACCCATCATAGGCGGTGGTCTCCTCGGACCTCCTCTCTGGTACTTCTTTGGCCCATTGGATCTCTTCTGGCACAAAAAAATCTCCAAAAAGTTACGTTGCGATTGGTCTCCGTTTGGTACTGATATTCTGCGAAGTAAAAAACAAGAAAAAAACAGCAACTAGCACTTTGGCACTAAGTCAATAGGTTAGTCCCAAAAAATGATATAAAGTTGCTATAAAATGATTGTAAAACATCCAAGAATGATAATATAACAGCATGGAACAAGCAAAAATTATAGATACGTTGGAGACGTATCAGCATCCCCAAGCTTAATTCCTACTCGTCCTCGAGTAGGTAAATGATAAAAACAGAATTTTTGATGTGAAATGCTGCCTAACATGTTCATCACATATTCTTTTCTTTTGTAGTATGGACATTTGAACTTTTAGAAGATTCAAAGCAATAGTCTAGTTTTGACCTAAAGACTTTAATACTCAAGCATGCCAACAAGCAACCATGTCTTTCAAAATATCAACACTAAAGAAAGTTATCCCTAGCCCATCATGCTCAATCATTGATCCATTCATGAAACATACTCAAATATTAACTACACCCAATGCACAAGTACGATCATAGTGCCCCCTAGTTGGTGCTTTATAAGAGAAGATGGAGAATCAAATTAAAAATAAAAATTGCATAAAGTAAATAGATAGGCCCTTCACAGAGGGAAGTAGGGATTTGTAGAGGTTCCAGAGCTCAAAGTTTAAATTGAGAGAGAAAAATATTTTGGGTGACATGCCTTTCCTGTCAACGAAAACGACAAAGTAGTTCACAATACTTTCCATGCTAGATATATCACAGGCGGTTCCCAAACATAAAGTAAAGTTTATTCCTTTTTCCACCATTCTTTCACAATCCATGGTTGGCCGTATCCACGGTTGCCTTCCATACCAACACTTTCCAAGGAATTTATTATTTGACAACATAAAGTAAAAAAAAATCTTTTTTCATTTCGGGACTGGGCATCCCTATTACCGCCGTACTCTCGTGCAATGACAAGTGAATAAACACTCATCTTGAGAATAACACATCTAGCATAGAAAAATATTGGACACCCCCTACTGTTTCATGAGCGGTACGAGCACACAAAAAGGAAATTTATTTTGAAAAGTAGAGATGGCACGTACAAATTTTCTTAGAACGGCATGGAAATACCGCATATAGGTAGGTATGGTGGACTCATAAGGCAAAACTGGGTTTAAGGATTTTGGATGCACAAGTAGTATTTCTACTTAGTACAAGTGGAGGCTAGCAAATAGATTGAGAAGCAACCAACCAAGAAACAAAAATTCACATAAACGAGCATTGAGCATAACTAACACCGAATAATGCACCATAAGTAGGATGTAATTTCATTGCATAACTATTGACTTTCGTACTTGCATAGGGAATCATAAACCTTAACACCAATATTCCTACTAAAGCATAATTACTCACTAACATGACTCACATATCACTATCATCATGTCTCAAAACTATTACAAGGAATCAAGTTTAATTTGTCCAATGATCTTCATGAAAGTTTTTATTATATCCTCCTTGGATATCTATCACTTTGGGACTAGTTTCATATATTGCCATTGCTTTTGACAAGCTCAAACAAATTTAAGTGAAGAACAAGAGCATAAAAGTTTCATCTCTCAAAATAATATAAGTGAAGCATGAGAGGATTTCTTCAAAATTTACTAACTCTCAAATTAATCTAAGTGAAGCATGAGAGTATTTTCTACAAAAAATTTCAAGCACACCGTGCTCAAAAAGATATAAGTGAAGCACTAGAGCAATTCCATAGCTCAAAAAGTTTAAGTGAAGCATATAGAGCAATTCTAACAAATCATAGCATAATTTTGGCTCTCTCAAATAGGTATGTCTAGCAGGGATACTAAAGACAAACTAAAAACCAAAGCAAGCAAAGACTCAAAGGATACAAGACGCTCCAAGCAAAACTCATGATATGTGACGAATAAAAATATAGCTCCAAGTAAAATACCGATGGTCGTTAGAAGAAAGAGGGGATGCCACTCGGGGCATCCCCAAGCTTAGTTGCTTGTTTCTCTTTGGATATATCTTGGGGGGTGTTGTAGCATCCCCAAGCTTAGGCTCTTTTCACTCCTTATTCCTTCACCCAATAAATAAGGACATGCATGACAAGAAATAAAAGAAGAAACCAAATATGATGGGATATCCGCTATAAAAGAAATAAAAGAGAAAATGCTGAGGAGATCCCATAAAAATGAGATGTTGCGCTATTTCTCCTATATATAAGAAGAAAAAAGAGGGGACATGCATGACAAATCTCCATGCAAGCCGTGTTGAAATAGAAGACCCGTGGAATCTTGAATTGTACTTTTGTAGGATAAGACCATCTTTGTTTAGCCTGTAGCTATAAATTCTCAGATTACAGACCATTTTTTATAAATTAAGAGTGTGTGGTATTATTTTCTCCCGTTGCAACGCACGGGTCCTTTTGCTAGTATAGAACAACGCCGTATAACAGAACACGTCCCAAACGTACCATCGGGTTGTATGCGGGCGGTTTAAAGATGAAGATGCACTTACATTTAATGGCCAAGAACCAACACGAGCACAAGTCAGACGGGTGTTGGTAGAGGAGGTTCCGCTAGCACACGAGGAGGTCGGAGTGTTGGCACGAGTCGTGGCAGATGGACTAGTCTTAGAGGTGGACGTGGAGGAGGACGCACTTGTCTTAGAGGTGGACGTGGTGGTCGTGGATCTAGGACACGAAGGGTTGATAGAGGAAGGTCTATTGACGTTTTACTTAATCCGGCTAGGTGACATAATAATAACGGTATTTGTTGTTAAATTCGTTGATATTTGTGTTTTATTAATTCTCTCTATGCAAGTTTATTTATTTCACTAACAACATTTTTTGTGTTTTAGGTATGGTTTCATCCAGTTCCATCACGAGGCTGCCATGTGCTAACCGGGAGGACATGCCGAACAAGCGGCGGGAAGCAACTTTGGACAAGAATAAGGAGAAAGATGTGAAAATTCCAACATGTTGGTGTGGAGATATTTGCATTGTCAAGGTGTCCACCGACCGTAAGAAGTCATGGACGGAAGGGAGGAGGTTCTTTTTGTGTCCCAACTACGCACATGATCATGCACGTCCAACTAACGCCTACGATCTTCCACCAGTAAAATATTAAATCATTCATTCCATGTAACATGGTCAATTTTAGATGCCATCATGTTATGAACACTTATTTTGCGTTTCAATGTAGTCACCGCCTCCTCTGTGCAAGTACTTCACATGGGTAGATCATGAAGTGCCAAAACATATTCAGGACGATCAATATAAAGATTGTCTAAGGAGGCAACGTTCGTTTGAAGAATCGCTGCAACGAGCTGAAGATGAGGCACGTCGTGAGAAGGAGAGAAATGAATGAAAGACACATGAGGAGGAGAGGGCACGCAGAGAGAAGGCTGCTCGTTACGAGGAGAGGGCAAGAAAACTTGCAAGGGCTCGCGAAGCACAAGAGGAGGATAGGGCACGTGACAAGAAAGGGAAATGGCCTCTTGTTACCCAATAAATTTGTGACATGAAACTGTGACATGTCAAATTTATGGTCTTCGAACCATGTCCTCGAACTAATTTGTGATTGGTATTCGAACTAATTTGTGCTTCGTATTCGAACAAAATTATGCTTCGTATTCGAACAATGTTGAATGAATTTGAGACTATCAATATATGTTATGCAGAAATATAGCTGTTTATCAATATTATTGTATGAAATCTGTGCTATGAACACAAAAAAACAGGGAATTCCTCTGTTTTAGAAGCCTACCGCCAGGAGGCTTGCCGGTAGGGTCTTAGCCGGCGGCTTCTTCCGCGTTCTGTGACGGGAGTGGTTTTTTTTTATGGTAGGGTTAGACACCTACTGCCAGGGGGGTTGGCGGTAGGGTCTGGGACTACTCCGGCGGCTGGTTTCGCGTTCTGTGACGGGGGTGGGATTTTTTGTTATGGTAGGGTTAGACACCTTACCGCCAGGGGGTTGGCTGTAGTGTTTGGGGCTATTCCGACGGCTGGTTTCGCGTTCTGTGACGGGGGTGGGATTTTTTTACGGTAGGGTTAGATACCCTACCGCCAGGGAGGTTGGCGATAGGGTCTGGGGCTATTCCAGCGGATGGTTTCGCGTTGTGTGATGGGGGTGGGATTTTTTTTACGTAGGGTTAGACACCCTACCGCCAGGGAGTTGGCGGTAGGGTCAATTCCAACTTTGTTTTTTTTTCTACTTTGTTTTTTTCCAACTTTTCATTCTATTTTCCCTACTTTTCATCTATTTTTCCAGTTTGGCGGTAAGGGTTGGCATTTCCACGTTGTTTTTTTCCCTACTTTTCATTCTATTTTTCCACTTTGGCGGTTAGGGTTGGCATTTCCATGTTTTTTCCTACTTTTCATTCTATTTCTCCAATAAAAACTATCAAACGTAAACGAATGGTCACAACATACTGCATATATCAGGTCTAGATACAACAAACTGGTTATATCAGGTCTGGATACATTGTTCTCACACTGAAATGCTACATTGCCACAGTACAAACAGAACGGATACATTGATCAGATGTTGCATCTACGTCCTGAACAGACCACCTGCACGGCCATCTGTCCCTGGACCTACAAATCCATGCCCACCGCCAATGTATGCCCTCTCTGCCACATCAATTGTGTCAGGATAGCAAGTGAAAGTGTGACAACGAGCACTGTTGGATTCATCGTCGTAATCGTAAGCAGACGACAACTCTGTTAATATAGGGCTTTGATTTATAACCTTCAGAATATGGATCTTCACAACATGCAAAACCGTGAGCTTCTCAAGTTTCAGGTGACTAGAAGGTGGTAAAATTGGCCCTTCAGAGTCAGAGGTTGGATAATCTTGTCGTAGGTCAGGTTCTGGTAGCTCCACTTCATATAACTTGGGCACTTTGTTAGGATTTCTCATCCACGCTTCAAAAACTACGAAACAATGATTACTAGGCTTCACCGTCTTAACGAGATCACCGCCGAGACTGCTAACAAGCTTGGCAACAAACTCAACCTCCCATGCTTCTTGCGGCAGCCCATCGAAGCTCAACCTAGTCAAAAATTTCAGAGACGACGCCTCGCCACCCATCCCACAATGCCAACGAGTAAACTGGATCGTCTCTCCGCCGGCGGTAAGCTTACAGGAGTGGTAGATGAGCACCCGAGTGCAGTCCTCGCCCGACTCGAACCGTACAAGAAAATCCGTCGGAGGCGAATATACCTCAACCATGACGTCGTCACGGGAGAGACCGCATTGCGACTCCAAAGCAGGAACCACCTGTGCCGGCGACAAGGGAGGCCGGTGCCCTTCCACTGTACCCACCAGCGCACGACCGCATAACTTCTCCTCCAGCCGGTACATCCCCGTCGTGCGCTGGAGGACACAGCGACCGAACTCAGGCCTCAGCTCCGGCTCGCCACTCATCCACCTCTCTGCCGGGAAGAACACCCTCCCCTCCCTGTTATACGGCCGCCAGCTCTCTCCCTCGAACTGGTCCATCTCGAGCTAGTTGACAGCTGTGGCAGATCGAGAGAGAGGATGAAGTGAGAACAAATGCTAGGGTTTGCTACGAATAGTGCTGAATTGGGGAATTTGACAGGGGAGGGGATGCAATATTTGACATACAACACCATGTTCTTGAGGAGTTCAAATGATAAGGGTACAAGTCATAATAGTTCTAATGACAACACGGTAAAGCAAAGGGGTACATGTCATTATAGTTCAAATGACAAAGGTTACATAGGCACATGCTATTGAACACCCATTCTATTTGTCGTACGGCCTCGGGTTGCAACATAGAACATCCTTTCTTCTTTCACCCATGCCCAACGAGAAGACTGCTTCGGTAGCGGCGAAAATGGTTGCCTCACTAACCAATCAATGACATGGCCATGGTTTTCCATGTCAAACTGAACATATTCTTCCGTTCTTGTACACAATCCAATTTGCCTTGCAAGATCACACCTACATTATTTTCCTCCTTCTTGAGATTGGTGATCTGCCTCTCCTTTTTTTGACTAAATTTTCCGAAGAGTCCTTACAGAAATGGTACTTTGAAAAGGCTCTACACGCCGCATTCAACACATCAACGGCTTCGACCCACAGGTTCATCTTTTCCTCAATATATTCGCATTCACGCTTCGCCGCCACCTCAGCAGAAACCTCAACGTAAACGAACGGTCTCATCCTACATTTCGAAGAGTGACTATTCAGGTAATTATTTTCTTAAGCCTAGCACTAACCTTAATTACTTTCTTAAGCCTAACACTAACCACTAACATGACCACTAACCCTAGCACTAGATCTAGGTACCCCAAACAATGCTAGGCACATAATACATAGGGAAATCACAAACATAACCCTAAATACATCACATTCATTGATTTGACCATAACAAAATGATGAACTAGGGTTTACAATAAAATGAGCAAATGCACTCAAAATAGATGATTTCAACCAACCAAAAGAGGGAATGTGAGAGAGGTACCTTGGGTGATGAAAGTGCTCCGGATCCAACGGATAAATCTCAAGCAAATATGAGAGATTTAAGTGGCCCTTGTGTGAGAAAGGGAGAGGGGGGAAGAGTTGAGCTCGGGGAAGAGGTGAGGGGCTGAATGTGTGGGTGTGGGGGAGGGGAGGAAAGACCCCACCCCAACACTCCACCTTATCCACCCCAGGACCCTACCGTCGAGGGGATTCGGTGGTAGCCTACTACACCCTACCGCTAGCCAGCCCGACGGTAGGCCCTTTTCCACGTCAGCGGCAGCTGACGGCCGTCAGCTGCCATCCGTCGCCCTCCGTCAGCCTACCGCCGGGGCCCCTGACGGTAGGGTGTGGTAGGCTACCGCCGAATCCCTCGGCGATAGGCAAAAGGGCCCGATCCCGATTTTTTTTCCATCGTGGGTCAGATCCGGTTAAAATTAACCCAAAGGGTCAAAACACGAAATTTTGCCCCCGAGGTGCGGCAAAGGGGCGGTGCTGATGTGGGAGGCAAACGGCGGTTTGCTACAGCGATGGCGGCCCACCCAGCTTACAGGCTGTTGTGCGTGCTACTTCAAGTGACGTCTTGCCCTGCGACGAAGACAATAGAGCGAGCCAGCTCCGATGCTACCACGGCGAGGCGAGGGGCTGCGGCCGGCGGTGCTTGAAGCGACCACCGCCAGGCACCGATGGTGCAACCGGCGAGGATGATCCTGCGTCGGTATCACCCAATGCATTAACGTCACCAGCAGTCCATAGCCAGTCGTTCGGTGCAGAGCAGAGCTGGTCGTTTGCGTCATACTCCCTCCGTCCGGGTTTATTAGGCCCCCTTATATTTCGGGTCCAACTTTGACCATCTATTTGACTAAAAAATATAAAGCATGTTGCTATAAAAAAAGTATATCGGTGGATTTGTATTTGAAAGAGGTTTTCCATGGTATATTATTATTAGATAGAATTTATATTTCGTTCAAGTTCATGGTCAAACTTTGGCGCAAAATGAAAGAGGGCCTAATAAATCTGGACGGAGGCAGTAGTACATTTCACGTTGGTATTTTCCGTGTTCATTTGCTATCTGGACTCGGACGGACCTGCTCACGAAATTAGCCCATCCATT